>CM053589.1:184624972-184642444 GCA_028646515.1 Pseudochirops corinnae | reverse complement strand
TCTTATTTGGTTTTCAAAATCCTTCTTAAGCTCCTCTATGGCCTGTAACCAGTTTACATTTTTCTTTGAAGCTTTTGGTGTAGGAGTTCTGACTGTGTTGTCTTCCTCCTGATCCATGCTTTGATCCTTTTTGTCCCCAAAAAGAATCTAGAGTGCAACGGTTTGCTCATTTCAGTGGCCTAAGGGCCAGCCTTAGGCTGTTTTCCTAGGAGGGACTGAAGAGACCAGAGGCGAGAGAAGTGCACAGCAGCTGTCCTTTTATTTCATAATGGCATTCTCCTTTTATACTCTAAGGGCAACATGATTCGAGCATGATCTCCTTGTGCACAGGGGGTATGGACCAATAGAGGGGGGCAGAACCGGTCATGTCGGCTGTTGCTCATCAAGCGAGCGGTCTCGTAGGGGACTTCCTTGTGAGCTAGCAACTGGGTTGTGACCCTCAGCACTTCCTTATCTCTTATGGGCACAGGGAGACCCTGAAACCAAGAGGTTCTGAGGCAATCCCTGATTTCCCGTGGGACAAAGGTGTTTTTGACTCACATTGTCCTCTACACTAGAGTTGGATTGCTGTTCTTGCTTTCCTTCCTTTGCTTGCTTATGTTGCAAGTCAATTACTTGACTTTTGGGTTCCGTAGAACTCAGCTTTCAGAGGGGAGAGCTTTGTCCCAAATCGCTGGGGTTTTCCCAGCTGCCGGAGCTATTAGCGGGTCGCTGTCTCTGCAGCCCGCACCAGCTTTGGCTTACTGGTCACACACCTCAGGACCACCACCCAAGACCAGGATCCTGATCCAGGCGGGTTAAGGCAAGAGCGCTTAGCCTCTGAATCATTGCTTGGCCCCCCTGTAATCTGCAGGACAAGAGCTCTGAAGCAGCCACCCGGAGGCGAATGCAGAGCTGCTTCAGGCAGTCGTCCAGACCTCTCCTTTCCCCCAAATTTAGCTGAGTTCCACTGACCTTTCACTTTGTCCTTGTTTCTTATGGGTTGATAATTCTGGAAACTGCCATAGCTGCCAGTCATCCACTCTCCTGAGTGCTCCAGCCATGGCTTGTCCTGGCCACCCCAGGGCTTAAGTTGCGGTTTAGACCAGGCTGGTTTTGGCTCCCAGTGTGCTGTGATGAGCCCTTCCTGTCCACCTGCCAGGCTGCCTTCAGCGAGAGCCTTGTTTTTCTGTCATTTTATTGGTTCTGGAGCTCTAAAATTTGTTTAGAGCAGTGGTTCTCAACCTTCCTAATGCTGTGACCCTTGAATACAGTTCCTCATGTTGTGGTGATCCCCAACCACAAAATTATTTTTGTTGCTACTTCATAACTAATTTTGCTACTTTTATGAATCCTAATGTAAATATCTGATATGAAGGATGTATTTTCATTGTTACAAATTGAACATAACCCACAGGTTGAGAGCTGCTGGTTTAGAGTCATATTTTATAGGTATTTGAGTTGGTTATGGGGGGAACTCCTGGAGTTCTCCTGCTTCTACGCCGCCGTCTTGACTCTGCCCCCTGATGAACAGATGTTGAAATGCACCTTCCTCTTCTCAGTAGCAGGTTGGGTCCTCAGCACAGGGAGTGGCTGTTGGTTTTGCTAAACCAACCTTTGGCTTTGATAGTGACAGGCCAGGCCAATGATTGGTGTGAAAACAAAAGACATTGATAGGCCTTAAATAGCTGACCTTATTCATGGATATCTGTTTCTTCACATTTATTACTCTTGCCCTTAGTTATACATTTTCTTCTCCACAAAATGCATTTCTTTTATACTTATCTTTGTCATCCTGTGATGCTCATTTCTCCTGAAAAGCACCTACCTTCTTTATTTTCTACTGCTTTCTAGAAAACAAGTTTGGTCAAAAATATTTCCCAGTAGAGTTCTTTTCTTTCTCTAGTCCAGTGCTGATATGGGCACTTACAAAGTCTCTGCTGATAAAGGGGGCGGGCAGTACTTTCTCATCCTTTGCAATTTTTTTTTCAAATATACCCTACTTTGAAGATAAATTTGATAATAATCCTTGTAACTGTTTATACCTCTTCTGCTTAGTATCTTAAAATACATACTCACCATTCATTGATTTCAAGTTGATTAGAAGAGCTAAGGTGTAGACATTTGACTTTGGAATGGATTGTTGTACTTAATTATTTGAATATGAATGGGTCTGATTTTTTGAGAATTCACTGCAGACTAAAGGCTGAATTTGGTTATGTAATTAAGATGCTCAGGAACTGATCACTTTGCTTCTTCACCTTTCAAAGATTGCAGCATAGAAAATAGCTTGTTTCTCAGACCAGTTCAGGGCCCTTACTTAAGAACTGTAGAGGAGGGACCTTAGTCAATGGCTTTGGTTTCAAAAGGAACTTCCATATGCTGTAGGCTTCCATACAAAGAAGGCAGTGGAGGGATTGCTGAGATAGCAGTAAGTCTAACTTGTCAAAATGGGTGAATATTTTTTTACAGCAACTTATTTCTCAATAGATCCAATTTCTCCCTTTCCTAGAAAGTGCTTTTTCCCAGTCCTTTTAGAAGTAATAACTATTGCTGCACTTAAAAGCCTGCTTTCAGCCTGCTACGGTGTAGATTGCCATATAGAGTTAACTTCTGGGATGAGCATTCGGTCTCCAGTGTTGTGTGCTTCTACACCATGTCAGTCCTTAGCTTACTACTGTGTCCGTTATTTGTTTCTGTTTTGCAGCCCTAGTTGTGACATGATGGAACTGAGACGTCGTTATCAGAACCTGTACATCCCTAGTGACTTTTTTGATGCTCAGTTTATGTGGGTCGATGCTTTTCCTTTGTCAAGACCCTTCCAACTGGGAAACTACTGTAATTTCTATGTCATGCACAGAGAGGTAGATCCTTTGGAGAAAAATGTGGCTATTCTTGACCCGCCTGATGCTGATCACTTGTATAGTGCCAAGGTTTGTATTCCATCGGGGACTTGGACAGTTATTTGGATCAGAAAGGAAGAGAAATGATGGTTTTTAAGTAGCCTCTCTTTGCCCTTCATCCTTCTGCTCTCCAATTGGGGAGTCAGTTGCTTGTCCCTTACATAGTTTGGGGGAATCGGAAGATGAAAGCAGTGGTATCAGTTCATGACATCATGATGTGCCTAGAAGAAATAAAGGCGCTACTGGGTCTCTGCCTTCAAGGGCCCAGAAGTGAAACTCGAGGGCACCTGCAGCAGGGCCAGTAGTCCTCAGGGGCAGCAGTTGGGACTCTGCTTCCTGCACATGGCTTTGTAATGTTTGCAAAACAATATTGATAGCATCCCTCAAAAATAGATGTAAGGTGGTTATGATTCCCTGCCACTGCCATGGCGTCACGCCCTGGGGGCACCTTTGTGTATTGGAGTTCAGGTGCTAATCTGCATATCGGAAAGTTGAGAATGTCTGTAGTTTTGCCACATTCATTTTCTTCTTTACCACTTTAGACTGTTTTGACAGGATTGAATTATTTGACTGTGTAATAGGTAATGCTGATGGCTAGCCCTAGTATGGAAGACTTATATCACAAATCATGCGCCCTTGCTGAAGATCCACAAGAACTTCGAGACGGATTCCAACATCCTGCTAGGCTTGTTAAGGTAAAGTGGCTCACCATTGACAGGGGCTTTGTTCTTGTTTAATTACAATTTCCTGTATGTAAAAGGAAAAACAGTTTTTGATTTTGGGTGATTGCAGAGTTTATGTAGCCTGCTTGATATCATCGTGTTGTTTGTAGAACGTGAAGATATTGGTACATAGAGTTGTGTGCTGAATGTAACCCTGTGTTAATAGCAGTAAAGAAATGGAAATGGAGTGTATTTTCACATCGTTAAAGTTCTACCTTGAATTCTTAACTGTGAATAAATTTGGATATGAGGAAATTTTTTACAAGGATGAGTTGTGATGAGTAAAATCCTATTCCATTGCTGAAATACAGTGTGGAACATGATGAACTGAACTCTTCCTTGGCCAGTAGGCCCACCAGGGATAGTGAAGTGAATTTTGTGAAGGGGGTGTGTGCACGTTTCCTTTTCAGGTACTTACATCATCTGACATTTGGAGCACAAGCAGTGTAACAAAACATTTAATCCATTCTTTGTCTTTGACTTAGTTTTTAGTGGGCATGAAAGGCAAGGATGAGGCCATGGCTATTGGAGGCCACTGGTCTCCTTCACTGGATGGACCAGACCCAGAGAAAGATCCCTCTGTGTTGATAAAGACTGCTATTCGTTGTTGTAAGGCTCTGACAGGCATTGATTTAAGTGTGTGCACTCAATGGTAAGTACCAATCTTCTCCATATGACTGGCATGAATAGAAATGTGCTCATAGCTTATGTAGATGTGTCTGTCAACCAGCCTTTTTTCCCCATCTCATTCAGCGAGCTTTGGCGATGCAGGTAAACTACTCAAAGGAAAGTCCCATTGGTAGCAAAAACTTGTTTGGTGCCAAAAGTGTTCAGAGCTGACTTAAGGACTAATCGTGATGGACTGCAAGCGGAACTGTGTCTTGTTATGCTGCACTTCTGCAGGGAATGTATGTTGGAAATGTTTTCATTTCATGCGTAGCTGGAGAAGACCGACAAGAGAGAACTTCTGTCATTATAATTCTTTTGTCATAAAGTAAACGCTGTAGTTGCTGACTCACTGCCCAGCCATATTTTCTCTTGAGGCTAATTTGTCTTGTGCGTCTTGTACAATTGTTCAGACCTAATTGAAAAAGCTCTCACTTTCCACACGCACTCGATTTGCACACCTTCTCTGAGGGTGCCTGGGAGTGTGGAGTGACTAATTGAGCGCGCCTGCCCAGGGCTGCGCCACTTCCTGTGAGCCCGCTCCGCTCCATTGAAGGGAGCCAAGCTGGACAAGCGCACCAAAGAGCAACTATGGCTTCTGTAATTTTTTTTTTCTTTAGACCAGCCTGAGGTTCTGGCAGCAAAAGTTCTTTACTTGATGTGCTACAAGTGAACTAGGGTCTTTAAAGTGTATTTTAGAATTTTTTTTCCAACATGCTTCTTCCCTTGCAACAGGTACCGTTTTGCAGAGATTCGCTACCATCGCCCTGAGGAGACCCACAAGGGGCGTACAGTTCCAGCTCATGTGGAGACAGTGGTTTTATTTTTCCCGGATGTTTGGCATTGCCTTCCCACCCGCTCAGAGTGGGAAACCCTCTCCCGAGGATACAAGCAGCAGCTGGCCGAGAAGCTACAGGGTGAACGCAAGGAGGCTGATGGAGAACAGGCACTGAACGCTAATCCCTTTTTCTATTTCCGCTTCTCACAGGCACAGGAACACAGGCACAAATGCATATCACATACTACACGATAAACACACATGGAGGAACATAACTGGTAACAGCGACTGGCAATCCAGCTTTCAGCAGAGTAGTTGTACCTTCCGTTCTCTTTGAGACCCAAAAACCAAAACCAAAACCAATTCATCAATTATGCTAATTTAATGAATGCTGAGACCACAGAGGAAAGTAAATTGTGCTTAATTTGCACAAAGCTTTGTTTTCATCATAAGTCTAGTTGCTGGAATCTGGGACCAGTTGTTGAGCGAGATTCAGTATTAAGCCATTTTAAACATTTTGCCATTTTCTAAAATTACAAAAAATTTTCTTTTTCACGGTCATCAGTTCTAATCATGGACATTTGAAATTGGACAACCACAAGTCTGAGAGCTTTGAAATTTCAGGCTATGTGGCAACGTCTTTGGTACATTTTAAAGGTCTGACTAAATCAAGATTAACTTTGGGTGGCTTGAAAATTGGGGCAAGATCACACACTGTGTGGTTAGTGGAGACCATCAGTGTCTGTGCATCCCTGATATCCTTTGTGTTGTAATTTATCACCCTTTTGTGTTTCACAGATCTGGCTTTGATTGGCTGATGAGTGTCTTTGTGATCAGTTAAAGTGGTAGAATGTATGTACGTGGACTTGCCTAAACAATAACTTTAGGAGAAGACAATCTGAAACACTTGTGACCTTGCACAGATCAGCAACAGAATTTTAAGAATAAATTAATATCCTTTTAAGGCTTCAGAATAATAATTATATTCTAACTTTGTATGTCAGGATGAAGAAGAGAAGGATGATGGTGAGGCGAAAGAGATCTCCACCCCCACCCACTGGTCTAAGCTTGATCCAAAGACAATGAAGGTAACTTTCTGGAGGTGGCCAGAAGCTGGGGCTCAGGCCCCGGGGGCACGGCCCTGATAGGGCAGTTTCTGCATGGAAGGTCACTCAAGAAGGGAGCCCTGGTGGAGGTTTACTAAAAAATGCAACTCATAGTGGCCGTTTAATGGTCTTTTATGTGCAGAGTCTTCTGTTAGGTATTTGGAGAGATACAAAGATAAGTAAGGCTGTGAGGTCACCCAAAGATCTTGGGATCTGAGAGAGGTAAGATGCCAGTAAACACAATGCCAAATCAAAAACTTAAAAGAGATATATTACTTTGAGATGTAAAGGTGAACACCCATTAAGCAAAAGTTGATCATGTGGTCATTTTATTGGTCCTTACATTTTACATGTAAAACAAAGTTATGGCCAGGTTAAAGTTAGACCTTTGCTTATCTTTCTAAATCTCCCTACCCATTAAAAAAAATAGATTATTCCTGGACATGGGCCTAAGCTGCCACAGTTAAGCTTATATTCTGGGAATGTAACTCCTCTTCAAAAGACATCTCCTTTTCCCAAAGAGGTGAATAGCCTCAGAGTAGTCACATGTTTCAAAAGGAGTTAGAAGTAAAGCCTAAGGAGCAGGACTGCTCAAAGAGAAGGAGAGCTGGGCTGTCTTGTAGAAGGTACAGGATGCCAGCAGCAATATTTTGCATCTCTCAATCCTCACTTGGCAGCTTTCGTCACATCTCTCGCTTTAGACCGTTTCAGACTTGTAAACAAACTGCCCTAGAGGACTTGTGCTGCCCCCGCATCAACTATCAAGTAGCGGTTAGCAGCTGGATTAGCACAGGACATGGATTAGCCACGTTCCAGGCAGTTTTGACAATTTGTAACAAGTTGAGACATTGGTGAAAACCCTTAATAATGGCACAGAATGTAGTGAAAACACGTTTTCATAATGTGATCTGCAATTTTTTTTTTAGGATATTGGAATTAAATAGAATTTGAAATATCTTCGTAGAAACAGATTTTGTTTTAGGACTTGGAAGGACCCTAGATCATGCAATCCAATGCACTTATTCTACTTAATGAAATTGAAGCCCATAAAGATGAACTTTTATGCAGAAGAATAGAAGAGATATATCTGAAATTGGCTTCAGTCTTTCTGGTTTATTTGAGAGAACCTTTGGTCTTAGGGAAATCATAAACCAACTCCTAAATATCAGCAAGTAAATTACCCTTGAAATTTCTTTCTATTGGATCCTAAACATTATACATTTTTTCTACATTCTTTCCAGGAAAATAACATAGTGTCCTTTGCTTAGATTGCTGAAACAGGAACAAATAGGAACAGAGAAGCATCCAAATGAGAATGAAATAATACAAAAGGGAGCAGATCTTGAAAATCTTTAGTTAGCTGGCATGTTATCTCTAATCCTCAGGGTCTGGCTCTTGCTCTTGCTCTTGCTCTTTCTCCCCAGCATTGTACCAGTTAGTAGTTGTAGTAATGAACTGACACCACCACCTTCTGCAAATTTACTAAATCCAGGGTGTTCCAAAAGTCTTAACTCCGTTTTGAGTTTTTAATTGTTTTAGACTACACCAAGACTTTTGGGACGCCCCGTATAATTGAAAACCGTCAATGGCCTGTGATGGAGACGTGCTGATTAGTTAGATTACTGGTTAATTGAAAATGAAGCAAAACCCTTTTGTTTTTGTTTTAGTCTTTCTTCCTGAAATTTTCCTTGTGTCATAGCCCCCTTGGCTATTTTATTCAGTAGAGTGTGTCTAAGAAAGCATCTTTCATCAAGTCACTATTTGTAAAGGGTTCACCATTTGTGCTAGCTGCTGGGGGAGATAGAAGGATAAAAAATTCTTAATCCTTTCCCTCAAGGAATTTGTGATTGCTAAGGGATGATAAGACGCATGCACAGGTGAACGTAATACAGATTAGAACATGTTCATGCATAAAAGTGATCCAGAGTGAGACAGGACTGGGTGAGGGGGCTGATTTCCAGTTGAAGAGATCAGAAGAGCCCGCCCTAGAGCTGGATCTGGAAGTATGGAGGAGGGGACGGTAGAGCAAAGGACAAAAAGTACACTGGATGGGGGACGTGTTTGAAGGGCAAAGGTCCCGTTTGATTATGACTTAGAGGGTGTGAAGAGAGGAGTTGACATTATAGAGGGTCATAAATTTCAGGATAAGGAGTTTTTACTTAGTGTCATAGGCTAAGGTTAACATTGGCATGATCATAGGAGAAAAAACGGTAGTACAATAAACATAATAAGAATGTTGACCGTGGCGTGCAAGGTGAATTGGAACAGTGAGTGAATGAATGAATAAGTATGACGTGCTGGGAGCATAAACACAAAAGCGAGGACAGTCCCTTACCACAAGGAGCTTATGTTCAAATAGGGAGAGGCCAGGCGCTGAGCAGTGGGGGCCAGGGGTGAGTATTTTAAGGCCTGGAAAGGTAGAGGCATAGCGAATAGAAGAGGAGGTCCAGAGTTGATGTGATTATGGGACAGTTAAGGTTTGGAGGAAGCAAGGCCCAGATGGAGCGAATGGCTGAGATAGGGAGTCTGGTAATAGAAACTCTTCTCAAAATCCAGGGGAGAGGCAGTTAAAGGTGGTGACAGGGAAAACAGGGAGGCATTGCAGACAGTGAGTGCATTGTGTGGAGCCAGGCTGAGGAAGAGATGGTCCAGGATGGTGCACAGGAGTGCTGATCTGGGGAGATTGTGCTGCCACTGAAAGTTAGGAAGAAGAGCAGGTTTGGGGAAATTACCATAATTAATGGACTTTCAGAGCCACGAAATAATCTTAGGGTGAGGTAAGTTCTAGTCACACAGAAAAAGCCGTGCCGTGAGTATGAGTTTCTTCCCACTTTGTTACATGTCCCATTGGTGATTCTACAGCTCCGTGAGTCGTCTTCACCTTCAGGTCTTTTAGTTTACAGAAGGTACTAAATATGATTGTCTTAAAAAACAAAAAAATGCCACTCCGTTCTCGTCGAACCTGTGATCTCATTCACCTGAAGCTCTCTACAACTCTGTAGTCTGCACAGCTCTTGTCCACGGGGTCTGCCTGGCCTGCTGGAGGCCCCACTTCTTCTGATATCTCAAGGATACCGGGGGAGCCTCTGGGTGTTCCCCTGTCATTCCTCTCCATGGAACCAGCCCATCTTCCCTTCCTGTCACACATTTCTTTGATCCCATCTTTTACATCTTCTTTGAAGTTCCCCATTGTCCATCAGCATGACCAGATGAAACAGATGGATGGTGACTTGGGTCATCTAAATTGAACAGGAGGAGGAAAACAGGCTGAATTACCTTGAGGAAATTACAGAGCTCCTCTTAAGGACTCCATTCTTCCTGTGGAAACCACAGTTCATCTTAAGGCCCATACTGTACTGGCAGCAAGAAATGGAATATCTCACTCTCTGAAGAATTAAAAAATAACCCAAATAGGTCCCTGGAGAGATGCCCTGTGTGTATGTCAGCAGGCTTCTGCGTGTCACCAGTGAGGAGCTTCGAAGAACAGGAGGTTAAGCTCATACATGCCATGTGATTTATTTCTTATAAAAATGAAGTACAGCATATGTAGTAGATAGAAAACTGGTCTTGAAGCCAGGACAGTCTGACCCATCCTGGCTGTGTGTCCCTGGGCAAGTCTTAACCCTTCAGTGACTGTGCTGACTTACAGTGGGAGGAGGGAGTTTCCTCACCAGCAAAATCACAGGTCTCCCACCATTTCAGAAGTGAGAATATTGGATTTTTTTTTTTTAATCAGTTGATTCCAGATAATTGAGTTCCAGTTAATCAGAGTTTTATTTTAAGTAAGACTATGATTTTTATTCACTTGTTTCACTATTAAGTTGCTTGGTTTTTTGTTTTATTTTTGTTTTTGTTTTTACTAAACTGTAGACCTTTATTGAGTTGGTTCCATATTTTGATTTCATGCTTTTAGATTGTGTTAATTTATATGCTTGATATATACTCATTTAGGTAAATGACCTTCGCAAAGAATTAGAAAGCCGAGCTCTTAGTTCTAAAGGATTAAAATCCCAGTTGATAGCCCGCCTGACAAAGCAGCTTAAAGTAGAAGAACAGAAAGAGGAGCAGAAGGAGCTGGAGAAATCTGAAAAAGAAGAGGAAGAAGAGGAAGACAGGAAATCTGAGGACGACAAAGAGGTACGGCCGTGGTGCAGAGCGATGGGGCTGGGGGGGTGTTGGTCCGTTCACTAGGCACGCCACGAGGACTGTACGTTGCTGCCCTGGTTTCTAATCCTTGCTATTTCTTGGTGGTAAAGAAGTGTCTCTTGCTAGAGCATCTCTTGGGAGCCAGTCTTTTTGTGATGAGCCTCCCCGTATATCTCAAGGCTAGGCCTGGAGTAGTCACTGAATCTCTGAATAGGAACCAACAGGGCTTGGGCTGTGCTGACAGAACCTTGGGCTCCAAAGCCAAGGGAGGATTTGTAGAATTTAGGTGTAGAAAGCTAGTCATGAAGAGCTTTTGTCCCCACCCCACCCATCTGGTCTTCATTGCCTTTGATTGTACTATAATAATTTAGTTAGATTGGATCTTCAGGTGAGAGTCATTAACTTACAGTGTAGTGTGGTCAGGCCCTCTCGGCCTCGGTAATTCTAACTTCAAAAGCATCACCTTTTCAAATAAACATGGCAAGGCAATTGAACTCTCTGTTGAAAGGATAACTATACAAATATAGGCTTTAGGGAAAATAAATTTTGGTTGGTCTCTGTTATCCTGAATTTGTGATTTATGTCATACCACACTCCTGTTCAACAAGTTCCAGTAACTCCCTATTGCCTCTAGAAAACAGCACACGTTCCCCTGTTCAGTTGCTGAAGTTTTTCCTTCACCATCTCACTGCAGCCTGCATTTCCTCAACTCCCCTTCACACACCCTGGGGTTCAGCTTAACCATCAGACATGCTGTCTCTCCCACAGAGAGCTCCGTCTGTCATCTTCATGCTTTGGCACAGGCTGTCTCCTAGACTCGGGTCACTTTCCCTCTTCAGCTCTGCCCATTAGAAGCCTTTGCCCTCTATGAAGTTCAGCTCATCCTCCTCCTCCCACACAAAACCTTTCCTTCCAGCTGCCAGTTTCTCTTCTCTCTTCTTCCTTGAAAATGACTTTGAATCTCTTTTGATTCTTCTTCTGTGTACACATCATTTCCCAGTGCAGAATGTAAGCTCCTTGAGGGTAAGGACTGTTGAGTTTCGTCTTTGTATCCTTTGCACTGTCAAGCGCCTGCCACTCAACTCCTGATTGATTGATATGTGTGCTTTGCTGTGATGCACCTGGTTTACAGTAGGTTTTCCCTTGTCTGGGAAGTGAGATATATACCAAAATGCTAGCAAAACGTGAAACTGAAATAAGTGGGGAAGTCTAGAAGCCGGCTGGAGAGAATTGTAGAGCTGTGATCATCGGTACCCTTTGTCAGCCTCTCAAGTGAGTTTGTTTCCCTTATCAAGCTGCTGGTTCAGGGCACCGCAAAGATCAGGAAGAAATTGACCTTTTGTCTTTTGCGGGCATTTGGCTCAGAAACTTTTCTTCTTCCTAAAGACTGCCTTTTTGGTAATGTTTGTTTGATACATGATTGCATGCTTGACTTCTAAAACTAAAATGGGTTTATAAACACAGTTTGAAATTTGAAATACGTAGGAAGAAGAAAGGAAACGCCAGGAAGAAATGGAGCGTCAGCGCCGGGAGAGGCGGTACATTTTACCTGATGAACCTGCCATTATTGTACACCCCAACTGGGCTGCAAAGAGTGGCAAGTTTGACTGTAGCATCATGTCTTTGAGTGTGCTTTTGGACTACAGATTAGAGGATAACAAAGAACATTCATTTGAGGTAATTTTACTTTGCTTTTGACCCTTTAAAACTGACATATTATTTAAGAGGTCGAGGGAGAAAAGTCTTTGTTATTGCACTACACGTGGAACTTTTCATACTAATAGGTTGACTTTATTAGCTCTTTTCTATCTGGCATTTGCTAGTACTATCCTAAAGTTATTCGTCATTATAAAACAATTTAGGAGCATCCAGTTTCTGTTTTTACTAATGAAGTATCAGAGCTGAAGAATTATAAGGTATATGATTTAGTTTATAAAACTTTTTAGTACTAGTTGTCTTGCATTTAGTCATATGTTAAAAGGTATATACACCCTTTTTCTAAAATAAAATTGAAATTTTTCATGCCTAGATTAGAATGGTATTCTCTAATTAAAACAAAATGGAACAGCATTCTCTGACTTCTTGGTGTAAGTATAGTGTACTATAAGTTAGTGGTCTCAACCTCAAATAGAAGTACATGCCTGCAAGCCACATGTTGACTTTAGAAAACCACAGATTAGCATCATGTATATTGTATTGTATTTTTATTTACTTTGTTAAACATTTTACATTGACCTTTTAATCTGGTTTAGGTTGCCCCACCAGCTACAAGTTTGATACCTCCCCTCCACGGACTAAAACACCGTGCAGTTTTATGTTTTTGGATCCATGGAATAGCAAGGCCAGAATTCTGTGATGGTATCCATCGTTTGGGCATTATCAGCTCCAAACACAAGTTTTTATTGTACAAGATCTCTTTCCTAATCCATGTTTGTCTTGAATCCATAATAAAAATTTTGATCTACCATGCAGAATGGAGGAAATTAGGGGGAGATTTAGAAAAGAAATTTGTTTTCCAAACAGAGAATTCTTCAAGGAGAAGAAAGAATCAAAATGAGAGAACAGCAGTTCTACTCTAGGGTGTTAGGTTACTTTCTTAGTGGCTTTTTTTTTAATAATTATTTTTTTTCTTTCTTTTCTTTTTTTTGCTTTCTGGAGGAAGGAAGGTAGGGCAATTGGAGTTAAGTGACTTGCCCAAGGTCACACGGCTAGTTTTTTTGTGTTAAGTGTCTGAGGTCACATTCGAACTCAGGTACTCCTGAGTCCAGGGCCAGTGCTTTATTCACTGTGCTACCTAGCGGCCCCAATAGCTTTTTTTATCACAAATGTCCAAGGTCTCTTTTTGCTAGAAACTGTTACCAGGATCAAAGATGAATAGTTGATTGAGGCAAAGTGGGAAACATCTGTGTGGCCCCAGGCAAGTCATTTGACTTCTGGGTTTTAATCTCTAAGATTTCTTCCACTCTAAATCCTGTGACCTTGTAAGTTCATGTTCTTATAGAATAAATAGAAGAGACATCCACATTCCCCTTGGATACCGGCTCCCAATTTTGAGGAGTTTTGAATTTTACTGGGATTAGTCAGACGTCCCTCCAGCTAAGAATGGCCGTGGTGTGCTACAAGATTAACTCTAAATACCATAGTCTTGGTCGTTTTAGTATTAACCGTGTTGCATCTGTTTTCTTATTAAGCGCTCCATCATTGAAGAGGAACCGTGTTAATCCATTTCTCAGACACATGTACTATGCGCCTATTATGCTTAACCATTCTTTGTTCTAGTCAGGGCTGATTTCTGTTCACATAAATAAGGTGTGTGTAGCTTGGTCTATGTCATATTTGTGGTTAATGAACTTAGAGTATGTGTTCTCTTTTTCAATCTTTACTCACGCGTTGGATTTTCATTTTTATTTTATTAAATTCCCTGTTATAGGAGAATAGACATTCTCGCTAACCCAATATTGATGTTGTTCCATGTTTGCAGCTAGATGACCAATTTTCAAATAATTAAAAAGCCTTTGGATGATCTTTGAATTCTTCAAAAGAATTATATAATGAAATATATTTAATTTAAAATTGCATTAAACGTAATGTAATTGTTGATTCAAGATACATCAAGATTTTGCAAGACCATAAGGTCATGAATATCAGCTGCCATGGTAATCTTGGATTAGATTATGAAGATTTACTTTCAGTAGACTCTTGGAAGAGGCAGCTATATTACTGTGCTGAAAACTAAGGTTACTCTTCTCTGTTTAGCTGAATATTGTTTGTTTTAACGTTCAGAGGAGAAGACATTTTAAGAAGTTTTTTGTTTTATCTTTTACATCTTTGTGTAGGTTTCATTATTTGCCGAACTCTTCAACGAAATGCTTCAGAGAGACTTTGGCGTCCGGATATATAAATCATTAATATCCCTTCCAGAAAAAGAGGATAAGAAAGAAAAGGAGAAGAAAAGCAAAAAGGAAGAGAGAAAAGAGAAAAAGGAAGACAGGGATGATGACATTGATGAACCAAAACCAAAAAGGAGAAAATCGGGCGACGACAAAGATCGGAAGGACGACCGAGAAGACAGAAAGGTCTGCCCCGCACCCCAGAACTAGTAAAATGTGCTCAGATATTCCTGCTCTGCGCTTACTTCTGTGCAGTCTGTCTTTGTCAGGATTCTGAAAACTTCAGTTCTGCTTTCCTCCCACTTTATTTGTGATGTAGAGAAGTTCAGAATGTCTTCTTGCGGTGTGTTTACTACTGCTCTTTGGTGGGACGATCTTGTCTAGTTCTCTTAGTATGTTTATTCTTATGTGTTGCAGAAATTTGTTAGGAAAAGAACACTTTTTTCTCCAAATAAAATAATAACTTGTTGTTTAGGATTTGGAGAGATGCCTCTTGTTTCACTTTGAAGCATTTTTGTTACAGAAAGAAGATAAAAGAAAAGATGACAAAGATGATGATGAAACTGAAGAAGATAATAACCAGGAAGAATATGACCCCCTGGAAGCAGAAGATGCTGAAGATGAGGAGGATGGTCTGGTCACTTCTTTATCCATTTCTAATTAACTTCTGCATGTTTTTAAGTGACTTTATTCAGATTCTGTATTTTAGATTTCATAATGTATGGCCAGGATTACTTATGTTCTCTGACATTATTGTTGATAAGTTATATTTTAAAGGTAATTGATTTGTTCCTTATCCATAATGAAAAGTTATGGGAAGTTTATCACCAAAATCCTTGCTTCATGGGAAGGAGCTTTCATAAATTTGCATCTGTGTTCTTTAGATTGTTTACTTATGGCTTTTTACTCCTCAGACTTTTTAGCTCCTTAATTGTACTTTCTACCTGGAAAGATTAAAAGCGCAGATGGTATTTTGAACAAATGCCTGTAAGGAGGCCTTTAGATAAAATAAACTCTGCTCTGACTAACTATAACAGTTAGAAACAGCCTGTATTTTCGAGCCAGTGAAACTAAACTTCAGAACAGTTTGATAGACTCCTGCAGCATCATACGATAGGAAATTGTGGAGCCAGCATTAGAGCCTGGGTCTTCTGACTCTTCCTAAAATGATTGCATTCCTAAGACTTAGAGCTGGAAGGAGCCTGTGAGGTCATCTCATTAAACTTCCTTATTTTACAGGATACTGAGAACCAGAGACATGGTTTCCCCTCCATCCTCTGGCACCATCCCCTAGGTCTTTCCACTGGTGATTTTTATCTTAACTTTTGGAGTAGACAAATCATACCTGGGCTTAGAACATTATCGTTTATTATAGGTATTTGTCCCTAATTTGTAGTGAACTTTTAAAATTCTGTGGTCATTTTTTGGCTGTACTTGCTGTGATAAATTTCTTTTTAATCTCTTCATCCAATGGTTTATGTGAATTAAGTAATTTGCATTGAATACAGTACTCTTTCCTTATGCATTTTTTGATTTTTCATTTCTCGTTACCCATTGCAAGTGTCTTCCTATTCATCCTCTTACTACTTTTAATATGCAGAAGAATCTGTACAGTAAGTCTGTGAATTTTAAGTAAAATTCACAATATTTCTATGTACTAGATCTTTTTGGCGATGACTGTTCTAATTTGATATTGGGAAATAGAAGTCACTTCTAACCCTGCTGTCCGATACTTGTTATTTAATTTTTGCTTGGATTGCTTTTGTCTTTTATTTGTTTGAATTGGTTTTTTTGCTTTTACTTCAATAGACCGGGATGAGGAAGAGATGAATAAACGGGATGACAAGAGAGAGATTAATCGATATGGCAGAGAGAGAGCTTCTAAAGATAAGGTGCTTTCGAAGTGAATAACATGCTCCTTTGGCCTCTAGGTTATCTTGCTCTTTATATAATAGCTGTCACTTTAATAGACTATGTTAACCTGAACATTCACAGGTTTTTAATTTTTGGCTTCATTTAGAATTTTCTTTACTTAAAAGGTCATCTTTCTCTGGATGGCTTTTCCCACCTGTTAAAACATATGCTTCAAACTTGTGGCCATATACCAGTCGGGCATTATGCAGCTGTCTGGCCTCACCAACCCAACACCTTGGCTTAGGGGCTACTAGATAAGGCAACCCAGCAGCCGGAGCCAAGAAGTATTAGTTGAACTTTGTGCAGCTCCCGACTGTGAGACCATTTTGGTGTTCTTGGAGCCCTGAGGTGGAGTCTGGGTATTGAATGTCCAGAGCAGGGCCTTGAAGTTCCCACCCCCTAGCCCAGACTATCTCAGACTTTTAAGGAAAGGATTTCCTCATTAACCTTCATTTGGCATCTACTGACACCTTCACTTGTCCTTCCTCTTCTTTAGGAAAAAGACAAGACACAGATGATTACGGTGAACAGGGATCTTTTGATGGCATTTGTTTATTTTGATCAAAGCCACTGTGGTTACCTGCTTGAGAAGGATATGGAAGAAATACTATATACTCTCGGGCTTCATCTTTCACGAGCCCAGGTAATTTGTTTTAGAAATATTTAACAATAAGTATACTGGGCTGACCTTTGGAAATGTTTTTGAAGGACTCTTGTAAACATTTTTGTACACGTTCTACATCTTGGAGGGTTGGTTAAAGAAAAAAAGCCTGATTCTTTAAATTAAAGATTTCATTTGTAATAGTAAGTCATGCAAAGTAATTCTCATAGCAGATCTTGCAGAAATTTATGTTCCATCAAGTAAAAAACTTCTTGAGACAATAAATAAATTTAGCAAAGTTGCAGGATATAAAATAAACCCACATAAATCCTCAGCATTCCTATATATATCCAACAAAGTCCAACAGCAAGAGATCATAAGAGAAACCCCATTTACTGTAGACATTATAAAATATTTGGGAATCTACGTGCCAAAACAAACCCAATACCTTTATGAACACAGCTACAAAACACTTTACACACAAATAAAGTCAGGTCTAACTAAATGGAAAAACATCAATTGCTCCTGGCTGGGTCGAGCTGATATAATAAAAATGACAATTTTACCTAAATTAAATTATGTATTTAGTGCTATACCAATCAATATACCCAAAAATTATTTTATAGAACTAGAAAAAATAGTAACAAAATTCATTTGGAAGAACAAAAAGTCCAGAATATCAAGGCAATTAATGAAAAGAAACGCTAGGGAAGGTGGCCTAGCCTTACCAGATTTTAATCTGTATTACAAAGCAGCAGTCATCAAAA
>CM053589.1:184584601-184624472 GCA_028646515.1 Pseudochirops corinnae | reverse complement strand
CTGCTATATGAAAGGATACAAAAAGAGGTAAAAGATAGTCCCTGACCTCAAGGAGCTTACAATCTAATGAGGGAGACATGCAAGCAAATATATACAAAGCAAACTATATATGAGGTAAGTAGGAAATAATTGAGAGAGGGAAGGCATGAGAATTAAGAGGGGTCATAGAAAATGAGATTTTAGTTGGGACTTGAAGGAAGCCGGAGAGGTCAGGAGGCAGAGTGGAGGAGGGAAAGGTTTCAGGCCTGGGGCCAGCCCAGAGAATGCCAGACCTGGGGGACGGAAGAGCCAGGAGGCTGGTGGCGCTGACAGATGAGTTGGAGGAGCAAAGGGTAAGAGTCATGGAAAGGTTGGAGGGGCTAGGTTATGAGAGGCTTTGAACGCGGAGCCGATCACTGTAAACTACTATTAATTATTCTTTTCGTCTTGGGCAGGCTTGGTGTCCTCAGGCATTCCATTTTTCCAGCGAGGTTCTTTGCCAGATTCAAGGGCCAAATAAATTTTTGATCATAAGATTATAGTTTTAGAGCTGAAGGGTCTTTAGATGTCCTGTGATCCAGCTCCTTCACTTTAAAACAATGAAGCCCAGAGAGCCTTTGATCGATTTACCCAAGGGTACCCAGTACTATGTGGCAGAACTGGGATTTGGACTGGAATTCCCAAATCCAACGAGGCAGCTATGTAGTGCGCTAAATAGATCACCGGGCCTTGAAGCAGGGAGACCTGAATTCAAATCCAACCTTAGACACTTACTGGCTGTGTGACCCTGGGCAAGTCACTTAACCTTGTATGTCTCAGTTTCCTCATCTATAAAATAAGCTGGAGAAGGAATTGGCAAAGCACTCCATTATTTTTGCCAAGAAACCCCAAATGGGGTCATAAAGAATTGGATGGGACTGAACAACAACATACCAGAAGGAGAATTACTCCTGACTGTCTTTATACGCTGGTGTCCAAACCATCCTTCACAAGAAAGAAAACCTGGCTTGTAGGTTGTGCCCATAAGGTTGGGAGAAGGCAATGCTGAGTATCGGTCCTGTGTGTCTGGAGAGAAAGGGAGGGATTGATGGACTCGGTCTGTTCCAGCTGTGAGAGCCCTCCCCCCCCCCCCAGCTCCATTCCCAACTGTAAAAATGCAAATTCAGGCCAGCTGTGACTTACTAGTGCTTACTTATGTTAGCAGTAAAACTCTTTATTAAACTTCTTAAAATAAAAGCAGAGTTGAAAGCCCCTGAAGTGGGGAGGGAAGGGGGCAAAGGGTTGGGGAACTGATGGTTTTAAGGCCTTAATCTCCTCCCCTGGAAAAACTCAAGCCCAAAGCTTGCCCAGCCAGTGTTCCAGAATACAGTTGTTCTAAATCCCCTGGGAAAATGAACTAAGCATTCCTCCAGAGTTTACCAGGTGCCCAACACTGTGCTCAGTAAGCACTTTGATCTCATTTGATACTCACAATAATGCTGCTAGGTAGGATTATTCCCATTAGACAGTTGAGGAAACTGAGGCAAAGTCATGCAACTCACTCAAGAGTGAGTGTCTGAGGCCACCTTTGAGCTCAGGTCTTTCTGACTCCAGGCCCAACAATCTACCGACAGTGATACCTAGCTACCCTAGTTCTAGAGAGAGATTAGGGCTGGATATATAAATTTGGTAATCAACACGTAGACAGTCTTTTGACCTGTGGGAACAAATGAGATCAGCAAGTGAGAAATTGAAGAGGAGAAAGAGAGTCCAAGCTAGAGCCTTGCTTAGGGAATACCTGTGGTTGAGGGGGCCTGAGATTGTCTATGATTCAGCAGAAGATATTGAAGAGGGTCAGTCAGACAGAGAGTGCAACCAGGAAAGACTAGAGTTGAAGATCTAGGATGAGGATGGTCAGTTTCAAAAAACAAAAAAAAACAAAAAAAACCCCTCCTTTTTTTTTTTTGAGGGGCAGTTGGGGTTAAGTGACTTGCCCAAGGTCACATGGCTAGTAAGTGTTAAGTGTCTGAGGCCACATTTGAACGCAGGTCCTCCTGACTCCGGGGCCGGTGCTCTATTCACTTACCACCTAGCCACCCCGGGATGGTCAGCTTCAAAGGCTACAGGGAGGACAAAAAGAACTAGGCCTGGGAAATACAAGGTCATCGCATTTAGCAAAGAAGAGATTGCAGGCAGTGGTATGCTGATCAATATTTAACAATTTGCTCTCTATAAAAAACCTGTATGTATATCTATGCATATGTAAATTTATTATAAATTTTACTTATATAAAGGACGGATATAACGCACAATTTACAAATAATAACAAATTTTGCAGGACTCATTGTTGTAAATGCCATGTAACCAGTTGATTCTCACAGAATGCTTTCGCTGATTTTTGCCAAACTCTCATGTCCATAGCCAATCTACGGCTGTAATTCAACCACGATTTTACAAATGGAGTTGAATCCAATCCTCTAATTCTTTTTCCAATAAATTTATTGTCATTAAATCTGATAGGTGCCCTACTGTTAAACTATTTCTCCCCCTTGTACAAACTATATTCATTAAACTGAAACCTCTTTCCCCTTCAAAGCTACTGATGGCAACAGTGCTAATTGTCTTTTTGTATAGTTTCAGGGAGCGGCATGTTGCTTGATGGAATATTATTATTAACAAAATCTCCAAAATCATACAAATCAATTTCATGTTTTAAAATTTCACTTAAATGGAATAACATTTTTTCAACAGCTCTCCATAATCGAATTAGTTCTTCATAAGGCCAAGTAGTGGTTGTAATACATCAAAGGACTTTCATCATTTCCATATAAGTTCACATATTTTCCAGTTAACATATTCCTAAGAAGAGCATTAAATGGATTATTTCTGTCCAGTGGAATGTCATTATCTGACTTAATTGCAATCTATAAGTTGTGATCCATACTTTCCAGCACCAACCTTTACGTTTTCCAAAGCTCTTATGGTGCATAATTAATCAATAATTATGGTGCAAATTAATCAATTTGGTGGCTTTCGGAATGTTTGTTCATCTTGGCATCGGTGCAGTTGAAAGTCATGAAAATCCTTCAAGAATGCTGGTTATTAAAGTAAGCTCTTGGGAAGAAATTGGTGTTAGTTAATCTCTTTGTCAAACGAGGATGAAAAGAACAGGAAAAACGCACGTAGGATGTAAGATATGCACCCCATACCATAGTGGCTGCGTTTGGCCTACATTCCACTCAGCTTGGTCCTGGTACTCAACCGATTTAATTATTTCAATTTGCAAATTCTGTAGCTATAATTTCTGGTTGGTTTGAGTTTTCTTGTTGCTGTTGCTCAGTCATTTTCAGTCACGTCTGCCTCTTCATGACCCTATCTGGGGTTTTCTTAGCCAAGATACTGGAGAGGTTTGCCATTTCCTTCTTCAGCTCATGTTACAGATGAGGAAACTGAAGCAAAGAGGGTAAAGTGACTTGCCCAGGGTCACACAGCCAGTCAGTGTCTGAGGTCCGAACTGAACTCAGGAAGGTGAGTTTTCCTGAATCCAAGCCCAGTAATAAACAGAATCAAGTTACCCAGAACTATTTTAGAATGATTAAGTTATTTTATTTCAGGTATCAAATTGTCAAGTGACGATTGCAATCGATGATTTTAAAAGTGCCGAATGATGATTTTAGAAGAATTTTCTAACTTGTCCAGCATTGTATCAATCCCATTACAGACAGCTAGGTGGCACAGTGGGTAGAGCACTGGGCCCAGAGTGAGGAAGACTTGAGTTCAAATTCTGCCGTAGGCACTAACTGGCTGAGTGATCCTGGGCAAGTCACTTAACCTCTCTCAGACTCAGTTTCCTTAACTGTAAAGCGGGGCAATAATAGCTCCTTCACAGAGTAGTCGTGAGGAAGAAATTACATAATATCTGTAAAGTACTTAGCACAATGTCAGGCATGTAAACAGATGCTTAATAAATGCTGCTTCCTTTTCTCTTTCCCTCCATCAGGACAAAATACAATGAAGTTCACTTTTAAATGTTTATCATCAAAGCCACAGTCATTTAAAGTAGACAATAATGTATTGAAAATACACTCTGCTGTGGCTGACAATTTTTTTTTTAAATCACAAATAGCATTACTGATCTAGGAGCTGATTGAATTGTCCACAGGCTATGTTTTACAACAAGCTCACAAAACTCCTAAAAATTTAACATTTGGCTCTTACAGGGCTGGTCCAACCCAGCTCTAGCATACAGCTGAATTCATAGGAAACCTTGGAAAGAGTAGCTTCCATTGAATGACGGGCAAGAAAACCTGGTTACAAAAGGTTCCAAAGCGGGTGAGAGGTGAGGAAAGTTGATGAGTACAGATGTTTTTTCCTGCAAGTTTTGCTCACATAAGGAGGGATTGGGTGAGATGTAAGACACAGGATAATAATATGAGGAGATGTCAGGGTTTTTTTTTTTCAAGAAAGAAAAGGGCCTGCAGGTTAAGGAGAGACTGAAGATGTGATTTGGTCAAAAATCAAAATAGAGATACAAGGTGTCCCAAAAATCTCAGTGCTGTTTTAAGTCTTAATAGCTTAATTAATTAATAGCTTAATACTTTAAGTTTAATTTAAATTCATTTAATAACTTTAAGTTACCCTAATGCTTTTGGAACACCCTAACTAATAGAAACAACGTCCACTTTTCAACTCTTCACTCTAAATCCCCTCCTGATGCCTCTTGTACGTTCACATATAAATATGTATATTTAAAAAAAAAAAGTTATGGGGGCAACTAGGTGGCACAGTGAATAGAGTGCCGGCCCTGGAGTCAGGAGGACCTGAGTTCAAATTCAGCCTCAGACACTTAACACTTACTAACTGTGTGACCTTGGGCCAGTCACTTAACCCTAATTGCATTGCCTTTCCCCCTCCAAAAAAAAAAGTTATAGTCAAACAATGCTGGATTTCTGCTTCTACTTTTCCCGTCCTTGCATTATTTTACACAGGGCTTTCCCAGTGTGGTACAGCAGAAAAGAGAACTGAGTCTGGAGACACTTGGAGGACCTGGGTTCAAATCTAAACCCTGCCAGTCTTGACCTGTATGATTTCCGGCAAGTCACTGCCCCTCTCAGAGACTCAGTTTCCTCATCTATAAAGTGAGGGGGCTTTACTAGATGGTCTCCAAGGTCCTTTCCAGGACCAAATACATGAAACTGTGATCATAGATTTCTCTATATCCCAAATAGTTTCTGTTTTTAGTGGCATTCTAAAACCCTATTACATAGATGAACCACAATTTGCTTGGCCACTCCCCAATTATTACAAGTAATATAGCTCTAAAACACTTAGTACCAATATTTCAAAATTATTACTTTCTTTAGCTATAGTTACTGTGATGAGATAACTGAGTCCAAAGCACGGTCATTTTTTGTGACTCGTGTGTGGCCACATTGCTCTTCAGAAAGATACTAGTTTGCAATAACATCAACAATGTATGAGTATAGTTGTTTACTCACAGTTCTACTGATGTCATACTTTATTATTTTTTATTTGTTTTTGTCAGTTTTAAAGGTATACAGTGCTACCTCAGAGGTTGGTGGTTTTTTTTTAAAATAGAGGATAATCTTCCACAAATATGATCATTTTTATGACCCTTGTATATTGCCAGATTTCTCTCAAAAAGACTATACTAGTTTCAATTACACCAGTAATATATGATGCACTTGTTTCTTCACAGCTCCACTAATATCATACTTTATTATTTTTATTTTTGTTAGTTTAAAAGGTGTACAGTGGTATCTTAGAGGTTTGTTGTTGGTTTTTTTTTTAAATACAGGATAATCTCTTTTCCCAATGCTTACTTACAACTCTCTTTTTTAATGTTCATTTCTCCTGAACATTTCTATTTAGAGACAGAATATGGCCCTTATAGATTTGTGTCACTGCTCTATAAAATCTGGAAGCCAAACTTTTATTGGATATATTAAATACAAAAAATTTCCCCCAATCTGTTTCTTCCCTTTATTAGTTTTGTTTTTTTATTGTATAAAATTCAATTTTTATCTTCTATATCCAAGTTCATAATCTTGTCTCTAGTAATTTCTTTATTTAATAGAGTTTATCTCTCCTATACATTTGTAATAGATATATTATTCTTTTTTTAAACAAATTTTAATTTTTTATTTGTTTTTACTTTTTGGAGGAGGGAAGGTAGGGCAACTGGGGTTAAGTGACTTGTCCAAGGTCACACAGCTACGTTTTGTGTGTGTGTGTGTGTGTTAAGTGTGTGAGGTCAAATTTGAACTCAGGTCCTCTTGACTCCAGTGCTGGTGTTCTATTCACTGCACCACCTAGCCACCCCTAGATATTGTTATTCTATGTTACAGCTTTTGAAAGGCTGAGTGAGGAACCTTGGGTTACCTGGAAGTGTGTATATATAAGCTGCCAAACCACAATTTAGAATTATCTACAAAATGAAAGGGCTAGGCTAGATTTAATTCAATTGACAAATATTCATTGGGCACCTACTGGGTGCAGAGCACTGTGGATTAGCATAAGGCTAATTAGGAAGTTTAGGTAAGATTCATAGAGTTCCAGAAGGAGAACTGAGAAGTCAGGTTTAGTAATTAAAAGATTATTGATAACCTCAAATTCCAAATTAGTGAGAAGTTAGCATCATTATAGAAAAAGGGAAATTCAAGTAGCTAATTAATTCCTTTATTGCAGGTTGAAATTTGATTACAATTTTTAAAAATATTCTTCATTGTAAAAATGGCTAGGGGAGAGTGAAACAGGAAATTTAGACAATGTAAAACCAAAATATACAATACAATTTTATTTTATAAAATTTTGTAAAATTTTATAAAATAAAATATTATTTCTACTTAAAAGTAATTTATTTGTAACTTTCCAGGGACTACAGGAAATATTTTATAAAGAAAGTTCACCTATGACAGTCTTTCTTTTTATCTAGGCATGAAAATATTTCCATTTTCAGCAAGAAACGTGTCTCCTGGACACAAGGTCCCTTTGGCAGTCTTTAAGATTTTTGTCAATCAAATAGTCAAAAACATTTGTTTACTCAAACTCCTACTACCTGCCAGGAGCTCTGCGTGGGCAGGGGAGGGGAGCAGAATACAGAGGCAAAAACTGAAACAGCTCCTGTCCTTGAAGAGCTTATAGTTGATGACATAGGATCATGGACTTGCAGTCAGAAGGGACCTTAGTGGTCCTCAGGTCCATTCATGCCCCTAATTTTGCAGATGCACAAACTGAAATGCAAAGAGAGGGACTTGCCCAGGGTCACACAGCTATTAAATGACTGAGGTGGGATTTGAACCCTGATCTTCTAACTCCAGATCCAGTACCCATCTTGCCTCTCAGTGTTCACATATAAGTATATAAGACACCTATAAAATTAGTACTCAGTGATTTGCTTGGGGGTGGGGTAAGTGAATCCTTTCAACAGATGAAACCAAGGAAGGCCTCCTAAAAGGGGAGTCCCACGAGCTGAGCCTTGAAGGGAACTGGATGTTCCAAGAGGTAGAGATGAAGAGAGAGAACATTCCAGCCATGGGCACAGCCTGTATAAAGGTCTGGAGGTAGGATATGGAGAGTCACATGGAGGGAAATAGAGTCATGCTATTTGCCTGAAGAGTAAAATGCGTGAACCTAATCATAATCATGCCTACGGATGTATAATTAGTTCGGAAATCCAGGTTGAAGACAGATGGTTAAGGACTCCAAATGCTGAGCAGATGGGTTTGCATTTATCCAAGAGGCAGAGGGGCCCCCTGAGTAAGGGAGTGACATAGCCAGACCTATACTTTAAGAATATTAGCTTGGCTGCTGATCGTATAGATAATGAATCAGAGAGGGAGAGCTGGATACAGGGACACCAGTTAGGAATCTTTTGCAACAGTCCAGGCAAAAAATGATGAGGATTTGGACTGAGGTGGTTTTGGTATGAGTAGAAAGAAGGGGGAAGATAGAGGAGATGTTGAGGAAGTGGAAATGTTAAGACTTGGCCATCTACTGGATATGGGAGAGGGCAAGGAGTGAAAGGAAAAGGTCAAGGGTGACTTCTAGGTTGCCCATTGGGTAAGTGGATGAATTCTGCTGCCCTCTGGACAAAAATGGGAAAATGAGAAAGAGGGTGGATTTAGGGCGAACGATAATGAGTTCTGTTTCAGACATGTTGAGTTTGAGTTGCCCATGGGACATCCAAGTGGCGATGTCCGAAGGCGGTTAGAGATTCCAGACTGGCACTCAAGAGACAGATTAGGGCTGGATATGGGATCTTGTTACCAGCAAAGAGATAATGGTTGGATTTATGGCAGATCTGATTAGATCACAAACAGAGAGAAAAGAAGAACTTAGATACAACAGTGAATGGGGGCAAGACGTGGTTGATGAGAAGACTGAGAAAGATCAGGCTGACGGGTAGAGAGAGAACTGTGAGAACAGTGTTGATGACTTGGAGAAAAGCATTAATGGTGTGCTTATCCAATAAGGCATGGCGGACACACAGTTAATGCCCTGGTTGAACTAGGATCCAAAGAGACTGTGACAGGTAGGATTGTTGGGCTAGGTCTAAGGAAATGAAGGGATCCAGGTTAGAGACAAAAACAATGACTTCACAAGCTCAAGATGGAGGAGGCATGGTGAAGCAGCTATTTTCTGAAAAAGGTCTGAGGTTTTTAAGGGACTGGAAGCTTGATGTGAGTCAACAGTGTGATGTGGTGACCAAAAGCAAACTAAATCTTACTCTGCATTGAGACAGGCAGAGTTCCCAGGGGCCAGGGAGATCATGATAACTATGTATCCTGCCCTGGTCAGACTGCAGTCTTGTGTTCAAATCCAGATGCCACAGAGTAAGAAGGACCCTGATAAGCTAGAAAGAGGCCAGAGGAAGGTGACCAGAATGGTGAAGAGCCTTGAGTTCATGTCACAGGAGGATCAGGGGAGGGAATTGGGAATGTTTAGCCTGAAGAAAAGAAAAATCAGGAGGTACATAATAGCTGTCTTTAAGGAATTGAATGGCCGGCATGTGTTCTGTTTGGCCCCGGGAGCAAAAGCAAGGCAAGTTTATGCTCGAAGTCAGCGAAAACTTCCTCCTAATTAGAGTTGTCCCAAAGCAGAACAAACTGCCTCGGGAGAGGTCGGGTTCTCCCTCATTGGAGTATTTCGGGCCAAGGCAGCAAAACCCACTTCTTGGGGTTTTTTTTTGTCTTGAGGATCATTGTTCAGATATGGATTAGATGAGATTTCCCTTTCAATGATGAGATTCCATCTTTGACTCTCTAAGAAACTAGGATTGTAAAGCACAGGGCCCACTCTCTGGTATCCAGTAAAGGATTCTAAGCCAATCAGATGCAAGCATTTGGCTCTAATAAGCTTTGTCATAAATATCTGTAGGAAATTGGAGTGGCATCTCGTAGGGGGGTTAAATCGGTGGAGCACATTGCTTCTTCCCACCACATAGTTTCCCTCCTGGTAAATGAGGGTTTGTTTTTTTTAATTGGAGGGCAAGGGGGGCTGGGGAGGATCGGTAAGAGCAGAATCCTGGTTTGAATCTAGTCCAGGTCAGCCCTGTGACCCCATATTGTTTGTGTCCTGTGTGAAATGAGCTGGTGCACTCAGCCAGGTCCTTAAGAGACTGCTTTTCCAATCAGAGTTGGCACTAATTGGTCTCCCTGTTGACAAGCTCAGCAGAGAAGCTTGGGATTGAACTGGCAGTTAGTGGGAACAGGGCTGAAAATCCCTCTTTTCCATCTTCGGAAAGTCTGCCTCGTCAGCCTGGGGGGCCGAAAGGAGACTGAGGTCCTGCCCTCCTCAGTTCCAAAGATGTAGATTTGGGGATTCTTTACTGTCCTCTCTAAGGCAGCTGAGAATTGGGGTCTGGGGGTCTCAGCCGCACTAAAGTCTCTTTCCTCAGCTTCCCCTAGAGGGGTATATAGGAGGGACTGTGGATTTAGAGTCAAAAGACCTAGGTTTGAAGCTGGGCTCTGCCCCTTACCCCTTCTGTAACCCAAACAAGTCAGGACCACACTCAGCCTCAGTTTCCTTGGCCATAATTAAGGAACTAGAAGAGATGGTCTCAAAGGGCTCTTCCAAATGGAAATCCTATGTTCCTTTGGCCTGCAAAATAGGAAGAATCAATATCACCACTCCCCCCACATCCCCCATCTCCCAGGACCTCATCCTACCTTACTTTGGAAATATCTGTGAAGCTGGACAACGTGAGCAATGAAAATGAGCTTTTGGGAAAACTTTCTCATAGTGTAGTAGTGAGGTAGCCAGACTTATGAGTTAGGAAGACCTGGATTCAAATTCTGCTTCCTATCTCTTCTACCTGTGTCACCACTGACAAGTCACTTTGCTTCTCTGAAGAACAGTTGCCTCTTCTGAAAAATGAGAAGTGTAATTGTGATGGTCGGTGAGATAATTAATGATAACTACCCTTGCTTTAAGATTTGCAAAGGACCTGCCTTTTCATTTAATTTCATAGCTACCCTTTGGGGTAAAGGCTAGGATGACCATTATCTCCCTTTTACAGATGGAGAAAATGAGTCACAGAGTGGCTGAGTGACTCGTGCAGCCTTTCTGAGGCCAAGTATAGTTACTGCAAAGCTTCAAGCAACAGTTACTGATATGCCGTTGTTATTGTTGTCACCATTGACATCACGATGATGATGATGATGAATGGAAACGCAAATTTCATTGCTTTAGGAACCCACAAAAGTCTTCTACGGGGGCAGCTAGGTAGCTCAGTGAATAGAGCACCCGCGCTGGAGTCAGAAGGACCTGAGTTCAAATCTAGCCTCAGATACTTAACCCAAAAACTAGTTGTGTGACCTTGGGCAAGTCACTTAATCCTGATTGCATTCCAAAAAAAGGCAAAAAAAAAAAAAGTCTTCTACGAGTCGGCAGTTGGCTGGTGTGGCAGCTAGGAATCAGGAAGACCTCAATTTAAATCCTCCCCCAGACTCTTACTGACTGTGGGACCCTGGGCAAGTCATCTAGCCTCTTTCTGCCTAAATTTCCTCATCTGTAAAATGGGGATGATGATGATGATGATAGCACCTACCTACCAGGGTTGTTAGGGAATCTAATGAGATAATAGATGTAAAAGGTTTTGAAAACCTTAAGTGCTATATAAGTGGTAGATATAGTAGCAGAATTTTTTATTCTGAACTTGACAAAGACCAAATAAAATTAATATTTCCATTTACATAGTAGAACAGAAGAAAGGATTGTATACGAAACTGCATATCTCTATTAGGGACAGCTTGCTTTTTTTTTTTCCAGAGAGGCAATTGTGGTTAAGTGGATTGTCCAAGGTCACACAGCTAGCTTTGTGTTTAGTGTCTGAGGTCGAATTCGAACTCAGGTCCTCCTGACCCCAGGGTTGGTGCTCTATTCACTGAGCCACTTAGCCACCCTTAATTTTCTTTTTTTAAATTAATTTTTCTCAATAAACAAGAATTTATTTTCTCTTCCATCTCCCCCAGCCAATTGAACTACCAGATGTCAAACTCTACTTCAAAGTAGTGGGCATCAAAATGATTTGATTCTGATTTTTAAAAAAATAGAGAGGTTCATTAATGGAGCAGATTAGGCACATAAGTCAAGAACAGAGGAGTATACAGTGTCTGTCAAAAACAACTGCTAAAGGGGGTGGCTAGGTGGTAGAGTGAGTAGAACACTGACCCTGGGATCAGGAGGACCATAGTTCGAATCCAGCCTCAGACACTTATTAGCTGTGTGACCTTGGGCAAGTCACTTAACCCCAATTTCCCCTGTGAAAAGCAATTGCAAAAACCAAAAAGCAATATGGGCTTTCTTTTAAAGTATAAGGGAAATTCAATCTGTCGCTTTCAAAACTAACCTATTTATCTATACTTTTTTTTCTGACCTCCCTTCAGCTCTCTTCTCTATAGTCTCATTTTAAAAAGCCTCAATGACCTTCTTTTCCTTCTTTTTCCTTCTTACTCTTCCTTTTTTCCTTCACTGTCTTCTCTCCCTCCCAACAGAAAAAAAAAAAACCAACAAGCCCTTATAACAAATATATATGGTCAAGCAAAACACACTGGCTGTGTCCTAATGTATCTTCTTCTGAATCCTGAGACTGACCAGAAGTATTCTTAAAAAGCACTTGACTTTTTTGAGGCATGTTATCCTAAGAACTGTGAAATAGTGACAATGTATCTTCAACCATGGCCTCAGTAATGGGATCATGGATTTTGAGCTTGCAAGGGTCTAAGGATCTAACCCCCTCATTTCCTTTTATTTTCATTCAAAAGTTGAACACCAAATGACATGAGCATTTCCACCTTCATTGTAGAACAGAAGAAAAGGATGGTACGTGAAACTGTCTATCTCCACTGTGTAGAGCTCGTGTTTTCTTTCTAAGTACGTAACAAATGTATCATGCTGCTTTCAAAGCTATCTTGCTAGTATGTGGTTCTTCTGGTCTTCTCTCAGTTTTCTTCTCATTTTTTTTAGCCCTATCCCTTTCTCCTCTCCCTTCCCCACTAAAAAGGAAAACAAAACCGTTATAATAAATATGCATAGTCAGATGAAGCAGACTCCCACACTGATCACGTCCAAAAATGTATGTTTCATTCTGCACTTTGTACCCATCACTTTTCTTAGGTGGTGGGGAGTTAAGTAAGGTTCATCTTTGGGATTCTGGAATTGCGGAGAAAAGTTCTAATCAGAACTTTTAGGTCTTCTACATTGTCGTTGTTCACACTCAATTCATTCTGCATCAATTCAAAAGTGTCTTCCCTGGTTTCTTGAATGCCTTTCCCTTTGTCACTCCATACGGCAGTGGCAGGACAAAAGCCAGGATGACTTGGCGATGGCCCCGTGTGCAGTGGATGACCCTGGCCTTCCATGTCTGACCAAGCTTGGAGTGCTCCATAGCTCCTGCTTTGGCCACCTTTGTGGCTATTGGAACAAATTGTTCTCATCTACCCACTCTGTTGGGGGAAAGCTTCACGTATTTGGAATAGACATCCCCCTAACTCACCAATGGTTTTGAGGCCTGTCAGTTACCCTCAACCTGGTTTAGTCCATTTGCTGAGGTGGTTTTAATGGGGTGTGACCTCTGTGCGTACTATATCTTCTTGGAGTCAGAGGTGAGAGTTGGGCGACAGGTGAACACCAAAGGGGGATAAGCAGCTCTGAAAAGGGTTCAGCTGCTCTCACACCAGGTGCTACAACTCCCTGAATGCTCCATAGACCCCAGGATAAATAGGAAATAACAGAGAGAAGGTACTAGAATTAATACATCATAGTTTGCTCAGCCATTCCCTAATTGATAGGCATATCCAATTCTTTGTCACTGCAAAAGGAGTTGATATAAATATTTTTATACACGTGGGTTCTTTTCCTCTTTCTTTGACTGAGGTATAGACCAAGGACTGTCTCTGGGTAAAAGCCTTTAGTACCTTTGGGGGCATAGTTCCAAACGTACTTCCAGAATGCCTGGATCACTTCAAAGCTCCACTAACAGTGCATAAATGAACCTATTTTCCCATAGCCCCTTCAACATCTGTTATTTTTGTCAAGTTTGTCAAGCTAACAGGTCTGAGGTAGAACCTCAAAGTTGCTTTAATTTGCATTTGTTTAATTGTTAGTTATCTGGCTACAGATAGCTTGGAGTTTTTTTCCCCTTGAGAATTGTCTGATCATTACCTTTGACCATTTATCAATTAGGGAATGACTCCTGTTCTTATATACATGAATCATTTCCCTATATATCTTGGATATGAGACTTTTGTAAAGAAACTTGCTGCAAAGTTTCTCCCCTCCCCATGATTGTTTCCCTCTTCTAATTTTAACTGCATTTAACTCTCTCATTTTCCAGAGGAGAAAATAGACTCAGATTAGTAAAGTGACTTTCCCAGGGTCACACAGAGAATAAATAGCAGAGTTGGTATTTGAACCTAAATCCCTTGATGAATTCAGTGTATTTTACATTTGTTTCTGTCATTAATATTCATGATGGGCTCAGAAGGAAAATGCCTTAGTACCCTTCCTTCCCCCTGCTCGGTTCCAAAAGCCTGATGAGAGGACAGACTCAAGGCTGGCAGGGGGGGGGGGGGGGAGGGATGGGAGACTGAGCTCCTTTGAGCTGGGCTTCAGCAACTGGCTGGGAGCCAGTTTCCTTCAGAGGATTTGCATGTAAATGGGGTCAGGGGGCCACCAGGGCTACCCAAGCATTGCACCCTCCTCCCCTTCGGTGAGAAGTGCTCTTCAGCCCACCCCTTCTCTTAAAAAACCTGAGATTCAGCCTGATCTCCTGCCCCCCACCTGCCTGACTGTTCTCTGTTTGCCAGGGCCAGTTTAAAAAGCTGGAGGCAGGGTCAGTGTCAATGTCAAGACTGCATTGGTCTGAGTGACTGGCTGTGGCTGGCAGAATGGCTGGACAGGCTCAGGCATTCTTCCCAGAAGGCTGTCTCCTTGGTTCCCCTGAGAAGAGGCCTTAAGCCCTGTTTTGGATCACATCAGCCTCCCCTCTGACCTCTGCCTTAATGAGCCTCGAGTAAAAGGCATTCTAACTAGTAGGGGAGGAAAAGCTGGAGGCCCTCCCCTTGTTAGCAGGCCTCCTCTGGGTCAGTGTGACCCAGGAGGAGCCAAGCACTGACGGGCTGCTTTTTCAAAAAGTAAAATCCAGTCAACCAACCTTTAACAAGTGCCTGCTTCACTCTGGGCACTGCCAGCCTTCTAGAACACAGAAATAACAACCACTCACGTCTACCTGTAGGATCATAGACTGATAGCTGGAATGGACTTGGAGGTGATCTAGTCGAAGGCCATCATTTTACAAGTGATGAAGTCAGATTAAATGACTTGCCTTAAGTCACAGGGGCAGCCAGGGAGAGGAGGGAGATAGGAAACAAACACTCCTGCATCCAAAGCCAGCACATTCCACTGCCCCTTCCATCCACCCACCCATCCATCCATCCATCCATCCATCCATCCATCCATCCATCCATCTACTTATCCATCTATCCACTCATTCATCCATCCATCCATCCATCCATCCATCCATCCATCCATCCATCTACTTATCCATCTATCCACTCATTCATCCATCCATCCATCCATCCATCCATCCATCCATCCATCCATCCATCCACTCATTCATTCAAGAAACACTTATTAAGGAGCTAGGCACTGTGTGATATACCAGAAACAAAGAGTCAAGCCTGAAACAATCTCTGTCCCCAGATGAGATAATATATGTAAAATGCTTTTTAAACCTTAAAATGATCAGTAAATGTTAGCTATAATTACTGTTATTCCCAGGCAAGTGCAACAACATCATGTGTCGGGAGCACAGGATACGGAGACAAATGTGAAACGGAGCTTGCCCTTGGGGTTACCTTCCACTGGGAGTAAATACCAAAAACACCCGGGAAAACAGAGTAACTCCTTGCTAGTTGCACCAGCAGCTGGGAGTGGGAGCGGACATGGGGAGGGGATCAGGAAAGGTCTCAATTAGAAGCTTGTGGTTCGGCTGAATAATGGCTAATGATCATAATTAGTCTTCATAGGGTGCTTATTATGTTCGAGGCATCGTGCTAAGTGCTTTACAATTCTTATCTCATTCGATCCTGACTGACCCTGGTACTATCACCATACCCATTATACAGATGAGGAAACTGAAGCAAACAAAGCTTAGCTAAATTGTTCAAGGTCACAGAGGCACTAAGTGTCGGAAGCTATAATTTGAACTCGGATCTTCCCGACTTCAGGCCCAGCCCATTGCACCACTTAGCTGTCCTAGCTGAATTTTACAAGAAAGTAGGAATTAGTGATTTTAGGTTTGCAAAGCACTTTTTAAAAACAGATGTTCACTCTTTTGTCCCTCACAGCAAATCTACCTAACAAGTATTAACCTTGCTTTGCTAATGAGGAAACAAGTTTTGAAAGAAGTGACTAACTCAGGGTCATATAGCTAGTAATTTGAATCCATTTGCTTAAATGTTAAAGATGGAAGGGGCCTTTGAGTGGATCTAATCCAGTCCCTTTATTTCAGAGTTGAGAAAGGTAGGGAGGAGGATCTAGAGAGGGGACAAGATCTGCTCAGGGTCACTTGGATAGGACAACACTTTTCCAGCAGGCCTCTTCCTGGGTCCAACCCCAGCTAATCCCTAGAAGGGGGATGAGACACAGACGATTTTGACACAGCGACAATTCCTGATAAAATGCACTGAACACGTATGGAACATGCTTTGTGAAGTCTGAGGGGGCAGATTATCATCCTCGAGCGGGCTCAGCTCAGGCTTTCTGAAAGAGGTGGCATTCATTCAGTGTAGGCTCTGAACCATGGGAATGGATTCAAAATATTAGGGGTTTCTTTTTCTCTTTATTTATTTGTTTTGAGGCAGCTTTGTGTCATACAGGAAGGAGCTCTTAAGCCAGCATCCAGAAATTTGTTTTCAAAAAAAAATCGATAACTGTATTTCAATTTAATTGGTTTGTTGTATAATCTTGGGTGATTTATTTTATGCATTTAAAGATGTAAATCTGAGAAGAGGTACACAGGTTTCGCCAGATCCATGATCTAAAAAATGGCCATGAATCCATGGTGAAAGGAATGAATTTCTAGACTCATAGTAGGAGGACTTGTGTTCAAATCCCCCCTAAGAAAGCTTGTGACCTTGGGCAAGTCACTTACTTTAGTTTAGCACAGTGCCTTTCATATAGTAAGCACTAGTTTGACTGACAACATGAGCCACAGTTATCCTTCAAAGATTCAGCCACTGAGTTAAGGCTGGATTGGGATATTTGGTGGTGGACAGGTTTGCCATACTCCCCTAAGTCTAGGCACATGGCTATGTTTTTAAAGTATTGGCTCTATATTCTTTGAAAATCAGGGGTCAAATTGAGAAAGAAATGGGCAGACAGAAGAAGGGGGAGGGGAGGAAAAGAGATGGAGGCAAAGAAGAGAGAAGAGAGGAAGCAGAGGAAGAAGAGGAGGAAGAAGGGGAGAGGGAGAAGGAAGAGAAAGAGGTAGACAGAGGGGGAGAGAGAGAGAGAGAGGGAAAGAGAGGAGAGAGAGTGTGTGTGAGAAAGGGAGTGGGAGGGGGGGGACTGGCATTGACTATTCTGGAGTGTCAGAGTCCTGGGATTTGCCACAGTCTGGACTTTTCTTATCTGAGTAAGGGCAGGGGCAGTCTTTGCCTACAGATCTGCCTGCCATCTTCCTCTTCCCCAGGGGAGGCCCACAGGTTAAATGCTGGCATTGTCCAAGGCCACAGATCAGAATCAGCTGTGGGAGTTCCTGGCTTCTCTGCTCTCAGGTCAGATTTCTCCTTTGTGCCTCAGGTCACCAAACAGGTTTTCAGCCCCAGGTGAAGACCATCTTTAAATGAGGAAAGAAAAGGGAATAATTCCAATTCTGGGGCAGGAGAGTGGAGGTATAGAATCATGGAGCCTAGAACAGGAGGGTGGAGCCCAGTCCTCTGTCCTTCAGAAAACATTTTACAAATAATAAGGGTGGTGCTGAGGGAGCCTGTATCCCCTGGAAGCTGGCCAGGGGGCTGCGGAGTCAGGAGGGCTGGGTTCCGGTTGGTACTCTGTTTGACCATGTGACAACTTCTGTCTGCCCTCAGACAACTCTCTATAATTCTCAGAACAGGTGCCCATCTGTGTCAGAGAAGAGAATTTCCTCACCCAGAATTCCCTGCACAGAAGAAATCACAGATCCGTAGATGCCAATCTCTTGAAAAAAAAAAAAAGAATTATATGCTCCAGGATAATGTATGGGTGTACATAGAGCTGCCCTGGAGGGCAAAAGGACCTCGATCCAAGCCCTAATTTGTTACTGTTGCTCACTCCCGTACACCTCTTTGTGAACCTTTGGACTATTTTTTCCATGGAATTTTCTTGGCAAAGATACAGGAGTGGTTTGCAGAGGTTAAGTGAATTGCCCAGGGTCATATAGATAGTAAGTAAGGAGGGAGAACTTTAGTATTTTAATAGTGGTTTAATTTTCAAAATATTTTCCTCACAGGAACTTAGGCAGCTTATAGTGCTAATATTATGTTACGGTGGAAAGAACATTGTTTTTGCAGTGAGAAGACCTGGGTTCAAATCTATCTTTAGTAAATAATTTCCCCTCTCTGGGTCTCAATGTCTCCATCCAAAAAGTGGGAGAGTTGGATAATGTGATTTCTAAGGTCCCTGCCAGCTTCAGAGCCAATGATTCTGTATCACCAATATCCCTTTGTATAGCAATAGACTGAATACAGATGTGTCCCCATTATGACAGGTGAGGTCCCTCTGCTTCCTACACATCCTGGGATGCACTGGACAGCCCACAACTGGGCCTGGGTGTTTCAGAGGAAGACCCATGCCAGGGCTCAAAAGAATCCCCTAGAAGCTTAGATCCTGGAGGAAGGAGAGGGGTTACCTCTGCCCTGGTTTTGTAACCCCGAGAAAGTCCTGAGTCAATAGTCTGTCTCAGTGGTGGAACCAACCCTCAAATCCTTCAAGCCATAGAAAGTTAGAGATGGAAGGGAATCCCCAGATTGATTACCAGTCTATTAGGTTATACTTTACATTCGATCTCTCCCATCCTAGCACAAAGCTCAAAACTCTGGGTACAATATTCTGGGCACAGTAGACTTTCACAAATGTTTGTTCAACTGTTAGCTTCTAAATTCAACCTCCTGGATTTAACAGGAGGAAAACTGAGGCACGGAGGAGTGCATGTGATTTGCCTAAGGTCACAAAAGAGAGTTATTCCCCTCTAGCCTAGGACAATCCCTTCCACCATGCCTGAAGTTCTGAGTTGTATAGGACCAAAGGAGGTTGAGCTCCTGTGACAAGCCCCTCCTCCGTTCTGTGGGTGCTTCTCCTAATGACATGGAATAGGCCCTTGGGGGCCTCTGTGCCCCTCACTGACGAGCTGTGGGAGCTTTAACTTGAAGCAGCTTGGCTTTTATGGGGAAAATCCTTTTTCATGCCGACTCAGCTGAGACGCAAGGGTTTAGTGACAGTAAACAAGGAAATGGAGCTGGTCGGTTTTCACCTCTGCAAAATCGAAAAGTTACATTAGAAGATGTTTATATCGGCCCACTGAGCTACCAAGAACAATGGGTCTTCCCGGGGTGGGGGTGGGAGTCAGACGAATGCTTCCAAAGAATGAGGGGGATATTTAGGGCAGGTGAGAGGAGAGGAGGAAGAAGAGAACAGCAATGTAGTGAAAATGGGGTCAGGCAGCCGGAACGCTACCACTTCTTTCCGTGCCTCAGTTTCCTTTTCCATCAGTGGAGGCTGTGCACTAGATGCCTTCGAGGACCCTCGCAGCTCTGATACTTCGTGTTCTAAGGTCATTCTGAGGTCTGAGTCTCTCTGAGCTCTGACCTTTCTCTGTTCAACGTCGTCAGGCAAGAGATGTGTGTGTGTGTGTGTGTGTGTGTGTGTGTGAGACCTTTTATGTTTGTCATACATCTCTTCCATAATCCAGTGAAACCCATGGAGCCCTTCTCGGAATGTTCGTTACCGACGTTCCCATTTGACCGACACGCTACACTGAGAGGTTAGTAAACTAAAGATGTGATTATTTCCCTATCCAAGTTCACGGCTCCCCCGAAATCTATCCACAGACCCCAGATTGGGAACCCCTGTTCTGAGTGCTCTTTCAGTTCAACATTCTCGAACAAAATGTTCCAACATTCTGGATTCGAATGTTACTTTGGCCCTGAAATTCTGGGTTCGACTGTAATTCTAAGGTCCCCATTAGAAGCTGAACGTTCTAACCATCTTAGCTCTCTGGGACACGTTCGGGCCCTTTCCTGTGCAGGGGGCTCCCCCTTCCCTTCTGCCAAACCCCGCTTCTCTCCCCGCCCCCAGTGGACTTGTGGCTGCAGCCCCAGCTCACTTACTTGCTCACCTCGCCCCGCCCCCCCTCCCGCTGGGGCCTTAGGGGGGAGGGGGCAGACCCTCGCTCACTGCCGTCCCTGCCCCCAGCCCGGCCCCCCGGAGTTCGGGTCCCGCCCCCAAAGCCGCGTTCCCTAGGCAGCCGCTGCTGCTGCCCAGTAAGCCGATCTCCGAGCTGCGGGGCGGCTGCCGGGGCGGGCTGGCCCGGGGCTGCGGGGCAGGCGAGATGGCGCGCCCCGTGCAGCTGGCCCCGGGCTCGCTGGCGCTGGTACTGTGCCGACAGGAGCGGGAACGGGGCGCCTCCGGGGCGCCGGAACCAGACCCGGAGCTGGAGCCCGGGGCAGCCGAGGCGAGCCTGGACGAGTTGCTCCCAGCTGGGGCCCCGGGGTCGCTGGAGGCGGAGGACGGGGAGCCCGGAGGCCGTGCGCTCTTCCGTGCCTTCCGTCGTGCCAACGCGCGCTGCTTCTGGAACGCGCGCCTGGCCCGTGCAGCCTCGCGGCTGGCCTTCCAGGGCTGGCTGCGGCGCGGGGTGCTGCTGGTGCACGGGCCGCCTGGCAGCCTACAGGTGCTGCGGGACGCCTGGCTGCGCCGGGCGCTGCGCCCGCCGCGGGGCTTCCGCATCCGCGCCGTGGGTGAGTGTGCGCTTGAGGGAGGGAGGGAGGGGGTCGGGCGCGGCGGGCGGCCGGAGTTGGGGACAGGGTCGTGAGTAGCTGTGGGCTGGCTAAGTGGGAGACAGGGGTTCCAGAGAGCGCAGGCGGATCGACTCGGCTCTGAAACGCATCAGTTCTCTCTGGAGAGAGGGGCTAGGCGAGCAAAGAAGGAAACCTGACCGGCTTTGCTTGGTGTCCCCGCCTGGCAAGCACCTCCCTCCCCAAAGTGTGGGACTTTCCCCGTTAGGTTGTGAGCTCCACGCAGAGCAGCTCCCGGGACCGATCTAGTAGGGACCTTTCTATAGACACCGAAGATTTTGGGAGCAAAGAGCCGCCCCCTTCACATTTCCCTTGCGTGGTCGGGCTCGGGTGGCCTTCCAGTCTTAGACCAGCTCTTACTGAATGTTTTAGTTCTCTCCCCCCCCCCCCCCCCCCGCCCCATCAGAGTGGGGAACTCCTGGTTCCTTGGAAGAAGGAAACCTTTGCCAACGATGCAGACTGGCAACCAGTGTACAATTTACTGGTCTCAGCAGCCTGGGGTGCTGAAGGGAGCAGAGACTTTTCCAAGGTCACCCAGCTAGTATGTCAAAGGCTGAGCATGCACCAGCAGTTTCCCTCCTGTGGGCACCCGAGATCCCAGGGGGAGGAGAATCGTGATTATAGGCGTGGTCATGGGGTGGGCTGGGAATATTTGGTAAATGACTATATTTTATTTCTTATAAGCACGTGATGGGTAAACTCTCCATTTGTTTCTTTTCACATTGGATATGGGGGAGGGGAAGGTTTCCGAAAGCCAAAGGGTTCAGAGAATGGAAGGTTGGGATCCCCTACGCTAGGGGCTTTACTGTAGCTTGAAAGAGTTCAGTCCAAATGAGGCAGAATCCTCCTGTTTTGTATTCGTTCAGCTGGGACTCTAGGGCTTCTCTGCAGGCGATCGAGAAGGGGATGGGGTTGGTCAGTTTCCTCTGTAAAATACAGGGGGCTGACTAAGGGTTTCTAAATCTATCCGAAGACAGAGCTTTTTCATTGTTAAAAAAATGATCGGTATCTTTGGTTTTTATGTCAGCCTCCTTTTTGAATCCATCTCTCATACCGCTCGGGGAGCCTTCCCTTGTAACAAAGATTCAAAAGGAAGAGGAAAAAAGGCCACGCTCGCCGAGACTGACAATGGCTGAAGTGTTCGGCAGCCATGCCCCGGCCCCCTGTCCCCTCGGCAGTGGAGGGAGGGAGGGGGCTGCATTTCCTCAGTTCTTCTCAAGGCCAAGTGTGGTCGTTATTATTAGGCTGAAAAGGTGCCTTCCTTTCTTTTTCTTCTCAACGTGTAGTTCTGGTCATTTATGGTTGCATTGATGCATTTTATTTTTGTTACGTATATTACTCCCACTTCTCTTATAATAAAATAAAACGTTTAGTATCGTAATAGAGTGACCTCATCGGAAAGTACACACATTTCACATTTATAATGCCCCTTCTCTGTTTTTTTTTTTTTAAAGGACAGAAATCGATTTTCTTTTCATTTCATCCCCCACCCCACTGGGAAAAGAAGAAAAGAAAACCTTTCTTGTGTCAGATATTCATAATCAAGGAAAACAAGCCATCCAGTGGCTATACACAAAAACCTACATGCTTCATTGCACACCCTAAATCCATCCATCTGCGATGGAGAGCATATGATTTCTCAGAACTCTCTTTAGACTACTTCAGAACTGTGGTCTCTTGCCTGTGGGTGCTCCCTCTGAGGATGTAGCTAGCCTATCCATGCCTTTCCTGAGTTCTTCTCCTTCATTCCCTGGAAATCCTGTGACTTGAAGGTACCCCATCGAAGGGTGCTGGCAGCCTCCCTGGTGTCTTTGAGCATTCCTGGGTAGAATTGCAGCATCCCCGGGGTCCATCTGTTTTCCCTCCATCTCGCTCTAAGGCCATTCCTCTGGTTCTCAGAGGGCGCACTTCCTGGCCAATACCTTTTTACAATTCACAGGTATGTGCTGCAGCCTTCATACGTTTCTCCTTTGACCTTCAAGTGGTCAGAATTCTGATTTTTCAGAGATTTTTGCCATCTGGAATTCCCAGTTCTTGCTTTCTATCCTCAAATTCCATTGTATATATTTGTTTGTACATCTGTTCTATCTCCTTCCTCAGAATGTAAACTCCTTGAAGGCAGGGCCTGCTTCCTCTGTATCCCCAGTGCCTAGGACAGAGTAGATGCTTAGGAAATGCTTGTTGGCTTGGCTTGGCTAGATCTGGGGCACCTCGGGGTGCTGAACTGACTCTGGGCTTCTTTGGAATCAAAGGCTCTGTGAGTGAAGCCCCTGATTGGATTTCGGACTGAACAGGCTTCTGAGCCCCTGGGAAGATTGAGAAGCCCAGGATGAGGCCTGGGGGGCAAAGCTCCACCTTTTCTCTTGGCTGGGCTTAACGCTGGTGATGCTCGCCTTCCAGACAGCGCATCTTCTAAATCAACAGGGAAAGGAGCTTCCAGATTACACCCCCTCACGGCAAACCCTTCCTGACCTTTTCTTCCTTCCTTCTTTTTTTTTTTAACAGAACCAACCGTCGGTCAGACTTTTTCTTGGAGTTTATTTGTGTTTTGTTAGAAGACAGAAAGCTTTAATGCCTTCCTTGAGTCTCCTTTCCAAAGGGTCATTCTTTGCTTGTGCAAAATATTTTTGGACTAGATTCCGGAGCAAAACCCTGCCTTTGCTCCTGCGGTTGGAGTCATAGAACACAGAATGCCAGAGCCAGAAGGGACTTTAGAGCATACAGTGTTAGTGCAATAGGGGACCTTAGGGCCCTGAATGTCAGAGTTGGAAGGGATCCTGGGACATAGAATGTCAGGGTTGGGAGGATCCTGGGGCATAGGATATAAGGGCTGGGAGGACCCTGGGACATAGGATGTCAGGGCTGGGAGGACCCTGGGACACAGGATGTAAGGGCTGGGAGGACCCTGGGACATAGGATGTCAGGGCTGGGAGGAGCCCTGGGGCATAGGATGTCAGGGCTGGGAGGACCCTGGGACATAAGATGTCAGGGCTGGGAGGACCCTGGGACATAGGATGTCAGGGCTGGGAGGACCCTGGGACATAGGATGTCAGGGCTGGGAGGACCCTGGGACATAGGATGTCAGGACTGGGAGGCCCTTCAGAAGCCACTTCTAGTTAAACCTTCTCCTTTTCCGGGGGTGTTGACAGAATGTGACCAAGCTGCTGGTCCAGGGCTCTTTTCCCTGGGCTGCCTGAAATTTCAGCAAGTTTTTCCTGTGAGTATTTGGATGCTTTATCCAGTGCTTCTTAAACTGTGGGTCGTGACCCCATATGGGGTCTATGTCGATAGACAGATGTAGATATGGTAGTACTGTATCTGCATGAATTTGTGACTGTGGTTAGTTTGAAGGCAGATTGTTAACAAGTCATCAGCTAAGCTGTTCTCTGGGTTTGGAGACACTGGGGTGCAGTGGGGAGAGCTGGGACTTTGGAGTCCAAGGATCCAGATTCCAGTTGAAACTCTTTATCGCTATTTTGGATATGTCTTTTCCTCTCTGCCCGGTGACAGGCTGGAGCCGGATTCTCATTACCTGTCTGCCAGCTGTAAATGTTGTGATGTGCTGATTCTCCAATCCAGAAGAGTCTCACTTCCTCTTTTTCTACACCTTCCCTACACAGTTTCCCTCTTCTAGAACTTAAAGTGTGAAGAAGCAGTCTGGGGCCACTGAGGCACAGTGCTTTCTATGCTGCCCTGCCTCTCAAAGCACTAGACCAAAATCCTGATTATTGTGTCTGTTTAAAGACAAATGTCCAAGCTGGGCAGTTCAGGGAATGGGGTGGTGGGGGCAGGGCTTATATTTTGCAGTTATCCCACATCTCATCAGGTCCACCAATTCCCAGCAGTGCTCCCCACCCATGCCCATCCTCCCTCCTTCCCAATCCTTTATCTGATGGTCTCTTGTTTCCCTTTCTGGTTTGAATTAGCTGTCCCAGGTCTGGTGCTTCCAATATTAAATGGAGTACACACAGTGCAGGGGCAGGGAGCAGGGGGGAGGGCCTGTGATTAGGGTGAGATAATGGAAGAGGAGTGAGTAAATCATAGCCGATAATGAAAGCCATTCCATAATTAAGGGAACATTTGAAAGAGTGGAAAGGCAATGAATGGGCTTCTAAACTCCAAGCCCTAAAGTCCAGCTCCCATCCTCTTACCCCTCTGCTCAGAAATGCCAAAAACAGTGATAGCAGTTGGCATTTATGTGTATTCAGGGCTTTTAAAGATTGTGCAGCCTTTTACAACCATGATCTCATTCAAGCCTCACAGCAGCCAGTTGGGTGGGCATAATAGCTACATCATTATCATTCCCATTATGCAGATGAGGGAACAGAGGCTCCAACAACCCAGATGTCACCTAACTTCTATCGATTCCCTTCTCCAACGAGGAACACTCCTGTAGGCTTTCAGTGTTTTTTTTCTAGGCATATTGATGCAGGGGAGAGAGAATGGGAATGGGAGTCATGTGATCTGGGTTCAGATCCCATCACGGCCACTTAATAGCTTTGTACTTCCCTTCTCTAAGATTCACTTTTCACATCTACAAAAACGGAGATGATCATCCTGGTACCACCGGACCCTTGGCGTTGTTGAGAGGCAGTGGATGGATGCGGGAGAGGGAGGAGAAGGAGCACTGGAATCCATATGCTTTTCGACCTAGGGCAAGTCAGAAGACTTCTGGGTGGGCCTCCATTCCTCATCTGTAAAGAGAAGGGGTTGAAGTCAGTGCCTTCTGAGGCCCTTTCTAAATCTGGCTCCCTTTGATTATTATTGATAAACTTTAAAACACTGCAGGAGTGTGACCTGTTATTAGTGCAACCCTCTCATGTCCACATGAGAGAAGGGAGAGCTGGAAGGAGGCAGAACGAGGTCAAGGCCATACAACTGATTAGGGGCAGAGCCCAGATTCCACATCCGAGCTCTTGCTTTGAATCGACTCCAGAGCAGGACGTGTGATAGGGACAAAGTCTGAGACTCTTCATATTGCTTTTTGGAGCCCAGTTGGATGTGTGAAAGAGACCAGAAAATAGCTAGAAGATTTTATGGAGGAGTTGGATGAAATGTCTTACAAGGAGAACCTGAGCAACTCAGTGTCCTCCGGGCCAAGGAGGTTGGAATTTGCTGTGGCCTTTAATGTTGTTGCCAGCAGGGTTGACTGATCCGATGTGGGGATGGGTAGGGAAGACAGGCAGCCTCTCAGGGGCTTGTAAAAGTGCAGAGACATCAGAGGAAAAAGGACCAGAAGCCTCAGCATCGGTTGGTGCTGGAAGGCAAAGGCACTTGTTACCCTTGTGATCTCCAAGGGAGCCCCTTCCCCTCTGTGGACGTCAGTGTCTTCTTCTGTAGAGTGACTGGAGCTCCTAGCTCTCCCTCCAAGGCGGCTCTTCCATCTCTGCTGGGGCCAGCTGTCTGGGTAAGTTTGTGGTCCTTGCCATGTGGTCATGGCAGTCTTGGGCAAAGCCAGAAGGACCCCCAGCGAGGCAGGCCTGCACATTCCTGAGACAGAATCATAGTGCTAGAATGTTAGTGCCCCAAAGGAACTCCCAGAAACCCAGTTCCACAAATATTTATTGTGTCCGTGCTGGGCACTGACAGAGAAGCAAGAGGAAAAATGAAGTAACATCCTGCTCTCCAGGAGCCCCACATACCACAGGAGGGATGCCCACGAAGTCTAACAATCTACAAGCATTTATTCCCAGCCTTCTAGGTGCCAGGCACTGTAGGTGGTACAGTGGATAGAGTACTGAGGCTCTGGGATAGTAAGACCCGAGTCTGAATCCTCCTCAAACACGTTACAGTTGTGTGACCCTGGATGAGTCACTTAACCTCCTTCAGGGTCAGCTTTCTGGGAACATGGGGATAGTAATAGCACCCCCCTCTCAGTGCTGTTCTGAGGAATAATGCTGTAAAGCATTGTGCAGATGGTAAAGGGTTAAGTGGGAGCTGTTATTTGGCACCGGGGACCGAGATAGGATTCGTAAATACAAGCTAATTTGAGAAGAGAAAGAACATTAACAACTGGGGGGATCAGGGAGGACTTCCCCGAGGAGGCAGCACTCAAGATAAGCTTTAAGGAAAGGTAAGGATTTGGGGGAGAGCTTGCAGTAGATGGGGAAACCGAGGCTCAGAGTGGAGAGCTGACAGAGCCAGGACTCTAGCCAAGGTGGGGCTGTCCTATCAGGGTCAGGTCTCGACCCCTTGATCAATTCATGTAACTTCTCTGGGCCTCAGTTTCCCCCTCTGTAAAATGAGAGGATTGGACTGTGGCACGATTATGCCGACCGCTCACATCCTTGTCAAGGGTGGACTAGGAGGGAGACCTTTGTCCACCTTAGGCTGGATTGGGAGGGAGCCAGTGAGTCCTGAGGGATCAGTGTGATAATGTCTGCCTAGGGGAGGGGCTCCGAGCTGGGAAGAGCTGGGAAGAGCCGGGAGCCGTGGATCCCAGACCAGGGATGGGGTCGGGTGTAGAGAGGAGATGAGGGAGACGGGCAGACCCTGTGCTTCCCCCTCCCCTCCCGTGGAGTGCCTGCCTTCCCTTCTCTGTCACAGGAGAACTGTGCTTTTCATTCCCTCCCGGCCCCAGCCCACCCAGCCCAGCGTCTCTAGTTTTCTCAGTCCTTCTTCTTGCTTTCAGCAAAAGTGACAATAGCAAGTTAAAGGAAATTCGCCAGGCCTGAAAGAGGGAGGAAAAAACCACCCTGGACCGCACCCGTTCTTGGGGTTGTTGCTGTCCCTTAATTTCACTGCTTTGCCTGTTGATCTAGGCTTGTTTTAACCACGAATAAAAGAATTTTCATGCTGGGTGGTGTTAATAGTCAGCCCAGGCCATGAGGGAGGAAGCAGAGGTCAGCCTTCTCAAGGCCTCGGCGCTAGAACGAAACAGCCAACATGAAACTCTTGTTGATGCCTTTGGGTTCCCCAATTTCTCTCTCACCTTCTCCTTCCCAAAGAGCCACCTTTTATAGCAAAGACTTTTTTTAAGAAAAGGGAGGGTACATTAACTAACAGCAAAAATGACTGCTCTTTACCTACAGTGTTTCCCACTTATATCCCCCTCCTTGGTAATGAAGGGGTGGGGGTGGTTAGGTGGCGCAGTGAATAGTGCACCAGCCCTGGAGTCAAGAGGACCTGAGTTCAAATCTAGCCTCAGACATCTAACACCTACTAGCTGTGTGACCTTGGGCAAGTCACTTAACCCCAAATGCTCTGCCTGGGGGAAAAAAAAAAAAGAACAGAGGGCCAGGCCAGGCTTTTCCCCATCTCTTCTCTGGGGCCATATTCATAGGATTTCAAAACATTCACTTTCCGTTGTTTTGTTGCTCTTTCCATTTGCACCATTTACATCATTGTTTTCTTGGTTCTGCTCATTTTATTTGGAGCTTATATGTTGGTTCATGGAGGTCACTCATTAAGCTTTCCATGCTTCTGCGCATTTTATCGTATGTGTTGCTTTGATAGAACAGTAGCATCCCATTCTGTTCCCGTAACTTGAGTCATTTCCCAACCAATGAACCTCCACTTTGTTTCCAATTCTTTGCTGCTATAAATATTTTGGTACGTGTGGTGCCTTTCTTTTTGTTGCTGATATCTTTGGGTATATGCCCAGTAGTGGGATCTCTAAGTCAGAGGGCATGGGTATTTTTAGTAGCCTTAGAAAGAATAATTCCAACCTACTTTCCAGAATGGTTGGACCAATTTGCAGTTCCACCGATAATGCATTAGTATACCTATATCTCCACAACCTCTCTTTGCTTTTTCAGTAATTTTGTCAGGGTCCTACTAGCATCTCCCCATAGTTATGCCTGAGAAATGAACAGAAGCTGTTTGTTATCATTGTTCCTGACTTCCTGATCTTGATTCATCCTCCCCAGTTTTTGGTGTTCTCTGGGCCTGAGACCTCAGGAAGCTTTCAGCACAGCCAGATACATAAGATCTTCTTTAGAGACAAAGCATGGTATACAAACATTGTCAATCAGGGGGCTCCCTAGAGATAGCCTGCTCTGCTGCAAAAGTCTCACCCTGCCTTCTTCCTCTAAAATACTCAGCTATCATCACAGTACGATGGACCACCCTCACTGGGAGCCCAGATTCTCTGAGTTAGTTGTTTGTGGATATTTAGAGCCAAGAAGGACCTTCATTTTATAGATGAGCACAATGAGGCCCAAAGAGATCATGAGCTCTGGAGTTAGGAGGACCTTTTGGGTTAGGGAAGTAAGTTTCCCAAGGTCATCTAAGTAGTAAGTGGCAGAGCGGTGATTTGAATGAAGATCTGACTTCAGAGCAAGTTATCTTTGCTGCCTTCCAGAAGCCTCAGAGAAGATAAGCCTGGTGTCCTTGTTAGGGCAATTGGTAATGGTTACTGTCTTCCTGTTCCTCAACTCAGCTGCTCTGCCTTCCCTGTTGTGCTAACACCTGGCTTCTGGGATAGATAAAGTCAGAGGTCCAGATGACCTGTACATGACCTATGTGCATCAGAGCTCTTCTCCTTTTATAGTTCAGAAACTGATGTGCGGACAACCCCAGTCGAGACCTTAGAGACCTTGACCGAGGCCACAGAGAGAGGGGATGAAGGACCCTTGGTTGTCTCTATCTTTTAGATCTCCTAGATCAGCGGTTCTCAACCAGTGGGTTATGTTTAATTTGTAACAATGAAAATGCATCCTGCATATCAGATATTTACATTACGATTCATAACAGTAGCAAAATTACAGTTATGAAGTAGCAACAAAAATAATTTTATGGTTGGGGGTCACCACAACATGAGGAACTGTATTAAAGGGTTGCGGCATAAGGAAGGCTGAGAGCCACTGTCCTAGATACTCGAAAAGCTTACCTCAAGCACCACCTTCTCCATGAAGCCTTGCTATATCCCCTCAGCTGATAGTGGCCTCCCTCTCCAAATCACCTTGTCTTTATTTTAAATATACTTAAAAGAAGGCAAGGTCCTTGAGAGCAGGAACTTTTTCGTTTTTTGTCATTATATCCCCAGGGGCTAGGACAGTGTTTGCGCTTAGTAGGCACATACCAAATGCTTGTTGTTTGATTTAGTAAAGCATAAGAGCTAGTAATTCAGGACTCCTCAAGTAGACACTCCCAGCAGACTTAGTGCCTTGGCACTAAGGTGCTGTGAACTTGTGGACAGCTATGCTAATTCCAGAATTAAGCTTTCCCCAAGTTTGATGATTTTATTTTCTTCCTTCCTAACTCCTAACACCCTTTGATGGTAGCCAATTATCAGTTTCCCCTAAAAGAAGGGGGCAAACTGTAGCCTTGGGTCCAAGAGGTACATTTCCACAATCTTTTAAGCTCTGGTCCCCAGAGTGGTTTTGTTTTCATACACCAACCAAAGGGGTGGGTCTCAGGATCTAGAGGGAGACAGCTGTGAACTGTGTGCCCTCTGAGATGTGTGTACTCTTTGTTTGCAGTCAGGAGGCCAGAGATGGAGAATGGATCATAAGCAGTCTGGGAATCTGATGCCAGAATAAAAGGACTGTTCTTGTGAACTGTGGGCCTGACCTCTATGTCTAGGTGGGGGAAGTGCTATCTTTTCCTGCTGGCATTTTTGTGTCTTCCCCTAGGTTGGGGAAGAGGATATGAGTGAAGTACCCAAAGCCACCATGAAATCAGGAGGCTTCTTGATTGACTGAGAGACCCTGAGATTGTAGAATAGATAAATGAGCTAGATCTGAGGCTCCAGGGTGGGTAAATCCCAAATCAGAGGAGAGAGAGATTGGTTGGAAAGGCCATAAACACGGATGCCTGGTAGGGACTTTGGCACCAGAGAGGGTAATGGGGATGAAGCTAGCCTGAGGGAAGTTTAGTTGGAGACCTGGTTAGCTGGGGAATTTAGGCTTCTTTAGGATAAGTAGAAATCTTTGGAACAAAGTTTGCATTCCCTGTAATTCTTTATGTTACTCTTTTTTGGGGGGGGGGGCTTTTTGGAGGGGGGAAAGTAGGGCAATTGGGGTTAAGTGACTTGCCCAAGGTCACACAGCTAGTAAATGTTAAGTGTCTGAGGCTGGATTTGAACTCAGGTCCTCCTGATTCCAGGGCCAGTGCTCTGTTCACTGTGCCATCTAGCTGCCCCTTTATGTTACTCTTTTCCCTTTCAAAGTAACCCTTGGAAATGTGCTGGTACGGTCTGGATTTTGTGGTGACCAGGGATCAGAAGGGACAGAGGGGCAGGGGAGCTGGACTGTGGTATCCCCTTGTGGTTGGGGCTAAAGAAGGGAGGATTGATGTAGAGGGATTTGGAGTCAGAAGATCTGCTTTGTTTGAAGCCTGGCTTTGTTACTTCCTTATGGGAGGCAGCATGGAGGGTAGTAGTCTGAGCACCAGACTTAGAGTAAAGAAGGCCTGGGTTTGAATTCTGCCTCCATTATCTCATTAATCCTCATGATCCTGCAAGGTAGGTGCTATCATTATCCTCATAGTTGAGGAAACCGAGGTTAACTGGCTAAGTGCCTTGTCCAGGGTAATGCAATTAGTAGGTTTCTGAGGCTGGATTTGAACTCTGGTCTCCTTACTCTAAGCCCAGCACTCCATCCACTGTACCACGTAGCTTCCTCATAGAGCTCAAGACACTTTTCTCACAACAGCCCTGGTAGTGTTCCCTTGTTACAGATGGAGAAACTGAGGCTCCGAGAGACAAAGTAATCTGCCCAGGATCATAAAGCTTGTGAATGACAGAGACATGATTTGAAGCCAGATCTTCTGACTTTAGAAAGTAATCCAGAAAAAACCCTGGAGCCAAAGTAGAAAGAGTTGGCTCTGGAGTCAGAAGACCTGGGTTCAGATTCTGCCTCTGATGATGACCATCTGTATAACCTTGGGCAAGTCACTTTAAGTTCCCTAGGCCTCAGTTTTCTCATCTCTGAAATGGGGAGATTGGACTAGATAGTCTCTAAGATGGCCCCAAGCTCTAGATTGATGAACCTTTAATTTTGGGGGATCGTATCAGTGCCTTGGACCTGTTCTAAGAAGGAGCCAGTAACCTCCTTCCCACCCCTCCCAACTGACCTGGTCAGCAGGGGCTAAGGTCAGATCCTTTGCCAATCATAACAGTTCCCATCTCTGTAGCCTGTTAGGGTTTACAAAGTGCTCTAGGAAGGTGAAAGGTTAACAGTGACAGCTTGCAGAACAGCCACTCAGGGAAGAGACATAAAAACAGCCACTTGGCCAAACAAGTTTGTTCCCTTGTCTTCCCCTGAAATTTATAGCTGGGTTGTCTTCCCATCTCGCGCCTTTGTCTTCCAGTCTCCCGTCGCTTCATAAAAATGTCGGAGGCACCTGGAGAGCTCATGTACACCATTCCCTTCAGCTGCCTTGATTCGTCTCCTACTCCATATGTTCCCATGTTTTTGAGGAGAAAATGGGTTTTTCATTAAATCTGGAATTAGCCTGTTTTCCCCAAGGTCTGTTTGTGGAATAAGAATATCCTCTTTCCCTTACTCCAGAGGTGACGTAATGGAGCATAGCCCCAGCCCACCCTGAAGTAGCATTGGATTTGAGTTCATGGTCCAGATTTGCTCCTTACTGCCCCAATATGACCTTGGATAAGCCATTTCCCTCTCTGTGAACCTCAGTATCTTTCTTTGTAAGATGACAGGTGGTTAGTCTAGGTGACTTTTGAAAGGCTCTCAATTTCAAGTCTAAGCTCTGTCCTTTCTGTGGCTCAGCTTCTTGTGGCTGACCTTCCTTCTAGGCAGGCGAGGCAGTTTCCTGCCACGTGACATGATTGAAGAACTCTGGTATGTCCCCACTGGCCTCCCAAATTTGAAGTGCCTTCGTATTTAGTGCTTTAGGGGATTGGAGATCTCTTCCATGGTGGGTGCTTCTTCTCCAATGAAAATAGAAACCCATCTTCGTCTTTTCGTCCCGGGCAGTGTTTGTCAAGGTAGGACTCTCTGTAAGCGTTCCGACAGGTTCTACCCAAAGCCTTAGAACTCTTCCTTCTTTGCATGAAAATAAAATGGTGGGATTGGCCTCATCAAAGACAAGCTTATTTATTTCTGGATGGCTTCTGGCAAACAACCTCCCAGATGGGAGGTTGGCACTATTTTCTTCTTATCAGTGTAGCGCACTATGGACGTTGGGATTGGGATATAGTATACGCATGCCATCACACTGGCTTTGAAATTTTTTCTGTTTTATTTTTAACTCAACAATCTTCAACAGATGCAAACATTTCAGTATACAAAGAACAAAACATGCATTACATATGAAACTGCATTTCCGTGACTTGTAGTTTGTTTTTTAAGTATATTCTGATTTTAAAAGGTAGCACCAAAATTGCTCATTTTTGTACATTTGTGATTTTTGTTTTTTCTCCATATTCGTAAATATTTTATTGATCTTTATTTCATCTTGCTAACTTTTGTCTTTTCTTTCTTCCTTTTTTCCTTTTTTTTTTTTCTCTCATTCTCCTTCCTTCTCTCCTTTTCTACCTTTATTTCTCCCTCCTTTCCTCTCTTCCTTTCCCCTCCTTTTTTTCTTCCTCTTTCCTTTCCTTTCTTCCTTCTGCTCACTTTCTTCCCATCCTTCCCTTCTTTCTTTCCCTCCTTCCTTCCTTTCTTTTCTTCCCATCTTTCCTACTTTCTTTCTCTTCCTTTCTTGAATCCCCATCACTGTCCACTAACTTGTACTCCCTTGCAACAAATGCAGTCTAGCAAAAATCACCAAACACATTGACTTTGTCTGAAAACATGTGTTTCCTTCTTTATACCTAATCCATCTTCTTTCTGTCTCATCATAGGTCTTGGGAAGTTAGGACTGGTCAGTGCATTTATCAGAGTTCAGCCTTTCCTCACCCAGTCATCCCAGGAGACTTTGGGTTCATCTCTAGGTTCATCTCTGGGCTCATCTGGAACCCAAAGTCTTCTGGATGACTGGGTGAGGAAGCCACCAGAGCCCAGGTACCATGATGGCAGGGAGGGAGAAAGGCCTTTGGCTGTCCTAGTTCACAATCTCCACTTCAACAATGATGCTGTCCACCTCTGACTCCCTCCTGATACACACCCAACCTCTGCATTTTTGGTCACATATTTCTGACTTCCCCCTTTTCTTTTTGGTTATTCTTTCCTCGACAAACATCTTCAAATGGGAATATTTCCATATATGTAGAGTACAGATCCATATTGTACATCGCTACTTGCTTTTTGTTTGTTTGTTTGTTTTTTTGGAGGGAGGATGGCAGGGTAATTGGAGTTAAGTGACTTGCCCAAGGTGAGGCCTGATTTGAACTCAGGTCCTCCTGACTCCAGGAGTGGTGCTCTATTCACTGCACCACTTAGCTACCCCCACCCCCCCACTTGTGTTTTTAAAAGAATGTAATGAATTGAATATGGTAGTTTCAGATCTGTCCAGTTTACCTTTTTCTCTTTCTGAACCTCCTTCTGTTTTCTTGTGTGTTTTTAAAATATGATACAATGACCTTATCAGTAGTTCTCTTTTCCCTTCCAAATCCTTTCCCCAAATGAAAACTTGCCTGTGTTGAAACAACAACAGCCGCAGCAGAACAGCAACTTCTTTGGTAGCAAATAAGTATGATAGAAATCCACACATTGACCAAGACTGAAAATGTGTATCTCAACCTGTGGTTTGAGCCCCCCCTTCTCTGTTAGGAGATAGGTAGCATGTTTCCTCACCTCTGGGATAGTGGTTGGTCATTGTATTGATCAGAATTCTTTAGTCTTTCAATTTTTCTTTACTGCATACACTGCTCTTTTTCTATTACTGTATACATTGTTCACCTGGTTCTGCTCACATCACTTCAGTGCAGTAGTTCATGTAAGTCTTCTCAGGTTTCTCTGAATCCATCTGTTTTGTCAGATTGAAGAAAGGGAAAGGGAAAGACTGAGGAAAGGGAAGGCTGGGGACATAATTAGCAGTGTGATTTCTGTTCCCAGAGGAGAAAAGGAGAGATTTTCAGGGTCTAGAAACTTACTCTGTCTTCTTTCATTCGATTCTAATCTGAGTTTCTATAGTGCCTATCAGTATATAAAGATCTTAAATTGCCTTATAGGCTATAATGGCCAGTAGAGTTTGGGGCAGCCCTCCCTGATTTTTGAAACAACTCTTATTCCCTTGTTGGGGAAAATCTAAGTCCAGAGAAGTGAAACAATGAACACTCAGAATCAGTAAATGGGGACTGAAAATATTGAAAAAAAATTGAAAATATGAATGCTATAAAAACCGAAGTTCAAAAATACCACCTCCTCAGTAATCAATAAACATTTATTAAGTACCTCCTATATGTGAGGCATTGTGCTAAATTCTGGGGATACAAATAGGAAAAAGAAAGACCAAACATTTCAGTATGCAAAGAATAAAAAATAGGATTGTATATGAAGCTGAATTTCAATTACTTGTAGGTTTTTTTAAGTGTATTTTAATTTAACAAAGTGGCACCAAAATTGTTCTTTTTAGTACCTTTCTGAACTTCTTTTGCTTCCTTTTCCATATTCTGAAATGTTTTATTGATCTTTATTTCTTCTAGCTTCTTTCTTTTTTCTTTTCTTTCCTTCCTTTCTCTCTCTCTCACTCTCCTTTCCTCCCTCCTCTACTTTCTTCCTTTCTTTCCTTCCTTCCTTCCTTCCTCTTCCTTCCTCCCTCTCTACCTCTCATCCTCCCTCCTTCCCTTCCAGGTTGCTTACAGTGGAGGAAGACAATACAAAAAAGGTGGGGAAGGGGAGCTACCAGAAGGTCCCCGGTATAGGGCTATGATATTCGTGGCGTCAAAACCCAGCAGAGACTCTGATGGGGAATGAATTTATTTGTAAAAGTCTGGGCCCTTATAAAGGGAGTCTTGGGGAGGAATTCATTGCTTTGCCCTTCAACCCTCCAGTTAGAGGGAAAGGCAACTGAGAATGCTAAGGAGATTCTGAGTACCCAAGCTGAATCAGTCTCTGAGATGATGAGATTTCAGACGATGAGCTTATCCTGAGGGAGGTATGAGGTTCACAGAGTAGAAACCAAGCAGAACAGCTGTAAATCAAGACTTCTCTGAGCACTCCCCAGTGGAAAATCATATTTTCCCACTTGGGTCTCAGGAAACAATTTTTCTGTATTCTGTATTATTCTTCATGTTTGAATTCGTTTTGTAGTTTTTTCCTGAGTACAATCCTTAGCACATAATAGGCACTTTATATGTGCCTATTGAATTATTGTCTTATGTATGTCTCCTAGCTCCTATTATTGGTGCCTTTTATTTTAAATTACAGCACTTTCTAGCTATATGTCCTGGACTTGAACCCTCCCTTATAACAAAGAAGTTCAGTTAAACAAAATCAGCTGATAGAATGACCACATCTGAAGAACTATGAACATTCTACTCCTCATCATCAGTGCCCAAGCTCTCTGCCAAGTGGATGGAGGTATATTTTGTTGTCTCATCTCTGGGACCGTGATTACTTTTAGATCTTCCCATTTACATGGCTTTAATCATTGTCTATGTTCTCCTGGTTCTGCCCACTTCCCTCTGCATCAGTTCAGACAAGTCTTCCCAGGCTTTTCTAGTTTTTCTCATCCTCATTTCTCACTGCCCAGGGATATTCCATTACATCATGTGCCATATTGGTCTAGACATTTCTCTATTAATGAGCAGCTACTTTGTTTCCAGTTCTTGGTTTACACAAAAAAGTGTGACTGAGTATTTGCCCAGGAGATTTTTTTTTTAACTAGAATATAGAAGGTTAACCCAGAAAAAGGGGGAATCTTAGAGATCATTTAGTTACAAGTTCTATTCAGAATGTTATTTTCACTGATATCTTTAGTTTTTTACATTAGGCAACTTGGACTTCTTGTTTTTCAGTCGTGTCTGACCCTTTGTGACCCCATTAGGGGTTTTCTTGGCAAAGATACTAGAGTAGTTTGCCATTTCCTTCTCCAGCTCATTGTACATGTAAAGAACTGAGGGGGACCAGGTTTGAGTGACTCGTCCAGGATCACACACCTAGTTAGTGTCTGAGGCCAAATTTGACTTCAAGGAGATGAGCCTTTCTGACTCCGGGCCAGGCACCCTGTCCACTGCCTCCCCTGGCCAACTTGGATAGCCCCATCACTAGGCAATGGAAGTCCCCCTTCCCAGGCCCCTATGTCTGTTTATGTCTCAGGGCCCTAGACTTTGTATCTGATTATTTTATTTTCCTGGTACTTCCTTCCTCCTGCCCTACGTAGCAAACCATCCCACGTAACAAAGATTTTAAAAGAAAAAGGGGGAAAAATATTTCAGTAAAACCAACCAACCCATAAACTATGTCTGATGGTATATATATGTATATCTAACCTCCCACCTTTTCAGAGAAGGTAAGTAGGTACATTTTTTTCAGTTTCATTTTGGGGGGGAAGACTTTTCCCTTTAGCCACGTTTTCACATGAGAAAACAGGACAAGAGTGGAAGTGACGTGCCCAAGATCACACAGCTAATTAGTGGCAGAGACAGACCTAGAGGCAGGGTCTTCTGACTTCCCTGCTCGCCTGGATTCCCAGCATCCCTGGCTGGTCTCTGCTTGTCTTCAGCAGCCACACACACTGCCTCTCACACTCCCAGTGTGGTTGTTTGAGCACCTTCAGACCAATGCTATTGGACCCCAAGGCAGCAGAGATAGCAAAAGCAGCTGCTCCTTGTAGGGGCCCTCCCTCTCCCCCTGCCTCAGGCTCCCCTTTTTCCCCACCCAGGAGACTTCCTGGCCCACATCTTCTTTTGTTTTTCTTCCAGCTGCCAGATGTTACCTCTTACCTTGCTCAGTTCCATGGCAGCTGAGGGTTGAGTCTGAAGCAGCGTGAGGGATCCCATCCAAAACTGGGTGAACATAGCACAAATCCTTTTGTTATCAGGCCAGCCGAGCCTGGAATCATGTCTGTGTAGTAAATGAGGGTCTAATAGCTGTCTGTGGTGAAGTGTGTAGTGCATCAAATTAGGAAGAAACAATTCTCCTGTCTGAGTCTTGCTGTGTGGCGGTGGGGGACGGTGGTGGTGGTGGATGCTGGGCTGCAGAAGGGAACCCAGGTCATATAGGACCCTCTCAATAATAGTTCTCCTTTCTTTGATGCTTTAAGGTTTACAAAGTCTTTATCTTAAAGTAATCCTGGGAGGCAGGTTATTCAGGGATTACTGTAGGAACTACCATTTAGAGTTAGAAGGGTCTCAGTCCAACCCATTCATCTTGTAGTTGAGAAAGCCAAGTCCCATTGCCCTGGGCTATGCTGTAACTGTCAGAGGTAGGATTTGAACCCAGGTCCTCAGGCTCCAGAACCAGCTCCCTTTCTACAGTGGGATGCTGTCTCTCTCCTGTTACTGTGTGGAAAGTAAGCCTCAGAGAAGCTAATGATTTGCCCAAGGTCACATAACCAACTGCTCAGTGCTAGAGCTGGGATTCAGAGAATTAAGTTCTCATGGACTGTGAAAGCAAGAGAGAACCTTGGAGGCCATCTGTTCTGATCCGCTTATTTTCCAGAAAAGGAAGCTGAGCCCCAGAGGGCAAAGGGATTTTTTTCATGATTCTATAGCTATGACATATTGAAGGTCAGGATTTGAACCCAGACTTCTGATCCCAAACCCATCTCTGTTTCTGCTACACCAAGACAAACCTCTTATTGAGAACTCCCTAGTGATAGAGAAATGACCTCCTTCCCTGGCCTCGCCTTTTCAGCAGCCCTTGGGGCTCCAGGCAGAATGGTGTTCCGGGACAAGGATACTGCCTCCATCTCCATCCACCTTTTCATTACCTTGGTATTGGCCCATTGGTAGAATTATAATCATGTGTCATCCCTAGCCAGTTTGGAAGCCTTCCATCCCAATGGATGCAGGCCTTGGAGCTAACTCTTGCTCTGTCTGCTGGATTTCCTGCTCTCAATCTCAGTTGGTTATTGTCTGTTCGCACAACTCCAGGGTGGCAAGGACATGTACCATATGGCCCAGAATCACAGGATTTCAGAGTTGTGAAGGGACCTCGGTGGTATTCACGTTCAAACGAGGCCCCCAAGGTTAGTTCCCAGTATGACATGCCTAACAAGTGGTCATCTGCTTAGAGGCTTTCAAAGAGGTACGTCCCACTACTCCCAGAGTCAGAAACTCCAGTTTTAGACAGTCCTAATCATTCATTTTTCCCCTAAGAACAAGCCTAAATGGGCCTCTTTGCAGTCTCCACCCTGTGCTCCTACTTTTGCCCTCTGGGCCCAGCAGAACAGATCCAATACCTCTTTCACGGGACAGCCCTTCAGGTACTTGAATACAGATCTTATGTCTCAGCTGAATCATCACCCAGCCAGTTATAACATGTCCCCCAGGTCCTTGGAGGTCAGAGGATAGAAGGGAGAGAGGCAAGTAACAATGGACCTCGGGATTCCCCCGTGCCCTCCCCCTGTCCTTACCCATCTCAGGGCCCTTGATCATTACCGTATGAACATGGGCTGCTGTGTTAGGGGCAGGCCTCTCTCTCCTTTTAGGCTCTCTTATTAGACTATAAGTTCTCTGAGGCTCATCACCCTTGTCTGTGCTTTACTCCATATCTCCAAGTTCACTGCTCAATCCTCTGATCATAGGATCATATATTAAGAGCTGGAAGGGACCTTCAGGGTCCCCAGGGCCATTTTCTTCATTTAATAGAGGAGAAAACGGAGGCCTTGCAAGGGCCCGAGTCAGGAAATCGCAGGTCAAGGACTGTATCTCAGATTCCTGACTGCAATCCACTTCTACACAGCAGAGGTGGAACAGTCAGAGAAAAAGTGCTAGATTAGATCAGGTTAAAAACTTGGTTCTCGCATTGGTTATCTGGTTATGGGGCCATAGACATATCTTTGATCATAGGATTTCGGAGTTGGAAAGGCCTTTGGAGGTCATCTAGTCCAGCTCCTTTGTTCTGCAGCTGAGGAAGCTGAGGCCCAGGGGACTTGCTGAAGGGGACTTGCTGAAGATGATGTGGCTGTTAACACCTCTCTGGCTCCTGGCAGCTCCGAGCATGTAGGCCATTCTTCTGCCCGGTTCCACCAGTGCCCAGATCCGAGGCTTGGTCGTCTTCCAACTGGAGCTAACTTGCCACCATATGCCAGACCCTCCTAGGAGCCCTGGAGGAGGATGGCTCTTTCAATTCCAAGTTAACATTCAATGTTCTGTCTCAAATCAAGGAGAGGTCAGGGACAGTGAGAGCTGAGAAGAGGCTGTTGGATTTGGCAGCGTGGATCACTCTTTAGAAAGAGCATTCTGTTGAGATGATGAGGTCAGAAGGCGGGTTATAAGGGGTTTCAGCTTAAACATAAACTGGCCAGGTGTCGATTGTGTTTGTGTCTTTGTGGCACCTTGGAACTGTAGAGTTTGTTTTAGGAGAAGAAACAATCACGTG
>CM053589.1:184514838-184584101 GCA_028646515.1 Pseudochirops corinnae | reverse complement strand
ACACACACACACACATATATATATCACTTTAAAAGTGTCAGGCAGCTAGAGAGGGGGAGGAGAGAAAGTAGAGACCCCAGTGTAGATAGCCTCCAGGAGCTTAGCCACAAAGGGCAGAGGAGATCTAAGACAGCATTTAGTGGGTGAGGGTCTTTTCAGGATGATGGAGACATGAATATGTTTGTAGGCAGTAGGGAATGAACTGGTTGACAGGGAGGGATCTGGAAGTCAGTGATGGAGAGCAGATGACCGAGGCGGCCACAGGAAGGGACGGGATGCTTGAGTAAGTAGAGGGGTGAGCCTTGGTGAAGGGGAAGACCACTTCATCACGTGAGATGGGCCAAGAGGAGGGAGCGGCCGAAGGCATCTGGGTGATGTGAGATGAAGAAGGGGGGAGAAGAATGAATGATCTCATGTCAGATGACCTCGGGTTTTCCTGTAAAATATGAGGCAAAGTTCTTAGCTGAGAGGTGGAGGGAGGAGAGCCTCGGGAGGGTTGGGAAGGGATGACAAGGTTTGGAAGAGCTGCTGTGGGGAATGTGAGGGGGAGAGAATAAAGCAGCAGGGAGATGCTTCACTTTCTTTGTCTGGGTTTCTCCGCGCTCAGGCAAATGAAGGGGTTGGTTCTGGAAAATAATTTGGAATTAGACTAGAGAGATGACTGAAGTAACCTTACCTGTGGACCTAGTAATCCCACTAGTGGGCCTATACCCCATGAAAGACAAAGATAGAAAGAAAAGAAGGAAGAAAAAGAAAGAGAGAAAGAAAAGTAAAGGAGAGAAGGAAGGAAAGGAAGAAAGGAAGAAGGATAGACCTCAGAGGTCTCTTCCTGTTCTAGACACTTGCTCTGATGATCTATAAACACTCCCGTTTCATTCCTCTTACCAAGAAGGTAAGAGGTTCTTCATATCATTCCGTCACCCTCCCCAGGAGGCCACTTTTATCTGTCTAGGGAAGATGGAGTCCTTGGGCCTGTCCTCGCCCCTTGTCTCGAGTGGCGTGGGTGTCGGTGAGCTGACACACTCTGAGTTTGCGCTTGATGGCTGCTGGTGCCCCTTGTCCCTTCAGATTGGCATCTCTAGTAGAGGTAGCCAGCTCTAGCCTTCCCCCAGGTTATGGGAGCTCCCAAGAGACCCAGAGCAGGGTGTGTAAGTAGCTACTCATTAGCAGACACACTGTCATCATCTTTTCCTGGGGAGGAGTCCCAGGTAAGGGGCAGAGGGCTCCATCACTATCTTTCGTCTTGGGTGGGTTTTTCCACCTCTCTGAGCCTCATTCTTCTCATCTGTAACATGGGAATAGTCATCCCTGCCCTGCTCCTGTGTCCTCTCCCTCTCTGCCCCACTCCCTGGTCCCTGGGAGTTTCTGAGGCTCAGATGAGGCCATGTATGTGAAGAGTAGTAACATCTCTGCTGTGCTCATCACTGCCCTGGGAGGCAGGAATTGTCTCCTTTCTCTGGAGGAAGAAACAGAAACCCGATAGATGTGTTTTGCCCAGTGTTGGACCTGGAATTAAGAGAATCATGGGGTTTTAGAGTGGAAAGGAACTTGGAGGTCATAGCCAGCTCCCTGGCTTTACTTAATTTCATAGGATCTTGACCTAGAGAGTGTAAGTGACTTGTCCAGGGGCACGCATCTAGTCAGTGTCCAAGGCAAGATTTAAACTCATGTCGTCCAGATTCCAAGGAATCACAATAGCACAGTGCCTCTCATTAAAAAAAAAATTAGTGGTATTAATACTTTTTGTTTTTATATCTAGTCATTTCTGGAAATACCCTTTCTCCTTCTCCTTCAAAATTCAACCCTCTCTTGGAAGAAAGAAAAACTGTTTTGGACAAAAGAAAGAAAAAGCTATTAAACAACCTGATCCATGCATATACCATTCTGCCCTGGCAGGCCCCTGCCTCCTGACATACAGGAGGGGTTATGAATTATCTGTTCTCCTGGATCATTAATCAATACTTCCCACCATTCCTGCCCCATCTTGATTTTACAGGAGAGGAAACTGACACCCATAAAGGGATAGAGGAACAATGCCTTTATTTTACAGAGAAGAACACTGAGGCCCATAGAGGCATAAGATCTTGGGACCCCCGAGACTCTCAGATCCAACCCTCTAATTATACAGATGAGGCCCAGAGACCTTGTGAGCTTTCCCCAAAGTCCCACTGGTAATAAGTGCAGGGCCAGGACTTTGAAGCCGGCTCCTGCCTGGGCCTCCAAGGCTGGCCCATCTTTGTTTTATGCCCATCTAGCCCTTAACTGTAAGTGATTGTTCCCAAGCTCTTCTCCTGGTGAGCCTCCATACCAAAGCCCGGCAGTAAACTATGCAGACAGAAATAGGAAGGACAGACGCTAAGTAAATGCAGATGGGGTTGAGTGTTGGGGTTTTTATGCAAGTAGAGGGCACTCGGTGACATTCCCCGGGTTGCCTTTCTTTTCTTCTCTTCTTTTTTTAAAAGTTTATGGTTGCTTTTTAGATTCCTGGGGTCCCTTTAGGAAATGCAGAGAGGCCAGTGAGATGGCCCTGGGAGCCACTTCCAGTAGGGGGGGGATTGGGATCAGCCGAGGACATTGATTTCAGATATCACTGAGATCTTCCCTTTGTCCCTGGCTGTTCTGTGGTCATTGTTGTGGCTGAACGGTGCACACATCCCTCCTTTCTTCCCACCCCCTACTTGTAAACACATGAGCGGAAGCCAAGTTGTGGCATGTAGCCAACTGGTGTAGCAGCCAGGTCCAGAAGTCTGAGGGCCCAAGGGTGACACGGGCCTAAGGGATGGACCAGGAAGCTTCAGGATGAGACTAACAGGGCCCTCCCCTGGAGTGATCTCTTCTCAGGGTCAGCTAGTTCATCCAAAGACAACTCTCTTTTTGTGGCTTGTTTAAGAAAAAATGAATGTTTTATTGTTTCCTCTTGGTTTTATATCACAGACTTCTCTAGAGGTCACCCCCACTATGAGCCCTCCTTTGTAACAGAGATAAATAAGCAAGGCCAACAGACCAGAACAGCCAAATCTGGTGGTGTTCCATGCCATACCCATAGGTTCTACCCTTACCCCTTCCACACATATTTTTAAAGGGAGAGAGGTACTTTCTTGGGGCAGCTAGGTGGCACAGTGGATAGAGCACTGGCCCTGGAGCCAGGAGGATCTGAGTTCAAATCCAGCCTCAGACACTTGCTAGCTGTGTGACCCTGGGCAAGTCGTTTCCACCCTGTTTGCCTCAGTTTCCTCATCAGTAAAATGAGCTGGAGAAGGAAATAGCAAACCACTCCCACATCTCTGTCGAGAAAACCCCAGAGAGGTCACAGAGAGGCAGGCACGACTGAAGAATGTCTGAACACAGGCACTTAATGCCTTATCTCTTCTCCCTGGGACTAAGATCAGTTCTAATTTTGACATTCGGCATCCCTTTATCATCTTTGTGTTTACGGGATTGTAGCTGGCCTCTTGTTGACTCGTCCGACAGCAGTTGCCAGGGACTTGTCAGAGTCACAGGAAGCTAAGAGCTGGAAGGGCCTTCAGAGAGGGAACCTTGGCCCAGGGAGCCCCAAAGAGGGGCCCGGCTGCTTCGTTCCCGGAGGCCTGCTGCTGCCCCCTCAGACCAGAAAGAACAGACTTGGTAGGCTTTAGAACTGAAAGGAAGCGATGGGGCAGATCATCTGGTGCAGCCCCCTGACCTTACACAGCAGGAGCCTGAGGCCCGGGACCTGTCCAAGTCCACAGAGGTCTGAAGTTTTATGGATTAGGAAGCTGAGGATCAGTCATTAGATGGTCGTCATGCAGGCTGAGTAGAAGAGTAGAAGAGGCTGAGACTTGAACCCAGATCCTTTGATAGCAGACGTAGAACTCTTCTCTGTGCACTTTAGGCCTCCACTTTGCTGTTATCAAGGTAAGGAGGTACCTCGAATTTCTCTCCAGGGCCCCATGATGCTGTCCAGATGTGGCAGAGTTGGTGCCATGGTTGGGGTCATTGGTGGCTAGAACTCCCCAGGCTGATGAAGGGAGAGGCTGAGGCTCCTGCTCAGCTCTTTCCTCGGCTTCAGGGCTCCTTGTTCAAAGAGGGGGCCCTTTTCCCCCTCCCACATCTGTGGGGGTGTTGCTCTGGCCTTCCAGCTCACATACCAGCAGTGGCACTGACCTTCAATGCCCAGTAAGCATCTCTGCTCCTTCCCTTACCCTTTTTGGAGCCTGAACCTCGACATTTGAACTGTGGAGGCTGTAAAGCCCCCCTTCCCTGACCCTGGATTCCCTCCAGGTTCTAAAGGTGATCCAGTGCAGATGTACCAGGCAAGAAGGGGGCTGCAAACCCCAGAAGGCCCATTTAAATCAGATGCCTGATGAAGGGCGGGGAGAGTTGGACAAAGAATGCCATTCTGTTTGGATAGAGAGAAAATCCACAGAGCCTTAGAATTGGAGGGGGAGGTTTATCTTAGGGGGAAAGGGGGGTCCTAAAAACAGGCCTCAGTCTCCTGTTAAAGCAGCCACTTCTGTGAAAGGTGGTATTACACCAAGGGTAGAGTTCTGTTTGTTTGGTTTTTTAGGTGTGGTAGCGGTGGTATGGAGAAAATGAAAACCAGCTCACTATTTTGTGAATGTGACCAGGGCAGTGTGGTGCAGTGAAGCACTGACAGTCTAGAGTTTACCATCAAGGAGCCTGGGGGCAGCTCTCTCTGCTGCTTAGCTTCTGTAGGGTGGTGGGCAAGTCCCTTCCCCCCCGGGCTTCCAAAGAGACTGGCCTAGATGAGCGCCAAGGTCCTTCCCAGCTCTAAATCTGGAACCTTTTGTCATCCTTCCCCAATTTATCAGACGTTTAGGAATGCAACATTTCTTTGTCCCTTAGTCACAAGCTGCCTTATTTCTTCTATGTTTAAGTTTTTTTGTTTTGTTTTTGGAGGCAAGGCAGTTAGGGTTAAGTGACTTGCCCAAGGTCACACAGCTAGTGTCAAGTGCCTGAGTCCAGATTTGAACTCAAGTATGCCTCATTTCTTCTAGAAGCCCAAAATAGGCAATTTGCAAAGCTCCTCCGCTGCATTAAAGAGTAGGATCTTAGCACCCAGAGCTGGGAAGACTTAGAGCTCATTGAATCCAGACCCTTCCCTTTATCATGAGGAAGCTGGGGCCCAGAGCAGGCAAGTGACCTATTCAAGGTCACACAGGAGATGCGTCCCTGAGCTAGGAAAGTCATCTCTAGTGGAGGTGGGCAGGGCATAAGTAATGATGATATGATCCTCATTTCTTTAGGGTTTTAAGGGTTCGATGGGACCTTCCCAGCGTGGTGTAGAATAGAGAGCTCTCTTCAAATTCAGGGACACCTGGGTTAGAATCTTGCCTCTGTGGCCCTGAGGGAATCATTCACCCACTCCTGGCCCCGGGCAACTCCATGATTTGTAGGAACACCAATGAAATGAAGATTTGACTTAAAAAATGAAAAGTAAACTTTCCTTACCACAGCCCTGGGAGAGAGGAAGGAAGCAATTACTGTTGTATGTAGATCTATGTTGGCACTGAGTGGGACGCAGTTTATACAACACCCGGAATTGATAGTGTAATAGAGCTTTAAGTGTGATTAACCCCCTTTTGCAGAGGAGAAAACTGAGTCAGTCCTGTTGCCAGTGTCCAAACATTGACTTGAATCCAGATCTTTGGATTCCGAGATCAGGTGCTGTTTTCACTAGCCAGTACCCAGTCATGATGCTTTAGGACAGCAGTTCTCAACCTGTGGGTTATGTTCGACTTGTAACAATGAAAATACATCCTGCATATCAGATAGATTCATAATAGCTGCAAAATTACAGTTATGAAGTGGCAACGAAAATAATTTTATCGTTGGGGGTCACCACAACATGAGGAGCTGTATTAAAGGGTCGCAGCATTGGGAAGGTTGAGAACCACTGCTTTAGGAAGTAGTTCTTTAAAGATCACGTCCAGCTCCCTCATTTGACAAATGAAAACACCAAGGCACAGAGAGGAGGCAATTGGACAGTGTTGTTCGATGAATTAAGGATAAAGCTGGCAGAGCTCTAACCAGGGATGGGCAAATCAGGCTTTGTCCTAGGGTGCTGAAATGTAGAGGGTGACACCATGCTTTTCTGGAGTGTGCCTCTCCACCAGCAGTGGCCAGCTCCCAGGTGAGCTACTCCCTGCCACCCCTCTTCCTATGGCTTGTTTCTCCGAAATGGGTTAGGACCTTACTAGGTGGTTCAGGGCTTCGATCCAGGTGACCTTATCCTCCTCCACACTGTCTCTCTTTGTCCCAGATGCAAAGACTAAATTCTATGTATCTGATGTCCACTTTTCTGTATCCTGCAGAGAGAAGTGTGTAGAATAGAGTTCAGGGTTCTGGGTGTATAGACCTCTTGTCAGGGACCTGCAGGCCTTTGACTGAATCCAGACTTCACAGAACAAATCCCCTTAATAAAGGATTTGTTTTGTAAAACTTGGACTCTGTCAAAAGGCCTCACCCAAGGATTTAGAAGGCCCGTGTGGCCTCGGGGTGCAGGTTCCCAACCTCTGCAGAGCATTTTGTTTTGGTCTGGCCCCAAACCTCTTCTTTTCTTTTTACTTCCCCTCCCCCACTTCCCTCAGCCTCACACCTCAGGAGCCCCCAGGCCTGAAGTCTGGAGCAGGACTAGCAAATTAACCTAAATTAGCGGAAGGTGCAAATTTCTTCCAGGCACAGCTGAGCTGCCCCCGCCTTGCGGGCTACTGTGGCTCACATTTATAAGGCCCCCTCACGACAAGCGGGGAGGGAAGCTTGATTATGTGGCTTCTCTTATCTTGTCACTTTTGCAAATGAGATGGAATTGTCCAGGGTCACAAATCTAACCCGGGCTTACAACTCCAAGACAAGATCCCGCCTCAGCCTACCATGTTGCCTCAGGAGTTTGGGATTTTTTAGAGTTTAGAAGGCTCTTGAGAGATCATTTAGTTCAGCCTGTCCCTTCCTGATTGCATAGAAAACTGAGGCCCAGAAAGGCGAGGGCCCTTGTTTAGGATCACTCAAGTAGTTGAAGCAGAATTCGAACCCAGATCCCTTGGCTCCAAGTCTAGGAACCTTTCTCTTAACCTTCCTTGGACTTCAGCCTCTTCCAGTGTTTCTGGTACTTTCCTAGAAATGTAGAATTTAGAACAGTTTGGTCTGAAAAAAAGATTTAGACAGGTCTTGGTATAGGGCAGGGTTTTTAACTTGGGGTCTATGAGGAGATTTCAGGGGGTCCTTGAATTTGGATCAGGAAAAAAATACATCTGTTTCAGCGTTATCGTTTTCCTTTGTGTTTCTCTATTTTATTTTATGGTTTTAAAAATAAACAAAATAAAAATAAAATCCTGAGAAGGGGTTCATAGGCTTCACCAGATTGCCCAAAGGGACCAAGACACATGCAAAAAAGGTTGAGCTCCTGGCCTAGTTGATAGAATGCTGGGCCTAGAGGTAGGAAGACATGGGTTTGAATCCCGCCTCTGACCTTGAACAAAATCACTTAACCTCTGTGGACCTCAGTTTCTTCATTGGTAAAAGGAGGGGGGTTGGGCTTGGTGACCTCTAGGATCTCCTTCAGCTCCAAATCCATCCCCGTGATCCTTCCAACAGAAACTGGGTGGGTAGGAAACAGATTTAGCTTGTTCCACTTGGCCCCAGGGAGTAGGACGAAAAGCCAGGCACAGAAAGGCTTGGTGTGAGGGACAGTGTGGTAAGCCTTCCAAGGGGATGGGTTGGTTTTTGTGGATTCCTAATCCCTGGAGATCTTAAGGCAAAAACTGCATGGCCATGATCGTGGGTCAGGTTGGGTTTGGCCAATGTGGTCCCTGAGGTCCTTTCGGAGGCTCAGTGACTCTAGAAGAAGATTCTGTTCTTGGATATCATTGAGCCAAATCCTGATTTACAACCAGGGAAAAAGACTCTGGAAAGCCTCCCTGGCTGTCCAGGTAGCTAAGGATTTGAACTGATATCTTCTAAATCCTAATCTAGTGCTTTCCCCCCATCAAACTGCCTCTCTCTTATTCCACCAAAAAAGGAACCAGGAAATTCAACCTTAGAGAGAGACAATATCTTACATCATATTGTATTTTATTGTAATTGCCCTGGAGAAGAGATGATTTAGAGGCGCCATTTTAGAATAACACAGTCACATGGGAGAATGAGCTGCTTCGAGCCATTGATTAGTTTATTTGTGTAAGCAAATGGCACCCCAGATGGAATACCATGAAGCCTGGCCATCCTAATTGCCTCCCTGTGGCTTATCTGTGTCTAAAACCAATCAGTCAATCAGTCCATCAACAGAATTAAACACCTACTGTGTGCCAGGCCCTGTGGGAGGTGCTGGAGATGCCCTGGTCCTCAAGAACAGCTCTCGTATCAGACACAACTCCAACCACACTAACTTTCCTGGTGAACAGATTGATTGTTTGTATATCTTGGGATTTGTGGATGATAAAGTCAGCCCCATTCCCTTTTGTGAGTTTAACCTCTCAAAAGAAGCCCCCAGGGTCCTGAGGCCTTTCCTCCCTCCTGTCTAAACCAGTTGCCCAGTAACACTTTTTTTAGAGCTAGTTTTCCCAATCTTGGCCCAGAAACATCCTATTAAGGAAATCCATCAAACTGGAAGGCAGAAACTGAGTTAGAACTCTGGCTCATAGAAGCTCAGGATTTAGAACTAGTAGTTTCGGAAACCACCTGGTCCAGATTCTTATTTACATGTGGGGAAACTGAGGTTCAGAAATGTCAAATGAGTAGCTCAGGCTCACACTAGTAGTAAGTAGCAGTGGAGATTTGATCTCATGTCCCTTGACTGATGTGATGTATGTAATGTAAAGACTGCTTGATTTGGGGACAGGGAACCTGTGTTCACATCCTGATTCTACTAATACCAGCTTGTGTGACTACAAGACCATCACTGAACCTCAGTTTCCTCATCTGTAAAATCTGATTTCTCTCGTGTTTGTTTCAGACCTGTATTTTCTGGTACGGCGTCCTAGATAAGGAAGCTCTTTCTTTCAAGGCAGATCTACAATCAGCTACAGTCTGAGAAAGAGCCCTGAGACATGGATAGATTGAGTGATTTGCCCAGGGTTTTGTTTGGGGCCAGACCAAGAGAGGGCAGCTGAAGAGAGGGGCCAAGACCAACCAGAGTTTTTCAAAGTCATTCCCAGTTCTGGACTGAGAATGGCATCTCATCAACGAAACTGCCATTTACTGAGTAGTTGAGAACAGAGCATCACGCTTGCTCCACAGTCCCTTGAAAGTACTTCCATGACAAAATGTCACAACTGTCCTGAGTGTAACTGGCAGACCTACTTTACCTACTGATCTCATCTCCAGACAGAGAACTGGTGTTGTTGTAAGATCATCAAGGGCCCAGGAAAAGGTGAGACCATACCAACAATAATAGTGTCAGCAAACATTTATTAAGCACCTGGTATGTGAGGTTCCCTGTGTTGGATGCTGGGGATACAAGAGGAAAATGAAACAGTGCCTTCCCTCAGTGTCACAGCCAGAGGGCTGGCCCTTGGCTTATAAAGGCCTGGGCCCCAGGTTCATCTCTGACCCATCCTGGCTGGGTGACCCTGGGCCAGTTGCTTATTGCTTAGTGCCCCAAGCAAGACAGCTCTTGAAGACCTTACTTACGTTGTGGGTTGATCTGCATTGGCGGGAGACTCTTTTTCCTGGGAGTTTCCTCATACTAAGGAAATCACAGTTCTGGTCCAAAATAATGAGAGTGGGTGCTTAACTCCCAATACTTTTATAGAATTATGAAGTCTAGTCATTTCATTTGCCTGCACGACATTCCAGAGCACATTAAACAATAGAATCGGCAGAAGAACGGCTTGTCACAGGAGTGTATCCATCTGACCTCTCAGAAGGAGATGAGAACAAGCTGATGATATCTCGGTATCTTGAGGAGCTTGGCTTTAGTGCTCTCTGGGACCTTTCCCTGCTCTAAATTCAGTGGAGCAGGAGATGTGGGTTTTCCAATGACAGGGACAATTTCTTTTTGTCTCTGGATCCCCCAGCACCTGGCCCTGTGTCCACAAGGGCTTACAAAAGGCTTCCTGGGTAGAAGTGAGTGCTTGGGCCCTCTATGCTTACCCACAGGGCTGGGGCTTTCAGGGCTCTGGCTCCTGAGCTCCCCTCTCCTTTCGCTTCCCCCTCCCCCCTTCCCAAGGAGCTGATCTCGGCCAGCTGCACAAGGCACACATTTCATGGGGGTAGCAGGCACTCAGCAGGAGGTGGGACATGTGTTTCTTGGATCCCTTTCATGGTTACAGTTCTTTTCATCTCTGTCCCAGATTTTGATCCTTTCTGCAGCACAGGTTTAAAAATTAAACCAGATTAATTCTATACCTGGCTCGGGGCATCATTCCTGGGTTTGGTTTCATTTGGGCATGGATTTAGGATTTCTAGTTCCCAGATTTTTTTCTTTTTCCTCCCCCATTCCCAAAATAAAATCAGATTTTATTTTGGGAAGGAGGGAAGAGGGGGCTGCAGAGGGGAGCTTCTCAGGAAGGCTGCTTAAAGTTTCCATGGCAAGTCCCCTAAATCAGCCAGGAAGTTATAGGACAGCTCCCTCATGGGGACATTTCAGAGAGCTCCCAGGGAGCCGGGTGTTATTTCTCAGCATCACTGATTACCCAGGCCAGCCTTCTTGCTCCTTACTGGGGTTAGTTATGCTTACTGGTAGAGGTAGGGACTACAAATAAAGCAGACATTGTTCCCACTGTCCTCTTGTCACTGGGTTACAGTTATAACCTTGCACTGCTTTAGATCAGGAAGGAGCCTCAGGGACTGTTTAGTTCAGGCCCCTCATTTGACAGATATAGAAACTGAGACATGAGAGACTTAAGTGGCTTGTCCAAGGTGCAGAGGTGGTAAGTTTCAGAAGTGGGATTTGTCTTTTTTTTTTTTAAATCAATTTTATTTTATTTTTAGTTCCAAATTCTTTGCCTCTTTCTTCCCCTTCTCCTAACCATTGAGAAGGCAAGAAAAACAAAACTCCATACAAAACTATATGAATATGTATGTCATGCAAAACAAATTTTTGCATTAGCCCTGTCTAGGAAGGAAGGAAGGGAAAGAGGGAAGGAGTGAGGGAGAGAGAAAGAAAGGAAGGAAGGGAGAAAAAAGAAAGAAAAGAAGTGAGAAAGGATGGAAGAAAGGAAAGAAATAAGTTTCGATCTACTCTCTAAGTCCACCGGTTCTCTGTCTGGAAGCGAGAAGCACATTTTATCATGAGTCCTTTGGAGTCAGGGTTGGTCATTATGTTGATCAGAGTAGCTAAGCCTTTCAAAGTTGCTTGTCTTTACAATATCACTGTTACTGTATAAATTGTTCTCCTGGTTCTGCTCACTTCATTTTGCATCAGTTCATATAAGTCTTCCCAGATTTCTCTGAAACCATCCACTTCATCATTTCTTACAGAACAATAGCATTTCATCACATTTATACCATAGCTTGTTCATCCATTCCCCCAACTGATGGGCATTCCCTCAGTTTCCGATTCTTTACCACGGCTATAAATAGTTTTGTACATATGGGTCTCAGGGTCAGCATTTGAATCCAGGTCTTCCTGGCTCCAGGTCCAAGATCCAGTACTCCAGTAATCCAGTGAATGACAGCCTTGATGACCCAGTAGATGGTCTTGGAGCATTGCTGGAGCACATTCGATGCTGGAGCTAGAGGTAGCATGGCCTGGTGCAGGACCAGGAGCAGCAGGTAGCTGTTTCAGAGAGGGACATTCGTGCTTGACGTCAGGAAGACTCCTGTCAAGGAGAGCTGTCCGAAGCTGAACGATCGGCAGCAGGAGGTGGTGGCTTCCACTTCCCCGGAGATTTCCCAGCAAAAGCTAGATGATCCTTCGTGGGCTCTGCTGCAACAACATTTCCATTAGGTGCCAGTTGGTATCAGTGGAGTGAAGGCTGCAAGATGTAGAATGTGTTGTTATGCAGCACCTTATTTTGATCAGCTCCCAACTCTGTAAAGTAGATCCCATTAGGTCCTCATTGATTGGCTGTCACTGGTCTCATCTGAGGAGAGTGAGGCTGAGAGAACCTGATTTGCCCAGGGTCCCACAGCCAGTAAGGGTCCAAGGCAGGATTTGAACTCAGGTCTTCCTGCCTCCAGGCTATCCATTGTACCACCAGCTACCTCAGTGTATTATAATATTATCTCTACAGGTCTCTCATCCCTCTCCTGTGTACTCAGAGATCCAGAATTAGAAGGGACTTCAAAGGCCATTGGGGCCTCATTTTACAGATAGGAAAACTGAGGATCAGACAGGGAAATGGCTTGTACAAGATCACCCAGGTCTGGTGACTCTAGGACCAGCCATCTTTCTTCTGCCTCCCCCCACCCCCCATCAGTTTCCTGAGAGCTCTGGGACTGCCCCTGGGATTTGGTATTATACAGTGCTATGTCCCTGCACGCACACACACACACACACACACACACATGAACTCATGCTTACACACACTCTTACATATACATTCTGACACTCTTACTCTCACACACACACACTGACATTCTTACACATACTCACACTCTTACAGACCTTATACTTGCACACACTCATACACTTACACTCACACTGACAGATACTGACATTCTGACAAGTCACACTCTGACATGTACTCACCCTCTTATGCACACTCTTACACTCACAAACACTCTCATACACTCATTCTTACACATACACTGATACTCTTTACATGCTCACGCTTTTACAGACCTTATACTTGCATGCACACTCATACACTTACGCTCACACTCTGACAGATACCGACACTCTGACATACATATACCCTCTTATGCACACTATTACACTCACAAACACTCACACACTCAGTCTTACCCACTCACACTCTTATGCAAATGACAAGAGTTGCCCAGCTGAGGGCCAGTCCTAGCTGTGCTCTGCGGAGTCTGTTCCCTTTTGCCATTCTGAAGGTTTAGTTAGAGCTTTTTTCAGAAATAAGAGTGGGAGGTCCCTGCCCAACTGAAGGAGAGAGGGAGAGAGAGCAGATTCAGGGCCTGGGAGTCTGAAAAGGGAAGAGATCCTAGGAAATGACTGTGGAGCTGGAAGGACTTAGGGCCCATCTAGGCCTTTTCCTTTCATTTTACATTTAAGGAGACTGAGGCTAAGAAAGCGTAGAGACTTGCCTAAAGTCACAGATAGTGAGTGACAGAGGCAGGATTTGAGTGGCGATCTCCCGCCTCTAAAGCCAGCCGTCTCTCCACTGTACTAGCAGCCTTCTGTGTTCAGTGGGGAAAACCAGGTCTATGCAGAGAAGAAATGATAACAGCACAAATCGATGCTCTTAGCTGACTTTATGCAGGGAAGCAGAGTGCTTTCAGTTCTCGTGGAGAGCCTCGTGGCAGTCCCAGCAAGCTGAGCACCACTGCTTCTGTTATCTCCATTATCCATAAGTAGAAACCGAGACTCAGCTTTCAGGTGACATGCTTATGCTCCCACAGGTTTCTGGGTGTTGGAGGTGGGATGTGGAGCCAGGAGACCCGGGTCTGAAGCTGAGCTGGGTGATCCTTGCCAAGTCACCCTCACTTGCCCTCTGGGAGACTCAGTTTCCTCCTCTGTAAAGTGAACACTTGCACTGTTAACACTTTTGGGGTTGTGGGGATGATTGTAAGACCAGAGACTGAAGGCTGGAAGGGGCCTTTGGGGTGGGGGCGGGAGAGATCAAAGTTCCTTACCTTACAGAGAAGGAGCTTCGGTACAGAGATCTTTAGTGACTTATCTGGAGTCACCTTGGTAGTCCGTGAAGAGCTGGGATTCTTACCCACGTCCCAGCCTCCGTTCTACTGTACCGCATTTTCTATTTTAAAGATAAGGACACTGAGGCCCAGGTGAAGACAGTGCTTTGTGAACTCTACAAGGGCTATAGAAATGGGAGTTGTTGGCACCATATGTCCCTCGACCCCCATGCCAAGGTCTCCTTTGTGTGGTCTCTGCCCTGTTGGAATGTTCGCCCCAGAGCACAGGGGCTGTCTGGCATTCTTACAGTTTATGCCTAGCTGCTCAGCAGAGTTCCTGGCCTATAGTGAGCCCTTAACAAATGCTCTGTCATCTCTTCATTCTTTCACTGGTACATAAAGGCATCCTGTCTCCTTTGCCGAGGGAAGGGAGCCTGGGGCTCCAACGTTGCATATGTTATTAGGTTCGGGTACTGCATGGGTTAGTTTTACTGAAATTCCTATTTTTCCTTCCTTTTCTCCCATTCTGTGTGACAAGACATCACTCTCTGAGCAGAGGAGTCTTCCCAGGGCGTGGGGAGGGAGAGATTGAGAAATGAAGGTCATGCAAAAACAAGGTAGCGATAAAGATTTTAAAAAGAAAAAGAATTTCGGTGGCCCTAGGGAAGAAGGAAGGTTCAGGCCTCAGAAGAGTAAGCTGACATTTACATAGCGTGTCAAGGCTTTCCAAGCTCCTTCCTCACTACAGCCCCGTGAGATAGGGCAGGAGAGAAAGGAGGGGTTTGGGGAGAGTCTGGGGCGAGGGGAAGGGGGTCAGCTCTGCTCTTACTAGGCCGGAGGCCTTTCTCTGGGCTGCGGCTTCAGTTCTGGAGGGGGATGGGAGGTAGATAAACATTTGGTGGGGGCAGGGGAGCCAATAGCTCCAGCAGATGGGCCCTGGGGTTTTTGTGGGGCCTCATTAACAACCTGGTGTAAATGCAGGCCTTGCCTTTCTTCTCTGGGGGGGGTGACTGTAATCTGAGGAAGCTTCCTAGCGGTCCGGGTCAGCTGGATGGATTAGCTGGAAGGGGGATGGTGGTCAAGTGACCCACTGACCTGTATGAAAGGGTGACCTCAAAAGTAAGACCCGTTGGCTCTTCTCTGCTTAATTGTGGGAGGAAGGAAATCTTAGCATCCTCTTTGTACGGAGGTGGGCTTGTAGCGCATAGTGGGAACTTTATACAGGCTTATTAAATTGAATTATGGAAACATCCTACAGGCCTGCCGAAGCCCAGGCAGCCCCCTTCTGCCCTGCCAAGATGGGGGCGGGGAGGGAAACTAAGAGGATTTAAAGAAAATTCAAGGGGGCTTAAACTGGGATCCTCCCAGCTCCCAGCCTCCCAGGAGCCCACAAAGGCATTTCCCCATAACTGGTTTCCATGAAGCCTGTTCCCCAAAGCTGCTTTTTACTTCCCCTAAAAAAGTTCCCGTTTTAAAATATTCTGTGATCAGCCAGGGCCAAGTTGGGGGTGTGGGAGACAAAATCCCCCAGAGCCCAAGTGAAAGAGGTCTTTGAGCCTGAAATAGAAGCCGATGCTTTTCCAGATTGGGGAGAGAAGCTTTCAGAGGCACAGAAAGAGACCTGAATAGGCCAGTGGTCCGATTAGGGGATGCCAGGGGGGCATGGACGTGCCCAGGGAAGCCTCTGCAGGGCTGGCCAGCTTTGATTCGTGGCCAGATCCTGTTACACTTCTGTCTGTTGGTCTCACCCCCTTCCCCATACCTCTTACAGAAAGGGGAACTAACTGTGGCAGCAACTGGGGCTAATTTCTGCTGGTATCTTAGTTTAAAAAATTCATTTATAATCACTTTTTTTTCTATGCAGACTGTGATGTTATTGGTTATAGGCAACTTTTATGGAGAAGGCTTCCCTCACCAATTTAAATCAGGGACTGTTTTGCAAGCTTAAAGTCGGAAGACTTTAAGTCACTCGGAGAGGAAGTGACTTGCCTAGGGTAACACACTGGCTGTGTGTCAGAGGCTGGACTTTCAAGTCTGCCCAAGTTAAGGTAGTCTCAGCTGCCTTTTGTATGAATCAGATGCATCACTGATGTACATTCATTAAGGACCTCCTGGGTTCCAGGTGTTGGGGATACAAGCACACCCCAAAATGAGGTGCAATCAGGCCTCAGAAAGCTCACAGTTAATCAGCAAGCATCTATGAAGTACTTCCTCTGGGCCAGCACCGGGATGGAACGCTGACCCTGGAGTCAGGAGGACCTGAGTTCAAATTTCAGATACTTACTAACTGTGTGACCCTGGGCAAGTCACTTAACCCCGATTGTGGGCCCCCCCAAAAGATTAATTTGAAATGAAGGGGCATGCTTAGTAACAGGGTAGGGGGGATATATCTGAAGTGTCTTTGAGGAGGAGATGACATTGGAAGCCAGGTAGGCCTCCCCGCTAAGAGGGGGAGGTGAGGAAGGAGCTGGCATTTCAGGTTTGAGAGGCAGAAGCTCACAGGTGGGAGATGCAGCGTCGTGGGTGAGGAACAGCAAGGAGGACGTGTGAAGGGGAGCTTGGAGCTAGGCTGGGGAGGCCTGGAAATGTTAAGGCCCATGACATGGGAAAGGTGATGTCATGACTTGCAAGTGAATTGGGTTCAGAGGAAGGGATCTTAACTTTGCTTGTGCCCTGGACCTCTGAGTCAGTGTCTGGTAAGGCCTCTCCATTAACTCATTTTCAGAATCACTTATTTTAATGCATCAGATAAAGTAGAGGATTATGAAGGCATCTGATTATATTATTATATATCTGGTTATATATACAATTATCTAAATGTATTTTAAACTATATTTTACTTTAATATGGTTTAAAATATATTTTATTTTATATAGTTTAAAATATTTTGAAAAAACTATATCTACCAACCCCAGCTTGAGAACACCTGCATCCGGAATTTATTGATTATCAGCAACAGGGTCAATCAACAATCGATCAGTGAGCATTTCTTAAGCGCCTGTTGTATGCAGGGCATTATGCCAGGCTTGTCCAGGGCATCTGAGCAGAGTCGGAGCAGTGGTCAGACAGACCTGCCCTTTGGCTTCTGAGGACAGGATGTGTCCCGAGCAGCTCTCAGACCAGGTCTTCTGACCTCTCCCTCCGCTCACCCCCAGCGTCTCTAATCTTGCACGCAGTGCATTCTCCATAAACCTTTGCTGTATCGAACTGACAGCAACCTGTGTTGATGGCAGGAGGGAAGGAGGACCCATGCCAGGGAAATCTCAGAAACCTCAAGTGTGGAAGTAAGTCTGCATATTTGGAAGGCAAGTGGGCAAAGCTGCGTCTGCCTCCTACGGAGCAGATACCGCCCTCTCTGGGGGTGCAGGAGCCCCCGTGCTGCTCCACAGCTCTCAGGCAAGATGCCCTACAAAGCCTGTTGCTAGGTATTTCAGACTAGCTGGGAATTGATTGACAGTAAATTCCTTGGGCAAATGGTGAGAATTACCCCTGAAACACACGGAGTATTTGCCTCTTTAAACCTGGAGTTAATCCTTGTGCATTTTAACAGGAACATTAATTTATTGGCTCCAAATGACCAGCTTCCTTTCCGCATGGGAAAGGGAACAAGCAATTATTAGGCTCATATGGTCCAGGCACTATGTTAAAAACTTTACAGAAATCCTTGCTTCCTTAGGGTCTGACTGGTCTCTATCATGGGAGGACTCTCTTGGTAGCTGTTACCGTTCTGATTTCCTAACCCTATAATTCTAGACTATGGCAGCCTTCAGTAGAATCGATTTGTTTTGTGATAGAGGAGAGTGTGATAACATACTTTTAAAAGTATGTTAAAAGCAATGTTTATTGGTCCAGTTTTTTGAACATCACTAACACTTCACAGTAATCTCTTTACTGCCCAGGGAATCCTCCCTTGTAGCAGAGAAAACCAATTAAACAAAACCAAATGATCAATCAATGTGATTTTGTAGCATACGCAGTATTTCCCACCTCTCTGGTAAAGAGAAAAGAACATTTTGTCGTCAACCTTGGAACATAGATTGACCATTATTTAACCTAATTTTTAAAAAATTGATTTATTTAATTTTAGTTTTTCACATGCACTTCCATAAGCTTTTGAGTTTTAAATTTTTTTTTCCTCCCTTTCCTCCTCTCTCCCCTAGATGGTGTACAATCTGATAAAGATTCTACATACACGTTCCTGTTAAACATATTTTCATATTAGCCATGTTGTAAAGAAGAAATAGAATGAATGGGAGAAACCATGAGAAGGAAAGAACAAAACAAAACAAAAAAAGAGAAAGAAAATGGTACACTTTGATCTGCATTCAGACTCCATATTCTTTCCCTGAATGTGTATGGCATTTTTTATCATGAGTCTTTTGGAATTGTCTTAGATCCTTGCATTGCTGAGAAGAGATAAGTCTATCAAAGCTGGTCATCATACAGTGTGACTGTTACTGTGTACACTCCTGGTTCTGCTCCCTTCACTCAGCATCAGTCCATATAAGTCTTTCCAGATTTTTCTGAAGTCAGCCTGCTCATCATTTCTCATAGCCCAATAGTATTCTATTACGTTCATATACCACAGCTTTGTTCAGTCATTCCCCAGTTGATGGGCATCCCCTCAATTTCTAATTCTCAGTCACCACAAAAAGAGCTGCTATGAATATTTTTGTACATGTGGGTCCTTTCCCCCATTTTTATGATCTCTTTGGGATACAGCCCTAGAAGTGGTATTGCTGGGTCAAAGGGTATGCACACTTTTATAGCCCTTTGGGCATAATTCCAAATTGCTCTGCAGAAGTTCACAACTCCACCAACAATGCATTAGTGTTCCAATTTTCCCACATCTCCAGAATTTATAATTTTCTTGTTTTGTCATGTTAGCCAATCTGATATGTAGGATGTGGTACCTAAGAGTTGTTTTATTTTGCAGTTGTCTGATCCTTTTCCTGTCTCTTGGCTGAGAACTCCCAAAGCTGCCAGTGCTGTTGCCCCTACCACATGTGGAGGCCCTAGACAGACCTCCATCAGACTTCTACTGTGATGTTACAGACTTTTCCAGCTGACCCTTCCTTAGTTCAGAGAAAAAAAATCTCACCCCAACTTTCTATTCTTGGCTCTGCTGCTCAAAAATTTTGAGACATTAGTTTAAAATTGTTTAGAGGGAATGTTGGGAGAGTTCATCTGAGTGACTGCCCTTAATCTGCCGTCTTGGTTTACCAACAACGCAGTATTCACAATAGAGATTTAGAGCATTTTTTCGCATGACTATAGATAACTTTAATTTCTTCATCAGAAAACTGCCTGTTCATATCCTTTGACCAATTATCAATTTGGGAATGATTATATTATATATTATATAGTTATTTTATATTAATTTAATTTAAATAAAATCTGATTCTACCAGATTATATATAACAATAAGTATAATGTATAATCATTATATATAACCTGTTTATAATATTCATTTCTGTTACAGTGTTGTTTTCCTTTCCTTATTGGGATCATTCTACATATTGTTTTCTTGGTTCTCCTTTTCTATGCTTTGTATCAGTTCATATGTCTTCCTTATTTTCCTTTTACTTGTTTCTTACTATAAATAATATTCCGTTGTATTCCTACACCATAGTTCATCCATTCTTCAGCTGACAGGCACCCACTTTGTTTCCAGCTATGGCTAATCCCCCATATACTGCTGTGAATGCTTTGGTTTTTACAAGACTTTTCTTTCTTCCTTTGCCTTTGATCTCCTGGAGGCATCTAGCCAGTCAGTCGCAGGATCGCTGGGAGAAGGCTAGGAAGAGTTTAGAGACTTTTCTTGCCCGATTCCATTCCCCCCGGCCCCCGCCCCCCGAACACCGTACAAATTCTCGGCTCCACCGACAGGGTGGTATCGGCATGCCTCGCCACTCCTGTCTATGATGGCCCGTTTCTGTTTTCACTGATTTGCTGAGTGTGTCTTAATTTTCCTTTCTCTTACCTGTCACGTGGAGCATTTTTCGTGATTGTGGATGGTGAAAACTTGTCTGCTCCTGTCCTTTGACTCCTTACTTTTGGCTGTGATTCCTTTTCACGAGAGATTTCTTGCAGCAGATGAAAGAAGCTAGAAATGAAACCATTACCAGGACTGAGTGTTCACGTTAGAGGCTGGGGCGGCATCTTCCGTGAATATGTAGGGAGCAACATTTAGGCCTTTAGGATTTCGTAACGGAACCAAAGCAGCGCCCACATAGTAGAGTGAGTGAGTGTAAGCTCTGGAAGCAGGCGTGCAGAGCCCAGCATCTGCAGCCCAGGGCACCCTCTGTGCCCACTCAGTAAGTGCGTTAGGAGGAGGAAGCCAATGCCACGCTGCCTGGTCTGCTTTAGAGTGGTCACACGAGGTGGGGGTTATGAGATACGGTCGTCATAGCGCTAAAGGGACCTCTGGGATCATCTGGTCCAATCCCTTCATTTTTACATGTGAATAGACTGAAGCCAAGAAGGGAAAACTGACATGTCGAATGGCTAAAATGAACCAGAGCCCTCTCCATCCCGATACAGCACTCTTTTTATTGTTCAGGAATGGAGGAGCACCCACTCTTTAGTATAAAGCTGGTTTAGGAGAAGACTCACAGATTTGGGGGCCAGTTATCTTGCCCAGTCCTCTCATTTTACAGGTGAGGAAACTGAGGCTCAGGGAGGCTGGATGAGTCACCAGAGTCACATAGGTAGTATGTGTCAGAGGCAGGTTTGGAACCCAGTTCCTCTGACTTCAGAGGCCAAGCATGGTGGAAGGCAGCCAAGATGGTGACGGCGTTCAAGGTGATGATGAGAATCAGGTGAGGAACAGGTGATGTTTGATATAGAGAAGACTTAAGAGAATGCTCATCACTCAGAGATTTAGAGCTGGAGGGGATGGGCCTTACTTACTTACTGAATCCACTGCTCCCCCATTTTACAGATGAGAAGACTGAAGCACAGTGAGGTGAGATGGCTGGCCCAAAGTAACAGAGGTGGGGAATGTCAATGCTGGGATCTGAACGTGGATCCCCTGCCTCCAACACTGAGGACAAGCAATGGGCAGTGGCGGTTTGCTGGGCGTTGTACCTCTACTAGGAATGTCTTTTTTCATGGAAAGGAGAGTTTTGGAGTGTGTGTGTGTGTGTGTGTGTGTGTGTGTGTGTGTGTGTGTGTGTGGTCCTGAAGCTCTGGCCAAAGGTCTTTCTGGGACCATCTAGGTCACTCTTTTAATTTATGAATTGTTTGCCAAATGTCAGCCCACTTCCCCCATGTTACCCGTGCCATGTTTTTTTCAGCTAGAGATGTCAAACTGGTTAGCATCAAAATGTGTCAGAGGTACGTGGGCCCTTGGAGATGATCCAGGCCCACCTGCCTCTCCACCCCGTCTCCCTCCATTTTCCAGAGGAAGAAACTGAGGCCAAAAGATAAAAAGTGACTGCTTAAAGTTACCCAGAAAGCAGATGTGAGATCAGTTTATCAGCAAGTATGTTTTAGGCCTGGGGGATAAAAACCAAAAGCACCAGGCCCTGACCTCCAGGAATGTACCCACATTCTGTGGGAAACAACATGGGTCCATGTGAGTAGATACAGAATTTATACAGTGGAAATGTGGGGTGATCTTGCCTCTAGTCTAATGCCCTAATCCTGCAGATGGGGAAACTGAGCTCGGTAGAGACCTACTATGCCCTGGGTTACACAGCCGTTTGATGTTGGAGGTTAGGACCAGAACCTGGGGCTCCTGGTTCCCTTGGGGCTCCAGAGTCTCCCCAGCTGTGCTGCTGGAGGTTGGAGCATAGAGACCTTAGGTCATGGGTCCAATTTTGGGGGGTCAAGGTGGAAGCGTTGACTTTGCTTTGTTTCATGCCGTGGTCCACAACCCTCGACCTGGACCCTCGACCTTGATTATCTAGAGATGTATGTGAAACCTCATCTCTGTGGGACACCTTCCAAAGCCTTCATTCCAATCGCCTCATTTTTCAGCTGGGCTCATTGACTTGCCCAGGGTCACACAACTACTAATGAATAGAGCCAATATTTGAACCTCAGACCTTTGACTCTGAAGTTTTCTCATTTCACACTGGCTGGAGCTTTGTAAATGCTGAATGGAACCGACTCCTGGAAAAGCTGAATGACAGAGGATGGACAGCTCCCTTCCCGCTGCTGCACAGGGTCAGTCAGGAATCCCAGCCCCAGCTCCCTACAAGGACTGATTCCCTGGATGGATGCACATCCTGTGCTCATGAGTGCCGGGGGCAGGCTCCCCACCCAAGCAGCAGAAAGTGAGAATTCCTCCCTAAGCCCCTCCTGCGGGGTGCCAGATGGCTGATGGCCCCACCTCTAACCCCAGAGTTCAGTGGTGTGGGCTTTGAGTTGACTTTAAGCAGGCCTGGGAACCTAACCGCTGTGGCTGACCTCGCCCCTGGTTACCAGTGGGCTCCAGTTCCAAACAAACCACCTTCACAGATAAACTTTTGGGGCAAGGAACACTCATCAGTTGTAGATAAACAACAGTCATGCTATAAGGTATGGGTAATTATAGCACTTTAGAGTTTGGCAGGCGTTGCACAAACATCATAGTGCGTTTAACCCTCACAAGAACACTGCAGGATACTTTTACTTTATTTTTTTAAATTTTTACTTTATTCCTTTTTCACAAATAAGGAGGGGCGGTGACTTGTCCAGGGTCATTCAGCAATCTAGATTTGCACCAGATCCATTTATCTCTCTCTGCCTCTCAGACAGGGGTTATCATTAAGATCTCAGTAAAACCATAAAAAATAAATCCATAATTCAGACATCCAGATAGCTAGAAAAAAGTAATAGATTTGGAATGCTGGTTCTGGCTGTCCCTCTCACTGACTGTGTGACCATGGGTGCCTTGCCTGTCCTTTCCAGGGCCTCCTCTGGAGGATAAGGAGTTTGGCCCCCGCGGCCTCTGAGGACCCTCCCAGCTCACAGGACCCACTTCATTGGTGGTTGTTGTCCCTTTGGAAGCAGAAAAGAAAACTAAGCCGTGTCTACTGTAATTGATGTTGGAAGTGACTTGGGATGGATGAGCCCCCAGAAATGTGCAATCCACATTTAATACAGTTGTTACTCAGGTTTTTCAACTCTTTGTGACTCCATTTGGGGTTTTCTTGGCTGAGATACTGGAGGGTTTTGCCATTTCCTTCTCCAGTTCATTTTACAGATGAGGAAACTGAGACTAACAGGGTTGAGTGACTTGTCTACGGTCACATAGCTGGTAAGTGCCTGAGGCTGGACTTGAACTCAGGTTTTCCTGACTCCAGGCCCGGCATTCTATCCCTTGTGCAACTTGATGGCACAGAGTAAGCCCTTAATCAGGGCTTCTTAAGCTTTTTTGGCCCCGGGACCCCTTGACACTCCCAAAAATTATTGAAGACCCTGGTGAGCTTTTGCTTATGTAGGTTATAAAAATGCATCTTAGTATTATAATAGAATAATTTTGGCTTTGTGGACACCCTGAAAGGGTCCCAGGGAACCCCTGGGTTTGAGAACCAGTGACTAAATAAACAGTATGTACTGTTTTCCCACTAACCTTTTCTCCACCTCAGTGAGGTGGGGATTGAAAAAATCAGAATCCCCCTAATAAGTGCTGGAGCTGGGGTCTGAACCCCCATATCCTGAGCTAGAGTCCAGGGCTTTTTACTGGGGCTCAGCACTGTCCCATTGACCAGGAGATTGCATTGATTCCCAATCACTCTTTGTAATTGTGAGCTTCCAGTATTGCTTCTAGACCAGCTCTTAGAACAGTGCCTAGCCCACAGCAGGCCCTTAGTAAATCTTAGTGACTGATCTTTTAAAAAGTACACATAAGAAACGCTGGGCTACATTCTCGTAACCAAGTTTCCATTTGCCTATGGCCTAGTTGAAAAGTCCCAGGGAATTGCCTGGGCATGGGTGAGGTTCAAGGATTTACCCCGGGTCATAGAAACAAGACTTGAACCCAGGCCTTCCTGACTTTAAGCTCAGTGTTCTTTCCAGTCAGAGTCCCAAGATAGAATAATTATAACGGAGAAAGGCATCGTGGAGGGGTGGATAGCGAGCTGGCCTCTGCTGTCAGGAAGGGATGGGCTCAGGTCCCATTTCTGACTCCTGGCTGTGTGGCTTTGTGAGCAAGTCATTCGCTTTTGTAGTCAGAGAGATTCTGTCCTGAGATTCTAAGTGGGAGAGCGGGTGCTGACTTGTGTTGGATGAGGAAGTCCCAAAATAATAATAGGAACAGCAGGTAATAAGAATAGCTTTGGCCCTCAGTCAACACATTTAAGAAAATCACCTGGAGAGAGCAGATGAGATTCCTCTTAGTTATTAACCAAGTCCATTCCAGGTCTCTCTGCCTGGAGGAAAGAGATAACTCCTTAAGAGCTCCATTCTGGTTTACTAGAAGGACAAAGGTCTGAGGTTCTCTCACAGCTGACTGCCCCCAGGACTGTCCCTGGGGTAGGGAGGGGACATCAGTGTTTAGAGGGAGATGCTGTTCAAGATGAGGACAGTTCATCCCATGTTCTCCTATGGCTCTCCCCACCCCAAAATCTGTATCAAGGTAGAATGGACATTGAAGGGAAAACCGAGTCCCAGGAGGGCCAGCAGTCAGTTGGGTAGTGGACTGTGATCAGCAGGAAGGTATGGAGGTTTTTAAAGATTGATACTTCTTGCAGGCTGTGTGGCTTTGTGCAGTCTCTGGGCTGCCTCAGATTCCGCCTCTGTTAAATGTGGAGGAGTTGGATGGCCTCTGCTGTCTTCTGGATCCTGTGGTCCCAATGCCTAGTTAGGTCAACTCAAGCTGAAGAACTTGCCTCCCTTCATATCCATCCTCTCCCCTCCTCCAGCAAACTCTACTAGCTAACTCCCTACGTTGCCTCCAGGATCAAACATAAAAGTCTTTGCTCAGCCCCTTCCCACCTTTCCAGTTTTACTGGCCTTTCCTCCCTGCCATGGACTTGGATGACCAAGGGATTCTGGTCTGGCGGGCCCCCGTGCCCAGAACACTCTCCCTCCTCATCTCTGCCTCCTGCCCTCTCTGGATTCCTTCAGTTCTCAGCTCAAGTTCCCCCTTCTTTCTGCAAGAAGCCTTTCCCAGTCCTCCTAATATTCGCGCCTTTCTTCTGAAAGCATCCCCGATTTATCCTGAATATATCAGATCTGTGCAGAGCGGGTGTCTCCTTCTTCATGCTGAGCTTCTCGAGAACAAAGATTGGTTGACTTTTTGCCTTAGTGTCCTCAGTGATCAGTTCATGGCAGACGGTGAGTGCTTAATACATTCTTGCCAATCAGTTAATGGTGGAAAAATTCCCCTCCACAACCAGGGCTTGACTGGCAGAGATTTCTTGAATATCTTTGCCCAAGCCCTTTGAAAAGCCCCTGTCAAGGCTGTTTTACTTTTTTCTCCTCTTGAATGAACCCCATTAACTGTTCAGCAGAAGACCAATTTCGAGGAGGGAGCTAATTGAATATAAAGGATTGTCTTTTCCCAAACACTTGTGACTGTGTCTGATAAACCCCTTCAATTTCTAGTGTCTCTGGTCTCTGTTTTCCTGGATGCATATCTGACCTCCATTGATGGGTAACTCTTTGACACATACATAGAAGGATGTCTTCACTACCTGATTTTGTTTAAAGGCAGAGCCGCCTAGCTCTACTGGACTAACCCTTTTGTGTGAGTGTGTTTGTGTTTTAATTTCAGTTGATTTTCTGAATCTATTGTAGCCATATAACAATGTCCCTCACTATCTTGTGCCCAGTTGATTTGGGCATGGTATCTTATCGCCATCTCGGAATGAGAGGCACATTGTTATAAGATACACCGTTGGATTGTATTGGGTTGGTTTTTTTAAGTCGAGTATTATTTTTAATGTTTTTGAAAAAAAAATGGGTGGACATTATGTCCTGGATAAAAGTGCTTTTTAAAAATCAAGGAAACATCTTCAAGTTACACAGAACAAACCATCCTTTTGTCTCAGCCTCGAGTGTGTCTGCTAGCCGTTTTGGTCAGCAGTAACACACACAGGAGATACCTTCCCCACAGTGTGATTCAGTACAGGCCAACAAAAAGATGTCTCAGATTTCAGGGGCCGGGTAATTAGCTGGGTTTGAGTGGCTCCGTTAAAGTATTTGAAGGTCAATAATGCATGAATTTCTGGCCAGCTGCCTAGCACAGAGTCAACAAACACTTCTGTATGAGCCGAACTTTTTATAATAGAGAAAATTCTCTGTGTTATGTGTAAACTCACTAGGGTTAGGATTTGCCGGGCTGGGCTCCCTCACTGACCCCAGGGCAAGCGTGGAGTTGGGACATGAATGCAGACATCCCAGAGGGACTGCTTGCTTTCCAGAGGGTGGTGGTCCGTGTTTCATTCACACATTTGGTAATGTACATACAGCACCGTGTACCTTAAAATTATTTTGGGTAGACAACTCCAAAGGACTCATGATGGAAAATGCTGTTCACATCCAGAGAAAGAACTTCAGAGTCTAAATACAGATGGAAGCATATTATTTATTCTCTCTCTTTTTTTTTTTGCTTTGTTTCTTCTTTCTCATGGTTGCTCCTATTGGTTGTAATTCTTCTTTACAACATGACTAATGTGAAAATGTGTTTAATATGAACATATATGTAGAGCCTGTTATCAGATTGCACATTGTCTTAGGTGGGAGAAAGAAGTAGGGAGAAAATTTAAAACTCAAAATCTTATGGAAGTGAATGTTGAAAACTAAAAATAAATAAATTAATTAAAAATTATTTTAGATATCCAGAATTAAAATGTTGAGGTTAAAGATGGGCAAGATACGAGGGAATTTGGCATGGGGATTATAGGATGGTGGCCTTGGGAGCCAACTAATCCAGCCTTCTCATTTTAAAAAGACGGAAACTGAGGACAGCAGAATTCAAAACCAGGAACTTTGAATCAGAATCCGGGTCTCTCTTCACTATGCCCAGCTGCCTCCTGCCTCCTACACCTTTTTGGGGAGGGAAGGAACAATCCTTAAAGTATTATGGAGTATATGCATTAGTCATCGACAAAGATGTGTTGATTGAGAAGGAGGTGGACCTGTGAGTGATGCCAGAACACCTGAGGACTCTACGGGTACCCACAGAACTTCCCTCAAAGGGAAGAAGGCCTTAAGTGCATTGGGCAAGCCATGAGTATGGGGTGGGGAGCTAGTCATTAGACCTTTCATTAGACCTTTTTTGGAAGTTTGGTGCATCCTTCTCAGACTCTTGGTTTCTGTCTTACAGAAAATAGTGAAAATAGAGGTGTTATTTTTCCCCCACCCAAGTCCATAGATCCCTTGAAATCTCTGTGAACCGCAGGTTAAGATTTTTTATCTTAAAGAATTGCCTGGAGCAGAGGTGTCTAAAAGTGGCTCACCCACTGTTTAAAATGTAAACATTGGAAAATATTTAACAGAATAAGTAAAAATACATTAGAACATAGATAACGTTAATGTGTAATTTTCTAAGTCAGGTGCAACCACAGGGAGGCTCAATGGACCTTTTTTTAATTTGAGATTGACACCCCTGGCCTAGAACACTGGGAGTTAAAGTGGTTCCTCCAGGTCACCCAGCCATTATGTGTGTAGGGGCAGCATACGAACTCAGGTCTTCCAGCAGAGTCAAACTCAAATAGAAGCAGGGCCCCCTAAACTGTACACAAGGACCTTGCAGGCTGCATACTGACTTAGAAAACCACACATGTTTGTAGATTTCTTTTTTATTAATACATCAACATATTGAACTCCAATTTTAGCTATAATCTGGTTTGACTGATACCTGGAGTGTCATGGACCCTGCATGTGACCAGTGGGATGTGGCTTTGACACCTGAGCTCTAGCCCAGCCTGCCCTTCCTTGAAATTCGTTCAGTCTAGTTACATCTCATGCCTTCTGTAGAATTCATACAGATGATTAAAATGATTAAAGTAAAAAATGATTCATTAAGATGATTAAAAAATACATAGTCGGGGGCAGCTAAGTGGCACAGTGAATACAGTACTGGCCCTGGAGTCAGGAGGACCTGAGTTCAAATTTGACCTCAGACACTTAACACAAAACCTAGCTGTGTGACCTTGGGCAAGTCACTTAACCCCAACTGCCCTCCAAAAAAGGCAAAAAAAAAAAAAGGCAAAAAAAAATACATAGTCCTACTTTGAGAAAGATGCTTGAGACATGTCCCCAGCAGTCTGAGCAAAAAACTCTGTTAGGAAGAATAAATTCTGATTTTGGCTCATTTAGTGACTTTAGACTTTTAACTAATTTGTGTCTGTTTTCCTTCCTTTAGTAAACATTCAACCAGTGAACATTTATTAAGTACCTACTATGTTTTAGGCATTGTACTAAAAGCAGTAATAATGCCAACCTATAGTACTAACTTGTTGAGACTCACCTTCTGAATATATGTTGTATAGAAATATCATTTAAGTATTGATTTGGTGTAAAAGCATCATCACGAGTATACATTGCCAGGCCAATGGACGGACAGTGTGTTTTCCTCAGACTGTTAAGAGAATCAGAGGAGGTGTTTTCATGCATTATGGAAATTCACAGACAACCAATCCCAAAGAAAGAGAGGCTACAGGTGAGTTGCAATCCACAGTGATGGAAGAACTATCCGCACTGAAAAGATCTCAGTTTAACTGGAGTGTTTAATAGTGTGACCATTAGGACCTGGATGAGTTTCATGCTTCTGTTGGCTCCAGGCCCCATCCAGAAATCTGGGGAAATTTCTTAAATGAACAGTTCAGCAAACTGACACCAAATTCAACTTGGAATTGCTGTCCAGCTCCCACATGTTGCCATAGGTTCCATGACTGGTGTTGTAGTTAATCATAATCAGGCAAATTTCAACCTGAGCCCCCATCTAACTCATTCTTTCTTCATAGACCAGGCAGGAACTATAAATCAAATAACAAAGCATTTAATTAAGGCAGAATAGCAAAGTAAACAAGAGAAAAACAAGTCACAGAATCATTCTCTCCTTTCTCCCCTCCTTTCCTCCACAATGGGATAGGATCTCCCACAGATCATTAGTTTTTTGGTAGGAAAGAGATTGTTTCTTGCATAACTCACACTCCTAGAATTCCACTCCAATTGTTTTGTGTTTCCCAGCTCTGTCTCCCATTAACTGCTGTTCCCCATCCCCGATATGCTGGTTTGTCTCTCTCCTTTGCTCTTTTCCTGCTCAGCTGTTACTACTGTCCACCAGAGCCGCTGTCTGCTTCTTTTTCCTCAAAGAAAATCTTGAGATAATAGCTGTAAAGCACTTTGCAAACCTTAAGGTAGTATATAAGAGCTACTTGTTATTATTATCAGTTTTTAATGGGTTATTTTCCCCAGGCTTCCTTGCTTCCATTCTAGATGCCCTGACTCCTCCCACTAGAATCACATATTCCCGTAGTGGTATGTACCTGCCTTTTTTTTTTAAGCATGTCACTACCTTCTTAATCATATTTATATCCCCATAGATAAGACAATGAATCACAACTTGAAGCTATTATGAAATCTGGAAAAAAAAATTGGAGGCAATCAGGATTAAGTGACTTGCCCAGGGTCACACAGCTAATAAGTATCTGAGGCTAGATTTGAACTCAGGTCCTTCTGATTCTAGGGCTGGTACTCCATCTACAGCTGCCCCCCCCCCAAAAAAAGAAGTTTTTTAAATGCATCATCTGTGTTTATAGTTTATCAAGATGCCCAAACCCCATCTTCACTTGTGGGCCTCCTGTCCATCCTTCACAACCTCAGGTACCATCTTTTCCAGAAAGCCTTTCCTGATCTACAGAGTCAGTAGTGATATTTCCCTCTGAACCTTTTCGTCACACTCCTTTTCAACAAGAATAAGCATTTATTAAGTACCTACTATGTGAAAAGCATTATTCCAGATGCTGGGGATATAAAGAGAAAAAAAAATTCTTGTCCTCAAGGAGCTTATATTCTGCTAGGTGTATACTGCATAGAGATAAGGAAATAGAAGATGATTTGAGGAAGGAGAGAACAATCAATAAAGAAGCATTTATGAAGTGCTTACTATGTACATTCTAATAGAGGAGACAAATACATAAAAATATCTCTCACACCAATATAAAGTGAAAAAATGCAAGTATGTACGAAGTAGATAAATACAAGTAAGGGAGGGACGGCACCGACAGGTGAGCGAATCAGGAAGGGTTTCATGCAGAAGATGGTCTTTGAGCCTTGTCTTGGAGGAAAAAAAAGGACTCTTTGACGAGGGAGAGTGAAAAGAGAGGGCATTTGAGGCATGTGGCACAGCCAGTGCAAAGGTGAGGAGGTGGGAATGTCGTGTGTGAGAAACAAAGAGAAGGCCCAGAGTAATGTCCAATGAGGATGGAAAGGTAGGTTGGGAGCAGGTTGCATAGGGCTTTAAAAACTACATAAGGTTGAATAAGTCAGGTTAGGAAGGACTTTAAATGCCAAGCCCAGGAGCTTGTTTTTGGTCTTAGTGGTGATAGAAAGCCCTCCTTGCCAGCCCCACTCTAGTAGTACAGAGCAGTATAACCCCCAGGATTGAGATTTTAGACTTCTGCTGAACTCTGGGTTTCATGAAGACAGGAACCCTGCCTAATCTCAGCTCTGTATTTCCCCTAGTACTTTTATATACAGTAGGTGCTTAATTGATGTTCTTCAACTCAAAGAATTAATGAACTTATTTTGGAGTCATTCTTCTAGTGGGTGTCATGCCTTTCCCACAGCTCCTCAAACTGCAGCTATTCCGTCTCTTGCTTTTCTCTCCCATGCCCTGTATTAAACATTCCTGACTGCTATTTTTCTGTGGCAATGAAGGACCTCTCCAGGGCCTCATTACTAGCCTATGACTCAATTACTCAACCAGGCGACAAAGCCAAGGGGCTTTTCTCCTTCTGCTGGGTCATAACGCACTTAAATATGTACTTTGTTTTCTTCACAAAAAGTTTGGTTTGGGTGGAATGCCAAAAAAAAGCCAAGCTAATGCCAAGTTAATTGAAATGCCCTGGGCAGCCTCACTGAAATGACTGTGTCATTTAGAAATGGCTTATTACGGATTTATTTGTTTTTCTCAGGCAGAGTGTCCTGGAATTAAGCTTAACCAAGGCAACAGTGAGGCCTCTAGGTAGCAGAGTGGATTGAATGTTAGGCCGGGAGTCAGGAAGCCTCATTTTCCTGAATTCAAATCTGGCCTCCGACACTAACTGTGTGACTCTGGGCAAGTCACTTCATCCCATTTGCCTCAGTTTCCTCATCTGAAAAATGAATGGAGAAGGAAATGGCAAACCACTCCGTTGTCTTTGCCAAGAAGACCCCAAATGGGGTCACCAAGAGTCAGATGTGACTAATCAACAAAACACAAAACACCCTCTTGATAGGGGTGTCACTGGGGTGCGCCCCTCTGTGAACTTCAGTTGCTATCTTTTCCAAGCCAATCATCTCTTTTAGCCTTTCAGATAATATTCCCTCAAGTTAAAAGACGAGTTCAAATGCTGACCTCACTGCTTTCTAGCCATGTCAGTAGAGCTCCCTTACCCACGTCCCTCATCCAGCTCTGCACAGGGGCTCTCCCAGAGCTTTTCATCCATCCTCAAACCTCCCATGGCTCCCCCTCCACTCCCCTTCTCAGCTGTGAACTTTGCCTCTTATTTTATAGAAAGAATTGAATTCTTTCACTCTGATTTCCCTGGTATCCCTCATCTCCTATCGTGCAGACTCCTGTCCCTCTCCTTCGCCCTTGCTTCCCATGAAGAAGCGGCTTTACGCCTTACCAGGGCTAAGCCCTTTGCTTGTTCAAGTGACCTCATTCCATCCCGTCTCCTCCCATGGATTGTCCTCTCTGACATTCCCCCACCTGTCACATATTTTCAACCTCTCCCTTTCTCTTGGCTCATTCCCTACTGCCTACAACCATACTCATCCTGAAAGAGCCCTTACTTGATCCTACTATCCCCACTAACGTCCTTCTTCTAACCCTTCTGCCCTTTGTGGCTAAACTCCATGAGAAGTCTGTCTACAATAGGCCTCTCCTTTCCTCCCACTCTCTTCTTACCACTTACAATCTGGCTACTGACCTTCCTAAAACTGCTCTCTCCAAAGTCACTAACCATCTCTTAGGTGCCAGATCCAGTGGCCTTTTCTCAGTCCTCATCCCCTCCACCTCTCTGTGGCCTTCTCTCTGATACTCTCTTCTCTCTAGATTTTTGGGACGCCCTTCCCTCTTGGTTATTCTACCTTTCTGACCTCTCCTCACTCTCCTTTGCTTTATCACATTCCCTGACCGTGAATGTCACTCCAGGTTCTATCCTGGGTCCTCTCCTCTTTTCCCTCTGCACTCCTTCACTCATGACCTCGTCAGCTGCCATGGATTTAATCACCATCTCTAGGATGACAATTCTCATAACTACCTCTCCTGCCCCAACCTACCGGCTGACTTCAATTTCACATCTCTACCTGCTTTTTCAGATACCTCAAAGTGTAGGCATCTTAATATGTCCAATATGGAACTCATTCTCTTTCTACCTAAACTCTTCCCCTCTCCAGCCCTCCCTGTTACTATAGAGGACCCCATCATCCTCCCAATCCCTCAGGCTCACAACCCTCTCTCTCACCCTTTTCCCCCATATCCAAACTCTGGCCGAGGCCTGTTGATCTCGCTTCTGTAACATCTCCCAAATATGTCTCCCCCTTCTCTCCTCTGACAGAGGATCAACTGTAAGTGAGCCCTTCATTCTTTGGATGAAAAACCAAATGATCCTAGTCCTTCCATGATTTCCTTTAGGCTAACAAGAGGTTCAGACGAAACACCTCCAATTGTCTCTTTCCATACAAGGCATACTAAAATTTCTCCATGGATAAGACTGGAGGGCCAGATAAAGATTTCCTCTGGGTCCCTTCCCTGTAAGTCATGTGAAATTTCCCTAAGGAAGCCCCTCCAGTTCATTAGGGCCATCTAAATGGAAAAGCTTCTGAGTTGGTGGGGGGGCTCCCACGAGGGAGGTACTAGGAGTTAACTCTTTGGGGTTTGCCGGCCAGCTTTATCCCAAAGACCTGCAATCCAGTGATCTCAGAGCTCTGTCTCGGTTCTTTTCACAATTAGAGCAAGCAGGTCCAGGTTAAAAAGAAAAATATATTTACCAGCTATCATCGTGTGCATTAGGCAGATGCCTAGTATTAATCTTTTAGGGATATAAAATCCATAGTGCTCATGTTACCTTTCATACTTGTAAAGGATTCAGGTCTTAATACTTATGCATTCAAACAAGCAAAGGTTATCTCAGAAGACCTGGTTTAACTTTTAAAGAAAACACACCAGAAAATCAACTGTCCAAACTGTCTGCCTCAAAATAGAGAGGGAAATGCTAATTCTTCTCAAATGGAGCCATGAACATGAGAGTCCTGGATAGAGAATCTCTCCAGCGGGTATTTGCATATGAGAAGGACTTGAAAATGATCTCCTGCGACTCCCCAGAGTGGATGTAGTATGTAAAATGCAGACATTGGTATTTAGGGTGCCTGCCTTGATGGGCTGTTGGAAGGTAAATCCTTTGCTTATATGACACACTCTGCAAGTTTCCTGTAATGTTCTCTCTTTCCTCTGGGTCAGGGGCAGCTGAGGCCATTCTCTGGCCCAACTGGCGGTTACAGCTTTTTCCTGCAGAGAGAGCCCCATTCTAGCAATGAGGTGCCAGCTCAGGGGTTTGCTGTTAGGAAGGCTTATCTCCTTTTCCTGCAACTTCTGGCCCGTGTAAGCACACAGCCCCAGCAGAAATGGGATCTCATGTCACTTTTGGATAATAGCCCCACTTGTAGTATCTTGGGAAGAGGCGGTGTGGGTGTGGGTGTAGTACCAGCTCTGTTTTCAGATGGGATGACTAAAGCATCACTTTAAACACTTCCACCCCCATCATTCCTGCTTCTCCATATGTGGGCCCCTTAAGTGGCCTCTGAGGCCCCAGGCAGCCAAGAGGTTCAGTGATTTATTAAGGATTATAAAGTGTTTACCGATATTAATTTATTTTATCCTCCCAACAACCCTGGGAGAGGTAGTGCTATCATTATCTCCACTTTTCAAATGGGGAAACTGAGGCTGAGAAAGTTTAAGTGATTTGCACAAGGTCACCTGAGTATCTGAGGTAGGATTGGAATGAAGTCTCTTCTCACCCCAGCATCCTATACCCTGTGCCACCCTCTGCTTCCTAAGGTGGGGTCAGTGTGGGTGGGGAACCTTGGGCCTTGAGGACACACGTGGCTCTCTAAGCCCTCACTTGAGGCTGCACGTTCCCCACCTGTGAACAGACTCTGAGGGCTCTTTCAGCTCTGAATCTGCGGTCCTTCAGTTCTTTGATCATCGAGGCTGTGTCTCCAATGTAGTTTCTGAAACATTCAGCAGCCCGGAGAGCTGTCCACCACTCTCCTCGGTCAGTGGGCAGAGGCCAGGAACTGGCCTTTCTGTTTACTAAGCACTTAGACCAGACACGTTGCTGAGTGTTGTAGAAGTGCTAGGAGAGAGAGAGAGAAAGGTGGTCCCTGCCCTCAAGCTGCTTACATTGTAATAGGGGAAGACAGCATATGAAAAGAACCTCAAATGAAGGTGGGGAATGGAGGGATCCGTGGCTGACCTGAAGGTTCTGGAGGAGCCCTATGGTCAGGGGAAGAGGCCATAGGAGCCAAGAGTGCTTCTGATGTGTGAATTCCCGGACTGGAGGGAATTGGGGGACTCTGAAGAGGTTTCTGAGGCATGGTAGAGAAGGCAGCAGTACCACCTTGGAGGAGTGTGCGGAGCATTGTGCTGAACATTGGGCATACAGATAAAAGCAATCCAACTGCCCCTGCCCTCAAGAGGCTTACAGTCTAATAGGGAAAGGCCACCCAGGGGAAGCTGCAAGACAGAGAGAGAAGGAATATTTTAGCAGGGAAGGAAGAGAAGGATTCTAAGGAGGGCCAGGTATGAGGTGTAAAGCCTGACAGGAGCCCCTCATAAAATGGTGGCCAGCAGAGGGAGTCACCAGAGAGAAGGCCCTTTGGGGAGGGCCCCAGAGCCTCTAACTTTTGCAAAACTCTTCCCAATACATTATCTCCTTTGAGCCTCACAACAACTCTGTGTTATGGGTTCTGCAGGTATTACCGCTCCATTCTATAGAGGAAGAAACTGAGTCCTAGGGTAAGTGATTTGCCCTTTAGCACAGAGGAAGGAAGTGCTGAGACCCCCATCTGTAGCCATCCCTGGTCTTCCTTTGTCTCCACTGCTGGAAAGTGAGTTTGGTTCTCTCTAATTCCATGAAAGGCGACAAAAAATGAAGTGTTTGTGAGAGCTGCTTGTCATCCGGATTGGTCTATCCAGGCATTTCATAATGTGGATTTTCAAGCTTTGGTTTTTGTTTTGTTTTTTCTCCATAGGGGATGTTTTTCCCGTACAGATGAATCCAATTACTCAATCCCAGTTTATACCTTTGGCTGAGGTCCTTTGCTGTGCTATTGCGGATATGAACGCAGCTCGTGTTGTGGTGACCCAGGAATCCCTGATGGATCAGCTGGTGAAACACTACCCAGGTACAGGAGGAAGCCATCCTCCTTTGCAGAGGATGAATGATGCACTGTGGGTGGCTGGTTGGTAACACTATTCCAGGCCGTCTTAACAAAACTCTTAGGGATCAGAGGCCCCACAAGGCCCAGAAAAACTTAACCGTGGCCAATAACTTATCTTTGCTGTAGCGCTTCATCCTTGTTCACTGTAAATACTGAAGTAATTGTTTGTGATAATAGTCAATTGACATTTATTTATAGAGTGTTTTAAATTAAGTTATTTATTTAAATTAACATATTTATTAGAATTATTTATTTAAATTAAATTTTTGTCACGGTAATATCTGGTACCTGGACAGGATAACAGGTTTGGAATCAAGACATCTGGGTTCTGATCATGACTCTGGCACTTACTACCTGGTTCATCTCAGGCTGGTCATTTAACCCTGGGCTTCAGTTTCCTCATCTGTAAAATGAGGGCATATAGAATTATTGGGGCATAGTTCTAAAGTTGGGAGGGGCCTCAAAGGCCTTGTGGTCCAAAAGTAGAAGGGCTTGCCTCAAGAGGTGGTGAGTTTCCCTTCATTGGAGGTCTTTAATCCAAAGAAGGATGACCATTCATCAGGTGGACTATCGTGGAAATTCCTTTTACGTATGCAGTAGATGAAACGGCATCTAAGGTCTCTAGAACTGTGAGCTTATGCTCTGGTTTTTCAAAACAATAGAATATCTATATCTAAGCAGGGCATTGCTTTTTAAAAAATAATTTTGATGGGAAAAGGACCCACGTGTACAATAATATTTGTAGTAGCTCTTTTTGTTGTGGCAAAGAATTGGAAATTGAGTGGATGTCCATCAATTGGGGGATGATTGAACAAGTCGTGATATGTGAATGTAATGGAATATTCTTGTGCTATAAGAAATGATGAGCAGGCAGGCTTAGAAAAACCTGGAAGGACTTCTGTGAACTGATGCTGAGTGAAATGAGCAGAACCAGGAGAACACTGTACACAGTGACAGTCACATTGTGCAGTCACTGCTTTTGACATACTTAGCTCTTCTCAGCAATGCAAGGACCTAAGACAACTCCAGAAGACTCATGATGGAAAGTGCTCTCCACATCCAGAGAAAGAACTTGGAATCTGAATGCAGATGGAAGCAGACCATTTGATCTCCTTTTCTTTTGTTGTTATTTCGTTAGTTCTAATTCTTCTTTACACCATGGCTAATGTGAAAATATGTTTAAAATGAATGTGTAAGTAGAGCCTATATCACAATTGCACACCATCCTGGAGAGGGGGGAGGAGAGGGGAGGTAGAAAATTTAAAACTCAAAATCTTATGGAAGTGAATGTTGAAAACTAAAAATTAATCAATTGATTATTTAAAAAATAATCTCCCAACTTGAAAAATCAGTCAATCAGTAAGCTTTTATTAAGTGCCTAACATGTCCTGAAGTCAATGCTTCTTAGCACATCGCCTGGCACATATTAAGCACTTCAAAAATACTTGTTGAGTGGTTGATTTAAAGACCATAACGAAGCAGTCCCTGCCTTCAAGAGACTTTAATATTAGTTGTGTGTCAATGAATGATATTTAGAATTTGATCTGGACAAAACCATAAGGGCCATGTGATCCAATCTCTTTGGGATTTTTTCCCACCATTTTTAAATACTGACCTTAAACATGCACCAAATAAAAAGAGTATTTCTGTATACGATGTGGAAGGGACAGAGAGAATTATATCTGGAATGGTGTGTCTATTATGAACATCTTGCTTTTATTTTTAAGTATATAATAAATTTAACCAGCAACTTTCAAAGCTTGATTCTTTCTGACCTTCTGGTCTCTTTCATTTTTGAAGGGAGGGAACCTCTAACTCCTGCCTCCCCTGAAAAAAAATTGAAACAAAACCCTTGTAACCAATGTACATAGTCAAAGAACAGAGACTCCCACATGGCCCGTGTCCAAAAGTGTGTGACTCCTTCTGCATCTTTAATCCATCAGGAGGCAGATAGGAAGCTTCATCATCAGTCCTTTGAAATTATTCTTGGCTTCTATACCGATCAGAGTTCTTAAGCTTTTCAAAGTTGTTCATCTTTACAATGTTTTTGTTATGATATAAAATCATCTCCTGGTTCTGCTCACTTCACTCTACAACAGTTCATACAAACCTTCTTAGATCTCTCTTTGTTGTTACTTACACAATAATGATATTCCATTACCTTTCTACACCATGATTTGCTTAGCTGTTACCCAATAGATGGGCAACCCCTTATTTTCCAATTGTCACCACAAATAGAGCTACTCTGAATATTTTTTTTACATATGCATCCTTTTACTCTTTCTTTAATCTTTTTTGGGGCAGAGACCTGGTAGTAGTATTGCTAGGTCAAAGAGTATACCCTGGGTAGTGACTTGGGGAAGCACGGTCCTCTCCTGTTAGAGAAGAGGAACCTGGGGTGGCTAGGTGGCATGGTGAATAGAGCACCGGTCCTGGAGTCAGGAAGACCTAAGTTCAAATCCGGCCTCAGACACTTAACACAAAAACTAGCTGTGTGACCTTGGGCAAGTCACTTAACCCCAATTGCCCTACCTTCCCCCCTCCAAAAAAAAAAGAAGAAACTGAGGCCTTGAGCAGAGAAGGGACTTACCCCAGGTAGTAAATGACAAAGCCAAGTCTTCTGATTACAGAATGCCCAGGTTCTTTCCACTGTGTGGTTGTTGTTATTCAGTCACATTCGACAATTTGTGACTCCATTTTGGAGTTATCTTAGCAGAGATACTGGAGCGATTTGCCATATTCTTCTACAGCTCATTTTACAGATGAGGAAACTGAGGCAAAGAGGATGAAGTGACTTGCCCAGGGTCACACAGCTAGTAAGTGTCTGAGGTGAGATTTGAACTCACAAAGAGGAATCTTCCTGACTTTTGGCCCGGTGCTCTATCCACTGTACTGCCTAGCTGCCCCAAATCAGTTTCAAATGTGTAACCTATGGCTGAAGAACTGTCGTTCTTCAAAAATTGGTTTTATTATAAACTGAAGAATTGGCAATAAAAAAAAACCAAACAAATCAAATGAACACACACAGTAAGGGGTAGAACCTTAGGCAATATCCTTAGCATTTAGCAAGACAGAAGCAAGTGAATAAACAAACAATTCTTTGTTCTGTGTCTCCAGCTCGGCCTCCCTGAAGCATATTGCCTTCTGGTTTTCCTTTTTAAAAATATGTCGTTATGGAGTCACTGTGTTTACTAAGCAGGTTCTGGCCATCTCACTCTATCTCTCTATATCCTTGTTCGCTTTGTGTATTTATTGTCTTCTCCCACCTGTGATGTTCATATTATTAATTAATCGCTATCAATTAATTATTATTAAAGTTACATGATTATTAATTAGACATTTCATATTATTAATATTTTTATTTTTTGAGACTGGGTCTCCCTGTCTCACCCTGGCTAGAAGTGTGCTGGTCAGCCATGGGCCTGATCCTACTGCTGATTGGATCTGCCCCATTTCTAATAGCCAACAGTTTGCCCCTCATTCGGCAGCCTGGTGGTCTCTCACTCTTAGGATTCATCATATCGATTAGTTCACTACAGCTCAGCACAACAGAGCTCATTGTTCAACCATTCTCCAGGTCTCAGATTTAGAGGTTCTCAGAATGAGAACTGTACATTTTGGTGCCCAGGACAGGCGGCACAAAATGTAGCCTCCAACTGACTTTGCAATTCATGATGTGAAAATGACCTGATTTAGTAAAACTACAGTTGAGCTGGAGGAGAGGCAATTCATTTCATGAGATCTGATCATTTCTGAATGAGTGAGGTCGTACATTAAAGCCTTTCAGATGGAAGTAAATCTCTGTGTCTTTGTTTTAGGCATAGCCACTCCCTCACAAGATATCCTCTACACCACTCTGGGCAACTTAATTAAAGAAAGGAAGATCTACCACACTGGAGAAGGATACTTCATTGTGACTCCCCAGACTTACTTCATCACAAACACAGCAACCCAAGGGAAGAAGAGAACGCCCCTGGAAGGCGGTCACTCATTGTCATCTCCGGTCACTTACCTGGTCAGGATGGACAGCCAGGCGGAATTAACCAAAGAAAACATCACCAGCCCCTCCCATTGCAAATCCTGCCGCTGCTTCCCTGACCCGTGTCCTGGAGAGGGACCGGCAGCACTGCCGACAGGGGAAGGGGGTAGGAAAGGGCCGAAGAACTCAGGGGAAGCCAGACGGTTAGTGCAGAGCCAGGCTATCTCGACATTGGAGAAAAACCGCCTTTGTGATGAGACCACACCCTTACCGTCCAAGGACAAAGAAAAGAGCAAGAAGTTTGGTCTCCGTCTCCTCTGGCGCCATATGTCCAGAAAGGAAAGGCCCAAGAAGGACCACAGGACTTTCTCTGCCCAGTTCCCACCTGAGGAGTGGCCTGTCCGAGATGAGGAGAACTTAGACAATATTCCTCGGGACGTTGAACATGAGATAATTAAGCGCATCAACCCTGAGCTGACTGTCGACAACTTAATCAGACACACGGTCCTAATGCAGAAATGTGAGGAGCGGAAAAAATACACGAGCCAGGGTACATCTACTGACCTGCTGGCAGCCAGCCACGAACAGCTGCAGCAGCAGCCGCCGGGGAAAGCCGGGGTGAGGAGATGTCAGAGCAGGTTGGGAAGGCATCGGAGGAAAAGGTATTCAAGCAGAGAGCGGTCCAGAGGCCGGAGCCAAAGAGGCTCTCAGGGCAGTGAGCCAAGGTCAGTCATCACCAGATCAGAGAAACACTCCAAGCATCTCCCCACTGAGGCTGCACCCAGAGTCCAAACCCCAGAAGGACTAGCTCAGAAACCTCTGGAGGAGACTCATTCAGGGGTTGCCAACCCTCATTTTATTTACAAAAAAAGAATCAGCAACCCTTTTCCAGGCTTTCCTCACAGGGGGAACCCAATAGTCAGAGGCTACAAGGGCCAGAAGAACAGTAACTTGAAACCCAAGCTGACCGAGAAGCCCAAAAAGTCTTTCCAAAGGTCAGGGTCTTTGGATACCTCAAGAAATGTTGATAGTGAGATTCAGCAACCATGTACTGAACAGCCCAAAGACAAGGTGAAGCCAGGAATACTATTTAGTCCTAATTCTGCTTCTGTCCAGCCTGTTGGTGATGACTTCCGAGACTACCCCTTGAATTACTTGCAGGGTGGGTTTTTCAGAACAAGTGGTAAGGGCCATCCCTTCAGAGAAAGCCAGCCTGGGCAGAATGCCTACGCTGGCCAAGACAAGACAGTCACCGATGTCCAGTGGAAAATTCACTCCTGTGCTGACCCAGTGGGGGAGACCCAAAGTGAGACTTGGCATCACTCTATGTCCCAGACCTCTTGTTTAATAGACCACATGGCCTCTGGGCGTGGGGTGATGGATCAGCCCTTTGTGCGTCAGTTCCAGAATCTTGGCCTTCTGGATCATGGTCTGAGCAGTGCTTGCCAGGTCAGACAGCCCGAGAGACAAAGCAGAGATACCCCAAAGGAGCTGACTGTGAAATGCTGGGAGCCCCTCACTCACGAGAATGAAGGGTTTACTGATGACGATGACTATCGGGATTTGTACCAGAAGGACGTGGACATCGCTGAGGATGCCTGCAGCTCTTTGTATCTGGAGGAGGAAGAGGAGGAGGAGGAAGACAAGGAGGATTTTGCTGAGAAACACGTCCTGTATCCAGCTTGGCCAGGTCACATCCCATATTCCTTTACAGATGGAAGCCTGCAGGACAATTTAGGGAAAACTCCAGTGACCGAGGGACCCCTGGGCCACTGGAAGATAAGCAGTGACCTGACTGATTATAACAGTAAAATACAACAGTTTGAGTCTCAGATTTCTGAGAGAAGTGATCATCACAGACCTGCTGGCTCACTTACTGACTTGGATGGGCTCCAGAAGATGAATTTCTCAGGAGAAAACCGAGGCCTCCGTCCATGTGGCTATCGCTGTGATGAGGAAGCTGGTGCGGCCCCAAGGACCCAAGCTTCTTCAGAGCTTGTCGACGGCAGTATATTTGACTATTACAATGCCAGCGAGGGTGACTCTGAGGCAGAAACGTTGCAGAACTCCACCGGGGAGACGGGGGAGAAAGCTGCTTGCTGGGGTCTGGGACCACAGGGTGAGGAAGCGAGGAAACATTTCAGACAGAAACCAGAGCTCTTCAGCAACACACGGATACCAGGTTTGGCCCAGCGTGTCCAGCAAGAGCAGAATCACTTGGAAGGAACTGAAAACCACAGTCTGACAGGAGACAGTGGAATCGATTCTCCACGGTAAGTACATCAGTCTCTCATGGGACTCAGTGGAACCAAGGACAGACTGAGATCATCAGGACCAGTGATTTCCTCCTAAGCGTATTGCATCCATCTCCTAAAGTGAAGCATTACTTAAGGAACTGCTTCAAATATAATTTCCGTAGTTTAGTTGAAGCTTTATGGAGACATCTCTGAAAACAAAAGGAAAAATGTAGACTGCAGAGAACTTCCAGATTCCCTCGAGGTTTAGAACAGAGACCTGGAAGGATTGTCTTATAATGTTAGGTCTGTCCACTCTCTACCTGATTTTGAACATATAAATTTGATTTTTGGCATTGGATTCCCCAGTTTCAATTTAAAGAGACGCACTTGAGAGATCATCTTGGTTGTCAGATCTAATCATTGTGGTCATTTGAAATTTTTATGAATGCTAACAAAGAACCTTGAGAGATGTCAGACAGTTAAGGAATTACATCTCAATGGTATTTTGTTTGCCCTAAATAAAACCCCAGTCTTCTCTATAAGGGTGTCCGGATGTCCTAGGATACAAAGAATCATAGGGATAACAACTATCATTTATATGACACTGTAAGATTTAAAAGGCACTTTGCCAATATCTCTGGGGAATAGGTACCGTTGCTTTTCCTATTTTATACATGAAGAAATGTAGACAGAGGTTAAGTGACTTGCTCAGGGTCACACAGCCATTGAGTGTCTGAGGTAGGTTTAAACTCAGGTCTTCCAGAATCTAGTTCCAGAGCACTGTCCACTGCACCATCTGGTCACTACCTGCTGAAAATCAAGTGTTACCAAAAAAAAAGCATCAATGAGAATATGACCACTTTCTATTCATTTTTACCCAATTCTTTCTTTTTTACAAGAAGGATAAACTACTTATCTACCTGGGAAATCATTTGCCTTCTCTAGATCTGTTTCCTCATCTGTAAAATGAGGGGGCTGGACCATATGCTTTCAGTTTCCTTCTCATTAATCAATCAGTAAGCACTTATCATGTCCCTACTGTGTGTCAGAGCTAGAGGTACAAAGACAAAAGTGAAATCGGCCGTATCCTCAAGGTGTTTACATTTTAATGTAAGCGTACGAATACATGTAGAATGTGGAATAATAATAACTATAAGCTTTGAGATAACGCTTTAGGGTTTGTAAAATGCTTTAAAAACATTGTCTCATTTTATCCTCTCACCAACTCGGGGAGGTGGGTGATATTATTGTCACTATTTTACAGATGAGGAAACTGAGGCAGGACAGAGTTGAGATGACTTGCCTAGGATTGCACTGTTGGTAAGCATCTGAGGCAGGATTTGAACTCAAGTCTTCTTGGCTCCAGATCCAACATTCTCTCCACTGTGCCACCTAGCTTCCTCAAAAAAGAATTCATGGTAGCTTGGGGAGGGAGGAAACCATCAGCTGTGGGGGCAGGGGGAGAGAAGAGCTTTCAAGCTGAAGCCTCAAATTCTGTGATTCTATTTTCTGATTAAAATCCAGCCTTTTATAAGGTCTTTTTAAAGAAAACAAAACCCTCTGAGCTGATGGATAAAGAACAGAGGGATTCATTTCTTTTCCTCTGTTAATTAAAGAATAAGGTCAGTGATTCCAGGAGAAGCCATTAAAGACCCGCTCTCCAACCTTCGGTTTTCTCCCAAGTCTCACAGTAGATGTGTAGACACTGGCATTTATCATGAGAAGACAGAGTGCCCCACGTGGATTTTTCATTTTTCATAAAATAGCATATTTTCACACGTGGAAGTTTCTGTAATTTGGATGAACAGACTTTGGTAGGCAATGATCAGTTAATCAACAAGCATTTATTAAGCACCTACTGCATGGCCCGAGGCCTAGTCCTACATGTGCACGATGGCAGTTGTCACCAGAATATTTATGATGAGAGAGGAGGAGGACATATGGGGCAGTCACTTTTGGGATTGTCCTCCCCATCCTCCCCATCGGCTGCTCCCGTATCCTCCTAGAAGCTGGAGAAGGAAGGGCCAGCATTTTCCTAGGTGCTGCATGGCTGGATGTCAAGAAAGCAACACACTTGGTCCTAATCTCTCCGTGTTTGCTGTTTAACCACATGGATCAAGCGTGCACATGGAAGGACGAGGGAAGGGGGCTTCTTCAGCTCTGTGTGTGTGTCCTGGACCCCTTCACAGAATAATGTTTTAAAATACATAAAATATACAAGATTACAAAGGAATTCAATTAAATCAAAATGCATTTCTCAAAATATTTTTTAAAACTTTCGGAGACCCCAGGTCTAGACTCCTGGCGCAGGGGAAGAATTATCTGTTCACATGAATGGGAACAAGATGACCCATTGTGACTGTGAAGGCCTAGGACAGAGGAGAAGGAAGGGATCTGGAGGTTTCTTGCAGGACATGATGAGTTTTCACTTGGATTTGTATGGGTCACTTTTCTCATTGGTCCTCAGTTTCTTCCTCTGTAAAATGAGTGATTTGAATTATATGATCAGATCTATAAGGTCCCTTCCTGCTGTGAGTCCCATGATCTTGTGACCCTTGCATGGTAAACAGGAAATGATGAAAAGGGTACGAGAACTTTAGGCACTGGAGATGACCACTGATACGTGTGTCATGTTTATTCATGAACACTTTACAGTCATTGTTTGGTTCTCTTGATTTTGTTGGCAGTGGTGGTGATTTTTCAGTCATATCTGACTCTTCATGATCCCATTTGTGGTTTTTTTGGCAGAGATACAGGAGGGGTTTGCCATTTCCTTCTCTAGCTCATTTTACAGATGAGGAAATTGAAGCAAACAGGGTTAAGTGACCTGCCCAGGGTCACAAAGCTTTTAAATGTCTGAGGCTGGATTTGAACTTGAGAAGATGAGTCTTCCTGACTCTGAACTCTATCCACTTTACCACTTAGCTGCCTTGGGTCCTCTCAATAGCTCTGTGAAGTAGGTACTATTAGATACTGATAGAGATAGGGCCTAGGCCAGTGATTTCATTTGTATATAGATCAACATCTCAGCAATGTAGTCTTAGAGCAGGTTGGGGTTCTTAACCTGGGGTCCAGAGACGAAGGCAAAGTTGAATTTGGGGGAACAGAAATCAATTCAAGTCAACAACAGGAACATTTACTAGGTACCCAGGATACCCAAAGAATTGTACTAGGGAGCCTGGGCTATACAAAAACATAACAGAACCATGAGGGCAGGCCCTCAAGGAGCTTATGTTCTACTGAGGTCATTGTATGGAAAGAAGAAGAGAAGGGAATAAGAGACAGATGGACTTGGCCGGAGCAAAGAGGCTGAATGACTCTCACTATCTAGAAAGGGAAATATGCAGGTGAAGCCCGCCATATTTACTTAAGACAAATTATTGTTGTGTGGTTTGTCCTTTGTTCTAGAAGAGGACCATGACATCAGGGAGATGAGGACATGAGTTGCATTGAATTGGATTTCAGCGAGGAGGGCTGGGCAAAGTCACCAGCCTCACTTTCTCCTCTAGAACCATCTGGGTCCAGTGGCGAGATATTCATCAGAACAACCAGGGATAGCCCAGGATGCAGTGGGAGACCTTGGCCTTTTTAAGTTAAAGTCTTTCCAAGTTCTCACTTTGAGTGAGGCAACACCCGTTTAAGATAAATTGCACTATTCCAAGTAACCACGTGGTGATGGAAGGTTAGTTTTTCAGTCTCTTAGATACAGAACTACACTGGAGCTTAATTAGAGAGATGCCTGCTGTTGGACTGAAGAACAGAAGGTCTGTTTAACACCAGTGAAATGTAAGCTCTTTGTGGATAGGTCCTAGTTCAGTTTTGTGTTTTGATCTCTGGAACCTAACTCAATGCCTGGCACATAAGTAGTTGTTTACTAAATGCTTAGATTTTTAATATTTCTCATTTTAACATTTTTAATCTCATCTTCATTTCTAATCTTCCCTCCCTGTGCAGCAATACATCTTTTGTAATAATTAATTAAAATGAAAGAGAAATAAATCAATTTAACAAAACTAACCAACAAGTCAGCGGAGTTTGGCAATCTCTCTAGCGTCCAACATTTGTGGTCTACCACCTCTGCAGAAAGGAGGGAGATCCTTAATAAGTGTTAATAGAATTGAATGACATATGCAATATGTGTGATGATATCATAGATGTCCGGCCGTGGAACATGTTAAACATAAAGGGCACTTGTGATTGAGGAGCTGACTTCCTTTAAAAATGCAATTCAGGCTTAACAGGATTTTTTTTTTAATCTTTCAAAGTAATAAATAACCAGGGAATACAATGCCTTACTTGGTTAATATAAACAGAAATCCAAAGCACTTTCCTTTTTTTTTTGTTTTTAAAGTAACAGCTCTATTTAATTTTTTGATGTCTTTAGGACACAGAGCCTGGCATCTACTAATTCTGTCATCCTGGAGGAGCTAAAGAGAAGAAGGAGTTTCCTACAGAGCTTTGAAGGCATAAACAGCACGAGGAGTGGCCAGATGCTCACATCGAATCCTTTACTCCAGCTGACTCCTGTAATAAACGTTTGAGTCTTTTTCTCTGGGAACTTTTTTTGTAAAAAATGTACAGCCTTTACTGTAAATGTTTTAACCCGCTGCCTATATTCAGTTTCACCCGTGTTTTACATACGTGCTTTATAATTCTTGAATATTTGTGCTCTAGTCGCGGACTTTGTTCTACTTTTTATCTTTAAAAAAAACCTTTAAAAACAGTTTATTTGGGTATAGAGTCATTGGAAATATTAGAATGTTTACAATAAAAAGAAAAAAAGAGACGTGGCATTAGTCATCTTTATTGCCGTGCAACAGAGTGGAGAGGACGTGGGAGGGGCAGGTAGGTGGCACAGTGGATAGAACACCAGCCCTAGAGTCGGGAGGACCTGAGTTCAAATCTGTCCTCAGACACTTGACACTTATTAGCTGTGTGGCCCTGGGCAAGTCTCTGATTGCCTCAAAAAATAAAAAGGACATGAGAGTTGGAGGCAGAGCCGCTGGGTTTGCATCCTGCCTCTCAGTTTCCCTGCCTCTCTGACTTCTCTTTACCTAAATGTCCTGCCAAATGGGAATAATATTAATCCTTACACTGCCTGGCAGATTCTGGAGTCCCTAATCCAGTCAGTCCCTGGGAGAATGTTAGCCCTTTGAGGACAGGCGCTTTCGTTCTTGTCCTTGTATCCCGAGTGCCTAGCGCAGTGCTTAAGATATTCTAGGCACCTGTAGGATTATAATAGATTTAGAGACTCAGGGGGGCCTTGGAGACCATGTAGCCCCCCCACCCTTTATTTGACAGAACTGAAGACACTGAGAAATTACAGGTCACACAGCTAATAAAAATCTGGGCCCAGTCTCCTTGGATCTAGGTCCGGTGCTGGTCTGCCGTGCCACGCTGCCTCGTCAATAACAAATATTGATCTTAATTACATTGATTATTTAATTATAATCACACTGATAATGTAAGTAAAAAAAAGATTGTTACTAGGTGGAGGGCAGGGATTGGGGAAGGTTTGCTTCCTGGAGGAAAGGACACCAGACTTGGCCTTCAGAGGATGGGAAATTGAAAATTGTCTTTCCATGTAACTGGGGAAAAATACTATTAAAAAAATAAAGGGTGGGGGGAAGTCAACAGGTGGAGGCAGGGAAAAGCAACGAGAAAATGACCAATGACATGAGCAAAGAAGCGAGGCTAGAATAAAGAGTGGGAGGAGAGAAGTGGGGACAGCTGGAAGGGGGATGCTGTCATTTTCCAAGGGCTTCAAATGCAGGATAATGGATCCAGCTTGACCTGGTAGGTGCTGAAAGCCGAGTAAATCAGTCACCGAGCTTTCAGTAATGCTGCCAGGGTCTGTGCTAGACCCAGGCGGAAATGAATTCCCTGCCCTTGAGGAGCTTCTGTTCTATTGCAGTCATGATGTGAGCCATGTATAAGAATTAGTCCAGCTGTAGTATGGGTTGGAGAGAGAGGCTGAAAGATCTCAAAGACTCTTGCAGTAGTTGGTGTGGGTGGTCATGGAGGCTCTGTTGGGACGGTAACACTGGAAATAGGAAAGAAAAGGATGAGGGAGTATTATGCAGGTAGAATTTATAGTGTTTAAATACAAGAGTGGAGAGAGAAGGAAAAGTCAACGCTAGCCCTCTGATTGGAACCCAGGAAGCAGGGTGAGTGCTGGTACCTCCAGGACAAGTGGATTTGGGATAAATAACGACCTTGGTTTTGGCCATGGTGAGTTTGAGATGCTGGCGGAGATATCCAGTGGCCAAGGGGAGATGTGGATTTGGGGGACTTTGGCAGAGAGATGAAGGTGAACCCCTCAGAAGGAATACTAGAGAGGAGAGGGAATTCTTGCGTAGGTCGTAGTTGGGTCAGATGGCCTCTGAGTTCCCTTCCAACTCTGAGAGTGTGGAGAAGAAGGTGAGAGGGTCAGGGTCAGATCCTTAGGAGTACCACCTGCAGGGGTCAGAACGGGGATGGGGAGCCAGTGAAGGAAGTTGGGGAAGAAAGAGAAACAGGAGACTGTGGAGGTTCTGAAGCCAAAGGAAGAGAGAATGTTGGGTTTGGAGGGAGCAGTTAATGATGTTAAATGCCATGGGGAGGTGAAGGGAAGATGAGTATTGAAGAGGTCATTTGGATTTAAATCCTGAATGACCTTTGAGAAAGCAGTTCCAGAGTGAAGATGATGAAGCCAGATATGGAGAAATTAAAGAAGAGCTCGTGGTGTGTGGCAAGGGGACCTGAAGTATGGAAAAGTGTTTCTAGGAGTTTGGCCGTGAAGGGAAGGAGAGAGATGAATGAGGTTAAATGGGTCAGCAGAAGGCATTTTTACATCATGAGTCATGTGGATTTAGAGCTGGAAGGTACTATAGAGGTAACTGAGTCCACATTTTTCATTTTACAGGCAAGGAAACTGAGGCCCACAGACTTCTGACTCTCAAAGTAGTTCCCTTCTACCATTCCTTGGAATAATGGAGATTTCAGGATGCTTGTGGGTGAAAAAGGGAAAGAGCCAATTTTGGAGAGAGTGAGAGGTGTGGGAGAGAGGCAAAGATGAGTGCTAGAACCCAGTTCAGAAGCCAGCCAGAAGGCTGAGAGATTCACCTGATTGAATGGGGTAGCTTTTCCTCTGTGTCTAGTGTGAGGGGAGCTGAGGCAGGAAGAGGGGCTGAGGATTAGAGAAAGGAGTATGAGGAAGTTCACTTTGGATGCTGGGGATGGAAAAGGGAGGCCATGACATTGCCAGATTTCAGCAGTAGAGAGGTGCGTGAGAAAGGTTCGGGGAAAGGACACCTGGTATATGAAAAAAAGCTTATGAGTAAGTAAGGGAGGAGACAAAATGACCATAACCAGTCTTTAGAAAGTGCTTCAAGGTTTGAAAAGCCCTTTACTTGCATATATTATCTTCTGATCTTCACAAAAACCCCATGAGGTAAGTACTATGGGTATTAGGATCTTTGCTTTACAAACGAGGAAACTGGGTCTCCGATGCGGGCCATGACTTACCCAGGGTCACGGGAAAGGTGATGTTTGAGCCCAGGGCTCTCCTGATCCGAAGGCCAGCGGGGCTCTCTCTTCTCTGCCTCACTGAGCTCCAGCTGGCTCTCTGGAGGACAGAGGTGGCTAATCATGATGTTGCCCATGGGAGTTTGCCAGAGGATTTTGTTTTATTTTGGGGAATTATTTTGGCTTTGTCAAACCAGGAAGTCAGTATATATTTTTTGGAAGGAGAACATAAAGGTCAGTTAAGGCTAGTTGAATATTTGCTCCAGTAATTAAAGGAGAAACTTCTTTCAAGAGACTTTATCAACACAAGGCTATCAAATCAGGAAGCAGGGTGGTATCATTGAAAAAATAATGGATTTGGAATCAAAGGACTTGAGTTCAAATTCCTACTCTCCCACTTCCTGTGTGACCTTGGACAAGTCACTTCACCTCTTTGGGCTTCAGTCCTCATCTGTTAAATGAAGAGGTTGAACTAGTTGTCCTCTGAGGTTCACTTTACAACCCTATGACCTTCCTGGTCTTTGGCCCATCCTGCCATCTCTGAGCAGAGGGAGCACCAGTCACTGGGCTTCCTTCTTGACTCTGGCCTAGGAGTCTGGGGCTTCTTGGTATTGCAGGAAATTAAGGCAGGCAAAGGCTTGGCCCATTATGTATGTGCACCAGTTACACCTACCAGCTAGCTGTGATTGTGTGTCTAAACACGGCCCTTTATGAAACCAGATATGTTCTTCTGTCATCTCAAAAACACCTCGTGAAACCACAGGAATTACATACAGGTGGAAGAAACGTCTTAGATTGCTGCGAACTCCCCAGGGCTTGGGGGAAGATTGTTCCCTAATACATGTGACGTCCAGTGTTGTGGATTAATTTGGCACCAAAACTTTAACTGGACCAATTGACTTCCTTTCCCTTTGACCCTCTATTCTTCACTAATGGGAAAAAAGCAAGCAGGCTGACTAATTTTCTTTACTCATCCTAAGCAGAAAGGAAAAGTGAGCATATGTTGACAGAACTGGCCTTGTCAGATGACTCCCAGGGAGGCAAAACTGATATACTGAAAAAAGGCCTTAATTTTGAGGCAGGGCTAGAATCCCTCCTCCAACCCTAGTGTGACCCTGTGCCTATAACTTAACCTTATCACGCCTCTTTTTCTTCATTTGTGAAATAGGAGAGAGAAGTTGGACTGAGTTTCTGCTAAGGTCTCTAAGCTCAACATCTATGGTCCTGTGATCCACTTTGCTTTGGTAACTCACTTCAAGGGTGACCTTGACTGAGTCACTTCACTGCGCCTTAGTCTATAAAATGAAAGCTCACTTCCGGCTCTCGACCCTATGATCTACTTGTTGCTTGTCAAGGAAGGTGTCTAAAGTCCCATCATTAGAAATTCACTCCTTTGGGTTTTAGAGGTTCATAAGAAGAGTGAATAAAACTGAACAGAGTGGATTGGAGTATTAAATACTAACTATGCTCCAGAGCCTGGGGGACAAGCTGGGAATGCAAAGACAAAAAGCGGTATTAGTCTCTGTCCTCAGTGAGCTTAAGATACCTTGGCAAGAGGAATACCTGAAGCCAGCCAGTATGTTGACATCTAAGTGTGAGTTCAAGTCCCTCTCTCTGGAAGCAACCTCAGAGATTATCTAGTCCAGCCACCTTGTTTTAGGTGAGAGAATTGAGTCTGAGAAAGATTAAGTAATTTATCGAAGTACACACAGTGAGGACCGGAGCTGGAGTATGAACCCAGGTCCTCTGATCTCAGGGCTGGTGCTCTTTCCACAACAGGGTCATGTGAGAAGAATGGGAACAGGATACAGAAAATAGAAGCTCCTTGAGGGCAGGATTGGTTGGGGTTTTGGGTTCTGCTTTGTTTCTTGTTTTAGCTCTCAACCACCTAGCCCAAAGCTTTATACATAGAAGGTGCTGAATTGGTTGAATTGAACTGACATACCTAACAGGCATATACCTTTCCTAATGTCATTGATTGGTCCTGGAAATAACATTCCAAGGGCAATTCGTTCCACTGGAAGATACAAAAATATAATTTGCTTCTTGACTAGTCAAAGGCTGCTAAAATGGGATTTGACTATGATGTATTAGTCTTATTATGTTAAAACAGTAAATTCCTGAAATTTCTTCAGGGGAAGTCCCAAGGCTCCATGCCTATTGACAGCCTTCTCTCCTCTCATAAGCAGATCTCTCCATCTCTCCTGCCTTATGTGGAAAAAACTAGAGGTGAATATTTGAGATCCATGTGTATCTCTAGGCCCTAGGCCACAGCTCCAAATTTATAAAGGCTGGTTTCAATCTTGAAAGCATCTACTAAATCCTTTTTCTTTGGCTAAATAGCATTTTATTAATAATTTATGAAAATAAATTAGTACATAGGAAAGGCAGTGTAGCCTAACAGATAAAGGATCCAGGAAATAATCAGGAAGACTGTAAGTCTTAACACCTCTGACACATATTGGTCTTGTGACTTTGAGCAAAACACTGAATTGGATGCTATTTGAATAACTTTCTAAGACTATATGATGCAGCAATCAGATTGCTGATTTGCATCAGTGGAGAGGGTTTTCACATTGGGAATTACATATGCAATCATAATAATGGATCAAAAAAAAAAAAAGATGGCAGCAGGGCGGAATAGTAGATGGATACCCAGACTTTGAAGTCAAGAAGACCTGGGTTCAAATCCAGACTAACACAAACATGATTGATCTACTGATGGCCCAGATCACGGGCAAGATACCTAACTGCTCAGGGTCCCAGGCAGCTCTATAAGACTACAAATTAAACTGGAATCACTCATCTAAGTTGATGGAAGGAGGTTCTGAGGCCCAGAGAGGTTGAGTGATTTACCCAAGGCCAAGCAGGTAGTAAGTGTCAGATGAGAATCAAACTCAGGGCCCCCTCTACCATGTACCTTCCACCTGCTCCAGGAAGACCGGATTATTTGTCATCCCTTAATAACTTCCTATGTTTTTCTACCTCTCTTATGATTGCTTGCCCATTCCCTGTGCCTAGGAATCTGTTTCCCCTCATCTCTATCAGGGTGATATCCTATATACCCTCGCCATTCTTTAAGACCCAACTCAAACATGATCTTCTCCATGAAACCTCCCCTGGGTCTCTCAGGCAGTCTGGGCTCCCTTGTGTGATGTCAGAATTGTTCCTGCTTTACTTATGAATTTATAATCTTACTTGTATTCTGGTTATTCATGAACATGTTATTTCTCCCAGTAGCATGTAAGCTCCTTGAGGGCAAGGATTGCTTTATTCATCTTTGTATCTTCAGGACCTAATAGTACTTTGTGCTTAAAGGGTGCTTAATAAATGTTTGTTAAATGAAATTGTATATATTATGGAATGAATGAATAAAAAGACATTTGCTAACTGTGTCAGGCACTGGACTGAACAATAGAGTTACAGATACAAAAGAGGGAGATCCTGCCCTCAGGAACCTTACCTTCTGATGGGGGAGACCACACATGGAAAGGAGTGATGGCCAGGGAAGTGTGATTATAATGAGTTCACACTGATATTCCTGATGACAGCCCTGTGAGGTGGGGGGGAGAGAAGCAAGCACTTTTTACAAATGGAGTGGCAGACAGAGAAGAGATAGACCCTGGAATCAGGGAGTCCCCTTTTTACAGGTGAGGAAACTGAGGCTTCATAAGGACAAATCACAGAAACAGGAAAGAGCACTGATAGAATTGGGAGTCCCAGGACACATCTGGGTCACCTCCAACAAATCTTCTTACCTCAGTGGAACCCAATTTTCTCCTCTGTAAAATGACAGGATTGGTTTAGAGCATTCCATAGAGGTTTGCCAACTCTAACCTTCTAGGACCAATGATCTGTCCAGTGTCACAAAGGGACAAAAGGCAGGAGCCAGCTCCAGCCACAAAGGTCTTCCTACTCCAAGTCCGGTGTTTTCTCACCCACACCAGGCCAGAGTACCCATAGGAGGCTGGCTTTTCTGACATGGAACCTGGAAAAGTGTTAGCTGAGCACATTGTGAGCATTACAGTTCATGAGCAAATTCCTTTGTCTTTAATATGATAATATTATTTATAGTATGGCTTGAGTTACCGGATTGGGTTTCTTGATCAGCCACGCCCTCTTGTGGTCCAGCTGATGGGACACAAAAGTATAACAAAAATTCAGAATTTCCAAAGCAGTGAGAGCTGATATGAATGTTAGGGGTTTTTTGGGGGGTACAATTCCAGGATGAATTGGGACATACGCACCCAGAGAGATGGAGTAAATGAGTCTGTTTAGTATGATTACTCAGGGATTGGCGTGAGAATTCACTGTTGGATTTCTGTTTTTATGTTACATATCATCGTCCTGTGCTTCTCTCTTCCTTCTGTCTCTTAGTAATCTCCTGTTTGGAATAGACAGGAAAGAGAACATCTTGCTTAAAACTCATCTAACTCCCATCCATGTGGATCACCTGTATGCAGGTATTACACATATAAGGACTTGGAGTTGCTAGGGAGCTTGGAGAGCATGGTCACCTAGTCTACCCTCTTCACTTTACAGAGGGAGCAGCCAGATCCAGAGAAAGGAAGTAACCTGTGGAAGGGCCCACAGCTGGTGAACAGCAGCAGAGCCAATACTAGAACCAAAGTCTCTTTACTCCCAATCTTTTCTGTTTTTTGCTTTTTGGAGGGCAATTGGGGTTAAGTGACTTGCCCAAGGTCATATGGCTAGTTTTGTTGTTGTTGTTGTTAAGTGTCCACGCCCAGATTTGAAGTCAGGTCCTCCTGACTCCAGGGCCAGTGTTCTATTCACTGCATCACCTGGCCACCGCATCCTTCCAAATGCTTGTCCATTGACTATAGAGCCAAGTGCCCAATGAGCTCAAGTCTTTCCTCTGTACTTTTATGGGAACCAATGCAGTACTGGGATGGTCGGGCATCACAAGATTCCTTTCCTGACTCCCTTTAATTCTAGTGTCTTCCCTTTGTTGGTTATCTCCACTTTATCCTGTTATGTAACTTGTCTGCCTTCCACTAGACTGTAAGCACCATGAAGGCAGGGTATATTTTTGCCTTTCTTTGCACCCGCACCACTTAGCACAATGCCTGGTCCATAGTAGGTGCTTCACAAATGCCCGTCTTGGCTCTTCTTTCCTGATCATACAGTTCTTGGTGTCTTTTATGCCACTCTTGGGGAGCAGGGTACAAGATGTCACTGGCAATATGCCAATCTCTCCAACCAGGTAGTGTATGGATAAAGTAAGACATAGCTTCAGGAAGAGCAAGCTCGAACCCCATTCCAGAACTCACTAATAGTGTGACTCTAGGAAGGTCACTTAACATCTTAACACCCCCAGTTTCTTCATTTTTAAAATGAGGATAATATTAGCACCTTACCTCCTTCTTGTGAGGACCAAATGAGATAGATAATGTAAGAACCTTAAAGCATTATATAAATGTTAGTTTTATTAGTTATTAATGTTGTTAGTTATCAATACAATTACCATGTGACCTTGGGTCAACCACAATTTTAATGCTTCATAGTTTGGGATTTCCTATTCATAATCATAGAAAATTCATAATCATGGTGTCTCAGACTACTGAACTTGGAATCTCTAAGACCTTCAAACCTTGTTCAAACCTTGCCCCGGGCAGTGATCAGATTTCTGAAGCTGAGCAGGTCACTTCTTTTCTCTGGATCTTCATCTGTAAAATGAGAGCATTGTACTCGATAGGCTCTAAAGATCCTCTCAGGTCTAAATCTATAATCCTAAAACTATTCATATTAAAAGATGAGAATTTACATCAGGCAGCAGCTTTGGACTGTTGAAAGTGCTGTGTGATTTCCCAAATGCAATCCAACTGGCTTTCTCCTGCTTTTTCAATCCTGGGCCCAGCTGGTCATTCATCTGCTGTGATAGATAGATATACACTCTGATAGACTAACTCAGTGGACTGACTGTTCATCCAGCTGCATGTTCTGTTCTAATGTGTGGAGGCAGATGAAACACCTCCCATCCTTCAATTTCTAAAATTAAAGGCTTTATGAGCAGGAGAGAAGGGAGTGTGGTGTGGTGAACACAGCCGCTGGACCTAAAATCAAGAGACTTGGTTTCTAAGCTTTGCCCTGGCACTTTCCTCCTCTCTCTGAGTCTGTTTCCCCGTGCCCCCCAGCCCCCCCCCCAAAACTAAGACCTCTACAAGCCATTTCTTCTGTAAACCAATGACCCTGTGATCCAAATGGCCAAGGCCCCTTCTAGCTCTTACAATCCAGGAAACTTTGGCAAGGGTTGTTGATCTTACTAATCATTCACTCAAGCATTCATTGAGTGCTGGGCGAGTGCTAAGGCTGGAGATACAGATCTACACAAAAAAGACAATCCTCAGCCTCAAAGAGTTTATAATCTAATGGGAGGAAGAAGGAGACCGAAGAAAGGGCATGCAGAGGGAGGGGCTGCAGCACCAGGCACGACTAAGGGGTCCAAAGTAGTGCAGTCAGGAAGGAAAATTATCATCAATCATTTCATAACAACAATAAATAACATTACTGTGAAAGAGTGCTTAGTCCTGAGGTTCCATTACAATGCAAAGAGTTCAAATGTTCGAACTTTGCAAAAAACTAGACCTTGGGTTCTTTTTGCTTTTCGTGCTCCGTTTGTACCGGATACGGAGGGAGTAAAGATGAAATGTCTAGTGCACATGTGAATAATACATATATATTATATGCATGCATATAATCTAGGCATGCACATGCACACACACATGTAAATATGTCACGGCCCAAGGGTCTTGCAATGGGGTCTTCTAGGGCCCTGGGGAAGCCCACTCCCCAGCCCCTGGGGCATGCCACTCGGTGTTAGCACAGGCAGCCTAGGTGACCCAGTTGTTTGTTGGTGGTCTCCCCCGACAGACTGTAAGCTCCTTGGGGGGGGGGGGGGGCTCGTTCGGCCTTTCTTTACATCTCCAGCGCTTAGCCCAGCGCCTGGCGCCCGGCGCAGAGTAAGACCTTAACACAAAGACAGCACTGGACCAGCATCCGCAGACTGCCGGTCTAGGAGGCACCTGCTGTGCACGCATGCCGGGGCCGATTCCCTAGGGCCGGTCCGGGTGCACGTGAGCCGGGTAATCGCTTACGCGGATTGGCTGAGGGTCTCAGCGAGGAGCCAATAGAAAGCTCTTTCCTCCCATTGGCTGGAGCGCCGCGACGCTCTTCCAGCACCTAAACACCCGGGTAGTCGGGCAGAGGAGGAGGTTGGCTCGGCGGGCGGGCGGGCGGAGAAGGCCTCGAAGCGGAAGTGACGCCTGGAGGCACGGCAGGGGCAGCTTCCTTTTCTCGCCATCGCTCGCGGTGCGGGGCTTGTGCAGAGTGGGCCGGGAGGGAGCAGACGACGGACGATGCCCAGCAAGATCCTGTGGGGGGACTTGATGGAGGAGGAGGCACCCCTGGACGGGCCCGAGAGCCCGCGGAAGGAGAGCAGCCGGCACAAGGTGAGCGCGGAGGGGGCCTCAGCCACCCTGTCAGGCCCGGCCGGCCCCGGCTCGGCGGACGGCGCTCTCGGCACTGTGCTCATCACCTCCAGGCTGCTGTGGAGGCCGCGTATCCCCCACCGAGCCCGGAAAGCCCTGGCCGGAGGGGGCGGGGTGTCCCTGGGGGAGGGAGGGGCCCGAACGCGCCCCATCGTCCTCGCGGGGAAACTGAGGCACCCGCATACCCCCGCCTCTAACCCTCCCAGTCCCTCGGCCCAGGGCGCCCCTGCCCAGCCCGGGGTCTGAGTCTGGGAACCGGCTTCCCTGACCTCAGGTCTGAGGACTCCCTGCCTGCCCCTGGCCCTTGGCAGGCGGGTCCAGGGCTCCTTGGAACGTGGGGAGTCCGTGGACGATGATCGGAGCCTGAGCCGAGGTGTCGGCATCCTTGTCACGGCCGTATTTAGAGGGCCAGCCCCAGCCCTGCATATTTTCCCTTCCAAGCTCCTCCAGGTTTGAACTACGTTAGAAGCGTTCGAGGGAACTGAGCTTCTACCGGATTTGCTGCGGTTTATCTGCGGGGACGCGCATGGCCGTGGGTGGGATTAGTACCTGGAAGTTTCTGCGGGGGGGTCCCTTCTCTTCCCGGTTCTACGAGTGCTCCTGGAGTTTGCACGTGCAGACCCCCGGGCTCCGGGGATACAAAGACCCTCTGCACTGACCCTGCAGACCCGGGAGGGGAGGGGCCGGGAAGGTGGGTCTGCTACGGCTCCGCGATGGTGGGGGCCCCCGGGCAAAAATGGGGCGATTCCCATGCTCCCAAGGCCCGGCTTCTGCTGGCACACCGAGGAGTTGTCTGCCCCACCCCCCAGGGAGCCCCTCATCAGGGGGTGCCGGGTCAGACTCAGGCTTCAGACCGGTTTTAGCAGGGAGTGGGGGGGGGGGACCGAGGGCATGGAGGAAGGATGGGGTGGGAGCCAAGCCTCAAGGAGGTCGCTGGGGGAGCAGAATGGCTCCGCGCCTTTCGTGGCGCCTCGTCTTTCTGTTTGGGCAGCGCCTTGTGGGTGGTGTGGCTCGGCGTGCGCCCGAGGGAGGGGGGCTCAGGTCTGGGGTTTCCTGAGCCCAGTGCTGGGCAGCGGCTTCTCTGCAGGTGACCGGCCCCTCCCCTTCTTGGCCAGGTACAAATTGCCCTCTCAAAATGAGCTTAATTGTTTTTTTCAATCAGCGTGCAATTTTAGCATGTATGCCAACGGTTGTACTAAGTGCTGGAGGATACAGAGGAAAAGCAAAAACAGCCCCTTCCCTCAAGGGGCTTACAGTCTAATGGGAGACAAAACGCCTTATAGTTAGTACAATATGAATACAGAGTAGATGACGAGACGGCGAGACGGCGCTAAGGGGGATGAGAAGAGGCCGCTTGAAGGAGGCCGAGCCTCTGAGAGTGGGGGGAATTGTTCTGGAATGTCTTGTGCAGACGGCCGCAAGCGGACCAGTGTAGCTGAATCGTAGCCTGAGTCAAGAGAAGCAGAATGTAGGGAGATGGGAAGGGCAGAAAGGGACCATTAGTGCCAAACAAGCCGTTTGTATTTGATCCTAGAAGTAATTGGGAGGGAGAGAGGTGCCGTGAATAAACGGCTTCAGTAAAATACTGGCGGCTGAATAGACAAGGGATGAGATTGGGGAAAGATTTGAGGTAGGGAGGTGGGTTCAAGCAAGAGGGCCTCTTCTGTGATGGCTCTTCGGGTGGAGGGAAGGGGACACGTAGAGAGAGATTGATAACTGTTTGAATTAATATGGTAAATAAGAGAAGTGGAGGGTGACACAGAGGTATGGATGGTGGCGCCCTTGACCGTAGTAGCAAATTCAGAAACTGAGAGGATTTTGATAATAAATGGATTGTTTGGGACGTGTTGAGTTTGCGATGCCTGCAGGACATCCATTTTTAAATGTCCAGCAGGTAGGTAGCTGGTGATGAGAAGAGAGACTAGGGCTGGATAAATAGATCTGGGAATCATGGTGGAAATATTAACAGAATGTTACTGAGCCAGGCTCTAAGCTGTGAATGCTTGGAGCCCCAGAAAGCAGGCCTAGAGACAGGAGTGCCAGTAACCAAATAGCAGTTTAATTAATCAGTTTAAGAATGAGGAATGCTCTCCAAGTTGGAGTGAAAGCACAGCTTATATACGTCAATCACATGTGGGGGAAGGTAGATTACAAAAAGTTATTTTTCCAAGGCCTGAATGGTTTTTTCCTGTCACGGGCCCACAATACAGGTGGACAATATGACAACTCTTTGATTACTTTCCTTGGATCAGGATTTTATTTTAATTTAATTTTACTAATTATTATTATTTTATTTAGCATTTTAATTTAAATTTATACGTGGAATTATTTTTAAATTATCCATTTAAATTATATATAATTTGATATTTTATTGATTATTGATAAATTATTAAATTTATTTTAATTTTATTTCCCTTTTCCTCATCCCAAATCAGGTTGAGAAATCTTTTCTTGAGGAGTTATTTGTGATTTCCACAAGGGATGTGTGTGTGTGTGTATGTGTGTGTGTGTGTGTCTGTGTGTGTGTGTCTGTGTGTCTGTCTGTGTGGGTTTGTCTCCGTGTGGGTGTTGAGAATGGAATTGGCTACTGGTGTAGGGCATAGCAGTAGATACTGGTTTGGAGAGCTACCAGCTAAGATTCTGGATCCACTGGTAGCTTGCAGTCTTACTTCCTTGCCTTCTTCTAGCCCTTTAGATATGGATGAACTGGAAGGTGCGGTCCTTGGCCATCTTCTCTTTGCATATTCTCTCATTTGATTTTCTCTGTTTCCGTGTCCCTGGTTATCTGCATTTTGTCATCTATCGTAACTTCTTCCCAGGATCCTTGGTCCATACTGTACTGCCTGCTGGATATTTCCACCTGCTTGTCCTACTATACCTCAAACTCACAATGTCCAAAATATTGAGCTATTTTCTTTCTGTCTGTCTGTTCATTTGGTCTGTCTGTTTCTCCTCTCCTTAATTATTGAATGGGCAACACTGTCTTTTAGTGTCTCAGGTTCATAGGCCTGGAATCACCTTGTATTCTCATCTCTTGTATCTTCTGTAATTTTTCTCACATCCTTTCCCTATGTGACTTTACTGATGCCATCGCTCATGCTTGGAATGAATTGTTTTCTTGACTCTCATCTATCAAAGTTCTTGTCTTTATTCAAGGCCTAACTCAGATGAGAAACATTCTATGACACTCTCCTTGATTTCTGTGGTTTTCTTCCACCACCCCTGCCAGAAGTCTTCTGTTGCACGTTGCATTAACTTCATTTCTTCTCTGGTACCATAGTTTTTTGTGTTGTAGCTTTTTTCTGTTGTGGTATAAGCTCAGGGCCTTAACACATCATGCTTATAAATGTTGATTTGAATTAGAGAGCATTGATCTAAATCATCTGAACTTGTAATAAGAGAACTTTTAATTTATTTATTACTGTTATTTGTTTTATCAACAGAGTGATAAAAGGAAGTTGAACCACCGAGATGACTATAAAAAGAAATTGGAAACATCAGATAATGATGATTTAGATGGACTCAGTCCCCCCAAGTCCAAAAAATCAAAAAGGAAAGAGAAGCTAAATGGAGACACAAAAGAAGGGCTAGATAGATTTCCAAATGAATTTTCAGGTTCACCCAAAGCTGACAAGGCAAAAAAGAAAGACCTTTCAAATACTGAAGAAAACGGAAAGCCTTCGAAGAGCAGATCGTCTCTTAGCAATGCCAGCCAGACCACAAAGCACAGTAAGCTAGAGGAGGTATGGAGGCTTTGTCTTACACTCCTAGATCTATCCGTGTGTCCTTGATATCATCATTGTAGGTGCTCCTGCCTGTGGTTCAACTCACAGTCATTTGTAACTTTTCATACTGTGAGATTCCCACGTGTGGACGCTTTACCTTTTCACATCGTGTTGCTACGAAGGCAGTGAACTAGACCTTGCACGCATGCAGGAAAATTAAACAGGTTATAAGGCCTTGGGTTTTATACAAAGCCAGATTTGGGGGGAAAGTATGACCTGTATTCAGACCAATACAGTATAACTTAGAGAAGGAGGCTAATTTATTTAAATTTGTGGATAATCATGCTCAAATGTCTGTCTGTAGACAAGCTTTGCTTTATATTATGCATTGACAAGTCCACTGAATTCTTCAGAGAGGTTTCCTTAGAATGCCACATGGCCTTATAGTTAACCAGACTCGAAAATTCAAGCCCACAAGATCTTTGATTAGTCTGAACGTTCTCTTTTATCATTTTCCATGTATCCAAAATAAAGATGAAACTTGTAATGTTAGTAAATTTTAGTGGCCCAAAGAACCAATTAACAAAGCTGTGGATTATAGTTAAAATGCATTTGTCTGCTGTGTGAGTTCTTTCAGACCTAGATTTATATACCTGACTTAGTTCCCATGACTGATCTGGTCTGTATTTTATCTCAGTGTCCTGCCTTAATAAGTAGTAATATTGTTATATCATATGCACATATATACATATACATAAGACACAAATGGATATACCTTAGTTTATTAGATGAATTCTTTGATTAGCATATGTGAATTAAATATTATTTTAGATGAACCGGACAGCTGTTTAAAAGACGGTAATTGTAACATCCCCTAAATTTATTGGTTTTTTAAGTTTGTCAGTTTATCTGTTTCGTAAGTTTTGACATTTTATAAAGTTAAATAATAGGTGAATGTTAACTGAGGGGTCTTGGAAAACATTAACCTGAATGTAGAAGTTAGGATGCAGTGTGCACTATATTTGAACTTGAATTTAATTTTGATAGGACCTAACACCTGAGCAGAAGGAAGGCGCCTTCTCCCGATTCCCTATCTCTGAAGAAAGTATAAAACTCCTCAAAGGTAATATGAAGTTTAGTTCAGTGTGTAGTGAAGCTAAACCAGTCTTCTGCCTTTTCTCTTGAAAGAAAAGTATTGTTGAAGACATGTGAAACAGCTGGTCTTTTGTTAAGCTTGTTTCTGTGCTATCGTGGTTGATCTTCTGTTGGCATCTTCAGAAGTCTCGTCTCTCAAAAGTTATTTTTAACATTGTGAATCAGCTCTATACTAATTATTATTTATCAGTGTGATTTATTATTATTATCATCAGTGATGAGAGGCAGTATGACATAATTGCTAGAGACCTAATTAAGGAGTTAGCAAGACCCAGGTTCAAGTCCTGACCGAGACATACTAATTTTGTGCATGAGCCTGGGCACGTCACTTGCCTGGACAGTATCCCAAGTGATGATAAAATACACTGAAGACAGTTGTTGATTTTGCATGGGTGGAGAGAGGTTTTACATTGAAAGTTTCCTATATCGGTGAAATTGGATCAAGACTAAAAAAAATTTTTTTAGATTATAACTTGTTTGAATACTTTTTTTTGGAGGGAGGAAGGCAAGGCAATTGGGGCTAAGTGACTTGCCCAAGGTCACACAGCCATTAAATGTCAACTGTCTGAGGCTAGCTTTGAACTCAGGTTCTCCTGACTCCAGGGTTAGTGCTCTGTTCACTGCGCCACCTAGCCACCTGTTGAATACTTTTAATCTGTATTTTAGGAATTGCTTCATTTTGCCTAGGAATTTGTAGGGTTTTTTTTGTTTTGTTTTGTTTTTTTAGGAAACCTGGGATTGTATCATTTTTAGCAACTTGTTAAGCTGCTATTTTTAAGCCTGGGTTGAAGTTGAAGCTAGCAGTCCTTCTGTAAGCCATCTGAGGCCATTGATTTATATTGTCATTTGGCATCATACAGTGTTAGCATTGGAAGAGAACCTTGTGAGCCATTAGTCTAACCTTTTATCTGCCACAGTGAGAACTGAGGCTCAAAGTGGCGGAGACTTTTCCAAGGCCCCAAAGGCAGTTTCTTGGACTCCAGGCCTCTGGTTTCTTCTTTTTAAGTATGGACAACTTATCCCACGGTTAGCTCCCCTAAATGGATTTCATTGATGAACTTACTTGCAACAACTTTGAGTGAATTCCATTTTCACTGGTGAAGTTCTTGAGGAGTTGTGGGAAGGGTAACCTGCTTCCCAATTGCCTCTATCCTCTGTGTGGGTATAGGCAAGTAAACGTGGTGACCCTGCTACTTTGGAGTATGAATGAGAGTGCAGCTGTCATTTGGACAGCCTCTCTACTGAAGCCTCGAAGAATCTGTGTTGGTCATGCAAGTACCAGAGCTGATGCTGCAGAACCATTCTAACAACATTTCATTTTACAGCTCGAGGGGTAACTTATTTGTTTCCCATCCAAGTGAAGACATTTAGTCCTGTATACGAAGGGAAAGATTTAATTGCTCAGGCACGGACAGGAACAGGGAAGACATTTTCCTTTGCTATCCCTTTGATTGAGAAACTCCAAAGAGATCAGGAAGAAATGAAAAAAACCCGATCTCCAAAGGTAACCATTACAATTACAGGCATGAATGGCTTTAAATACTTTTATGAAGGAAAAGAGGTTGTTTTCTAAACTTCAGTATCTGAAAATAAGAAGTCCAGTGAGCCTTCTGGTTCTCAAAGCAAGATTTCAGAAAGAATCCTCTTACCTTTTGGTGGTTGCTAAGTAAAGATTTTTGAGCAGGATGTTAGTGTTCTCTGTGTAACATGAAACTGATAAGTTTATTTTTAAAAGTGCTTACACATATAATTATATTCAGTAACACCTTTTCCTAGGAATCGACACTAGGTTTATGAAGACTAATTTTTTTTAAAGAATTTATTTTCTCATGTGAAATCAGAATATTATGCAGATGGTAGAAATAAGTCCTTTTCTCTCCCTCCCCCCCAGAACTGCTTTAAAGGGACTTTGGGAGTTCTTTTTTACTTTTTTGAAATGTGTGATGCTATATTCAATCCCTGCTTATAAATATGTGTCTCTGTGAGAATTTAGGTCTTAGAAATGCATCTCTTTCTCTCTCTTTTTTTCTTTCTAAACCATCACCCAGGTACTTGTTCTAGCTCCAACAAGGGAATTGGCAAACCAAGTAGCCAAAGACTTCCAAGACATAACTCGGAGGCTTAGTGTGGCGTGTTTTTATGGAGGGACACCGTACCAAGGCCAAAGTGAGTGAATGTGCATGGTAATTGTTAAACACACTGTCAGAGGAAACAGAAATTCTTAGACTTTTTTATTTACAAGTACTTTTGGTTTTTTTTCCCTTTCCTTAGTCAATCACATTAGAAGGGGTATTGATATCTTAGTTGGGACCCCTGGCCGTATCAAAGATCACCTGCAGAGTGGCCGTTTGGATCTCTCCAAGTTGCGTCACGTTGTACTTGATGAAGTGGACCAAATGTTAGATATGGGCTTTGCTGACCAAGTGGAGGATATTATCCGTGGATCTTACAAAACAGGTATTTCAAAATAAGGGGCAGATTAAAAAAAATCTTTATGAAACCTTTGAATTTTCTGGGATATGCGTATGCATGCATCAGTATTTGGGCTTTGAACTTAGAAAATACATTCATCATTTTGGGGTTTGGGGATTTGGCTGGAGAGCTCCGAAGTCTTACTGTTCTTGGACACTAAATCAGATTTATTTGTTTAAGGTTCCGAAGACAATCCTCAAACCCTCCTGTTTTCTGCAACTTGCCCACAGTGGGTATATAAAGTTGCCAAAAAATACATGAAAACCAAATACGAAGAGATTGATCTCGTGGGGAAAATGACTCAAAAGACTGCAACCACTGTGGAAGTAAGGAATTTTGTTTAAAAATAATAGTAAAGATGGTTCTGCTATAATGAGACACATGTTCCCCAAAAGCATCAGGCTATTCAAAATCAGCAACTTATTATATATAAATAACCCAGGGCTTATGGGAAAATGGGGTTGGGACACAACTTTCCAACACCTCATCAGTGACGTCAGAATATGATAGGGACCTCATGAAAACTGTAATACAGTTTTATACGTGTTAAATGTTTAAAATAAATACTACAAATAGTGTCAGCATCTGTGGCCTCCTGCCTGGCCTCTTCCTTCCCCATCCCTGCCTTTCCACAGTCCACGTTCAATGAGGTGGGGGGGGGCAGGGGGTGGCGGCAACGAACAGCCCATCTCTGCCTGCAGTTCCTGCTGCACCAGAAGGTATACAGTAAATTGGACAATTTACCTTGCCAGACACCTAGAGTTTGTTTGCAGAAGTAGGCATGGGAGGATTTCAGCTTGTGAGTTATTTTGAAGTGGTGTATTGCAATTCTGCATTGCTAGTGTTTGTCTTGAGAAGAAATCCTGAGGAAGCAAACTCAATTCTAGTTCCGGTCAGAATGTTGTCTGTTATATCAGTTGAATTGGAACAGACTCTCATTTTTGAAACATGCGTCTATAGTTGAACTAATCACTAGCATTTACATGGTGCTTTAAGGTTTGCAAAGTGCACTCTACACCAGCCCTGTGAGGTAGGTGCTCATATTCATATTGGTGGCTATTAGTGTTTAGGTTAGAAGCATTTGGGGCATAAAATGAATTCTCTGCACATTGTGCTTGGTCTGAGGCAGAAGATCAAAAGTAATCATAGCTTTTGGAAGTTCTTGATCTTATAGAAAGTAGAGCTGACAGGGACTGTCTTTCTGTGATTTTGTAGATCACATTTTTGAAATTTTCTCTCAAAGCATTTGGCCATCCAGTGCCACTGGTCTCAGAGGGCAGCAGTGATTGGTGACGTCATTCAGGTCTACAGTGGAAATGACGGGAGAGCCATCATCTTCTGTGAGACGAAGAAAAATGTGGCTGAGATGGCCTTGAATCCTCACATAAAACAGGTATTACTTTCTGTAGAGCCCTGGTAGTTGAGGCTATGGGAATGGAAAATGCTTAGGAGCTTGTTGGTTTGTGGGATTGTTGGATTGACATTCAGAATTCGCTTAAGGTCAGAGAACTGAATGTCAGAAAAGGAACAGTCTCTCAGGTCAGGTCATTTGCTCCATTGTTACTGTTTTTGACTTAAAGGCCACTGCAAAGCAATTTGATTTTTAAAATACATGTAGAGGCAGGGACCAAATGGAACAAGGGTTGAATGAGTTTCTGAGTGTAAGGAGGATTTTAACCTTGATTTATTAAAAGATTCAACAAATGAATACACCCATTTGCCATGTTAACTGTTGTGTATAAAGCAGCTATGGCTTTTAAATAGTCTTTGCAAACAGACACTCTTAATAGTTGTTTATGTTTCCATGTTGGACAGCAAGTACTCATTGTTGCAGGTAGTAATTGTTCTTCAGTTAAGTGATCCTAAGGAATTTCTGGAGTGATTCCAGATACAAAGGGCAGAAGGAAAGGTAGTATAGAGGATCTCTAAGGTCTTTTTGTCCCTAGGATCTAGTAGAATGTCTTGCACGGGGATCATGGCCTCAGGCCACATGTGAGTGTCCATTTAGCGTGGTGGGGGAACCTGCAGAGCTGTTCAGCTCCCTGACAGGGCTGAGCATCAGCAGATCAGACTCCTTAGGGTGTCTGAAAGTGTGTAGCTTCCTGAACCCTAAGATCCTTGAAGACATAGCACTCATTATTCAGAGACTAAAGCAACAGGACTCCAGATAATAAAGGCTTGGATCAGACAGATCCCTAGCATTCTCTCCAGAAGTAGGCAGAGTCAGCCTTAATATGGATTCCCAATTTAAGAAGTGAGGCTAGCTGAATGATCGGAGGCAATTAATAATTGCTTGTTGAATTGACTCTTTAAGAGGGATCTACTTCAATGAGTTTAATTATTCTATGCTAGCTGGGAAAGTTTACAGCCAGAATAACCATGCTGAAACACAAAGTTTTTGATTAGACCTAGTGAGTGTCATGTTGGTGCCTGCTTGAGAAATGATTTGTAAATCCCAGAGATAAACTAAATTGCATCCTGGGCCTTATAAGCTTATTAAAGCCAGCTATCACTTAAATGGGACAAGGTTCTGAAGGTAGGCTCCAGCTACTAAAGCATTTGATTTTGGCCAGGAACACAGGGCATTTGTAGGGCATTGAGTCTATGTGCTTGGGGCAGAGATAAGGATTGTTGCAAGGAGTTTTGCAAAATGCCTTGATTTAAAATGTGACTTGCACCTTGAGCTCCTACTTCCTGGATAGATTAAGTGCCTACTTGGCAGACTAGAATTTCACCACAGTTTTTGTGTTAACAGTGACTCACATTTGCTTATCCTGATGAGCCTTGACAGAAAACATTTCCTTAAAGTAATTAGCCAAGAATTTAAATTTATGTACTGTTTATTTGGTAAGAGCTTGTTAGAGCAAAAGGTGCTAGGAATATTCCCCCAAAAGCCACAATTTTTGTTTTTAATCATTAATATTTAAAGATTCTTTATAACTGTCACAGATTTGGACTTGTAGCCATTTTTCAGCCTGAGTGGGTAGAAGGTAGGTGGGGTTTTGGGGAAGCTAATTGAAGGGGAACATCCTCTTTCAATACAAGGTCCCTGACTGTCTGTCTTTCCAAAGTATCTTTGGTTTCTTTGATTCACGTTCAAATGCAAACATAAGTCAGTTTACGTAAGGAGGAGCCTCAGCGCCTGCTTTTGATGGCCCGAGGAAGGGAGCCCCAGTTGCCGGCACTGCCTCTTAACACTAAGGAAGTGGAGATAATTTACCTTTTTACTGGATTTCAGATGGTGGCCCAAATAGAAATTCCTTAGGTTCTGGGCTCCTTAGGCTCTTGTGCACTGACCCGGGGACCTGACTCCTATTTTTGGCAGTGTCACTCCTGTGGGAAAAGCCTGTATAGGTTTCTGAACTGCAAGTAAACTTTTGTGACACAGTCTACATGGAGGTTGCCAGTATTGTCAGAGTGTGTTGTTGTCATTAGTGGTGACCTTCGTGAAAACTCTAGCATGTCTTGTCTTTTAAGTGAACCAGAAAGAGACAGCTGTGAAGACCACTATGAGATACACAATCAATATAATTAATATGGATGGTTTTTCTTAACAGTAGATGAAATTATGGCTTCCCTTCTCTAAAGGTTTAGACGGCATTTTGTTAAATGAGCTTATTCTGTAAGAAGGCTTCAAAGGATCATGGTCTTCTCCAGAGGACTTGGGGGTCTTTTGAAGCATCAGAGACCCCTGATGCAGAGCATTCCATGTCTCCGTGTCTTGAAGGGCTGCTCTCCAGGGGCTGTGGCCAGAACAGTTCATTACCTGACAGACAGAGTTGGGGTGATGACCTACTCTGGAATTGTAGCAGCTTGGAGCAGGGTTTCTCCAATGGTTTCCACTTTTGACCCCTTCAGCACTTCTTAAACTGAGGGTCGAGACCTTATATGGGGTCATGACCCACAGTTTAGATTTAAACTAGAAGTGGCTTGATGAGTCGGCCATGACCTGTTCCTCCCTTCTCCCCCCCAGGCAAAGCCTTTAGCCGTGCTGGGTCGCTTCTCAGCCATGATGAAGTACCCACTAGAGGAGGACCTTACCAGGCCATGTTGATAAAATAGGGCTTATGGAATGTCCCAGGGTTCTCCTGCTTCTCCCAGAAGTGAGTACTATCAGTGCTTTTAATTTTTTTTCTCTCTCTTTATAAATAGAATGCCCAGTGTTTACATGGTGATATTGCACAGTCACAAAGAGAAATCACATTGAAAGGCTTCAGGGAAGGCAGCTTCAAAGTTTTGGTGGCAACTAATGTGGCTGCACGTGGTCTGGATATTCCTGAGGTTGATCTCGTGATTCAGAGTTCGCCCCCACAGGTAGGAGAAAGGATATGGATTTAAGTGAAGGCCCTGCCACTTTCATGTTTGAGAGCAACGTAAATAAATTTCATTGTTGTTAGTGGTTATGTTCATTGTTCTTTGGCATAGAGGAGCCTGAGATGTTTTCTGTTGGACATTAGCCTCTTACATATTCTCAAAGATTAACTTTTCACAGCAGCTTTTGTCATTATTATTATTATCATTGGTGCTTTTATTAAGCCATATTTTACAGATACTGAGGCTCAGAGGTTAAATAACTTGCCCTGGGTTACACTACTAAGAAAGTGTCTGAAGCAGGATTTGAACTCGGAGCTTTCTGAATTCCACTCTCACAGTCTGTCTTTGAGGCCTTCTGGCTGGCCCATGGTTTTCTGTGTCCAAAGGAGGGAGCACCAAAACTAATGGAAGGAGGAAACAGACAGTGGAAAACATTAGTAGGGAGGGAAGATTTGTCTGACTTTGACTTTACTTTACCTGGTTTTCAAAGAAATGATCAAAAGATTTGATCACATAGCTGTTCTATAATTTTATAACTATTGTTGTAGTCTTCCTGAATACAGTTATCAGTTGTGCAACATGCCAGAAATTTCAAGAGGATTATCTCTTCTTATTCAGGATGTTGAATCCTATATCCATCGTTCTGGACGCACAGGGAGAGCCGGACGAACAGGGATTTGTATATGTTTTTATCAGCCCAATGAAAGAGGCCAGCTGAAATATGTAGAAGGAAAAGCGGTGAGTAGAGCTAAAGCCTGATGCAGCCTCTGCTGCAGTGGGGGAGAAGTCAGACATGGGCCTTCTGCTGATTCTCACTTTTTGTTCTTGGATATGAAATGTACAGAGAGTTAAAATCTTGTTTGAGACTTTTTGCTTTAACAAAACTTTTTCAATGGGATATTTCACATTGCCTTCTATTTTTTCATTTGTTTGGATCTGTTTAATAGTATCACGATTTCTCATAAAGTCATTTGCTTCCATTGCGCCATTCTAATTCTGAAGGAATTATTCTTTTCAGAAAGCTTTTAAGATTCTTTTTCCATCTGGCAAATTCTACTTTTTAAGGCATTCT
>CM053589.1:184395818-184514338 GCA_028646515.1 Pseudochirops corinnae | reverse complement strand
AATTTTTCTTCTGCTTCTCTTATTTTTTTTCAGAATCCTTCTTGAGCTTCTCTGTGGCTTGTAACTAGTCTACATTTTTCTTGGAAGCTTTTGGTGTGGGAGTTCTGATTGTGTTGTCTTCCTCCTGATTCATTTTTGGATCATTTTTGTCCCCAAAATAGGAATCTGAAGATGGATTGCTGGGCTTGCTTTGCTTCCTTTGCCTGCTCATGTTGCAAGTCAGTTACTTGACTTTTTAGCTCTGTGGAACTCTGCTTCCAGAGGGGAAAGCTCTGTCCCAAATTGCTGGGGTTTTCTCAGCTGCTGGAGCTGTTAGGAGGCCGCCAGAGCTATTAGGAGGCTGCTGCAGCCCCCACCAGCTTTGGCTCATTGAAAATGCACCCCAGGACCACCACCCAAGACCACGATCTCAATCCAGGCAGTTTAGGCAAGAGCACTTAGCCTCTGAATGATTGATCAGCCCCCCTGCAATCTGCAGGCCAGGAGCTTCTGAAGCAGCCACATGGAAGTGGCTGCAGGGCTGCCGCTTCTGCTGCTTCCTTGCCCTGGAGGCAGTTCGGCCGGACCCTCTCCCCCAAATTTAGCCAAGTTCCACTAACCTGTCACTTAGTCCTTATTTCTTATGGCTTGATAATTCTGGAAACTGCCACAGGTGCTGCTCCTGAAGGCTCTCCTGAAGGCTCCAGCTGCAGCTTGTCCTGGTGGCCCCAGGGCCAAGCTGTGGTTTCAGGCTGGGCTAGTTGCGGCTCCCAACACGCTGCAATGAGCCCTTCCTGTCCTGCCTGCTGAGCTGCCTTCAGCAGGAGATGTGTTTTTCTGTAATTTTGTGAGTTCTGGAGCCCTAAAATTTGTTTAGAGTCATATTTTATGGGTATTTGAGGTGGTTATGTGGGAGCTGTGGAGTTTTCCTGTTTCTATGCCACCATCTTGGCTCTGCCTCCTTTAACAAAATTTTTATTGTGGAGAAAGCCTCATTCTCATTTTTCCCTTGGATTTTAAAAAGCTTGAAAGCTTAGAAAAATAGAAATGCATTAGAGGAGCATTTCATTTTAATTTTAGTGTTAAGTTCCTTATTCCAGCAAGAGGGTCAGACAAATGTTAGTATTGGGAGGGAGGATTTCTTTGAAGGCTTATTTGGCTACTTAAAAGGATATTCCTCTCTTGCCATTCTCTGATGTGAACAACTTATTCTCTGCACTACTTTTCCATATTTCTCTTTTAATCTTTCATGGAAGATGGACCTTGTTCTGCCTCTTTTATTATATTTTTTTTTGGAGAGGGGAAGGCAGGGCAATTGTGGTTAAATGACTTTCCCGAGGTCACACGGCTAGTAAGTGTTATGTGTCTGAAGCAGGATTTGAACTCATGTCCTCCTGACTGCAGGGCCGTGCTCCGTTCATTGTGCCACCTAGCTGTCCCTACCTCTTTTAATTTAAGGGTGCCAGAAAAGCCCTTCAGTCATTCCATCTTTATATACTTCACTCTTGCCACATACTAGCCTCCTTCCTTTTCTGGTCATATCTTTCATGCATGATGTCTTTGTGTAGTACACATCATTGGTGATGATGTGCTACAACATACATACAACCGCCTTGTATCTTTCCATTGCTCTTTGGTTCAGTTCTACAATTTTGACTCTTCTAAGATCTCCATGTTCCACGATTCTCAGGGAGGAGAATACTGATGTTAATAAATGTTTTTGCCTCAGCAAACAGCTTGGGCTTACTGAAAGCAGTATGTGGTTCCCTAAATGTAATCCACCCTGTTAACCCTATTCAGTTCTGGGTGCTTATCATTGTTTATCTGTTGGGTGCTTGTCTAAGATGTTTGCTCTCAGGGATTCTGTGGGGACCACCTGTTGAATAATGACATGATAAAGGTTCTGAAAGAAATTATACATCTGCTTATAAGCAGCTTTTGTCAGGAAAGACTCCTCGTTCATATCAAAGGAGTCATCTTTTGGAAATTACCACTTCGTCCTATTATGACAAACAGATATACCATAAAATTTCTATTTTATCAATTTGTTGGGAGAAAGGAATTTCTTTTTTGTTTTTTGGCATAAATAGACCTTAATCTGGAGTTTGGAAATACTTCAGCATATGTCCAAGAAAATAAAAATTATTCAAATGTATTCATCTAGTAATTATTTCCAGAGACTTCCATTTTCTTTAATATGATTCTTTCATTTTCAGGGAATAACTTTTAAACGTGTAGGTGTTCCAACTACAATGGATTTAGTTAAATCTCGGAGTATGGATGCTATCAGGTATGGGTTGGTTTTTTTTTTTATCTTGAATATTTTTTCTCTTATCTTTGGTCTTAAGTGTTTATTAAGCACTGGGTGTAGTGATTCATTTAGACAGATTTCTAATTTCCAAAGTTCAGATAGCCAGTTATTACCAGTATAGTTTAGCTGCATTAAAATATTTCTGTTTTGTCAAATTGACAGTGAAAATCTGTGTATATTGTTTCTTGAGGAGAAAGAAGCATGAACTACTACTTGGTAATCATCTTGATTCCTCATTAACTAGAACAACACTAAAAAATTAGTCAACTAAAAAAATCAACTCATTAGCTCCCCTTCATAAACCAGCAATGAAGTTTATGGCACTGTCTGGAGAAAAATAAGTGCGTTAATGGTCATGGATAGAATACTAATCCATATTTAAATCAGCTTGATACAAGTCAAGATAAGAGTGACTGATAAGTGTGTTGTCTAGATCATGTAATCCAACAAGATGGAGGACATGTATACAAATTAAGACATACTACCAAGAACTCTGATGAAGTAACAGTTTGGTGAACTAACAGCCAAGAAGACTAATCCCTGATCTCTAATATGCTTGCTCAGCACCTTCTTCACCAGACCCTGTGCTCTACCACAGCTGCATAATAAGGTCCCATAGGCTTCTGGAATCTATTCAACATTTTCCTCGACGTTGCTGTCATCTTTGCTGGCATAACCTTTACCCTCCCCACCCAGCCTTTTACTCCGCTCTCCCCATCATTCTATGGCAACAGATAACAAAATTCAATTCTCCCTATCCTTACCTATGAGGAGGAGATGGGGGTACAAGAAAATGGAAGCTTGCTCTCCCTGAATGTTCTGTAACAATACTCAACTAAAGAACTAAGGAACAGAAGGAAGTAGGGCAGGATGCCTGCGTGGGGGAAAGGCTCCATCAGGCTTGAAGAAAAGGGAGACTGGCTCCCAGCTGAGGCCATTTCTGTCCCTTGAGAAGTAATGTCTGACAGACTGAGACTGGTGAAAAGTGAATTCCCTAGTGTGGGTGGAAGCTAAGAAAGCTTTGAGATCTAGCCCTTAGGGGAACTTCCATCAAAGAAGGAAGAGTCAAAAAGTGAAAAGGAGAATATAAGGAAAAAAAGACTAAAGCTGACAAAAATCTCAGGAGGAAGTAAACTCAGTTTAAACTCATTTAACAACCAACAGGGCCAGTATTAATAACAGAATGGAAGATGGCCTTCAGGACATCTAAACAAGTTCAAATATCTCTGAATAAAGATTTCAAGACAAAGTAAAATCAGCTCCTGATGAGGCAGAGGACCCTGTGGATTCCCAAGAGAGCCTAGAAGCAGAGCAATATATTTCTAGACATTTGAAGAGATAAATAAGAATTGTGAAAGCCGAATTTATTGTCCTGCCCAGTAGAAATAACTTGCAAAACATAAAAACCCAAGAGAGAGAGAATTGATCAGGAATGCAAATATGCAGAATTTTAGGACAATTTGGAAGAAGAATGATTTAGTGCTTATGGCAATACCTGTTTGATAAAAATGACAGTCCCGTCAAAACAGTTTGCAATTTTAACGACATCAAACTATCAAAGTGATACTTTATGGAACTCAGTAAAATTCATTTGGAGAAACAAGATCTAGAATGAAAGAACTGCTTATTTGATAAAAATTATTGGGCAAGAACTAGAAAGCAGTCTGGCCGAAGTCAAACTTCTACAACATATACCATATTCCATGATAAATTCAAAATAAATTTGTGACATTAAAGATTACACCATAAAAAATTTTTAAAAACCAGATTGTATATCTTTCACAATTATGGGTAAGCAATATATTTTTAAACGAGGGGCAGAAGATAAAATAGATAACTTTGACTGCAAAGTTATCTTTGTAACTAAAAAGATACACAAGCAAAATTAATGCAAATACGATAAGTGGTTAAAAAAAAAACTTTGCACCAAATTTCCTAGATAAGGATTTGATATCCAAGATATATAATCATTATATATCCAGAATCTATTTGTTCCTCAGTCAATAAGTAGTGAAAGGGTATGAACAAACAGTTCTCGAAAGAATTGCCAGTTACTAACAGCAAGATGAAAGAAGGCTCTGATAATAAGACAAATACAAATCAAAATAACCTTAAAGTTTTCCCTCATACCTGGCAAATTGGCAAATATGGTGATAAGATGTTTAAAGTGCTATTGAGACAATAGGTAAACCAGTGCATTGTTGGTGGAACTGCGAATCAGCAAAACTGTTTTGGAAAGCACTTTGGAATTAAGCAGATGATGGTGATTAAAATGACCATACCCTTTGATCCAGAGATTCCACTAGGCTTATATCCCAACGATTCGATTGATAAAAGAAATCTTCATATATACCAAAATATTTATAGCAGCACTTTTTGTGATATCAAAGGAATGAAAACGAAGTAGATGCCCATCCAATTGGAAAGCTTTCAACTTGTGGTCCATGAAAAAATCTTCAACAGAGAGATGAAGAGTAACAAAATTAATTTGGAATTAGCCAGAAATCATTACTTCCAACCCTTTACTGTCATGGAATTTTACTAGCTCTGAGAAATGTGATGAATACAGAGAAGCATTTGAAGATCTTTGTGAAGAGGGAAGTCAGCAGAGCCAAGAGAGTAGCAGACACAGTGACTGCAACAACATAAATGAAAGAGCAGGTACTTACCAAAAAATTAAAAGTGGCTTTTGCAAAACTGCAAACCAGCGTAGCCCCGAAGAAGGTATCTCCACCCCACTCCTTTGCAGAGGCAGCAGTTTTCATGGATGTGGTACATCATACATCTTTTCAGACTTTTTCTATGCCATTTATTAGTTTTGCCAATTTTTCTCTATTTTGTTTTTTCTTTAAAAACATTTGTTATATGAGATGGCTCTTGGGGGGAAATCTGGGAAGATTTCGGTGATGCAAAAATGAAAATAACAATATAACTTCTGTTACACTGTAATCTAGAAGAAACATTAAAGTTAAATATGTGCAAAATATCGCTAGACTTTTGCAGATGTTTCTAAATCATTTCTGAAAATTTAATAATGAATGAAGCATTAAATATGAAGGGACAGTTTACTGGACTTTTATTCTGGTTAAAAATTCTACAGCCTTACTTGGATGTAAACATTCTGCTTTATAACCAAGAAAATGTTATATTAAATAAAATTGTAGGTCCCTGGCTTCAGTTTCTTTTGTTGCTGTTGAATTTTTCCGGCCATCTGCTCAGAGACTGATAGAGGAGAAGGGGGCAGTGGATGCATTGGCAGCAGCATTAGCACACATCTCAGGTGCCTCCTCTTTCGAACCTCGCTCCTTGATCAACTCTGATAAGGTACAGATATTTGGGGCAGTGATAATGAAGGGCAGCAGATTCTAACTGAACCTCGATAAATGTGCCTTAGTACTTGATTGTTATAACTCCCTTTATGTGCTTTGCTTCCTGTGGCCTGAATAAGCAAAACATGCATTGTGCTGTTAGGCATTCTCTCTTAAGGAATTTCCTCCTTCAGGAAATGCTAAGTCATACATCTCTCCCAAATCATACTCTTGGGAAGGACCCAAATGCAGAAATTCTTTCAAGCAACCATGACAGATGGTTATTCAGTCTCTCCTTGAGCATGTTCAGTAGTGAAGAGCCTGGCTTCATGAGACACGGGCTTCACCTCTAGACAGGCCTGTACTCAGAAGATCTTCCTTTTTCAGAGGCGAAATGTACTTCCCTGGAATTTCCCCAAAGTGGTGCCAGTGCTGCTGCCCAGATTAATATTCTCTTCTAGCTGTACGCCCCTTCTCTTTAACCTCTGCCAATAACCATATCTTTTTCTCCTCTCCCCAAGGTCCCACTATTACCTTGTCATCAAATCTAGTTTCTCTGTTGACTGCTCCTTGTCTCCCTTTTCTCTCTGTTCCCATGTTCATGCTTATTCCTCATCTTCCTTTCTAGTGCATCCTCTACTCAGTGGCCTAAAGAACAGAACTAAAAGTTTCTAAAGTACTACTCAGTGGTCCCCATTTCCTAACCTATCTCTGACCTTCCTTTCCAGCCTCATTAGACTTTTCTCCCTGAATTCTGCTGTCCAGCCAAACTTTCTTGCCTGCTTCACCCTTCAGTCTTCTGCCTCTGGGCCTTTGTACTGGCCAGAGATGCATCTTCACCACACCTTTGCTTTGTACAACCCCATGATCATTCACCACATTGATGAGGCTTGAGGTTTCTGCATGAGGCTTGTCCTGGTCCTCCACTTCCTTCCTTCCTCCCAGCTTACTTTGTATTTTGAATATACTTATTTTTATATATATGGACTTCCCTGCTAGAATGTAAGCTCCTCGAGGGCAGGGACAATTTCATTTTGGTCCTTATATACTGTTCAGCCATTTTTCAGTTGTGTCTAACTCTTTGTGGCCCCATTTGGGGTTTTCTTGGCAAAGGTTCTGGAATGGTGTGCCATTTTCTTCTCCAGCTCATTTTATAGATGAGGAAATGTAGGCAGACAGAGTTGAGTGACTTGCCCAGGGTCACACAGCTAGTTAGTGTTTGAGCTCAAGAAGACTCATCTTCCTGACTTCAGGCCAGGCACTGCGCTGTCTAGGTGCCCTTTTTTATCCCTTGTCTGAATTTTTTACTAGGTATTTAATAAATGCTTGTTGACTCATTGATTGACTACCTTTTGGGACACTAGTTTATCAGTGTCTTTCTTAAAATGCGATACTCAAAATCGAACATGGAGCAGTAAATGCGGCCTGACCACACTGATAACAAATAATAGCTGACTTTCCATATAGAGCCTTCTAGGTAACCAAAGTGATTTATGTACGTTTCTCATTTGCTTTTAATAAATCTTTGAGGCAGATGTCATTATTATTATTCCCATTTTACTGATGAGAAAGCCGAGGCTCAGAAAAGTAAAGCAGATTTGCCCAGGGTCAGACAGCCAGAGGGACAGAATCCAAAACTCTGCTGACTTCTCTATGGTACCAAACCAAGTAGAATGTAATTGTGACTTTCATTGACGCTAACACTTCACTTCTGTTAATGCAACCTAAGGTGCTTTACTTCCTCATGGTAGTGATTATGTCTCAGAAGAATATTCCTATGAAGTGTTGCCATTGATTTTATGAACCCAGAGTGCACAACTTTGTTTCTCTCTGTTAATTTTCATGTTGTTGGTTTTAGCTCAGGGCTGCAGCCTGAGATCTGAGTAACATTCAGTTTATAAGAATTGAGCAGTTTAAAACCTATTCTTCGTCTTTAAATGTGTGGTGAACTTTGAAAGCATAAAGCACCAATTCTACAGCAGTCTTCCTCTTTTCATTTTGTTTACTGTGTTAATGAAGCATTTTGGTCATCGGGCTTGTTTCAGATAAAAAGTCTGCAGCGACAAACCTCTTTTCTAGTTTGTTCCCACTTGAATAATACCATCTTTTTTGTGCTTTATAGTTTTCAAAACAATTTTACATGCATAATCTCATTTTACACTCAACAGTCTGAGGCCAACAATGGGTAACATCCTGATTCCTTCCATCCTTTTAATAGTTTGTGTGACCTGTCTGAGGTGACACAATAATAAAGCAGCAGAGTGCTAATAAGAGCTTGGCCTAGAAACCATGTCTTCTACCTCCTGTTGCATTATTCTCTGTTTCACCATGGGAAGAAGCATATTCCAGTGTTTTATTCAGTGTTTTTAAAATCTTTAACTGCAAAAACTGCTAAACTGTTACAGCAAATGAACAGTGCAGATAATAGGGTACCGTTTGTTGATTTAGTGTATGTTGAGTTCTGTTTTTGAGATATTTTGCCAGATGCTGTGGAGAATATTCAGTGACCTTAAGGTGCTCAGTCTTGCTATAGTAATTCTCTATATTTTAAATTACATTAGAAAACAAAAGTTATGTTGTCTAATGGATTTTTCAGCTAATTTGCTGAAATGAAAATGCTTATAATTATGAGTGGTTGCAGGATCTGCATTAGCATGCAATTTATAATGTTCTTGTCTTGCTTTATGTGTGTAATTTTAAAGGCAAAATCTTCTTTTTTTTGATTATCCTGAAATCCATACTCCCTGTTGACTGTGATCTTTACTCCTGAAGGGATTTGTGACTATGATTCTGCAAAGCCCAGAAGAGTTACAGGACATCAGCACTGCCAGGAAGGAGCTCAGCAGGAAGCTGAGTATTGATACCATGTCCCGAATTGTCCGAATGTGCCTCCTGAAAGGAAAAATGGTAGGTGTCACAGTTCCTTTACAAATCATTGTAAGCAAATGAAAATTGTTTAGAAGATTAGCAGATTTGGGGCTTAATTTTTTACAGTACAAAGAATATAATCTCTGGGTGCTAGTTTATTTCTGATAAAATATTAGGGCCGCAGCAGTAGCCCTTCTCCAAAGAAAGCTAAAAGTCACTTTTGTTTCACAAAATCTAAAACTCCTTAGAGGAAGACATAATTTCTTGGTCTTTGAAATAGCTTCTGTTAATTCAAGTTGGACTGATGTTTTCGTTGATCTGTCATCCTAGGCAGCTTTGGAGGGTGGGGTAGGTATTTGATTCATCTTGGTTACTTTGGGCCTTATAGACAATGACATAAAATTGCCCATTTTTAAAGTTATTATTATACTTGCATGGGGTTTTACCTATAACCTTTCTCTTCAAAAAATCTAAACTGCTTGAAGATTACCATCAAAGCCTATTTTAGGGAAGGTCATCTAAGTATTTCAAACTTAAAGAAAGTTTTACTTTTTTTTTTCTAGGGTGTATGCTTCGATATTCCAACGAGTGAGTCAGAACTAATGCAGGTAATCTTTTTTATGTCTACTTTTAGAAGAATATCAAACCAGCTGTTCTGAATACTGTGAAATTACCTGATTGCTGCAAGTTGTTGTTTGCTTTATAAAACATTTATTTCTTATATTCTGAACTTAAGCACCGATAAAAGAGCATTTCCATTTACACAGTAAAACACAAAAATAGAATTTTATATGAAACCACAAATCTCTACCTTATACTACCTGCCCTTCTCTAAAAAGTTTACAACATTCCAAACATCCGTAATATAGCACCCCAAAACAAATTCTGGAACAGCAAAAAGATGGGCTGAAACAGTCTTTTAGCCCAAAAAACTTGGAAGATAAGCAAGAAAAGTCTGTCTCGGGTGAAAGGGGAATGCAGTCCAAGACAGGAAGTGTCCCAGCAAGCCCCACTTCAGCAAACACGGGGAGATCCTGAGTCCCAGTACCACGGAGCAGGCAAACATCAATACCAGGACGCTCTCCCCATGCCGCCATGCCTCTTCCCTCCCCTTCCCCCCATCCCCATGCATCAGCATGGTCAGGAGAAGGGCAGATTTCACCTCTGAGAACCTCCACATGCTTCAGCAGAGCCTCCAGCAAAGAGGTAAGTACCAGCCCTGTGAGTGCCTAAGCAAACAGGCAGCCACAAACCAAACCAGCCATATGCTTCATCATAGCCCTGGGCAAACAGCTGCCAACAACCAGACTGCTGTGTGCTTCTGTGTAGTCCCAAGGAAATGCAGAGAAACACCCTACCAGCCTCAGCACATGCCAGACATCAGCACTAGGACCCTGGCTCAGCACCAAGTAAGCTGCTAGATCCCTGTGGCCTCCACAAATGCCAGCCACTCTCCTACCCTACCCCTTCAGTGCAGCACCAGACACGATGGTCCCCATGGGCCTCGGGACAGTGTCAGTGCTACACCAGGTAAATAGCCAGGGCCTGCAGCCCTTCAAACAAGAAGCCTGAGACAGTGCTCCTTCCACCCTGCGAGGAGAGCTCGAATTTAAAAGAAGGGAAAAAAGCCAAAAAAGATGAGCAGAAAACATCAATAATAGAACCTGACCACAGAAAGCTGTGGTGACAGGGAAGATCAAGACACTCTCAAGAAACAACAGTGCCAAAACACCTATGGGAAAACCCCCAGAGTAAAACAGGAAGTGGTCTCAAGTCCAGGAATAACTCAAAAAAGAGCTCAAAAATCACATGAGAGAGATAGAAGAAAAAGTGGGAAAAGAGATGAGTGATCCAAAAGAATTAAGAAAAAAGAGTCAACAGCTTGGAAAAAGAAAGCAACTGCTTAAAAAGTTCAGTTGGCCAAATGGAAAAGGAAGTACAAAAGCTGACTGAGGAAAAGAATGTTTTAGAACTGGACAAGTAGAAGCTAATGACTCCATAAGACATCAAGAGCCAAGCAAATTCAAAAGAGTGAAAAAACAGAAGAAAATGTAAAATACCTCATTGGAAAAACAGCTGACCTGGAAAATAGATCTAAGAGAGACAATGTCAGTCATTGAGCTACTGGAAAGCCATAATCAAATGGAGGATCTGGACAGCATCTTTCAAGAAACTATCAAGGAAAATTGCCATGATAACTTAGAACCAGTGGTCCAAATAGGCATTGAAAGAATCCAATCACCTCAGGAAAGAGATATCAAAATAAAAACTGCAAGGAGCATTATAGCTGAATTACAGAACTAGTCGAGAAAAAACTTGCAAGTGACCAGAAAGAAAGAATTCAAATACTGGGGAGCAACAATCATAATTACACAAGATTTAACAGCTGTAACATTAAAGGATTGGAGATCATGGAATATGTTCTGGGAGGCAGACTACAACCAAGAATCACCTACCTGGATGATCGATGTAGTGCTCTGATGCGTCATCGTGACATGGGCTGTCTGGCTTCTTGAGGGCTGACCCTACCACACTGGAAGGATTTCCAGAACAGGATAAGTGATGGACTACTGATCTAAAGCTCAAGTTTGACTTGACTTTGTGGGGGAGAGCCATCAGTAGGTTGGCCAAAGGATGATGGATATATTGACCACAGCAGCCTTCCAATCTAAGGGCTATAAAGATTAGAATTTGCCCCCGTGGAAGGAGTAGTGCCACATGGACAGAACTGTAAGCCTTGAAAGTATTGTGCATTTCACTGCCTCCTAAAGGGCTTAGCCTTGGAGTCAGAAGGCCTGGGTTCAGGTTCTGCCTCACTGTACACACATGGACAGATGGCACTAATGGTCTTTGCACTGCCTGGAATGTCATTGTCAGCATTAGTTAGTATTTTGTATTTTGAGTTCTCGAAGCTTTTCATCGTTTGGCCTCTTACCTGGCTATTAGGATCTTCTCATTCCAGATAGTGTGTTTTCTTATACTTTAGAGCATGGAAACTTGACATCCAAGATAGTTGGTTTAGATTGGTTCTTTTTGGTGTCCATCTAGTAAAGGCTGTGGATCCCCTCTCAGAATACTGGTTTTAAATACATAAGATAAAACACAGGATTACAAAGGAAACAAAAAATTTACAAACCTTACATTACAAACCCCTGTATTAGATAATTCTAAAATTAAAGAGGTTCAGAACCTCTCAAGAGCTGTCATTCATGAGCTTTATGACATAGTTTTGAGTTTCTCAGAGACCCTTTTCCTGATTTAATGTGAACACATCTCGCACAAGTATGGCTTTTGTCTATGTCTTATTACTTTAGATAGCCAAATAAATGGCTCCTGACTGAGAGGGATACTGAACTTTTATTGTAAAAGAGGGGCTCTGCTTACTTCTGGAATTAATTCTGTGTAATTTTTACTAATCTTATAAATTGTCTTCACAGGCAGAATGGAATGATTCAGATTGGATATTATCAGTGCCAGATGCATTACCAGAATTAGAAGAATATTATGATGGAAGGAGATCGTCCAACACAAGACAGAGAGGTGGCCGGTCAGGTGGTCGTTTTGGAGGGCGATCAGGTGGTCGTTCTGGTGGTCGGCAAGGTGGTGGCCGGTCAGGGGGCAGGCCGGGTGGTGGTCGGTCAAGGAGTCGACAAGATAACAGGAGGCGTGGAGGTGGAAATAGATCAAGAAGTCGGGGCAAGAAACGAAGTTCCAACAGTTAATTTTGCCAATATAGGCTGGTTAATTGGGTCAAATCATGTGTATCATCCACCACAAATTGGATCTTCATAGTTGAGGGATGTGTCTGCTATTTGCAAAAGCACTTCGTCATATTTTTCAAAAATAACATTACATCCATTCGTGTGAAAACAAATCTACTTATCCAGTTATACCTTTGAATAAAAAAAAAACCTTTTATTGTCTCTTTTCACTAAGTGTAAAGAATCTCAATATTTTCAAAATTTCTCCTTTCCTTTGCTTAAATGCTGTATGGATCCATGACTTACTGATGTGGGTTCTGTTTCTCTGTCCGCTGTCTTTGTTAACCAGGCCCCCAGAATCTCAAGAGAAGAAGAATCTCTCAGAAGTCCTTGAATCTATCCTGTACCTAAACAGAAATCCCCTCCTTCAAGACCCTAACTAAGGATCTTTTAGCCTTGGTTGAAAACCCAGGGACAAAGAACTAGCTCACCCCCTTGTGTAGATGGACAGCCTGCCCATCTTTTGGACACCTGGAGTTACTAGGAAGAATCTTCCTACTTTTGAGGTACTGTAGGTAAAAGCCAGCCAGGCCTAGGGTGGTAGACATTTCTCTGCTCGGTTTAGGTTGTCAGGCAGTAAGCATTGAGTCTGCTTCCAGGCCTGCCCACAACCCTCACCTTTTTGACTTGGTAGGTCCTGGAAGAGCTTGTGCTTGTGCTTCACTTTCATAGCTGTCAAGACTCCAGGACCATCTCCAAGCACTGAGGCCCTCAAAGGGCCTTTGAGGAAATGTTACAAAGCTTGTGCTCTTGTTCAGCTGATTCTTTCCAAGGTTCTGAGAAGATGATAAACACTTTGTACTTTTGGGAGAGAAAATTAGACCTTAGAAGCAGCCATGTAAGAATTTACAGTCTAATGGAAGACAACACAAAAAGAAGCTGGAAGGGGTGGGTGCCACCAGTTGATCCCTGGTGTAGGGCATCACATTTAGTAGATTTCAAACCAAGCAGAGCTGCAGGTAGAAATTGGAAATTTAGCCCTATTCCCTCTCATTTGGTGTAAATTGTTCACATCCTTCACACTGAAGGGTACTACCAATCCAGGATTGATCAACCTCTTGTAAATGACTAGCCTTCCTTTTCATGCATTCAATTCTCTCCTGGACTGTTCAGCTCCTAGAGTATTTCATGAGTTATGTTTAACTCTTCTGCTTGGGACTGGCATGTTATGCAGAGCTCCAGGATCATAGTAGTATGGTTGAGTCTCCCTCCATAGCCTTCCATGAATTGTTTGGTAGGGTTCACTATCATTGATGGAAAAATGATTCAGAGCCAGTGCACACAATTTCTTTTTGCCCCAAAAGTGCCACAGAGGCCAATTGAGAACTCCTGTTTAGCCATTGTTCTTCAGTGCCTGCTGTACCTGTGCGGGGCACTGTACTCAGGTCAAGGAACAAATGAAGAGATTAGATGGAAGACACTATTAGGTGCTTCTAAGGATCTTAGAGTTTAGTAGGGGATAAAATGGAGATGAAATGAGCTGTGACAGAAATTAGAATTGTGGAATATCAGAGCTATAATTTTCTAGTCCTCCATTCGTGGATGCGAAAATTCACTCAAGGGGGAAATTACTTGTCTTAAGGGTAAACAGCCAGTTACTGCTTGTACAAGAATGTCATAGAGATGTGGGAAGTAAAGGCAAAATACTAAAAAGTATTTGAGAAGTAGGGAGATGGCACCCGGATCTGCACCATGAAGGATGGAGAGAATTTGCAGGAGTCAAAGTGAGTATGGGGAGAGGAGGGAAGAGAAGGCTTCTCAGGGTAAGCACTAATAATAGCTCACGTTTATTTAGTGCTTTAAGGATAGCAACTCACTTTATTCACTACAACCTTGTGAGAAAAGCAAAGTTATTTCACCAATTTTGAAAACAAACCAATTTTGAGAGGCTAATGACTCATCCAGAATCCTATTTTCTTGAGTGACTGAGGTAAATCATATCACCTCACCTACAAAAAGAGGGCAGGTTCTACCACATGACCTCTAAGGAACTTCTTTTCCAGTTGCAGTTGAGGAAGCATTCAGTTAGACTAAAGAAGAGATCAGAGCTAGATACAGAATTTGGGGAGTCATTTTAGATGGCCAATTTTTGTTGTGCAGAGTCTGTCCTGCATGTATCTTACTTTTACATAGAAGAAATAAACTGAATGGTTAAGTGATTTAGAATTTACAAGGAGGTTTTAACTTGGGGTTCATCCTCCAAAAGATCCATGAACTTGGATGAGAAAAATATTACGTCTTTCTTTTCACTAACCTCTGAAATTTAGCATTTTCTTCAATTATTTAAAAGACTGTTGAGACTTCCAAACCAACACTTACTATCTTTCCCCAAAAACCTTCCCTTTTTCTCTGAAGGACAACATTCTCCCAATTCCTCAGTTTATAACCTAGGAGTCATCCTGGGCTCCTCGATATCTCTCAAACCTCCCTCCCCCCCACATCCAAGGTATTATAGCAAGGCCTGTTTCAGCTTTGCAACGTCTCTTGAGTATATATGTCCTTTTCTCTCTTCTGATTGCCACCTTTCATCACCTCACACCTGCACTACTGCAAACAGCCTGCTGGTGGGTCTGTCTGACTCAAGTCTCTCCCCACTCCAATGCATCCTCCAGTTGGTCACCAAAGCGATTTTCCTAAAAGCACATCCCCTGCTGAGTAAACCCCAGTGGCTTCCATTCATCTCCAGGAGCCAATGCAAAATGCTCTAGTTGGCATCCAAAGCCCTTCATGACCTTGCCCCCTTATTTTTCCAGACATATGTTCTTGTGTTCCTGAGGTGTATTCTTGCATCCAGTGACACTAACCTCCTGTCTGTTCCAGGAGTAAGAGACTCCATCTCTTGGTTCCTGGTATTTTCTTTGGCTGTCGAGCATGCTTGGCATGTTCTCCCTCCTCCACTCTGCTGATCTCTGTGGCTTCCTTTAAGTCTCAATTAGAGGAAACTATCCCCAATCCCTCTTAACTCCAGTGCCTTCCCTCTCTTGGTTCCTGTTAGTCCTGTATGTAGCTTACTTTGTACATATTTTTTTCCTTGTCTCACCCATCAGATTTTAAGCTACTTGATGGCAGGGGCTGTCTTTTGCCTCTTCTGTCCCCAGCACTTAGCACAAGCATGGTATCTAGCGCAAAATAGGTGCTTAATAGATACTAATTGATTGATAGGAAGGGCCCAGGATTTTGCCTGATTGTGGTGGAGGTACCAGACAAAAATGTGGAATAGACAATCCCCAAAGTTAGAGCAGAAAGGGACTTATAGATGGCCTAATCCACTTGATTCAACAATCTTGAAAGTGCCTGCCCTTGGGGCTATAAGAGTAACGCCACTTTGTAATCTAGAAGCTCACCTCCACTGGGGCAATGGCTATGTCGGATCAGGAGTAAAGGGGAAGAAGGGGAGATTTGGAAGACCCGAAAAGGGAGACAGCTAAAAACCAGTTTTAGAGGAAGGATGCGTCAGCTTCTACTGATGCAAGAAAATAAAGCTGCCCTGAGGTGGGTGAGGGGGCTGGAGTGGGATGGTTCGCGCCCACTCTGCCTGCACCAGGACGTTGGAACATCAGGTTGAAGCTTGATTATATCAACATGGAGGGAGACAGAAGGGGCTTTCAAAGTCATCGAATGCAACCCACTGGAGGAAACAGAGTCAGCTTGGGTAATGGTCACTAAGTGGCAGGGTCATAATTTGAACCTGGGTCTTCTGACTCTGAAACCAGGGGTCTTCCGACCGGATCATACCGCCTCCCACCAAAAAGAAGGCCTGAGATGTTTTGTAAGGGGTTTGTCGTTTATGCCGGAGGTAACAGCACTGGGCACGGGCAGCCAGGTGGCTGCGCTGGGTCTGGAGTCAAGAGGATTCATCCTCCTGAGTTCTAATCCAGTCTCAGACGCTTACTAGCTGTCTGGACAATTCACTCCACCCGGTTGGCCTCAGTTTCCTCTCCTGTAAAGTTAGGTAGGGCTGGACCCCTGGATCCCCGAGCCCCTCTGGTTCGGGCATTCCACGACCTCAGGGCGAGGCCCCGAGTGGCTCAGCATCACCCGCCTCCTTCCCTGGGGCAGCCTCGTCTCCTTCCTGCGTCCCCTCCGTGTGGGCCCCTCCCTCAGCCTCCGGCCCCGCCCCCCGTGGTCAGCTGCGGCCCTGGGCGGAGCCTAAATCGCTCACGTTTATTTAATAGGCTACGATTTGCACCGTGTTTTCAAAGTTATATGATATTTATTAGGAGCCTACTAGCCGCCGGGAAGACCGGGGGGTTAAGGCGGTCGAGGGTCCCTGGAAGGGCCGACCCTGACCGCGCCCCGTTTCCGGATGGGAGTGAGGGTCAGACCGTAAGGCGGGAGGACCACACTTGGCTGACCCCAAAGCGCATGAGCGGAGGCTGATCCCGGCTCCTCCTCCGGGACTTCCGGGGGCCTGGAGCCCTCACGTGGGCGCCGTGAGTGCACGCCTGCTTCCTGCTTCCGCTGTCTGCGGAAGTGACGGTGCCGGCTTGCTGCTTCCTTTTCACGCGGTTGTCCGTTACGGAGTGAGCTGCGGCCGGAGGATTATGCCGGGTAAGCTTCTGTCAGAGGCCGAAGTCGAGTCGGAGGCGTCCATGGAGGCGACGGAGCGGAAGCACAAGCAGAAGGTGCGGGCGGGGGGGTTGCGAGGGGCAGGGGGGTTCGGCCTGGGGCAGGGAAAGGGAGGTATTGGGGGTGGGGGCCTCCAGTCGCCAACTCCACGTGCTGCCCTGGTCGGGCTCGGCGCTCAGGGGCTCCTGACGCCTCTGAGCCTCAGTTTACCCATAGCGAGCCAGACTCCCATTTAGAAGGGACCTCCGGCACCCGCCGCACACCTGCATTCCGCGCGTGAGGACCCTGAGGTCCAGGGAGGCGAAGGGGCCCCGGATAGCGGGGTCCCGGGTGGACTTGGAGCCGTGTTACAACGGAGGAAGCTGTGCCTAAGCGGGCCCTGGCGGTGCGGGGCGTCCCAGGGGTGCCGGCTGTTATCGCTGCTGCTGTCAGCACCCCCGCCCCGGCGCCCCAGGGCGATTGGGGCTGGAGCCGGCGCCGGGCGGATGCCTGCACGTGCTCGGGCTGCCGGGGGATGCCCTACGTCCTGGTACCGGCTTGGAGCCACTGCCCAATGGGCAGCGGTCCTGAGGCCTGGGGAGGGGCTGCCCCCCCCTCCCCCCGTGTGCCGGAGTGCTCGTTTGTCCCTTGCTTGCCTTTAATCTCTTAACTAGCTCTGGGGATGCAAAGCAAAAGCAGAAATTACTAATACGCAGAGCATTTACTAAGTGCTTCTTATGACCAGGCATTGATTGAACTGTGTGCTGGGGATACAAATACAGGGAATTAAAAAGGTCCTCTCAGAGACTTTAAGACCACAGGGGAGCCTGGTACCTTTGTTTAGGAGCAGCAGGATTTTCCTAGAAGGTGAGTTAAGTAAGGATATCATGTTATACCCACTTAAACCAGTGGCATTACTTTTTGGCCTGCAGATATGCTCTGAGATCACGATTATTGCCTAAACGATTATCCATTTCTTACTGTAGAATTTTAAATTTTGTGAAATAAAATTGCTTTAAAACAGTGTTTCAAGTTACTTGTAATTAGGGTACCTTGGTGTGCCTATTGGCATCCCGGGAACAGTGACTAGTGCTGAAATGATGGCCTGAGCTGGGGGTAGAGTATGTTGCAGAAAGACTCATAAATCTTAAGACTTAGAAATTGAGGGTCAGTGTTTGATCCGTTTTTCTACGTAGATTATGAACTGGAAAGGATTAGGAAAGTTTGAATACTACTAATAACTTAGAATTCTGTGGTTTTGCTCTAGTCAGGAGTACAGAGCATTTTTCTGTACATCACCTGGTTTATCCCTCAGGTATCCAAATGAAGTAGGTTGGGGGGGGTAGATATTATATATCATAGACCTTTTTTGGTGTAAAACAATGTTGTGGCATCGAATTGTCACAATTGAAACAATCTCTATCAAGGTAAATTACCAACGTCAGTGACTTTTCCTCCCAAAGTCGACATTTGTGGTGTCTTTGAGCAGCTGAGTTCACACCGTCACCTATTAGCTCAAACAGTTCTGTGAGACAAACTTTATTTACTTGAAGCTCTTGACTGAAATATAATCTCCAAATTGGAACAAAGTAACAAAAGTGGGACAGATAGATTTTATTTCATTTCCCAGCACTCTCTAGGATGGAGGGTGGTAAAGATTAGTGAAATGTCCAGGCTGGGCTTTCTCTCCCACTCTTTTCTGTTGCTCCTTAAAAGAGTAGCTAGAAAAAGGGTAGACAGCTAGGTGGTGCAGCTGACCTGAAGTGGGGAAGACCTGAGTTTAAATGTGGCTTCAGACACTTATTAGCTGTGTGACCCTGGGTAAGTCATTTCCCCCTATTTGCCTCAGTTTCCTCATCTGCAAAATGAACTGCAAGAAGGAAATGGCAAACCACTCCATTGTCTTTGCCCAGAAAACCCTAAATGGGATTGCTGAGAGCCCAACACAACTGACATGACCAAACAGCAAAGAAGAATTACTGATTGGGGGGGGGGGGGAACAGCATGGTTCAGTGGGGCTGTCCCAAGCTTGGAGTTGGTGTACCTGAATCTAAATTCTGTGACATAACTTCTGTCTTCATTTTTTTCCTCTGAGATGGATCCAGATGGTCTCTAGCTTTTCTTCCAGTTCTACACTTAGGAGTCTAACTAGATTGCTCAGGTGCAGTTAATTTTCTTTGCTATGTTTAGTAGTGAATTAAGATATTTGTTAGTTAAGAAAATAAGAAGATTTTGGGCCTAATATGTGTTTCTTTTGTGTATTTATCTTTGAATTTACAGAAAGATAAAAAAGAGAAATCAAAAAATGAGAAACCAGAAAAGAAGGGCAAGGTAGAGACTGAGGAACTTGATTCTCCTAAGCCCAAGAAGACTAAAAGGGAGGAGCTTCCAGAAGAAGTCATTTCTCCAAAGCCCAAAAAGACCAAGAAGAAAGAACAGCTCCCAGAAGATGAGGAAGATGCTTCCCCTAAACCCAAAAAGGCCAAAAAGAGCAAGGAGGGCTCTGTGGAGGAGCTCAAAAGACGGGAAGAGAAGGAGAATGCCTCCAGCAATGAGGTCTGCTCTAAGGCCAAAAAGAGCAAAGAGAAAGAAGAGCTTTCTGAGAAACCCAAGAAGGCCAAGAGGAAGGAGGGAAAGGTAAATGGAGACACAGGAGAGAAAAGACCGAAGCCGCAGAAGGCTTCGGTGGGAAACGGACTGCCCCACTCCAAGCGTGCTTCTGATTCTGATTCCAAGGAGACATCCAGTGAAGAAAGTGACAGTGAGGATGAGCAGGTGAGGGGGCGTTTTCACCAAGAAGGTTATTGGTTGGTTTGTTTTTTATCTGTGGGCTGAACAGAGTGGAGGCCATGGAGCCCGAGACCCCCTATTCTAGATCTTGCAGTGTATGTTACTGCAGCCTAAGAGGAAGCCCTGCCCTCCCTCTCTGCCCCCTTGACCTCCTAGCCCTCTTAATTGTAAGTGGAAGGGAGCTGTTCCAGATGTGAACTACTCCACCATCTCTCTGAGTGGGCTGGGTTTTGTTGTCTCAGAACTGGGTCTCTTAAGGTGGCAGTTTTCCTGCTTCATTTGATAGCCCTTAACCTGGAAGAGAGAACAGGAATGTCTGTAGGTGGGTACGCCTCCACCGTGCCCAGCCAGAAGTTGAGGGGGAAGACGATCACAGCAAATGGGCTTTGTGAGCTAGCAAAGCCCTTCTGGTGGCCGTGACAAAGCTGAGAGTCAGGGCCAGCCTGGGCCTGGGGGTCTCCACACTTTGCCCTGCTCCCCAGTTGGTGTAGCCTGGCACCTTCACTGGGGCTCTTTTGGGGGAAAACAGTGGCTGTAAAAGAAGGGACTGAGGGGCGACTAGGTGGTGCAGTGAATAGAGCACAGGCCCTGGAGTCAGGAAGACCTGAGTTCAGATCTGGCCTCAGACACTTAACACAAAAAATTAGCCATGTTACCTTGGCCAAGTCACTTAACCCCAATTGCCCTACCTTCCCCCCTCCAAAAAAAAAAGAAGGGACTGGGTAGGTGTTTTTTAAGATTGTTGTGCTGTTGCTTAGTTACATATCTTTGGTCTCTGCTTTAAGATCAAATTAATTGATATGCTTAATATGTGTTCATTTAGGAAAATGATCCTCATAAAGGAGGAGAAAACCATGCTCTTAGTTCTAAAGGATTGAAATCCCAGTTGCAAGCTGGACTGACAAAACAGTTTAAAGGAGAAGATGCTGATGAGGAGGAGGAGGAGGAGGAGGAAGAGTTGGAGAAACCCCAAAAAAATGAAAAAAAGGAAATTGAGAAAGAATCAAAGTCTGAAGACACTGAGGTAAGTCTGGGCTGCACATTCTGTGGACTTGGTACATTTCAGACATTTTCTAGGAGTAGAATTTAGATGTAGAGAATTAATCCCTGAGTCTCTGATTCATGTTTCCTCCTCTCCCCGAACCCTCTTGTACCCAGTCCAGCCTTCATTGTCCTAGAGCTGGGGTTCTTAACCTGGAATCCGTAAAGTTGGGTGGAGAAAAATACAACATCTTTGTTTTCATTAACCTTTAACTGGAATTGGGCATTTCCTTCAATCACTTAGAGGACATTTTGTGGACTGGTCCACTGGGGCCATGTCACAGAACAGGCTATGGAAGAAGCCTGGGTGGTGCCACTGGCAGTCGTTTGGGTTTGGTGGGGTCTTTAGGCGACTGGTCTGCACGTCTGGTCACGTCCTTGAGTCTCTTTGTGCTGTGGTGACTCTTGACTGCAGAGGCCTTACCTTTAAAGAAAGCGTGTCGGGAAGTTAGAAGGATGCCTTCCAAACACTGGTTTTTGGGGAAATGTTTTGGGGCAGCTTCCATTGCCAGTTATTTAGCTTGTGCAAGTTTGGAATCATATGCTCAAGTCACTTGAGTGTCTGCTAATTGCTTCTGGGATCTAATTCAGACTCCTCTGATGGTGATTCCCAGATGTCCTCCCACGGACTCGGTGAGCTGCACATTATTCCCCTTCCTGTGTTCCTCAGTCCAGCCAGACTGGCCTGTCAGGATCCTCATCTGCGAGTGCCTCCTGCCTTGTAGGTGCTTTGGCCCAAACTGCCTCCCCGTGGCTTCAGGGACCCCTTCCCCTTTGCCCTTGAGGGCCCCCAGGGCTCTTTCACCACTCAGCTCAAGTACTAGCTTTGCTGGCCTTCATTGGCCCCTCCCTAGGTCTTCCCCAAGATGTGTGTGTGTGTGTGTGTGTGTGTGTGTGTGTGCTGGCCTTCATTGGCCCCTCCCTAGGTCTTCCCCGAGATGTGTATGTGTGTGTGTGTGTGTGTGTGTACGTGTGTACGTGTGTACGTGTACACACAGAGGCAGGCAGACACTGTCTCCTCTGAGGTTAAAGACTGTTTCACTGGGTACCTGATAATGTTTCTTGATTTGTTGCTAGTTTTGCCTTGAGGTAAGCAGGAATAGCAAACACTTGTGTCCTGGAAACCACTTCTGGCTTGCTTTTTAAAAACATCTTTGAGGAGCTAGGTGGCGCAGTGAATCGAGCACCAGCCCTGGAGTCAGGAAGATTTGAGTTCAACTTTGACCATAGACACTTAACACTTACTAGCTGTGTGACCTTAGGCAAGTCACTTAACACCAGTTGCCCTGCCTTCCACCCTCCAAAAAGAAAAAGAAAGAAAAACATCTTCATGGGAATTTTTCAAAGTCCAAATGTCTCATATAAATTTTCTAGTGAGTTCTTTATTTTTTTTATCTATTGTGCCTGTGTAAATTAACTTACAACTTAATAAATAACAATCTTTGAAGTGTGTTTATGCAGATGGTTGGTTTTGAATAGTCCATGATGGTTCTCATTTGAGTAGGACAGGCCTAGGACCCTGGAGACAATACAATCCTTGTCCTTAGAGAGCTTGTGTGTGTGTGTGTGTGTGGAGACAGAGAGAGAGAGAGAGAGAGAGAGAGAGAGAGATGCTCTAGAAATATCTGGTTTTTCTTTTGTGAAGAGGTTACACAGTTTCTCTCAGTTTAGACAATAGAGCAAAGTCTGTGTACTCATGGCCTAAATGAAGTCTGTCTTAAAGTAATTCCCTTCTTGAGCTTTGTTTCTTGGGCATGGCCTATGTTATTGATAGAGGAAACCATTGATTTCAATGATCTTTCTTCTGAAGTGCTTTTTCATTTAATAGGAGTTATCTGTGGAGCAGAAAGAAGGAGCTTTCTCTAATTTCCCCATCTCTGAAGAGACGATTCAGCTCCTCAAAGGTAATTTTGTTAGTCACTAAATTACTATCTGGTTGGGAAACAAATTGTCTTTGTTGATGAGATGGTCTCTTTTTTGAGGTACTGTAGTAAGAATCTGGGTAGGGTAAGGTCCCTTAAGATCCCAGGTATAAAGGATGTAAGAATTTTGGGGTATCTTTCATTTGGGAGTATCTGTTTCGATAGTCCTTGGGTAGTAGGAAATGTCACATATGGTGGAGGCATGTTACCGAGGCCAATTCCCTTGCCCTCCCCGGGCTTCGGTTCTTCTTGTCTGTCAAATGAGAACTTGGACTAGGTGATTTCTAAAGCTGGGATCCTCCTAAAACAGCTGTGAAGTCCTTCCTGCACCCACAAAATTGGGGAGTGGGAAAAACAAGTTAATGCATTTGTTGCTGGTAGAATTGCAAAGTCATCCAAAGTCTTGGGAGAACAGTCTAGCAATGGGCAATCAAAGTCACCCAAGTAAGTCAGCCAGCCTTAAGTGCTTACTGTGTGCCAGGCCCTGTGCTAAGCCCTGGAAACAAATCCATGCAGAAATGCCGTTTCTTTTCTCAGGAGCAGACAGTCTAACAGAGAGATAGGACATAAAAGGAAGCAGGAATTCTACCCTGTGCGTGTTCTTAGGTTTTCATGGCAATTTTTTAATTTCCCAGAAACGCTGGAAGGGCCCAGAGCAGAATATACATTCACAGTGGACATGAAAGAGGAGAAGGCCCTGAGGAGGTCTCAGGCCAGCAGGATTCTGAGAGGACCTGGAGGGAGGGTCTGCAGAGTTGGAGCATGTGCAACTCTTGACTTAATCCTTTATCTCCTTGGTTTAGATGTCTCTATGGGTTTAGATCTCCAATCATTCGCACTGCCCATCTCTCCTAAGTTCACCACCATTATTAAGAAAGCAGGTTTCCTTGTGGGGGGTTTTAATATTAAACTTACAGTGATTTTGAAAGAAAGAACTCACATGCTTGCCATTTACCAGAAATGTAGGTGGCATGCTGAAGTACAGCTTTAAGGTGCAGCTCCTGGTAGGTGGCTCTGTTGTATTGTAATGTCATTTTAAAAATCAATTGAATTCTTTCCCAGCTCGAGGGGTGACCTACCTGTTTCCTATACAAGCGAAGACATTTCATCATGTATTTAGTGGGAAGGACTTAATAGCCCAGGCCCGGACAGGGACGGGGAAGACATTCTCTTTTGCCATTCCCTTAATTGAAAAACTTCAGGAAGACTCTCGGCCCCGAGGAAGAGGCCGTGCACCAAAGGTAACCGTAGCATAGCAGCCCACAGAGGCTTACTTCCTGGCTACAGCCTTGTCCTGGGCAGTTTTTAGTTATTGCTGATGGAAACTCTCTTGAAAATCCTCTCTTCTGTGCAGTAATGCTCAAAAAATAAAATGAACATGAGAGATTTGGTAGGAGGACGACCCCCTGCAGGGTCATCAGGCTGGGCTAGTCACTACTCTGTGGGTAGAGAGAACCCAAGCCTCCTCATGGCTGTCAGGAGCCTCACATCTGGAGGTCCAGCTGTTTCTTTGCTTTGGGGACCTGGGGCCACGTTGACTAGTGGGGCTGGCTGATGGAGAAAAAGACCATCATCAGCAGGACCAGAGGAGGGGATGTGAGAGCTGCCAGTGGGCAGGAAGTCACGCCAAGGGCTTCAGCAGGGGCCTGACATCGCATAGCTCTTGTCCTTGAGTCACTGCACTTATTTCCTAGCAGCTTAGTGGCTCAGCTCTGGCCCTAGGGTCAGGCAGACCTAAATTAAAATCCAGCCTCAGTCACTTAGTTGCTGTGTGATCCTGGGCAAGTCACTGAACCACTGTTGGCCTCAGTCTCCTCATCTGTAAAATGGGGGTAATAGCAACAGGGCTGTTGTGACTGTCACATGAAAGGATATTTGGGAAGTGCTCAGCACCATAGCTGGCCCCACTGTAGGTGCTTAATAAGGGCTTATTCCCTTCCCCTTCTTCTCCCCTCCTCAGGCTCATGGCATTCCACTCCTTGCCTGGGCTGGGTGGGGTAGGAGGGACCCTTACTGCCACAGAAGAGAGAGCAGGCAATTTGGCTAATTGGATCCTGTTGAGGTTTCAGGTTATTGGGCACAGTTGTCACATTTGGGCTCAGGTCTGAATTTTCTTTCTTAGATACTGGTCCTGGCCCCGACACGAGAGCTGTCAATCCAAGTGAGCAAAGACTTCAGTGATGTCACCAAGAAGTTGACAGTGGCTTGTTTCTATGGCGGAACACCCTATAATGGCCAGAGTGTGTACAGACGAGGGGGGTGAGGGGAGAAGGAGGTGGCTCTTGTGCTCACCTGGGTTCCTGTGGTCTGGGGGACGGGCCCAGAGGCTAAAGGAGCCCTACTAACAGCACCCTCTTGGGGGTTACTTGACAGTTGATCTCATTCGGAGAGGAATTGATATCTTGGTGGGCACTCCAGGTCGCATCAAAGACCACCTGCAGAATGGCCGACTTGACCTCACCAAGGTACAGCATGTTGTGCTGGACGAGGTGGACCAGATGCTGGATATGGGCTTTGCTGAGCAGGTGGAAGAAATTTTAACTGTGGCATATAAGAAAGGTAAGGAAGGACTAGTAAACTGAGGGTACTGTTATCATGGGGAGAGTCCAAAAGAGACTGAGGCAGTACTAGAAGGCAGCCCAGAAGCCAGGTTAGGGTGGAAAGGGAGTTGCCTCTTCCTGGAATAAGGAGGTTTCTTGTCAGCCCCAAAGGTCTGGTTTTGGGTTATTTTGGGTGCCCATGTTCCTTGTTTGTGTGGGTGTCGTGGTCTAGGGTCTGCCTTCCCTCCTAGACCTCCATGTCCCTACTCTTTAAAAAAAAGAGATTGGACTGGGTCATTTCTCAGGCATCTTCTCACCCTTTCATTCACCTGCCCTGAGTAGCCACAAGCACACCTACAGCATTTTTTAGGGGTTCCCTGCCTACTTCCCATCTTACCCTGCTGAGTTAGAGTTCTGTGAGGCCCTCCTCACTCAGTGTTAAAGCCTTGTGCAGGAATCACGTGAGATTCTTTTCTTTTTCAGTCTTATGGAGTGATGTGGTTTTTTTTTTAAGATTCAGAAGACAACCCCCAGACATTGCTTTTTTCTGCGACTTGTCCTCACTGGGTCTATGACGTTGCTAAGAAATACATGAAGTCTGCTTATGAGCAAGTTGACCTCATTGGGAAGAAGACGCAGAAGGCTGCTGTCACCGTGGAGGTGAGGGATCGGGGACTCTTCTCTTTGCTGTGTTAGTGTTAGAAATGACAAGAACGGACTTTGGCCAAGGCTGCATACAAAACCGCTCTTGAAGACAGAAGTAGAAAGGTCTTGTTTTGGGTTCCAGAGTCTAAGAGCTAATGAAGTGCTTAGTGTTTGGTTTAAATTTTGGAATCTTTATTGCATAGCCTTTTGTGACTTCTGTGTTGCACGTGGCTCTCCCTTGACTTGGTTACTGCGTTATACCCATGACCTAGTGGTTATTAAAGGCAACTAGAAATTAGAGCCTCTTGGAGTACATTCGTCCATGGGGATTGGAGATACAGGTTCCTGTCACAATTGGGGAGAGAACAGACCAGAAAGGGTGGTCAGGCAAACCCTAAGGGAGTTCTGGACATGACGATGCTTCCATCTGTCTTTAGCTCTGACTTCGAGGGGGCTGGGATGTTGTGGGGCAAAGGGTGCAAGTGTTCCCCTAGTGACATCTGTGTGGTCCTGACTGACAGTTCAGATAGACAAAAGGCTTTATAGTATCTTCCTTGGTCACCATGATGACCCTGGGAGGTTGGAGCTGAGGCCTGTAGGCATTATGATCCCCCTTTACAGATGAGGAAACTGAGGAGGTAGCCTTTATAGAATGCTATCCTAAAGTTTAAAAAGAGAAAAAGGAAAGAGAAGTTGGAGAAAATTAAACTAGTCCGTAGCTCCACAGGAGACCCCTTTTTTTAAAACATGAGGAAGCCTCAGACCTTGTCATCACTTTCCTCTGCCCAGATCAGTCTGTTTTGCCATGATACTGTAAATCTAGATGATGCTGACGGTCCTTGGGGAGGCCTTGGATGGCCTTTTCTGGTGTCAGCCGCCTGCTGTCCATCTCCCCATAGCAGTGTGCATTTCTTCATCCAGTTGGCTGCCAGAAGGGGCTCTGGACCTGCCCTCTGCAGTCAGGGGGCTCTTGGGGCTTCAAGCTGCCTCTTGTCTTGTTGTCCACAATCCACTTCTTTGGTAGCAGTGTGTGGAAGCTTAGACATTTTAACCTGGGGGCTGGACGCTTCTATTTTGTACTTGGTAACTGCATTTCAATCGTTGGGGGTCTGTAGGCTTCCCTGGACTGGCATAGGGCCCAGGACACAGACAGGTCTAAGAACGCCAGCTTCAGCTGCTCCCTTCTTCCCTCTCATTTCCTTAGTGGGTCCTTTAATGTTTGATGGACTAAGGGTACCATCCAGTTTGGTTCAGCACCAAGATTATTTTTTTTTTCCTTCAAGAGCTGGGAGTAGCACTCACCAGACATTGAGTCATTGATTGAGCATTTATCTAGCACCCACTGTGTTCCAGGCACTGTGCTAAACGGGGTGTGTGTGTGTGTGTGTGTGTGTGTGTGTGTGTGTGGGTGTACAAAGAGTGACATCAGACATCGGGTCCTCATGCTCCCAGTCTAAAGAGTGTCAAGCGCCTCAGCTCCTGTGACTGGCAGTTGGCCTCTGGATCCCCCAGACAAGGCATTGATCACCTTTTTCTTCTTCTCAAAGCATTTGGCCATCAATTGCCACTGGTCTCAGAGGGCAGCCGTCATTGGTGACGTCATCCAGGTCTACAGTGGGAGTCATGGACGGACCATTATCTTCTGTGAGACCAAGAAGGAGGCTCAGGAGCTCTCCCTGAATGAATCGATAAAGCAGGTGGGCAGTGCCCCTGGCCTGGGAAGTACACCCAGGAAATGGCTGAGGAGGAGTGGGCTGCCACGGAAGTGTTCCTTTGGGCCTCGGAGGGGTGGCTGCTCTGTTTCCATCCCCAGCTGCTAACATGGCAACATGAGAATGCTGCAAGGACACTCCCCGCACAGAGCAGATACTGTTCTTCATGGGATCCCACATCAGAGAGAGGGGGCCCTGCAGTGAACTCAAGAGCCACGGGACCTTCCAGGCCGTGGGCTCTTCCCATTCCTCTGATCTCCCTGTCAGAGTTCCCTGTCTGAGTGCAGGCTTTGGGTAATGATGTGCCAAGGAACTTACACACATTGTTCTCGTTGTAGTTTTCAGACAGAAATTGTGACAGCCCGGCTGCTTTGGGGCTCCATGTAAAACTCAGCTCTTTAAAGAGACTTAGCAATTCCGGTCCTCTGGTTCCTTACTCAGACCTAGTGTGTTGCTTTGTCAGGACGCCCAGTCATTGCATGGAGATATTCCACAGAAACAAAGGGAAATCACCCTTCAGGGTTTCCGGAACGGTAAATTTGGTGTCCTGGTGGCAACCAATGTGGCAGCTCGGGGCTTGGACATCCCCGAAGTGGACCTGGTTATACAGAGCTCTCCTCCAAAGGTAAGAGCAGCGCCGCCGTTTTGCTTTTCTGCATTTGGCAAACACCAACGAGCCTGAACATTCCTGCCTACAAAAAGAAAAGAGAAGAATCAACGTGAAATGGAATCTCAGGCATTAAGTAGATCATGGAGTTGCCGGGCTCGCCTGCTGTCCTGCTTGTCTGTCTTCCCTCTGAACTTTCTTCTGCCATTATCTGACAGGCTCGTTGGTGCTTTTTTCTTTCTTCACTAGTTCATGGGTCCACTGCAGTCAGGGATGGGCATCTTGTCAATGAGAATTTTCAGCAGTGGTGGTGCCACTGTAGAAATGATTCTCTTCACTCTGCATCGGGTCCAACTGGTTTTTCCAGGTTTCTCAGGATCTTCCCCTTTCCTCATCATTTACCACGTATTCGTGTTCCATTTTTTTAGCCGTTCCCCACATGAGCACATCTTTAGTTTCCATTCTTTGCTGCCATGAAGTTTTTTGTGTACATGAGGACTTTCTTTCCTTTGATCTCTTTTGGGGCATATGCCTAGTAGTGGTAAGACTGGAGCAAAGTGGTATGCCCGGGTGCAGTTTGGTGACTTGGGGGGCATTTCCAAATTGTTTTTTAGAATAGATGGACCCATTCACAGCTTCATAAACAGCATTCATTGGCCTAACCTTCCATAGCACCACCAACGGGTTGTTCTTTTTCTTTCTCTTTTTTTTAAACTTTGCCAATCTGATGGTTGTGAGGTAAAAACTCAAGAGTTTTACTTGGCAGTTTTCTGGTTGTTAGTGATGGTTGCCTTTTTTCCATATTGCTGTTGATAGTTAGCTTTTCTTTTCAGAACAACTTGTTCGTCTTCTTTCCCCATTCACCCTCCGGAAGAGAAAACTCTTGTTGTCGTTATTCAGGGTGCCACAGGAGGCTTCTGGGACATCCAGTCTTTCTAAATCTGTTCCTTATATGCCTTGGAAATGAGACTTCTGTTAGAGAAAATCGTTGCTAAGATTTCACTGGTTAACTGTTTACCTTCACATTTTAAACTGCCATTGATTTTGTTTATAAAAACCATTCAATCTTATAAAATCAGAATTGTCCGTTTTCTCTCTCCTGTGACCCTCTAATGATTGTTTGTCAGGAACTTTCCGCCATCCGTCTTTGTGAAAGGTAGCTCTTTGTTCTTCTGATTTGTTTATAATGTGACCTTTTATACCTTGGTCTTGTTTCTCTTTGGTATGTGGTATTCTCAGACCCTGGTCTCAACCTAGTCTTTCTAAGACCGATTTCTGGTTTTGCCAACCATTGAGTCTTTGTTCCTTGAGAATTGGCTCTGCCTTGGTTAATTTTTAAAAGCACACCCTTGCAAGTCTGGAGTTTTATTTTGATGTGATATTAACAGCTGTATGAGTTAATAAATCAGTAGCCTTAAAATAATCACATATAAATTCTTTTGATTTATGGCTTTAAGAAATGTTTGCTTTTGTTTTCTTTTAGTGTCATTAAAACTCTCAAGTGACTAAGGGGTTTGTAAAACAGTTTGCTCATTCATGTTGTTGGGATCACCTAATTAAAACGCCATTTGCTCTTCATCTGCTGTGATCTGTGATCTCTTGCTTGGAGATTTTCCCCTTTTTTCCAAATGTCAGTTCTCCATTTTATCACCCTAGGATGTGGAGTCCTACATTCATCGTTCAGGGCGGACTGGTCGAGCTGGAAGGACCGGGATCTGCATTTGCTTTTATCAGAAGAAGGAGCAGCACCAGCTGGCGCAGGTGGAGAGGCAGGCGGTGAGTACATGTGCCTCCTGTCACACTGCTAGGCATCACAGCAACCCCAGGGTGGAAGCCCCACTTGTTTTACAGGGCATTGATCTAGCCCTCGGGCACCTCAGTCAGCCTCCCTCACCTTTCCAGCCCTCAGGCAGGGTCACTAAAAGCTGGTGATTATGCCAATGAACGTCCCCTTTTTTTGTGCTATCCTATGCTCTGGAGCCTGTGGGGAGAACCTTTGTTGTTCATATTGCCAGCAGTTTGGGCATTCACATTCACAACTACAGAGTGGCCGTCTTCACTGCTAGGAAGCTGTTTTCTGGGGTGGGGGTGTGGCGGGCACAGTTTGATATTTCCCTGGGTTTAAGAACTGTAATCTTGTGGGAAACCACGGAGATAGGTGCATTCTCATTGCAGCCCCGCTCCTTTGGGTGATGTTCACAATTGAAAGCTAATGCTGTGTCTGTTCTGATCTGACATCTTGTAGGGGATCACATTCAAACGTGTGGGTGTTCCCAGTGCTTCTGAAATAATTAAAGCCTCCAGCAAAGACGCCATCAGGTGCGTATGGGCCAAGGGGGTGTTTGTCTGCCCAAGGATCACACAGCACTTGGTTGCCTGGGTTGGGGGTTGCCTCCAGTATTCTTGGGCATAAGGGACGATTCAGTACTGGGGAATTTGGGGAAATAAGTCTGATGTTTTTGCAAAGGCATGAATAAAAGCACTTAGATGGAGGAGAGACCAAGGGGCATCTTGAAGACAAGAGTTTAGAGCAGTTACCACCTAAGGTGGGTCCCATTCTGCTGGTGGAGATTTAGGCCACCCCAGGAACTGGCTGCCCTGTGTGGGTCTCACTCGCTTCATGAGGAGGCGCAGAGTGGCTGCCTCAGTTCCTTGGTCTGGAGGAGCCCTTGAGCCAGGAAACAGTGAGGGAATGTCCTTGGGGGTGGGAGGGTCACACGAGAGACTGTCAGAGGCAGGAGTCCCCTGGTCCATCTGTATTTACACTTTTCTATATTTCTGTATGTCTCTGTGACCTCCTGAGGCCTTGCCAGGGGGTGGTTGCCAAAAATATCAACTTACCATTTTACTGTCATTATTTCAATTTTGAGTTCCATGTTGGAATCCAGATATCTCACGGAAGGTTCATTTGTTAGATTAGTGTCCTTAATGATCACTTAACAATTGCTTCATAGTTTAGCAGGGATTCTGTGACCGTTGGGCAAAGAGATGGGGGGGGCCACAGTTGGGGCTTGGGGATGTTCTCGCAGGGCCGGAGAGGGAAGAGCTATGAGTAAGGAGATGGGAGAGGCTTGTGGTGGACCAGGCTCATCCATGTGCGACCCTGGCCTAAGCAGATTCCTGAGGCCTCTTCAGTGTGAGGTGCTCTATGGACGGACACACAGCTCTCCAGGGGTGCCAGGTGGTGGTGCCCGCTCCTTCCCCATTGTCTAGGACTGTTGACAAGGGTGGCACTGTCCATAAGGGTGCAGCGGCCTCGCGTTAAAGTCTCTGTTTAGCCTGGGCATACTGCAGTTGTGTTATCCAGCCACTCCTGGGATAAAAAGTGGGATTGCTTTAGCTTTGGGTGTTCTCTAGAGGCTGTGTATTGGGGTGGGGCAAAGAGATAGTCTTGAAAGTCAGCAGAGCTTCCCACCAACAGGAGTTCCTCATTGTGTGAACATGGGCTGGGAGTCACGCGCTCAGGCCCTCAGTTTCATCATCTCTAAATGGGGACAAGAGTAATCACAGCTGAGTAGTGATATTGTGGTTGTTCCCAGAGGTGGTGATGTGTATAAAGCACATTGTAGATGTCACAGCAAAAGACAAATACCAGCTGCTGATAATTCTAGATCCTTGCCTTAAAATCTTTCTTACGGTGCTGCCTGAAAAAACATCTGCTCTTGGTGCCTTCCTAGATCTCTGGATTTAGTGCCCCCTGCAGCCATTAACAACTTCAGACAGACAGCTCAGAAACTGATTGATGAGAAGGGGGCCGTGGAAGCCTTGGCGGCAGCGTTAGCCCACATCTCGGGGGCCGCCACCGTCGAGCAGCGATCCTTGATCAACTCCGATGTGGTGAGCTGCTGCAGTCAGGGTTGTCACCTGTGGGGCAGGGGGTGAGGGGGTGGGCCTGATCCACATCCTTGTCTCCTGTGGTTTCTGTCTTGTGTTTCTTCCATGAGAAGTAAATCACTTGTGTGCCTTCCTTTGGAAAAGGTGCCTATAATTCAGTCTCTGTTAAGAGTCTCTTGTGAAAGGAAGGCTTTGGTTTTTAGGGAGAATTACTGTCTTCTTTGCTGCCCTTGGGAATAGGACAGTTGCAGTCTCTTCTGGTGCCTAATGTTTCTTCTTGGTTCCCCCTGCCCAGGGCTTCGTGACGATGGTCTTGCAGTGCTCCATAGAGATGCACAGCATTGGCTATGCCTGGAGAGGATTGAAAGAGCAGCTTGGGGAAGAGATTGATGACAAAGTGACCCGGATGACCTTCCTCAAGGGGAAAATGGTAAGGCTGGAACAGCTGGCAATGTGGGCCTCTGGATGGGGGCAGCAGGGTAGGAGACCTTCCATGCTGTGGACAGAAGCTGACCAAGGTCCCAGAAAAGAGCAAAGTGGGTGAGTGGGGCTTCATCCCTAGGGCCTGCCCAACCCTGGCCATGGCACCCAGGAACCCTGGGAAATCAGTGCTTGTGGGTGCATTGATCGGAACCTGCAGTGAGTAGGACATTTACCCAGAGAAACCCACCTGACTAGCACAGGCACAAGAAAAGGGAGTGGAGGGGGTAAGGGGAAGGCTGGGGATGTCCTGCTTGGGTTGATACATCCTGTGAACATTCAGAACTGAGATGGAAACTCAAGGGTTTTCTGTGGGCTTGGGTTTAGAGCAACATTTAACCTCTTTGTGTCGAGATGAATTTTATGACCTGAATGATCTTACCCTGGAAAATGACTTGATTCCATTTTAGCTTTTATTGGAAGCTAGATTTCCATGATAAAACTAGACTATGACAGTTTTGCCTTCCTGGTTTTGTTGACATGGGCACCTGTGGATGCCATTGTGTCCACACCCCTCATTTTACAGATGAGGAGGCACCTGACCTCTTCAAGGTGCTGTCAGAGTCGTTTTTTGAACTCGGGGCTCTTGACCGCACTCATCCTTTTTCTAGTGTACCAAGCGTTCTCTTGGTGCAGATTGCAAGCCTCCCTCCCCTCCTTCATCCCTCTCGGTCCCTAAACTCTTCACACTCTGGAGTCTGTCCTGTACCTCCTCGAGTGTCGCAAGGACCTAGGCGTAGTTCACTACCCCAGGCTTGCTTCCTCTCCTGATCATTCTTGCTCTCCTTGATGTCTTTTATACAAGTTAATAGGACAGCAGGGCATTTCTCTCCCCTCACTCCCCTGCCCCAGACTTTCTCATGCAATCCTGATTGGGCGGAAGATTTCCTTCCTGTGGTACAGTTCAAGCTCTCTGTGTTATGGCAGCTCCTGCTCTTGTGACCAGCTTTGGAGAGCAGCTCCACATTAGAAGCTGTTCATTTGTGTTCCACACATGCAGCTGTATTCTGGATGATAAATCTTCCTCTTCAGTCTGTGGCATACAGATGACATCTGGACCATGCCTGACTGAGCAGAGACACTGAGGTCACCCAGCTTGTCAGGGACTGAGGGATCCCTTTGTGAAACTATTCACCATGTTCTTCCTTTTTAGGGTGTTTGTTTTGACGTCCCTGCTGCAGAAGTAAAGACATTCCAGGTATTCTCATCTGGCATAGTGTGGGTGAGATGGAGCCTCTGGGTCCAGCAAGTGGCTTGAGAATGTAGGGTCTTTTTCCACAGTAGGGGGCAGGGAGTTTCCCATCATGCTTTAGTAACCAGAGCAGTCAGGATGGGTGTGCATAAAGTGCCCAGAGCATTTAAGTGTTCAAGGGAAGTCATCTTGGGGTTTGCATGGTTTGTAGAGGTTGGTGTTCTTTGGGAGAATGGGAGATGCCTCCTTTCCTTCCTTCAGATGGTGTCTGGACAGAGTGAATTGGGACAAACATACCTTGTGTTCCCTAGGAACAATGGCAGGATTCGAGGCGCTGGCAGCTCTCTGTGGCCACCGAGAGACCTGAGCTGGAGCAACAGCCCGATGAAGGCAGAGGCTTCTCTAGTTTCCGGAACCAGAGGCAGGGAGGCGGCGGCCGTGGTGGTCGTGGTGGTCGAGGTGGCGGCCGAGGCGGTGGCTGGGGCGGCCGAGGCGGTGGCGGCAGCTTCAGCCGGAATGACAAATTTCAGAATAGAGGTCAGAAGCGAAGTTTTCAGAGAGCATTTTCTCATCGTTAAGATGAGCAATAGGACAGGATTAAGTTTGGAGACAGCACTGCCCTCCCCAGTGACTTTTACAGACTCTTAGGCCTGCTTCCTGCTTTTCTTCTGCAACTCACCAGCCAGCTGTTGTCTTTCCGGGCAGCTCACAGCAAGGGATGAGGCTCACTGTGTTGAGGCCAGTCCCATTCAAAGGATGTTCACCATCCTTTCATTTGTCCATCATGTCTTCAGAAGCTTTTCTTTGGGAAGAGCATATCAGTGTACATGTTCTTATTTTGAAACTCATGTCAGTGGATTGCTTTCAATCAAATCTGTTTTCTGCCCAGGCTCTTGTGTTTTATCCTGAGGAAGAGCTCCCAGGGCACCCAAACTTGGAGGGTCTTTCTTGCATAGCCAAAGATTTATTCTTGCAACAGATATTCCCAGTCCACCAGCTGAATGGATTCTCCTGGGGAGCCATCAGCTAAGGGTTAATACTGGTGAGCATTGGGCATCGGCTTGTTCTAGAGCCTGGGTCCTGCTGATGGTGCCATGGGTTTGATGTCTCATAAAGAACATGTTTTTTTGTGCATTGAATGCTATTTTGGTGCTTGAGAAATAAATCACAGGCATTCTCCTCAGTGACATGGGACCCAGATCCTATCAAATCTTCCTTCATGGTAGAAGAAAAACTAGCGAATTTGACAGAAAGCATCTGTCAGAATCTCAGCCGTGAGAAGATAATTTCATGCCCATTCCCAGGTGGAAAGGAAGGAAGGCAGATGTTTGTCTACTTCTCCATGTGGGAAAGAAATATTTATTTTAGAGAAATTAAAGAAAAATCTTGATTTGCTAAGCAGATAAAATAAACTATTAGATAACATTTTTCAATTATGAGAAGAAATTCAAAAGCACCACCTGGGAGGTATAAACTTGGCAAAGTGATGAGTGGCAAGCAGGTTCTCTGTTAGTAATAGGAAAAATAGTAGGCTGATTCTCATTGTGTAAATTTTCATAGCCCTATAATGTTATACAATATGCATATTTGCTTTTTTGATTCCACAAACATTTATTAAGCACCTACTGTGTGCTTGACATTCTGTGCCGGAAGTTGTGCAGCAGAGATGACTGACTGGGGCACTGTACTCCTGCTTCGTAAAGGATCTTTGGAGACACTGTTGATGGTCTGGGTCATGTCCATTCCTTCCTCATAACAGTGTTCCTTCGCTGGGTTCCCATCACTCCTCTGGGTACCTTCTGTGGCCCCATGACAACCACTCTCAGCCCTGGGGCGTCCTGCCTGTCGCTGGTGGTGTGGGGCTTGCAAACCCTTGTCTCTCTCAGTGTGAGGGCAGTCCAAGCATTTATGAGGCCCTTGTGGTGTGTCTGGCACTGTACTGCCCCCCCAGTTTGATGGCTTTTCTTTGGCTCCCAAACCTCAGGTCACCCCAGGTACATGTAATTCAGTGGAAGGTACTCTGGGTTTGCAGTCAGAATGTGGGTTTGAATCCCAGCCCTCCTGCTTAGTAACTGAGTGACCTTGGGTGAGGGGTGGGCCAGATGTTCTCCAAGGCTGCCCTGGTCTCCTGTAACCTTGGTGACCCCTGTTTCTCATTTGGCTCCTGAAGCTCCAGCTCATTGGACACCCCCCAACCCTGTTAGTGCAGAAACAAAAGGCCAATTGAGCAAGTATTTTCATGGGCAGTTGAATCACCACTTACTGATGATCTTATAAATCCTTTGAATTCCTTCCTATTCTGGTTCCTAATATAGGTGCTTGGTGACAAGGAGAGTGCTGAAGCCCCTCATTCCACCCTCCAGTCATCCCAGGTTGCTCCTCTGGGAAGCCTGGAGGTCCAGCTTTTATTGTTTCAGATGATGAAGGGGGCTCCCCAGAGGGGAAGTAACTTCACCACCTTTTTGAGTATATGGCAGGACTTCTGGCCCTGAGTCTCGACCCTCTTCAGTGCAGGGTTTTCAGCATTTCACACCTTTCGTTTTAACTGGGTCCACCTCAGTGTGGAGAGGTTTTTACTACAGTTCAAGAGATGCACCCCATTACTATACTTTTAACGATTAATAATGGACAAGCCTTTGGTGGGCAGCCAGCAGCATTGGTTTGGAACTGGTGTCACCTCGAATTTGGTGAGGAGTCCTAAAGGGAGTGGGCATAGCCATTGTGCTTTGTAATGAAGAATGCTTCTGTAAGTGAACAAAAGAAAAATTCTGTTCTGAATATAAATCTAGTATGAGGGGCATTTAAACTTTGCAAGAATTAGACTTTCAAGGGAAAATGCTAATGTTCTTTACAAAAGTCTGGGGGATGATGTGTTTTCCCTCGAACAAGACTCGAACTAATACGTTGCATTCATTAGTATTTAAAATATGAGTTCTAAAGAGGTTTTGTTGGGCTGGCCTGGGGACCTCACCATTTATGACATAGTGTTCTGAGTTCCAAATGTTTTTTACAAATGAATTTTTCGAATACAATGTGGTTATGAATTGGGAACTGTTAACAGATTAAAGATAAAATTTTTTCTAAGATATCTTATACCTTAATAAAAACTTAGTTTCCCTATGCCTGTGCCTATTTTCACGTGTACCACAGCAGTCTGGGCCCTGCAGAGGCCTGAAAGGCGGGGGTGGGGGTGGGGTGGTTATTAACAAAATCGATTTCTGGGGAGATTCTGTGCCCATTACTCCATTTGGCACCCACTCTATGATATTGGATAGGGCAGAAATGATTCCCATTTTTATGGAGGCAAAGCCTCAGGCTGTGCTTCTGGGTAGGGAAAACTGCCAGGCTCCAGATTTCTCTCTCCAAAGCTGATGTTGGTGGAATTCAGCTCTGCATTTGGGGCTCTTTGACTGGTACCTTCTAGGGCTAGGATTTTGTCCTCCCTCTCCACCCCCTTAGTTAAGGCCTTTCCCCCAGACTACTGCACTGGGCTCCCGATTAATCCCTCTGCAGAGTCCACGCCGCAAACGTGGTTTATTTCCCTGTCGGACTCCTGGGCCCCTCCGGGCTTCGGACAGGCTGCCCTGCGCGGTGCCCGGCCACCCCGCCGGACCTGCCTGGCTGGGGACCGGCCCGCAGGGGGGCACCCTGCAGGCTTCAGTGGGGGCTTCCCGCGGGAGCCCTCTACAGGCCCTCCTGGTGCAAGGGATGCCCGCCGGGCCCTCCCAAGCCGGCTTCGGGCAGCCGTCCCTGCCTCCACTTGCCTGCAGTGCTTTCTCAGCGCTGCGGGAGGTTCGTGCACACCGCACACACCGTACAAGGGCAGCTCGGCCACGGTGTATAGAGCAAGGAGACCCGAGTTCGAATGTGACCCCAGACACGAGCTTGCCGCCCAAGGCAGGGGACCGAACCTCTGCTCGTGTTACCGCAGCTCCCGCTCTCGTGGCCGGCTTTGGAGGGCAGCGCCACATTAGAAGCGGCTGGATTCTGGACCACAACCCTAAAGCGTTACATAAATACCAGTCATACAGTGCCTGGCACACATAGTAAATGCTTGCAGACTGACTATACTAGCGTGCAGACCGCAGGATCGTAAGCTCGTGGGTATCTCCGCTGCCGCCCTGCCCGCTCCCTCGGGACGGAGCCTGGCACTCGCCTGGCGCGCAGTGAGCGTGCGCAGAACACAATCCGATTCCCGAGGCCCCTCCTTCCCGGGCCGGCCGGCAGTCACGAGGGGGTCGGCTGGGGACGCCTTGGAACGGCGTGGGCCCAACGAGCGACGACGTCACGGCGTGACCACCCTGCAGTTCCGCGGAGGAAAAGAGGAAGCTGAGTCTCTCCGCGGGCGCAGCTGTGTCGCCATGGCGACGGTTGCCGGCCCTCGCCGCGGAGGCCCCGCCCCCTCGCGTCGGCGCCAGCTGCCAGTGGTCGGCGTGCCCGCGCGGCCCCGCCCCGCGAGGTGTGCGCGGCGTGCGTGGTGCGAGCGCGGCCGGACGCGAGGGGCAGCGGCCGGGCGGACGAGGCGGGCGTCATGGCGACCCCGGCGGCCTGGGCCTCGGCCTGCGAGAAGTTCCGCGCGTCGCTGTCGCTGTCGCAGGTGGAGTCTCAGAAGGACCCGGAGAACGACCCGTACAAGTCCAAGTACCGCGCCCGGGAGCTGCTGCAGGAGGTGAAGGCGCTGCTGGGGCCCGCGGCCGATGAGGACGAGGACGAGGAGGCCTTCAGGGGCGGCGTCCGCCCGGGCTCGGAGGAGGGGCCGGCGGCGGAGCACGCCGGGCCGGGGGCCGGGGCCGAGCCCAGCGCACGGGCCGTGCGCCTGGCCGCCGTGGAGCTGCAGCTGGGCCTCAACCACATCGACACGGAGGAGCTGGCGGCGGGCGAGGAGCACCTGCAGAACTGCCTGCGCCTGGTGCGCCGCAGCCGCCTCGAACCCGCCGCTGTGTCCCTGCACCTGCAGGCCCAGGTGTGCCCCGGGGGCGGGACCCTGCGCCGGGGGAGGGGAGCGAGGGAGGGGACCCCGCGCCTGAGAGAGGGGAGCGAGGGAGAGGGCGCCCTATGATCCTGCGCCGGGGGAGGGGAGCGAGGGAGGGGACCCCCCGCCGTGACCCTGCGTCTGCATAGTGGGGGAGGGGAGACAGGGAGGCTCCCCCGCCTTGAGTGATGGTGGAGGGGAGAGAGTGCTCTGGGGTCGAGAGAAAGGAGACACACACACGCGTGGATCCACCTCTTCTTTTCCCTGTCCCTTTACCTGCTGGACTTAAGCGAGAGATTCTTCCCCACTTTGTCTTTATTATTTGGATTTTTTAGTAGTGCCCTGCTCTGTGAACCCCTTTGGGGTTTTCTTGGCAGGAGTACTTGAATGGTTTGCCATTTCCTTCTCCAGCTCATTTTGCTGATGAGGAAACCGAGGCAAACTGTGTGAAGTGACTTGCCCTGCGTCTGGCACCCAGCTAGTAAGTGCTTGAGGTCAGATTTGAACTCAAGTCTTCTGACTCCAGGACTGATGCTCTAAGCAAGGCCAGGAGCCAGGCTTGAAGGGACCTCAGGAGTCATCTAGGCTACCTACTCATTTTACAGAGAAGGAAACTGAGGCCCAGGGAGGTAACAGGACTTAGGATCTTAGAAGAGACCTCAGGGACCAGGTGGTACAATGCTCTCTTTACAGAGAAAACAGATTCAGAAAAGATTGCCCAAAGTAACAGGTGGGCCTTCTGGTTACCCAGGGCACACCTCTTCCCAATCTGGTGACATCGAAAGGCCCCACTTCTTGCCACGCCCAGGCCCTTGGTCACAGAGTGGGAATTAAGCCAGACAAGCAACCGCCCTGCCTGGGATTTGTGAGTGCAGCCAGAGACAGTATTGCTCATTTTATTTTTTATGCCTTTTATTTTCACATACTCATTTCTTAACAAATCCTTTCCATTCCCTCCTCCATTATTGCTTTTTTAAAAATCCTGTCTCAAGTGAAGGAGCTAGGCCAGTGGGTCTTAATCTGATGAGTGTGAACTTTTAAAACAAATTTTTTTGAAAATTACATTTTGATATAAATGATTTTCTCTATAATCCTGTATCTTTAATTTTATGCATTTAAAAACATTATTCTGAGAGAGGAGTCATGACACAAAGGAAGGTTAAGACTGACTGATTTCTAGGTTCCCTTTCAGGGTGACATTCCCTATTTTAAAGTCTTGGTGAGCCCTGACCCTGGGAGTTCTGCAGACCCTGTTGTTCCTTGTTCTCAGGGGCCTAGCTGCCCTGACACTCTGTGTTCCTCTTAGTCCCATGCTTGGCCCCTGAGCTTCATTATGACATGGAGTTGAAAGAGCCTTGCCAGTGGCTCAAGAAGCATCTTGTTTCATTTGAAACTTTGGAGGAATCTTGGAGAAGAATCCTTGGGGTGCCTGCCTCTGACAACAAATCATTACTGACATTCAAGGCTCTACCTCATTCTTTTCTAACCTATTTTTCTTTTCCCAACCATATTTTCCTCTCTTCTTCTGGTAGACCCTTCTTGCTCCTACCAGATCAGTCTGTTCTTTCATTCCCATTGCTCCTTCTTCATTTCTGGGATGGCCTCCCCATCCCCGGATGTCAGAATTAAAGGGTCCTGCTCTGCACATCCTTTGTGTCCCTCCTAAGCCGTGCCTCTTGGGGAGCCTTCCTGGCCTCTCCTCTGATGATACTTAGTGTGTGGTTTCTGCCCCTTTCATGGGCAGAATTCATTGTCTAATACAGAGTCTTGACTGGCATCGTGGGTCTGGAACCCTGGAGAAGTCCGCATTTGAGAGGCTCTGGCTGCTCACAGCCTCATTCCTTTGGAGCTAACTGATGTCTTGAGGATTGTGGCCCCCTCTCCAGTCTGTGCCCTGGGTTAGGGGTGTGGGTCGGCGACCGTGTCTGAAGCCTTGGTGCCTGCTTTGTACTTGAATGCCCAAAGCAGATTTTCAAACAGTACACCAGTCATTGTCCTTGCTGCTTCAAGGGGCGCCACACCAGAAAATGCTGTCATGACAGTTAGAAAACAGGTTCCAGACTTCAGGGGAATTACAATCCACTTGAGGAAACATAATCTCTGACCTGCCAGGTAGAATATGGTAGTTAGGGTTTACTGCCAGGCCTCTTTGGAGCATTAGACTTGAAGTGACTTGAGGGTGTCATCTCCTCTTCTCCAGGCTTGACCGCTCTTAAAGTGACAAGAGAGGCAGCACGGCAGACATAGGGGAAGGGCCCTGGCCTCAGAGTGCAGAGAACCCGGGTGACCTTGCTTCTCCAGGTGACCTTGCTTCTCCACTTCCTGCCTGTCTGACCCTACGCAGGTCACTTTGGTCATTTTGGGCCTTCATTTCCCTATCTGTAAAATGAGGCCTGGACTAGGTGACCTTGAAAGTTCCTTCTAGTTTTACATGCTATAATCCTAAAAAGATTGCACAGATGTTGTGGAAGCAGCAATTTTCCTGTTTTATCTTTCCAGGTAGATGCCGACAAGTTCAGTCCTCTGACGCTGGTGTATTGATCGGTGTATTTTTGAATGCCATCTAAGTAGCTTTAAATGTAAATGCACACCATTTTCTCTGAATTGTAATTTATATCTCTTCAATCTAGAATAATCTGGGTATCCTGTGGTCTGAGAGAGATGAAATTGAGACTGCACAAACTTACCTGGAGTCTGCAGAAGCACTGTACAATCAGTATATGAAAGAGGTATGGAAAGCTCTCAGATCAGTTTTGAGTTGTGAGCTAGTCAGAAGCTGATAGGAAAAAAAATCTCTTGTTCTGGTGAGACTTCAGGAGATCCCTGGAGCCTCCCTAATTAGCATGTGAAGGTCTGTGTTAGCTAATGGGTGACATTGCCATTTTATAATGTCATCCTGATGTTTAGTAACTGTATCCCCTTCAGCAGGATTGGAGGGAGATGGTTGGCGTCTGCAACAGGGATTTGTGTGATGGTGAGATTCTATGCTGTTACTATTAGCACCACTAATGGTCTAAAAATTCCCAATTGTTTTTCCAGCCTTACGTTAAGAATTGTGGTGCTTAGAGGAAAGCAAATTTATGTAACGTCTGAAGCCTTTAGGGTGTCACGGTTCCAAAAAGCTTGTAAATACTACATTACAGTGAATTTTAATTTTGTTTTGAGAATTTGGGGCATAGCTTAAATAATTGGAGAAATATATCTCAAAACCAAGGTTAGAAATCATTCCTTTATTTTCATCTTTATTTTCAAATTCAGGTTTTAGAAAATACATACATGTAATTTTTGTGTGAGTTCACACTGGTAATATTTGTAGTGGTTTTGTAGACCCTTGTCTTATCTAGTTATTGATGTTGTGAATAAACAGTGAACACATTTCACACTAGTGATAGCAAAAAATCACAATTTCATTATTTTTGTGTTTTTTTTTAAATAAGAGTACACACAAGAATCACACATTGTCTTAGAAAAGTTGGGGTGACACAGTACAGAGAACTGCACCCCGGATCAGGGTGCTTGAGGTGCTGACTAGTTATGTACCTTTGAGCACATTCTGTAACTTCTTTCTTCATCTGTGAAATGGCAGCACCGCTTTCTGCTCTCCCTGTTTATCTCATCGGGTCATTGTAAGCACCAAATTAGAGACTGTGAATGTGGGTGGGTGTTGAAAAGTGTCCTATATAAATGAAAGGAGATTTTCTGACTGTTCTTTGGAGAGTATTAAAGATAGACTTCTCACACAAGTGAAATCACTAATCATATAACAGTAAGAATCATATAACAGGTTAGTCTAAAGCACTGATTTTTAAGGTGCTACAAAAGCTTTGCTATTTAAAGGGCATTTCCCATAAGCTATGTAATGTGGGATTATAGTAAAAAAGAAAAAAACCAAAACCGCATGGTAAGAAGGAATGATTGAAAGTCAGAGCTGTAAATGGAGGTCAAATGACCCTACCCCCAAGTTGGTTGTACCTCTTGAGGAAGGCAAAAGACCCCAGCAAGATGCTTACGAATGGTTTTGTGCATATAAACTAAGGAATCTTCTACTGTGTTGGATGTCAAGACTTTATTTACATGTATAGAAAGAAACGGTTAAATAGAATTTATTGTCATTGAATTTATATGGGAACACAACTATACATTTTAGGTCTTGTTTTTCACTTCCATCATGTTGATAGGAAAGCAGGGAGTCAGTTAATGAGAGAAGTGGGGCAAAGGCTGCTTTGACTCTTCTGGGAAGGGGAGTGTTTTTTGCATCCTATGAAAAGATAGACATGACATAGGTTATTGTGTTGGTGTGTGTCCCCATCAGTGAGGCGGGTCTTATGCATATTAAACAGTTTTCTGAGTTGTTGACAGAGCTGTGGAGCAGCTGCCACAACAGCGCCTTTGTTAGGGCCTTTGGAGACCTACTCGTCCATTGTGACCTGCCTTAGCAATGCTTTCCTGTCTTGGTGGCTTCCCTCAGTAGAGAAGTCAAATTAGAAATCTGTTCAGAGCTTGCATCAGTGGGTTAGGCTTCTTTCGGAAAAGAGTAGAGTTACTGCTTGGAGCTGGCTGGTTAATCCGGTTTAAGGCACATCAGTGATGATTTGTGTACTAGCAAAAGCAAAGTTGGGCAAAATAAAGACAAAGTACTCTGTTGTTGGGGCATGTGCTGAACTGGGTCATCCCAAGGAGGGAATCTTAGAATGAAAAACACTTTATTCTGGAAGAGGGAGATCCATTTTTCCCCCATCAGAAGAGAACCTGAGAATGACTGAGTAGTCAGACTTAATTTTCCCTAATGATGGTATTGCCATGTGGGTCTTATCTTTGGTTCCACTTCTGAATGTGTGAGAAAGAGCTTGAGTCAGGGATTTGCCCCCTGGAATCATTGCTACCCTTGTTCCTAAGCTTTGGCTCGGGGAATGTGGCCAGCCCAGGCAGGGAAGATGTTTTGTGATGGTTTCTAAGCAGGGGTAGATTTTTTTAGGGTTTAGAAACAAAGCCTGGGATGCAATAGTATTTCCATTTCCATTAGGTCGTAACTTACAGACTTTGGCTTGAGTAAAAGTGAGTGAGATGTTCTCCTGGGCTTCATAGTGTTGTGTTCTTGGCTCAAGAGAACTGGTAAAAATGAAGGCTTTGGGGTTTCTCCTTTTCACCAGAAGAGGGAGCCTGGTATTCACAAAGAGTCTCTTCTTCTAGATTGGGAACCCTCCTCTTGATCCCAATGAGCACTTTCTGACTGAGGAAGAGAAGCTTACAGAGCAGGAGAGATCCAGAAGGTGGGTGTTCAGCATTCCCAAGTGACCTTTCAATGAAGTTGAGCACATTCTAGGTACTTAGCAATCCACATGGTTCAGTGCTGTGTTTGGTCCTGGAGATGATTGGGGGACAGGGGAGGGCTGGTTTCTGTTCTCTACAAGGAAAAACTTCCTAATGGTTCCAGATGTGGGCTATCTCCTGGTCAGAGTGAATTCCTTGTCACTGAAGGTTTTTAAGTAGAAATGTGTGATATCCCTCCTATCAGTGATACCACAGTTGGGATTCCTCCTTTGGGCAGAGTTTGAACTAGGGGTCCCTCATCCTTCTGCAACTCCGTGATTCTCTGTTCATGGCCTGTTGTCATCACAGATTTGAGAAGGCATATACTCATACCTTGTATTACCTGGCGCAAGTCTATCAACACTTGGAAATGATCGAGAAGGCTGCTCAGTATTGCCACACTACCCTTAAACGCCAGCTGGAATACAGTGGCTACCACCCCATAGAATGGGCGATCAACGCTGCCACCTTATCCCAATATTATATCAATAAGGTAAGCCCTTGCCCAAAGGCATGGCACAGTGGGTGCTCTGGGTGGTCTTGACATGGAGTCCTGAGTAAAGAAATCAAGACTCTGTTTTCTTTCTTGTGCCTCTGGTAAGGATTCCTGATGGGGACCATAATATGAGTCTAGCCTAGGCCTCTTCCTGGCCAAGACGTAAAGCGGAGAGCTGGGCTCGGGGCATGCGAGGTGTTGGTTATTTCCCTGCTCTTCCAGGCCTGGGTAGAAAGGGGCCTCTCAGCATACTGTGATCCTGCATCATCTATAATGGAGCCTTGTGGAGGGGATGGAGTATTACATTTTTGAGAACTAACATTCAAATGCAACTCCTGCCACCTGTTGTGACAATTCACTTTCTCTTCTCTGCCTCTTGGTTTCTTTATTGGTAAAATTGAGGACTTAGACTAGATGGTCTATAAGATTCATCACTACTCTGTTATCCTTTGATAAGTCATTTGAGTAAAGATTTAAAATAATAAATACATCTTTTTCTAAAGTTTAGTTTAATGAAATATTAAGTTAAATTGAGCTTTTATCTTGATTGCAGAAATAGCTTTATCTTTATGAATTTGTGGGTGCTCTTTAGGAAACTCATAACTATCATCTGAATTTCAGAAGGAAGTTGATAAATAGCATGATCTTTTTCAGTTATTTTGAGAATTAGCTTCCCTCTGATAATTTTTACAACTAGAAGAAACGATCTCAGCTCAGCTCCAGTTCAGTGTATTTCTGGAGCTTCTCGTTTCTGGTTTCATCTGCCAAGCCATGGAGTCCTTTGGAGTCTTAAATACTCCCCCCACATAAGTTACTCCTCCCGAGAGCACAGGCCCTTTGGTACATTAGTTTAGCAATCGAAGCCTCTGCGTGTGTCCCAGGGGGCCTCCTTTATCACAGGTTTTTAACTCTGCCTCAGACACTCTGTGCATGGGCACTAAGACTTTTGGGACACTTATTTAATGCTGAAGATCAAATCTAGGTTCATGTCTCCCTTAGCTACCCTTGAGCTTCCTCTTGAAAACCCACTATTGCAGAATGAAGTAGTTCTTGTTTTATAAACAGTTTGGGGAGTTGGTTAGGTACCCTGCTGGTGTCATCTTAGCTATGGAGGGTGGGTGCTGCTAGCCTGGTGGCATGCTTACCAGCAGAAGCCCGCCGATGTCATTCAGAGACTTGCTATGCTACTCTGGCCAGCATGTCACTATGGAGAATTCCTTGGTAATCTTGAGACAGTTAAAACTAGTTTTCTAATGACCGTGTCTGCTTTTAAATGACAAATTCCTGAATTCTGTTACTAAAATAGTTTCTTTTTCCAGGCTTGGGTAGTGGACTTTCAGAGCCGTGTGAGATATGTCTCTTTATTTACAAACCCCACTAGGTAGTGATCCTTCTGGCCCATGTGGTAGAGAGAGAAGGGGAATACTTGATTATCAGAATCTACTTCTTTGTATTTTAAGAGCCAATGGTTTATTTTTAAAGTTTAGCTTTCTCCCTTTATGTAGTCCTTTATCTAGTCTAGAAGGCCAGGTCTTGATTAACCTTTTATTTTAGTAATTTAGACTAAAGGACTTAATGGAGGAAGCTTTAGTTTGGATAAAGGTTAATAATATGTCTTATCTACTCACTTGTTAGCACTGGGAGAGCTCTTTTTTTCCCCATGCTCTTATGCCTTCACCAATTCAAATTATTATTAAGTTGGATGCTGCTTTGTTCTTCAATCTTTCAGAGAGTGGCACGTGATTTAGAAACCCCCAAACCTAAGGCACAGCCATGAGATGCTTCTTCTTGGCCTCTGGGCAGATTCTCCCATAAGGAAGCCATGTGCAGCTAGAGGGAGGGGCCAGGCAGGTACTTAGCCCTGTGCTTCCCACCTGTCTTAGGGGTCTGTGGCTCTGCACCAGGGCTTAACTGTTTTTTGTGTTCTGGGCTCCTTTGGCAGTCGGATAGAATAATGTTTTTATATTGGAATAAGGTTTTTAAATGTATAAATTAAAATGTGTAGGAATATAAAGGAAGCCAATTATCTTGAAATACTGTATGGTATGAAAATGATTTTTCCCTCCAGGTTAGAAAGCTCTCCTCTAGATTGTATTCTCAATAAATTCTTCATGTTTAGGGGACTATACTGGAATTTTGCATGGGATTGTTTACCCAGGCAAACAAATGAGAAATTAAATATGGGAATGTATCTTGTGTGTTGAAAAAGAGGCTTTTTTGGTGGGATGTTTTGGTAGATTTTATTGCTCTAACTGTATTTAAAGATTGCATATTCTGTTAACAGTTGCCAGTCTAGAAATTCAAATCTCATTTCACTGTGGCTTGCTTTTCTCATAGCAATGTTTTATGGAGTCCAGGCATTGTTTGTCAGCTGCAAGTGTCATCTTCAGCCAGGCTGAACAGAGTCCATCAACAGAAGACAGTGAGTGTGGGTGTTTTCATATTGCATGGTTTGTGAAAGCATTTTCTGAGCTGTGGTGCAGATAACGCATCAGGAGTCAGGGTGTGCTTGTTGGTCGGCAATTGCAGTCATATGCTGGCCACTTTCCTTGTATAATAGTAGACAAAGTGCCCCTTGAGTCGCTTCTGTGCTAAAATTCTTAAATTGGGAAATGAGATCCCTCTTGCTCACCTCCCCAGTGAACGCTCAGACCCTGAGCACAGGCTTGTGCTCTGGCCGGTGATCCCGGGCCGGGGAGGGCGGCCTCCTGTGAGCTCCCCCCCTGCTCGGAACATTTCCTGCATTTATGGAGCATTCGCATGTTTTCCCCCCATTAGAATGGGAGCTCACGGAGGGCAGGGACCACGTTTTTGCCTTTCATGATTGGCACAGGGCCAAGTGTTTAATGTATATGGATCAAGAAGTTAAGTAGTTTGTTCATGATCACACAGCCCGTGTGGGCCAGAAGTAGAATGTAAACCCAGGTCTTCTGACTCTGAGGCCAGAATTCCCGTACACTGTGTACTGCTCCTGCTATTTAGTTGTACCAAATTGCTTTTTATAAAATCAAGTAAGAGTTACTGACTTAGATGACTTCAGTATTTTGAGAAAATCAGCACTCTGGGCAAGAATTGAGAGAGCTTAATCGCAGAAAAAGTCTGTGGTATGGTTTAGTGGAGAAGTCATTTTCTTGAGTCTCTTCCATATGAAAGAATTGAGGCTGTTTAACTGGGAGAAGAGAAGACTACTTGGGGGCTGGGGGAGCATGATCTTCGTCTTCAAGGATTTAAAGGGCTGTGATTTGGAGTAGGGATCAGGCCTTGGCCAAAGTCATTTTGTCCTCAGAGGACATCAGAAGCAGTGGTTGGAAGTTACAAAACAGGCAAATTTAACCCATTCTCAAGAAAAACTCCCTAATAGTGGAATATTCAAGAATGGAATGGATTCCTTCAGATCATCATGTACCAAGGCCTAATGATCACCTGCATGTCCTGTGAGGATTCCCATTGATTATGGACTCTATTAGAAGGCCTAGGGTGTCCCTTCCAACTCTGGATTCTCTAACTGGGCTTTTCTACATCTTCCAAGAACATTCATTTAATGTCAGTTTTGTAATGGATACAGATGGTTGAGTTGGGATGTCTGCAAGGATATAAAGACTGTTTTGCTTCTAAGAATGAAGTTATCAAAAAGCATACATCCAGAGAAGAGAAAATTGCAGACCTTTATTCCATCCTGGGCCTGGGTCAGACTGTTAATCTTGTTAGTTTTCATCAGTTTCATTCTTTATAGAGCCCTTTACCTCCATTGCTACTAGGCCCAAGGTTAAGAGTAAGAACATAATCATCATTTTGCCACCAAACACCTGAACTCACCTATTTCTCTTTTGAAACTTTTACTAGTTCACTGTTTGATTTCACAGGGACAGGATCCAGTTTTTTGGTACCTGGTTAAAAGAAAGTATGCTCAGTTTCACTGGGTATTGACTATTAAAAATTCCTTTCTGCCCTTTATATCAAAAGCAATCTTAATTGCAAATAGGGATGCTGAAGAGGTAGAGGTACCTTTAATAAACCAAATAGTTTGGGTGTTTTTCTTTCATAGTTTAACAACCTCTACTGCATGGAGTGAGAATTTATTTTTTTGAAGACTAAAAAAAATTAGTTTGAGATATCTGATTAAAATTCTTTTTTTTTTTTCTTTTTGGAGTGGAAGGGCAGGGCAATTGGGGTTCAGTGACTTGCCCAAGATCACACGTTTAGTAAGCGTCAAGTGTCTGAGGACAAATTTGAACTCAGGTCCTCCTGACTCCAGGGCTGGTGCTCTATTCACTGTGCCACATAGCCGCCCCATGATTAAAATTCTTAATGCCCAGCACTTTGAAAGTCAGCTACCTTATGAATTTAAAGATGCATTATATTGTGTGTCTTATCAGCTGAAACTGAACAAGACCAACAAGATCTTCATCAAAGAAAAGCAGAAATTGCCAGATGCTGGATCAAGTACTGCTTGAATCTCCTGCAGAATGCACAGGCCTCTCTGGAGGTAAGGCCAACAAAAAGAGTTGCTTTTGTGTTTAAGGGTACGGAACCTCTTAAATGAGTCTGTAATCCCCTAAGAGTGTGGCCAAATGACCCACCCAGGATAAGCCAAGTGGGTGAAGAATGCTTATTGGACAGACATGGACAGCCCAAAGATCTGTGTCTTAGCAATGACTAGGTGCTGTGACATGTGGCCTTGAGACCATAGATTTCCCACCCCTGGTTTAGCGATAAATTTTACATCTTTCTCTTCTGTTAGTAGTTGGAGAATGTAAGGGAAAAAAATATCCACGTTGTTAGAGATGATAGTAGATGGGGGTCCTACTTTAACCTTTTGCTTTTCTTGCCTTTCAGGACAACATAGGAGAACTTGACCTTGATAAACAGTCTGAACTTAAGGCTCGGAGGAAAAGAGAGGAAGATGAGAAAGAAAATGGCAGGAAGAAGGTTGTGCTCTTTGGCACTAGTGATGTGTGTGATGCCATCTTGGCCATGGAAGAGAAGGTGGCCTGTGTGCCTCCATTAGACTTTAGGGAAGCCAGAGAGGTGTTTTTAGTGGGCCAGAACTATGTCTTTGAGGCAAAAGAGTACTTTCAGGTTGATGGTTACATCACTGACCATATCGAAATTGTCCAAGACCACAGCTCTCTGTTCAAGGTGCTTGCCTTCTTTGAAGAGGATTATGAGAGGCGCTGCAAGATGCACAAGCGGAGAATAGACATGCTGGAGCCCCTCACTGTAGACCTAAATCCACAGTATTACCTGTTGATCAACCGGCAGCTTCAGTTTGAGCTCGCACACACCTACTATGAGATGATGGACTTAAAGGTGGCCATCGCCAACAGGCTAGAGGAGCTCGATTCCCACACCATAAAGAAGATCAATTCCCTGGCCCAGTCAGCTATCAAGTACTACGAACTCTTCCTAGACTCCCTTAAGGACCCCAATAAGGTTTTTCCAGAGCAACTTGGGGAAGACGTTCTCCGCCCTGCTCTGGTAGCTAAGTTCCACATTGCTCGGCTCTATGGCAAACTCATCACCTCTGATGGTAGGAAGGAGCTAGACAACATGCAGGCCTCCTTGGAATACTACACGTTCTTGGTCGACTACTGTGAGAGGTACCCTGAGGCTGTGCGTGCCGTAGAGACTGAGCTAGAGCTCAGTAAAGAGATGGCGGGGCTGCTTCCAGCCAAAATGGAGAGGCTGCGGGCCAAGCTGAGCCCTTTTACTTAAATCCTCATACCACAGGCTCTAGAAATGTGCAATAGAGCAGTGTCGATGTTAGCCCTGGATCTCACCTCTAGTGAGCAGAGAAGTGCAGCTAGCGCTGTAGGCAGGGCTCTCCTCAGCTCCCTTGTCAGTAAAATGGCTTCATGATTTTCTTTTGATTTTGTACATTTCTTCTGTCAAGTGAACTTGTGGTTAGTGTTTTAGACGGCTTGTTTCCTACCTTTCCTGCCTTATCTTTTTCCACCACAAGGCCCGCTTTCTAAATGTGAGTTAACTTGCAGAATAGGACTTCAGGGATGACTTCAAGGAATATTGTGGCCGGTGTAGCTGGTGGACAAAAGTTACTGTATTTTTTAAGAGATGCAGTTTTCTAGGGTAAAATAAACCATGAGCTTCCTGCAGTTCCTCCTTCTAGAATTCTAATTCCCTAGAGACATGTTTCCCCATTACAGTTTTATGATAACTAACCTATAATTTATTTTGTATGTTGTAAAATTCTTTGTCTATATTATAGGAAAAAATTATTAGGGATGTAATAAACAGACTTGCTTCACTAACAGTATTCATTTAGATTTTTTGTCATCTTCGTGGATCTCGTCCGATTCAGGTTATCCTATAGTTACCACTGTTATTTCAGACTAAAAATATGTAACTTGTGAAAAGATGCAAACGGTCATCGTGTTGAGACCCCCAGAGAAGTCCTGATGTCTAGTTGTGGCCAGAGGTGACTTTCCGGAGCCAGGCCTACAAAATACAAGCTCCAGCAGGTGCTGCCAGACTGCAGGCAGCTTGAGAGTGGGCCTGGCAGCGACATTACTGTCTGTCTGTGCCACCTACTGTGTCGAGCCTCACCACCAGGAGGTGGGCCACCTCAAGTTTGGGGCCTGTGGAGTTCTGGGAAACAATACAAAAGAACTCTTGGCCCTAGATTGCTCATATCTGCTTTTGCACTGACTGGGCTGGAAAAGGGAATTCCCCAAGGCTTAGGCTATCTACAAACATTACTTCTGTGGCCAGTAGGCTGGCCTACAACTGATCTGTAGGCAGAAGCAAATATCCAACATTGGCATCCTCATAAACAAAACCAGGTAATTTTAAGAGAGAGAGAGAGAGAAAAACCAGGAGGCAATCTCCTGTGCATTGGGTGGTTCTTTGGGCATGTTTATTGGAAAATATGGGCCAGAATAGCCCAGGAGGTTGGATATGAGATTGTGACCTTCCTCAGTGGAGAGAGTACTACTGCACTGCCAATAGTGCACCTCCTGATAGAAGATGGGAGAAAAATGCCATTCACTTGGTACTCAGTTGTGCTGCCCCCCAGATTGGTCCTTCAGATTCTTCAGGGAATTGGATGGTTCCTCTAAGACTCGCCTTCTTCAGACTGGGAAGTGATCCTGGTGGTCTGTACATGAGGTCCTGAGTGACACTGAGGGCTGTCTTACTCATCACTGAAGATGTGTCTGTGTATGACTAGAGTTCCCGATGGGTCTTTCTGCGACTCCATCCAGCTGCCCCTGCTAGCTGTTGCCCTGCATCTCCCTCATTTGGGCTGAGTTTGAGAAAGCCTCCATTTGGTGCCTCCACTTTACCTCTTCTACTCCCCTTCCTTCCCATTTGCCTTCTGCCCTCATTGTTGGACTGAAGCTACCCTCTCCAAACTTAGTGGCCTTTTCTCAGCGCTTACTCTTTTTTGCACTACTGTTGACTTCCTCCTCCCCCAATACTCTTTCCTTTAGGTTTTCCTGACATTGTCGTCCTGGTTCTCTTCTGCCTCACACTTGCTGGATATCCATCTAGGTCATGACTGCTTACTGTGGGCGTCAAGGCTATCCCAGGCCCTCCTGGTTGGTGATCTCGGCCCTAACCTCTTTCCTGATCTTAGACTGTTCACCAACAGTGATTGCATGGCTGTCTCTGACAAGATGCCCTCCCTGTAGGTGTCTCAAACTTGGCACGTCCTAAATAAGACTGTGTTTCTCCCTGAACCTTCCCTCCTACGGAACTTCATCATCCCTGTCAAGGGCCCCACCAGCCTCCTAGTTGTTTGGCCCTGGGACTTACACGCACTCAGGCTTTCTTTGTTCAGTTTGATTTTATTTGTAGCTCCAGATTCTCCCCCCCACACTGGGAAGGCCAGGAAAACAAAACCTGTTATCACCATGAACATTACACGTTCCTTCATTTGCCGAAGCCCTCGGGGTTTTGTGAACCTCAGTTTCCTCCTGAAGAATGATGCCCCTGGACTAAATGGTTTCTAAGGTTTCTTCCACTTCTTACATTTCCTGATGCTACATCTTAGATAAACCAAGGGAAGCATAAACAGAGGCTGTATTCTAGTAGATTAAACACTTGATTTTTATGCCATCAGTTTGCAGCATGGTCTGCTAGGTGGCACCAGAGTGCACAGAGAGCTGGGCCTAGAGTCAGGAAGACCTGGTTTCAGATGTGGCCTCAGACACTTAACTAGCTGTGTGACCCTGGGCAAGTCACCTAACCCTGTTAGCCTCAGTCTTCTCATCTGTAAAATGAGCTGGAGAAAGAAATGGCAAACTATTCCCGTGTCTTAGCCAAGAAAACCCCAAATAGGATCATGACAAGTTGTACACGACTGAAAAACAACTGACCGGCAAAATTTGCCTTTCTGCAGAATGCCCTCAGTTCTTTCCTCTTGGGACAAAAGTCAGCTCTTTCACTCTGAGGCAAGGTCCCTTTAGTAATTGCCATCTATCTGGTGCCCTAAGATTTACAAAATACCTCCTCCACAACCTTCCTTGTAAAGTAGGTGATTTGAGTATTATCTCTATTTTATACATAAGAAAACAGCCTCAGATGAAATGACTTGCCCACAGCCATGCAGCTGTGTAACATCTGAACCAAGAATCAATTTCTGCATTTTGAGTCCAATACGTTTTCCGCTAGATCATGATATTTGGAGCACTTTTTCATGCAACTCTTGATAGCTTGGATTTCTTAGGAAACTACATGCTCAAATGCTGTGACCATTTATTATTTGGGGAATTATTATGAGTGTGAATCAACTTCTTATATGTCTTAGAAACGAGACCTTTCTTAGAGAAACTTGGGTTGAAAGATTCCTGCCACTTCCAGGCTATCTGGCTCCCAGAAGATATGGTTTCTCATTTTATCTGCCCTGGGTTTGGTTGAGCAAAATCGCTTACATTTTGTGTAATCACAGCTGTCTGTCTTGTCTTATCTTCTGTGATCCTCTCCCTTGTTTGTTCACAGACTCTTTTTTGGTGGTTTTTTTTCCCCCGGCTCCTAGAATTTGTTTTTGGAGCTTATCTTGGAATATGGTATGAAAGGCTATGTGTGATACGGAATATGGTATGAAGTGAGCAGCTGTGTGGAGGATCAGTTGGGGAAAGGAGAGAATTTCCTCTTTCAAAAATTGCTAGTGAGGAACCTGAAGGCCCAGGGCTATACCAGTAGTGTTAAGAGGCCAGATGTGTACCAGCTACATGGTGCCAGGCCTGAAGTCAGGAAGACCTGAGTTCAAATCTGGGCTCAGACACTAGCTGCGTGACCTTGGGCAAGTCACTGCCCCCCGTTTGCCTCAGTTTCCTCATCTGTCAACGGAGAAGAGAATCGCAGACCCCTCCAGGATCTCTGCCAAGAAATCCCCCCCACCCCCAAAAAGAAGTATCAGACATGACTGAAGTGACTGAAGAGCCACAGCCTCTGACTACACGTCATGCTCTTTCTACCACCATACCAAACTGACATAAGCATAGCTCGATTACAAGTACGTGTCTATAGTGTACTCACTGTGTGTACATGCATGTGTATCTATGCACACACGTGTACACAGAGAGCACACAGGGGGATTTCAGACAGGCTTGTAAAGGGCTCAGAGCCAACGTTTTGGGTTGGTTGGTCTCTTTGATTCTACTCTGTTCGAAAGCACAGTATTATATTTCTAATTTTTGTGTATGATTTTATTCCTTATTTTGTTTCTTTCCTCTCCAGTTATTAAGTTCCAAGCATTTTCTTCTTTTTCATTAAAAAAGATGGTATCCAGCAGTTGCTTTCAGGGGCCCTCATCTCCAGATGGGCCTCTCCCCTGTTTCCCCACTAGCTATCTCTAGCTTTTCTGAACTCCAGCTTATCTTGCCCCCTTTGTCTTTCCCATTATCACTCAAAAGCAGGTTGTGTTATCAGAAGACCTCATCCCCTTCCTCCTTCCTCAGTGAGCCCCTTCCTACCCACTAATGCTTTCAGATTCTTACTGAAGGCACAGTTAGGACAAGGATATGGACTTTCTCTTATGAATGTGTTTATTGTCTCTTTATTCTTTAAATTGTAGATTTAGAATTGGAAGAGACCTTTGGAGATATCTAGTATAGTTTCATTTTTGTGGCTGTCCATGGTCCTATGGATGTCAAAGCTTGAATCAAAACCAGGTCCTCTGCCTACACTACATCCTACTACTTCTAATTTCTTCTCTGTAAAACTCCTTTTTTTACTTTCTTTTAAAAATTTTTTTCCCCAGAATTTATTCATTTTTAGTTTTCAACATTCATTTCCACAAGATTTTGAGTTCCAGATTTTCTCCCCATCTCTCCCCTACCCCCTACTCCAAGATAAAACCCACTCTTAATAGCAATATTCTCCCTTCTCCCCCCGGAAAAATGAAAGCTTTGTAAGGGCAGGGACTTTTCCATTTTATCATCTCACTCCCAGGATTCCTTGTCCACATTAGGCACTTAATCTGCTTCATGGATTGAACTGGACTGGCAACTGTCTCTGAAGACTCACAGTGACGAGTGTGGGTATGAGTAGGATGTAGCACCTTGTCTGAGAGGATTATGCATGGGAACTCACATGAAAGATCTCATCCTGGAAATGGGTAATTGGTAAAGGAGATGAGTCCGTGTGTGTCTCAGCGCTTTAACAAGGATGGGATAGCTGGGGCTTTGTCCAGGCACTCACACTGTGGAATGTACTTCATCTTTGCTGCAGTCCAGACACTGCTGTCCCATGGCTTTGTGACTCATGGACCTCCGTGGATCCATTGCCCATTGAGGGTGGGAGGAAGGTGGACTCCCAGGAGAATGTGAGGGTATGGAGTTGTGGAAGCCAAGTAAAGATGGGGAGTGGACAAGGTGCCTATTGTACCGGATCAATACACAAATGACTCAGGACAGACGGTGGCCCTGACTCGCAGGTTGGCCTTCCCCCAACTCTACCACACTGCCTCCCACCTCATACACAGAGAGGGGACAGCCCTAGCTACACGTGTTACCAGGAGAGCTGTGTCGTCAGGTGGAGGAGCAGGAAAGGAGGTGGACTGGCCGTCCCGCCCCTTTGTGTCCAGGAGGTTGTGGAGCCCTGCCCTGCAGCTTCCTGGGTGGGTCTCGGAGGAGGAGGGTAGGATACGACCGGATGCCCCCAAGCGTTTGCATCTGCACTTGTAGAGGGGCAGCACGGTCAGCACCTGACGCTGTCCCTTGCTTTTTGAAGATGCTTATGAGAATGTTTGGTTGATGGGATTGAATTCCAGGATCCCCGCCCTTCTCAGGTAGTTTTGATTACATATAATCAGAGTTTTGCACAATATGCAGCTAAAATTAGAAGTGAAAGAGTTAACTGAGGTGAGTATTTGCCCATAAGCGTCCGAGGTTGGATTTGAACCCGGGAAGATGTGTCTTCCTGACTGTGCTCTGTGCACTAGGGTGCCTCCTAGCTGCCAGGTTTGTTAGCACATAATTGGGCCAAATAGCTTCTGAGAACTTCCTTAATTTTTCTTCAGTTCTAAGTTCTTTTTCATTTCTCTCTCCTTTTTTTAAAAAAAAGATTAACTATTTATTTTATATTATTACTGTTTATTATTTTTTAAAATTCTTTGAAAACCTATTTTTATTTATCATTCCAGTGGTCTTTTTGCTTTCAATATTATCAGTGCCCATGTATAATTAATAGGAACATCACAGTCCTGTCCTATCTCTATTCTTTATTATAATCTGTGACCTTAGAAAAGCCTCCAGAAGCCCACCACTTTCCCTCTCCTTCTTCTAGGGCTTTGGCGACTTGGAAGACAGGGCCACTGGATTTCAAGTCAGAGGGCCTGTGTTCAAATTCTAACTTTGCTTCTCATTTTGATGCCGTTGGACAAGTCACATGATCTCTCTCCTTCTCTGTAAAAATGAGGAGATTGAAGCAGGTGGCCACAAGATGCCTTCCTTTTCCAACCCTGTGATTCTGTGACTGTTAAGCCCCACAATCCTATCTTGGTTCACGTACTTTTGGATCTGGAAGCCTGGGGCTCAGACCCCAGCCAGCTCTGTCTAGTAAAGGGAATGACTTTGAGCAAGTCCTCTCCATCCTCAATCTCTAAGGTGTTCCAGGTGTTCCCTGTTGTCACCTTGGGCAAATGACTTGGTCTCTTTGGGCTCAGTTTCTTCCTCTGTAAAATGAGAGGGTTGGCTAAGATGGTCTTGGAGGCCCCTTCCAGCTCTAATCTGTGTTCCTATGAGCTCTGTGAGAGATGCCCCCACTTTACAGATGGAGAAGCTGAGGCTCTGGGCTTCGTGGGCTCACCAAAATTTAGGACTTAAAGAATATTGTAGATTGGCCCATAGTCTAATCCTCTCACTTTACTGAGAAGGAAACTGAGTCCTGGGGTAGTGAAATGTCTTGGTCGGTCATTGAGGCAGCATTTGAACCCAGCTCCTCAGACTCCAAATCCTGTGCTTTTTCCACTGCACCCTCCTGCTTCAAAGTGAAATTACTAGTGTTAACTAAGTACTAGCTGAGTGAAGGGCTAGAACCCAGCTCAGATGTCCTGATTCCTAGGCCCAGGGGGGCTCTGCCCCTTCTCTTGCTTGGGGGGGGGGGGTGCAGATAATTCCTGTTGGTGCGTTCCTTAGTTCCTCTCTGTAGGAAGCTGGGCCTACTGTGGAAGAGGCCCCGCCCCCCCTCCCCCCAGGCTTCCTCGGGCCAACCAAGCAGAGGGTACGGGGAAATGAATCTTGCAACACAGCTTGGGTTTCTTAAACCCAGAGCATCACATGCAGATAAACAAGGGTGCTCTGAATGTGGTCAGGCCATGTTTAACATCCTGTGTACGTCTTAGGTCGACTGGAACTGGCCATAAATGAGTCACCTCGAAAACGGAGCTACGGCCCCGGGCAGGTTAAGCAATAGATTGGCCCTGGCTCTCCTGCTCTCTCTCCCCATCCCCACCCTCCCATGAACCCCCACCAATCCATAGAGTCCCTCCATGAACAAGACACCATGCTAAGGGGTCCCAGGATGGAGAGGGATAAGACAGGATCCCTTCTCTCGAGAATCTATTATCTAGGTAGGGAGTTAAGGCATAGGAGAAGGAGTGTGGTACGTGGGAGAAGAGTGCCAGATTTGCCTTCGGAAGACCTGAGTTCAAATCTTGCCCCTGGCACCTATTACTTGTTAATTAGCCCTTATTTAGCATTTACCTGTGAGCCAGGTAAGTGCTACGGTCGTAGGGCGGTCCTTCCTCTCCAGGAGCTCGTGAGCTAAGCCTATATGACCACAATCCCTCTCAGCCTCACTCTCCTTATTTGTAAAATAGGAATAAGCTCCTTGGAGGGATGGCATTATGTCTTCTCTGTCTTAGGAACCCTTCCTCATAGTAAGACTTCACTGTGGCTCCTGGGATGGGGGGAGCGGGTGGAAGGATAGTACCAGGAGCAGCACGTGTGGGAAGATTGGGAAGAGCCCTCGTGTTAATATAGGTGAAGCCCTTTGAAACCTTGCCTTGCTGTAGAAATGCAAGTTACTGTTGTTGGGGTTGTCTCATTGTTGTTGCTGTTTGTGTCATTAGAAAATGAGGAGCTGCTGGGGTCTCCTCCAGCTTCCCATCGGATTCTCAGGTCTTCTGATTCTTTGCCCTGCTGCCTCTTGGCCCACTGGGCAAAGAGTCTCATGGGTGGGGGCCCTCCAAGAGGGCAAGCCCTGCCCAGTGGGAAGGATGCTGGCTTTGAGGGTCCAGTTGAGCTGGGCCCTGGAGCATAGATGTACAGAGTTCCGGGGTTCAAATCTGAATTTGGTCATTTACAACCTTGGGACCTTGGATGATTCGCTTCCCTATTTGTAGGGTGGCCTGGGTCTTGAAGGATGCATTTACACAGGATTGGGGGTAAGATTTGGGGTCTGGGCTTACTGCCTGTAGAACATTTTGGATGAGTCAATGTCTGTTTGTGCAATGAGTGGATTGTACCTATAGGATCTCAGGTCAGTCACTTCCCCCTCTAAAATGGAAGGCTGAGATCTTCAAGTGACCTTCTTCCTCCAACATTCTATGCTTAAAAGTCCCTTCCAGCTAGGAGTATCTGTATGCTATGGTCTGCTTTCAACCATGTTTGAGCATCCTGGGAAGTGATGTCCCCCTAAGCATCAGCCTCTAGAGGACCCCTCTCTGGGTACATCTGGGTCAACTTTCCTTGGAAAGGCCTGTTCCTAGACAGAAGGGTACTTCTGAAGCTTTGGGCAAATGCCCAGGGACTAGTGGCAGCGATGATGTGAAATGGATTATTGATTGGTTAGTAGTGAAGAGTTTTAGTCATCAGAACACTAGTCCTCATGACCAGTTACTGGGACTTAGATTTGGATAGTCCTTGGTACAAAAGTTTGTAGGAGGCGTTGTAGGAGTCTGGCAGGGACTGGACCTGTCCTTGAGAGAAATAAAAGGGATGGATGGAGGGTGATTCAGCCTGGTGAGGAGATGTTTTTTCCTAGCACTGGGTCTCTGTGGTATAGCGGGGTACTGGGTCTGGGACTTTCCAGAGGATGTTTTCCCTGTTATGATGGATTCTGGAGACCCTCTTTTGCAAGTCAGAGTAACTGTGGACCAATCACAGTGCTCGTGTAGTTGGAATCCAGTGAACTTTATGTAGTGAACATATATAACCAAACTATGTAAAAAGCTGCTTTGATTGTAAGGGCTGTGTTGCTGGTCACACCGAGGGGCCATTGACCTCTATTGCTGGTCATTGCTAGCCTTACCGATAAATAGATTACACTTGGACTTTTGTGCCTCAGTTTCTCTTAATCTCAGATTTATTGTGACAATGAACAGTTATTCCCCACCCACCCCTGCAAAACTGTAAAGTGGGGACAACCCCCTGGCCAATGGTGGGATTAGAGGATTTTGGGTGGGCAGGCTGGAGCTCAGAGGTTCCCCAGAGGCTCATTGTACAGATGGGGAAGTGGAGGCCCAGGCCAAGTCAGCGAGTGGGGCCCGGTTGCGGGTATTTGGGCAGTATGGAAGAGAGCCCAGAAGCATAGCCAGGACCTCTCGCGTCAGACCCAGGGCTCTTTCTAATCAGGCCACTTGTTCTTTCTTACTCTTCTCCTTCTTCCAGCCCCTTCCTTCCTGCCCTCTGTTCTCCTCTCCGTGGCTCCTAAGCCTTATCATCCCTTCCACGCACACCCAGAGTGTGGAAAGGCCTTTGTCTCCTCTGAATCAAGCTTCCTTCCCCACCAGGCAGCTCACTCTCTGAGCAAGCCCCAAGGTCCAGGGCTTTGGCCTTGGAAGGGACCAGAGAGAACAACTAAGTTCACCTCATCATTTTTTCAGATAAGGAAGCTGAGGTCCAAAGAAGGGACTTGTCCAAGGTCACCCAGGTGTCCTGGTCCTGTGTCCTCGGCCTGCAGGCCCCTGGTACTCCCTGCCTCCTGATCACTGATCAGTGCCCTGGTCTGGGTCTCTAGTCACGGGTCGATGTGGCACTGGGGTTCATAAGTGGGGCTGACAGAGGCAGGACTTGGAGTTGGGAAGCTTAGATTCGAATCCTACCTCAGAAACTTGCTAGTTATGTGACCCTGCGCGGCAAACTTTAATAATAATAATGCCTAAAAATAAATTAAAAAATAATGCCTACTATGTGTCAGTCATTGTGCTGAGCACTTCACAAAGATTATCTCATTTGATCCTCACAGCAACCCTAGGAGACCAGTGTTCTCATTGTCCCCATTTTTCAGGTGAGGAAACAGGCAAACAGAGGCTGAGTGATTTGCCCAAGGTGACACAGCTAAGTGCCTAAGGCTGAATTTGAACTCGGGACTCCAGGCCAGGCACTCCATCTAAGCCTCTTGCATTTCCTCATCTGTAGAATGGGGATGATCATAGTGATGTGGATACAGAGGTACTCCAAAGGTTGAGTTGTCCTTTCACTGGTTTATCCTTTAGAGGCACCCTGAAATACAGAGGTGCCCCAAAGGTTGAGTTGGTCATTCCCCGACATCATAAAGTCTCCCCTTATCTTGAAATATCACAAAAATACACTTTATTCTAAAATTCCTTGTCTCCTCCCATCCTGTCATAAAGATTCCTCTGCTTGCCCGCTGACATCATTGGGGAGTCCATCCCTCCCTCTCCCCAGAGGCCCTGCTGCCTGCTGGCTCCCCAGGCAACGGGCCTAGGGCATTCTGCCCATCTTTCACTTGAGGGTAAAAGAGCCTGGCATCTGACTCTCAATCCATCACCCCATCCACAGTCCCACCCTGCTTCCCAAATGTCCCAATCCCTGTTCCCTTCCCCTTCCCTAGCCCCCTGAACACCCCCAGCTCGCCTTGCTCAGGACCACCCATTAGTGAGCATTAGAGGAGCCCACCGAACTTCAGTGTTCTGGATCCCAAGCCCAGCCTTCCCGCTGTGGTTCCACGCTGCCTCTGGAGAGGGGCCTCAGGAGTCCTGAGCCTCACTGGGCAGAAGGGGAAAGCGGCTGGACACAGTGAGGGACTGGTCCAGGGACACGCGCCTGGTCAGAGCTGGGCTGCTAACTCCCGGCCAGCCCTCTCTCGGTCCCTTATGGGCTTCCCTGCTTTGGGTGTCCCGGGACCCACTGGGCTGTCTCAGGAAGCCCATGCACCTCTTCTCAGAATGACGTTTTTTAAGGGAATAAACTAAGAGACACAAGATTACTGAGGAAACTGGTGATATTGAAATATTGTTTTAGATGTATACATACATGTATATTTCATGTGTGTATATCTATGTGTGTATATATGTGTATAAGTATACATGTATGTATATATAGTGTGTATGTGTATATATACAGTGTATATATAGTGTATATATATATGTATGTGTATATTTTATGTGTATATATATATTGTGTGTATGTGCATGTGTGTACATGTATATATGCATATATATTGTGTGCATGTGTGCATGTGTGTATATGTATGCATATATAGTGTGTATGTGTACGTGTGTACATGTATACGTGCATATATTTTGTGTGTATATGTGCATGTGTGTATATGTATATATGTATGTGTATATTTTGTGTGTATATATATTGTGTGTATGTGTGCATGTGTGTACATGTATATATGCATATATAGTGTGTATGTGTGCATGTGTGTATATGTATATATGCATATATAGTGTGTATGTGTGCATGTGTGTACATGTATATATGCATATATTTTGTGTGTATATGTGCGTGTATGTATATGTATATATGTATGTGCATATATGCGTGTGTATATATTATGTGTGTATGTGTATATATGTATTGTGTATGTATATTGTGTGTGTATATGTATATGTATGTGTGTATATATGTGTACTGTATATATGTATATTTAGATATATGTATATTTAGATATATGTATATGTGTGTATGTCCATATGGATATATGTATGCATGTATTGTGTATATGTATTGTGCACATGTGTTTATACATGCATTGTATGCATTGTGTGTGCATATGTGTATGTTTGCATGTGTGCATATGCTGTGTACATGTGTATATGTGTATCTGTATTGTGTATATATGTGCTTATGTGTATGTATATGTGAGTTTATATGTATCTATGTTCATATTGGGTGTATATATGTGTGTATGCATATGTGTATGTGTATATGCAGGTGTATGTATGTATATATGTGTGTATTATGTGTATATGCATGTGTATGTACTGTGTGTTATGTATATGTGTGTACACACGTGTGTATATGTACACACATGTATATGCACAGCATGTATGAGTACATGTGCATATGCATGCGTATATGTGTATGTGTGCATATTGTGTATATGTGTATATATGTACATATTGTGTGTTTGTGTGTGCATATGTGCATGGGTGCACATGTGTATATATGTACATGTGTGTGCATATTGTGTGTATGTGTGTATATTGTGTGCATATATGTATGTGTCCATATGTGTGTGTATTATATATACACACATGCAACAAGGAATTGTGGTGTGTATATATGTGTATATGCATATATTGTGTGTATGGGTGCATGTGTGTGTACATGTATATGTGTATATATGTGTATGTGTCTACATGTATTGTGTATATATTGTGTGTATGTGTGTGTGCATATATGTATATACTGTGTACTGTGTATATATGTGCATATATAGATATATGTGTGTATATATGTATATGTGTGTAGGTATGTATGTATACACATTGTGCATATCTGTGTATGTGTGTATATGTACACATGCACATACATGTATGCATGTATTGTGTGTATGTGTGTACATATACACATGTGTGCGCATGTGTGTATATGTGTATTGTATATGTTGTGTGTGTGTGTGTGTGTGTGCATGTGGGCGCTCCACTGCAGACCTTCCATGCTGACCTCGATGGTCTCTCGTTGTACCTGACCAGTCAGTCTCCTCCAAGTCTCACTAACAGCAGTGTCTAGCCCAGGGAAGTCACAGGTAGAGCCACAAGGGCCCTTGGACAGTTGTCACTTCCAACCCCCACATTTCACAGCTGAGGAGCCAAAGCCCAGAAAACTGAATGACTTGGCCAGGGTCACATGGCTGGTAAGGGTTTGAAGCAGGATTTGAACACAGGTCTTCCCGATTACAAGCACAATACTCCCTTCTACCTTGACCCCTTGTCTGTATCTCCACCTCTCTTCCCGTTAGAGACTTTCCCACAGTTCCATAAGCAGAGAAGTAGAGTCAGATTTGATCCTAGGGCTTCTGTTTCCAAAGCTGGTGCTCTTCATCCCTTCCCCCCATATTTGCAGAGGTGGGGGACTATGAGTGTAAAATATCACATACAAGGTCAGACCCAATTGACATGTTGGTTGGTTTGGTGAGTGAGCTGCCTTTGCTCCCTCTTTTTTAATCTTTATTTTGAGGGATGTTTCACTGACTAGGGATGAGAAAAGAAACATGTTTGGAAATAAAATTGATATAAAGAAAGATATCACTCAAAATAAGATTAAAACCCTTCAATCAGGTACTTTTAAAATGACACCTTTAATGTTCAGGGCACAGAGAGGAGCAGAGAGGCCAAGGCTTCTGGCTCAGGCCCTCCTACTTCCTCTAGGGCCATTGTTCAGCAGGGTGGAGGCTGGTTCTCAGCCCTGTGAACTGCTGAACTGCTCAGGGATCCTGGGACATAGCATCTGGGTCTCACCTTCTCTCCCCAAGATATGAGTGAGTGAGGCTCGTGCTCTGCCGGTCTCATGGGGGACCTCACGGTCCAGGATTCTCCCTCCTGCTCTTTGGGGATTTTGGCAGATTGAAGGAGACTTTTTTTCCTTATAATTCTCCAGATTTTATCCCTGTCTGGGGTTTTCTTCTGCCTTCCTTCCCAGAAAGGTACAGGGGGAAATCCCCAGTGTTTAGAATCCAGTGGGACATAACCTCTAGAGTCTAGGGAGATAGGAATTAAGCCTTTGAAGATCATGGCAACCCTTCCAGTATGGAGAGGTCTTAGCTGCTTGTATGGGGGCTATGACATCCTCAGCTTATGTCTTAGGTTGATTTTTCTGGGTCTGTGTTTTCTCCTGGAAGCCAAGGACCTAACATGGTGTCAGTATATGGTAGGCACTTACAACATTCATTATCGGCTGAATGATAGTAAGTGCTCATTGAATGAATGAATGGGAGGGCTGGAAGAGACCATGGAAAATGAGTTCAGGTTTTTTCCCTTTTCTTCTGATTCTTCTTTCACAACATGCCTAAGGTGGAAATATATTTGATATGATTGTACATGTATAGCCTATATCAGACTGCATGCTGTCAAAATCTTATAAAAGCGAATGTTGAAAACTAAAAATAAATTTTAAAAAAAGGAAAAAAAAGAAAACTAGTCCAATTCTCTCCCTACATAGAGGCTTTTCCTCCTCTATGTAGGGAGAGAACTGGGCTAATTTTCTTTTCTAAGAAGGAGAGGACTTAATTAAAGGCTGTCAGCCAGAGCTGCTGCGACAAGATGGGTCCAAGTGATAGGAACCTTGGCTCTGACCATGACTCACCAGGGAGGAGGGTGACAGCAGGCCTTGGCTCAGACTTTGTGGCCAGATGTAACCCTTGCACTCATCACTTGTCAAAGCCATAGTCTGTAGTTATGGACCAATTGCTGTTTTTTCCCCTCATCTAGAGACTGTGTAGTGCAATGAAAAGTGTGCTTGGACAAAACATAGCAAGATTCTGAGTAATATGATGGCCAGTTTGACCCTGGAGAAGAATGAGGAGATGTGCTTGGGACACAGAGGTTCTAGGGTTGTACTGGCAGGTCAGTGGTCTAGGGCATGGCTGGCTAATGCTTCCCTTAGGGTTCTAAGGGGAACCTGAAAGGGTGGCGGTGGCTTTCTATGACTGTCACTCATGAGCCTTATCTTGTGAGTTCTCTCCCAGTATTAATCAACTACTCATCAACCATCTCTCCAATATTAATTAACCAATTAACAACAATTAGTTTTTATAAAGGGGTATTTACTGAGAAAATCTATCGAGAGCTAACGTACAAAATTGAAAGCCTGCTCTCTACCTTCTCAGGCCCAAGGGAGATAGACTGCAACTTAAAGTGGTTACTACCAACAATCTCCCTCCCCATTCATGTTGCCCTGTTTGCTTTTGGGTTTGGCACCGCCCATATACGAGTCATTCCTTGCTGGCTTGACGTGGTGTCTTGGCTGCTGGTTGGATCCACTGCTGGGCTGGGTCAAATGGGTTGTTTCTTAGGACTGAAAATGGCAACAACATTCACACTGCCAACCTCAGTGGGCTAGGACAAGGAAAGCACTTGGGGAGTCTGAAAACCAATAGAAATGTGAGTTATTACTCATCTTGGGTTCTTCTCACAGTGACCTTCAAAGGGTTTTTTTTTTCTTTAAAGTGTATTTTTCTTTTTTTTTAAGCTTTACCCTACTTGAAATCACTCGGGTGGCTTGTGGATGATGGTGAGAGGGTGACTCTGTGGCAAAGGTTAGGCTACCAATCATGGGGATATCTGCCCTAGCCCTGGGCTGGGGCTGCCTGGCCCACACCTTGGTTACCCTGCTTTCCAGCAGTAACACCAGGGCCCCCTTTGGGGAAATCGATGTAAATGCTGGGGAGGGGTTTTCTTCTCTCTTGTGCCCCACTCCCCACTACCTCCCCAGCCTGACCCAGGATGGTCAGATGACAGATAGGAACTTTGATGGAAAATGAAGACTGGGCAGGGTGGGGCCTTAATCTCTGCTACTGGGTAGACTGAGGCTAGTGGGTCACTTGAGCTGAGGATGTTGGAGCTTCAGGAGTCTAAGGCAATTGGGTGTCCCCATTGTGTCTAGCACTAACATGGTGAGCCCCCAGGAGCAGAGGACTGACTACTGGGCTGCCTGAGGAGGGACAAAGTGTCCCAGATTAGAAATGGGGCAGGTCAAAGGCCCCATGCTGATGACTGGTGGGATTGGATCTATGAGTGACCACAGCACTTGTAGTGTGGGTAAGATGTGGGTAGACCTAGTCTCAAGGAAAAGAAAAGAGGAAAGGAAAAAAGAAGAGAGAGGAGAGGGAAGGAGGGAGGGAGGAAGGAAGGAAGAAGAAAGAAGGAGGGAAAGAGAGAGGGAAGGAAAGACAAGACAATGAAGAAAAATTTGAGTTTTTAGAGAAGCCCAACCAATTCTCAGTTCCCTAGGGTTTTCTTCAGGAATCTCAACTTGGGATCTTCTGTTTCTGGGGAAGCAAAAAGGAAATATGTAGTGACCTCTCTGACCTTGATACTTCCCCAAAAAGGGATGAGGAATCCTACACTCATGGGTTTAGAGCTTTGAGAACCAAACCAGCATGACCTACTAACTTCAATCACTTTATTTATGGGAAATCTGAAAAAAAAATCAGGCCAGAGGTTTGCCTAGAAGCTGTTACCTTGGGGTGATTTATTTAATTCAGGGAAATTGGGTCTTCTCCTTCTCCCTTTGGGCCACAAGTTTCTTCCTTCCTTCCTTCCTTCCTTCCTTCCTTCCTTCCTTCCTTCCTTCCTTCCTTCCTTTCTTCCTTCCTTCCTTCCTTCCTTCCTTCCTCTCTTTCTCTCTCTCTCTCTCTCTCTCTTTCTTTCTTTCCTTTCTTCCTCTTTTTCCCTTCCTTCCTCCCACCCTCATTCTGTCCTCTATTGGTGCTCTGCCCAAAGGAAATGTAAATTTTAATCTCTGAAACTTTCTTTTTCTTTTTCTTCTTCCTTAAAGACCAGCCTTAATCCCAAATCACTCTGGCTCTCATTCATTGGCCAACAATAGATCCCGGATTGGTCACTTTTTGGACTCTGATTGGCTCAGAATTAATTTAAAAGCAATTGTTTCTATTTTGGTCAGAAATCCTAGGTGTCTTCTCCTCCCAGATCTTTTTTTTTTTTTGAAGAGGCCACTATTCTTTGCCTCATTTCTTATTAAACCTTAATCCCTGAATGGGCACTGCCTCAGTCAAACTGAGACCTATTAAAGACCTTAGCTCCAAAGGCCTAGGTCTCCCACTGCATCCTGGGCCATCTCCAGTCTTCCTGATCTATATCTGGCTCTTGGACTCAGATGACTCCGGAGGAGAAAGTGAGGCTGGTGACTTGGCACAGCCCTCCTTCACTTAAATCCAGTCCACTTGCATGCCATGGCTTCACCTCCCTGATGTCATGATCTTCTTCAAGAACAAAGGACAAACAGTAACCTAACATACAAGCAAGACAGAGTCATGTCCCTTAATGGATTGTATCTAATGAGTTGGTAAAAAAAAAAAAATTGTCCAGATTCTTCTAAAACTAATGGAAAGGGCTTTAAACTCAAAAGGAAAGGGAAGGAAGAAAACTGCCCACCCACCGAGCTAGAGGCTGATCAGAGCAGCTACAGTGTCAGAGGAAGAACAGCAGCTGAGACTCCCAGAAATTCATAGGAGACAAAAATCTGAGAAAGCGGATGGTGATAAAACCTCTGACAGATGTCTGTACAGAAATGCACGAAGTATGGGGAGCAAGCAGGATGAATTAGAGTCCTAACTGTCGTTCAGTCATTTTTTTCAGTTATATCTGACTCTTGGTGACCCCATATGGGGTTTTCTTGGAAAAAATACAGGGATGGTCTGCCATTTCCTTCTCCAGCTCATTTTATAGATGAGGAACTGAGCCAAGTAGGGTTAAGTGACTTGCTCAGGGTCACACAGCTAGTAAATGTCTGAGGCAGGATTCCAGGCCTGGTGCTCTATCCACTGTCCCACCTAATGCCAGGAGGCAAATTTATTTCATTTGGTATCATTGAGACTTGTGCAGGAACCAACAAAAGGGAATTCCATTCTATATATGATTCTGACCAACAAAGAAGATATGGTTGCTAGAATGGAAATGATGTGACCACTATGTCTCACCATCTGTAATAAGGGTGCAATCCATGATTGGCATGTGAATCTGAAGGAACACATTTTTCTCAGAAGGAACAGGTGTACCTTTCCAAGGTAAAATCTTGGATGTGAGGGAGTGGGGCTGATAGAGTAGCCTTGTATATTAAGAAAGCACAGTCCTGTGAGGAAATCTAAGAATCCTGGAGAGAGGAAGCCTTCAGAATCTGAAGGAATATCACAGTGAAAATTTATAGAGGCAGATGCAGAAATGAAACTATTACCAATGTACACTACAGACCACCTGGATGGAAATGGAAGGTATGGGCAGATCATAATCTTAGCATATAAGTAGGGACTGGAAAGTTCAGTTATTTAGGTGTCTAGAGGAGCTCTCTCTGTCTCTCTTCTCTTCTTCTCTCCCTCTCTCCCTCCCTCCTCTCTCATTTTTGTCTCTCCCTCCCATCTTCTCTCTCTCTCTCTCTCTCTCTCTCTCTCTCCCTCTCTTGTTCTCTCTCTCCCCCTCCCCCTCCTCCTCTCTTTCTTTCCCTCTCTTGTTCTCTCTCTCTCTCTCCTTCCTTCTCCTCTCTCCTCTTTCTCTCCTCCTCCTCCTCTCTTCTTCTCTCCCTCCCTCTCGCCCTCTTTCTTTCCCCCCTCTCTCCCTTCTCTCTCATCTTTCTCCCTCCCTCTCTCTCATTTCTCTGTCTCTCTTTGTCTCTATCTCAGTATCGATAGATTTCTATTTCTTTGCCAAAAGCAGAGCAACTAATAATTTCTTGACTTGCCTTAATGACAGAGGAATTAACAAGGAGGGATTCTCTTCTGGATCTGATTTTCACCAAAAAGAAAGAAATGATGGCAACTAGGAGTGGCTAAGGTGGCACAGTGAATAGAGCACTGGCCCTGGAGTCAGGAGTTCAAATATGACCTCAGACACTTAACAATTACTACTACCTGATCAGCCCCTTAACCCTAATTGCCCTGCCTTGCCCTCTCCAAAAAGAAAAAAAAAGAAATTATGGCAGCTGTGAGCAGGAAGTGCCCTCTTGATTTTTGGCTTGTGATGAGGAAGGCAGGTCAGGCTGGGGATAGGATAGTCTGATATGCTCCTGCTTCCTAGAGTTTGGGAGAGATTTCAAAGGGCTCAGAGAGCAGCCACTGATGATTTGGTGTCAGTTCAGACAAGGGTCTCCAATGGAGTGCCCCAGTGATCTCTTTTACTTATCAATGACTTGGATGAAAGCAGAGAGGCAGGATATGCAGAAGATACAAATCTGGGAGGGAGAGCTAAAATGCTGAATGAAAGAATCAGGATAAAGAAAGGCTAGAATATTGGGCCAAACTGAATCAAACCAGATAACACATTATCCAGGCTTTACGCCCTCATCCCCAGTAGGACATGAATGAGTCCATGGGAGCCCAGACCAAGGGCACTTCCCACCCCTACCGAAGATGGGGGATCCAAGTCTCAGAGGAGGGATCTATCAAGGAAACACGGTCAGAGTTCCTGAGCAGGCTCTATGGATTCTGTACCCTCTTCATTAGAAAGGACACTGATGAGCTGAGGCAAGACCTCCAGACAGATCGTGAGGGTCTGTTGGAGGAGCCAGGGCTGTTAAATCCCAGGGAAGAAGAGCCAGGTGACTCAGTTTCCTTGGACTTGGGCATCTGTGTCCCAGGGATATGGGTCTTCCACAAAACCCACTCATAAGTGTTTTTCCATCATTTGTCAAAATCTACCTTAATGAACAGTTTCGGTTCCTGAGGATGTGGCCATAAAAGGCAAAGGAAGCTTCAGCTGCAATAAGTGGAAAAATGATGCTGTCCACATTTTCTTCTGCCCTCAAACTGTGCTGCAAAGCAAGAGTCACTGAAAGGATTTGGCACTGCTTTTTAAAAAAGGGGAGCAGGGAAGATTAAATACACTACTACATAGAGAAGCAGGTAGACCTCGCTAGATAGGTTGGATCAGGGATGGGGAACCCCAAAGGCTGCAGTGACTAGGGAGAGTATTCTGCCAAAAGCTGCCAGGAAAGCTGGACAGCAGCCTAGCAGAAACTGGACCTAAGCCTCACACCACACAGCAAGAGAAGATCCAAATGGGTGGCTCTAATAGGTCCCATCCTAAAAAAATTAGAAGAGCAGAAAAAAATCACCTTCTGGCTCAATGGACTGGAGAAAAGTGAACGACAAAATAATGTCTGGAGAGGATCACAGAAGATGAGAAAGATGATTGTTTTTACATAAGATCTTAAAGTTTTTGTGCAAAGAAATCAAATGGATTAAAAATTAGGAAGGAAACAGGTAACAAAGGAAAAATCTTTGCAATAAATTTCTCTGATAAAAGTCTCATATGCAAGATATATAAGGAAATTATTTAAATTTATAAGATTAAAAGTCATTCCCTGTACAGTCAAAATAGAAAATTTTGAAAGGGAGATATCCAAGTTATCAACAACCACATGAAAAAATGCTCAAATCACTAATAATTAGATGAATGCTGACCTCAGACACTTACTAGCAGGGTGACCCTGGCCAAGTCACTTAACCCTGTTTGTCTCAGTTTCTTCATCTCTAAAATGAGCTGGAGAAGGAAATAGCAAACTACTCCCATATCTCTGCCAAGAAAACCCTAAAGGGGGTCATAGAGAGTTGAACACCACTGAAAAGGTACTCAACAGCAACAAAGAAATTAAAGAAACTCTGAGGTTCTACCTCCCTCCCACCAGAATGGCAACGATGACCAAATGACAAGTGGGGGAAGGGTTGTGAGACTAGTGTATTGTTGGTGGAGCTGTGAGTTGGTCCAGATGTTCTAGAAAGCAATTGAGAACTACCAGTCATACCCTTTGATACAACAATACCACTAGCAGACCTATACTCTGAAGAAATCAAAGAAAGAGGAAAAGTACTTATATGTTCAAAACCATTGGTACATGTAACATCTTTTTGTGGTGGCCCCAAATTGGAAACTCAAGGGGGTGTCCTCCTATTGGATGAGGGCTAAACTAATTTTGGTATATTAATATAATGAAATACTATTCTGCCATAATAAATGATGAAATGGACAGTTTCAGAGAAAACTGGGAAGAGCTTTATGAACTGATGCAGAATGAAGTGAGCAGAATGAAGGGAAGGATTTTCATATTGAATATATTATAGAAAAAACATTGAAAGACTTTGAAGTTCTGATCACCGCAAAAATAAAGCATGATTCAAGAGGAATAAAGGTGAAATTTGTCACTCACCTCCTGAGAGAAGTGATGAAGTTAAAATGCAGAATGACGGATTTGGTAAATATATATTTGGCACTTTCTTTTCCTTTTTTAAAAAATTTGCTCATTGGATGGTAATGGGAAGGATGGGTTACTAAATCATTAAAAACAACTTTTGAAAGGGCAATGGAAAGATGCTTGGAGGGCACATGTGGTCTGCCTCATATTGCCGATGTTGACAGTGGAACAATGAATGTCATTAAAAAAATAGGATCCAAGAAACATGAAGCTGGAAAAGGAAGTGAGTCAGCCTCCTTCTGAGAAAGTCAGGGATTGCCAGCTTCAGCAAAAGAGAAAATGACCTCTAGGAACGCCCTCAGCACTTTGGAGAGATCTTCAGCCAAGGTTCTCTACAAGGAACTATTTGTGTGCCTGTTGTCTCCTTCCTCAGAATGTAAGCTCCTTGAGGGTAGGGACTGCTTCCACTTTTTCTTTGAATCTCTATCTTAGAATTTTTGTTGTCTTTTAAAAAAAAGATGAGTGAGATTCTTCTGTGACCCCATCTTGGGGTTTTCTTGGCACAGTTACTTTTAGTCATTTCCTTCTCCAGCTCATTTTACAGATGAGGAAACTGAGGCAAATAAGGTTAAGTGACTTGCCCAGGGTAACACAGCTAGTTAAGTATCTGAGGTCACATTTGAACTCAAGTCTCTCTGACTCCGGGTCTGGCACTCTAGCCACTTCACCACTTAGCTGCTGGATCTGAAATCAGGAGAATTCAAATGTGGAAGATTTGGGGGGCAATCTGGTGAAGCCTATTATAAGACCCTCCTCAAGACAATATTTTTAATGCATAAAATAAATGTATAAGATTATAAAGAAAGGCAATTCTATTCAAATACAGTTATAAAAATATTTTTAAAAACAAGTTTGTGGATCCCAGGTTAAGAAGCCCTACCCTACCCTAATCCTCTCCTTTGATACAGGCCCAGAGAGGGGAAGCCACTTGCCCAAGGTCACACAGCCAGGGAGCAGCTCGAAACTCTAGCCCCTCCTCTCTCTGACATCATTCCCCAGCCACAGGTGGACTTAAGGGTAGGCTGCACACCTGTAGCTGTATCATAATCCCAGGGCTTGGCAGCTACCTTTTCTGGGGCAGGATGGAATTGGAGAAGGCCAGCCGGTTCCCTACATCTTGGGGTGTCAGTTGACTGGCTTCCAAACAGCCCCGGCTAGCGTGCACAAGAGAGCCTCAAGCTTCAAGGTCAAAAGGGTGTAAAGTGATGGAAACCCAGCCTGAAGTGCCCAAGCCCTGATGATCCCTCAGGTGAGGACACTTTGGGGTAACTGTGGAGCCCAGGGAAGAGCAGACCAAAGGTAAAATGGGCAAGGTTGCATTTATTTAGCACTTTAAGGTTTGCAAAATTCTTGATTTCATTGGATTCTCACCATACCTGTAAGGTAGAGTGCTAGTTTTATTCTCATTTTTACAGATAAGGAAAGCAAGTCTGAAGCAAATCAAGTTTGCCCAGGGTCACACAGCTAGTAAATGTCTTGGACAGAATCTCAAACCAGGTCTTCCTGTTTCTAAATACAGCAGTCTGTTTACTTACTGAGCTAGAGGAAGGAGACTCATTTTACAAATATGGAAACTGAGTTGAGAATGAGAGCAGTCAGATGACTTGCCTAGGGCTACCTAGCTGGTAGGTGCTCAAAGGTGGTTTGCCTTGAGATACAGACAAAATATGGCAGATCACATACTCTTTTCTCACCCTGTGACTGGATTCATGTACAATATAGTAGACTCCCTTCTCTTTGCTCTTCTGGAGATGGATCCGGCCACCAGTGAATGGAGAATCCCTTGGAGGCTAAACTCTCGGGTGGGTTCGGTCCTTTTCTGTATTTTGACATCTCAAGACTTGGATGCTGGGGAGCCCATTGGACCAGGAGTCAGGAGACCCAGGACGGGCTCTTGGTTCTGCCACCGACTCGCTGTGTGACTCTTTCTGGGTCTTAGTTCCCTCAGGATGGAGCTGGAATATCACGGAATCAGTAGAAGTGAGTTAGATGTACCCTGGATCTGGAGGCAAAGAATCTGCTTGGATTCCACTTCTCTTCCTTGTTGCCTATAAGACTTTGGGGACAGACAATAAAAATTTGTTAAACACCTGTTGTATAGCAGGCACCGTGCTAAGCACCAGGGATACAAATTAAGGCAAAAACTAGTTTCTTCTCTCAAGGAGCTCACAATGTGATGGGGAAACAGCATGTAAACAATTATGTGCAAACAAGCTATATACAATATAATAAAAAATCTATGGAATGAAAGCACTAGTGGTTCTCAACCTTCCTAATACTGCGACCCTTTAATACAGTTCCTCATGTTGTGGTGACCCCCAACCATAAAATTATTTCCGTTGCTACTTCATAACTGTAATTTTGCTACTGTTATGAATTGTAATGTAAATATCTGATGTACAGGATGTATTTTCATTGTTACGAATTGAACATAACCCACAGGTTGAGAACCGCTGCTTAGAATTAAGCAGGCTGGGAAAAGCTGCCTGCAAAAAAAGAGGATTGGAGTAGATGAATGAATTGGTGAGGGGGGTAGGGGAAGGAGAAAGCCCATATTAAGTGTTTCTTGTGTACTCAGTGCTGGAGATACAAAGAGAAAAAAGACAAGCTGGTGCCCCCGGGGCCTGGGTTCTCTAAGAGCCTCTTCTGCCTCCAGATTTATGAGCAGAGAATCTCCAAGAGCCCTCCCAGCGCCAAGCCTCTGAAAGATGGCAATGACTAAGGAGTCATCACTGGCCCCCACACCCACACCCAACGGCCTCGAAGGTCCGATACACACTTGGCTGGACTTCTTTCCTCTTTTTTTAAATTGTGAAATTAAGCAATTTTACAGGAAAAAAACCAACAACCCACAATGAACAGTAAATGCTGTTTACATGTCTCTGCCAGTCTTTGTTAAAGTTCATACGTCAAACAGAGGTAACACCATAAGGTGGAGTCAGGAAGATCTGAGATCTACACTGGCTGTGTGACTCTGGGCATCTTTTAATGAATTTACTCATTGTCTAGAGTCACACAACAAGGGAGTGTCTGGGACTGGATTTGAACTCAGGTCTCCCTGATTCCAAGCTAGGACTAGGGTCTGAATTTGACATGGTTGAATTTTTTCCTTCCTCCCCTCCCAGAGGCAAGTGCAGAAAGTGGAGATGTTGGACAGGTAAAATGGAGGCCAGCTTCCCTGGCCCACGGTGTGCCAGGCACAGTGCAAAGACACGTATAAGGAAACAGACTTATCGTCTGACTTATCGGTTCCTTGAATTCTAGAGCTGCCAGAAGGACCCTCCTCTGTGCGAGACCTTTCCCAGCAGAAAACCTGGTGGATGCTCACGTGGCTTTTGTGGACTCTAATCTCCCTGACTTCTGTTCTCTTTGCTTGGGTAAATTTGTTCACTCGCTATTCGATGTTTGTGTTGGTCTGTTGTGTAACTGGTGTTTGGTGGGAAGGAGCCAAGCTGGCCAGTGTAGACTAGGGGCTGCCCTTCTCTTAAGAGTGACCAGGGCAGTCGCTTTCCCTCTGAGCTCATACTCCAGCCTCTAGATCAGAGATACTGGAGGGGCAGCAGGCAGGGCGGCACCCATCTACGATCCTTCTAGCCTAACATTCCTGTCTGAGATTGGAGAAAAGGCTGTCCAGCCTCAGCGGTGTCCTGTCCATCCCTCCCTGCTAGCCCTCCCGCTGGGTTTGCAGATTGGATCTTGACTCTTGTCTTCTCTGCTGGGATGGGCCAGGTCTCAGACCCTATCTATCCATGCCATTCACGAAACTCATCTCTACATTTAGACAACCCATGTGCACATACCTATCTTACACGAATCTGACAGTGTATGCAGCATTCCACACCCACAGGCCCCCACCTCTGCCTCAGCCATCTTCTGCAGAATTAAGTTCCTTGGCTAGCTAACTCAAGCTTATGCTGCATGAAGGAGACATGCTATGATGGAACACACCCTGGTGCTCACTTCAGACCCAAGCTTTATTACTTATTGTCGCTGTGACCTTCGGCATGTTATTTCCCCTGGGCCTTGCTTTCCTCATCTACAACGTAAGGCGTTTGTACTGGATGGCCCTTTCCAGAGCAGGGAGAACAGACAAATTTCTCTCTATTTTGCTTAAGGCCAGCCCTCCATACCGGAAGGGCCTGTACAGATGATCTAATTCAAGTGATTGATTGAACTGAAGAGGAGACAGGACTTATCCCTAAGATCACACAGCACCACAGGCAAAGCGCAGCTTTGAACCTGGGTCCTCAGGCTGCCAAGCCAGGGCTCTTCAAAGCTCTTCCTCAGCTGACCCTTTCCTCCATTTCCAATCTTCTACTTCATGCCCTTCCACACCATCTTCTTATTCCTTGAACATCGTGTTCCATCTCCTTCCACTAGGCCTTTGGCTTGGCTGTCCCCCCTGCCTGGAATGCTGTCCCTCCTCACTTTTGCCTCCTGGCTTCCTTCAATCCTGGGCTCAAACCCCACTTCTACAGGGCCTTTTCTTGCCCCCCACTCTCCCCATGCCAGCTGCTAGCACCTTCCCCTCTGAGATTCCTTTTTGTCTGCTCTGCTGACACCCCGAATGGATGGAGTTCCTTATACCCTACCTCCCCGTAGACTGGGAGCTCCTTGAGGGCAGGGACTGTTTACTGCCTTTCTTTGTACCCCCAGCCCTTGTCAAAGAGCCCGGACCATGGTAAGTGCCTAATAAGTGCCTTTGGATGAAGTCTCCCTGCCCTGAGGCTGCTTCTAGGTACTAACACTCCAGGTGCTGGTTCCAGGTGTGTCCAGACTCCCAGAAAAGGCCTGTGATTGTGAACTCCCCTGGGGCTCAGACTGGAAGGAAGTGGGGTCTCCCACGGAGTGCTTTCAGCCGCCAGTGAGATCACAGTTACTGTCCATCAGCTTCCGCTGCTGAGGGCTGGAGTGGGGGTGGGGCATTTGCCGGGGTGGCTGTTGCTATTCTGCTTTGGGTGCTGACCCTAAGGCCTTCTCTGATAGAGGTGATCCTGAAGGCTGAGAACACAAGTGACGACTGGCTCTGCCCAAGCTGGGAAGGACCCGGGCTTGGTCCAGTGGCGTATGTTCAGTTGACCAGGGTTCAGGGCCTGCTTTCCAGGCTCACTACCTGTGTGACTTTGGGCAAACTGCTTAACTAACCTGGGCCTTAGTTTCCTCACCTGTAAAATGAAGGTGACAACAGCATTGTCGGGAGAACCAAATGAGATACTCTCTTTAAAGAACTTTGCAAATCTGAAAGCTCTCTCTAGGCTCACTGTCTCTGAAGTCTCTGCTTGCTCCAAACTCTCCATCTCCAAGTATATCTGCTTCCTCTTCCAAAAAACCAGAGCCCTGGGTCAGATGGCCTCTGGGGGCCTTTCCGTCTCTGAATTTATGATCCTGTAGTGGAAGTCTAGGAACAGGCTGGCAGCAGCTCGCTAAGACGTCAAACCAAGCTTGGAGTCAGTGTTCTCCCAGGGGTTGGCATCAGGGTCAGGGAGATCACCTGGCATGCCCCTGAATCCTATTTTAACTCATTATTCTTGGCAGCTCCCTGAGAATTTCAAGGGCCCCTGGTGACCTTGACTTCAATTTAGTGCCCTGGGACAAAGCCCTGATCATCCTGGCCTAGTTATTGCTCTAAGAGTGACTATTGTCTTAGGACCAGAGAGGCTCATCCCCAGATGCTGGGCTGCAAGGGTGGAGACAATCGTTCTGGCCACAGCAACACAGAACCAGTGGAAAGGATAGCCAGAGGGATAAAATCAGATTCCCCTGATCTCTCTTTCCTCTGCCATTGGCTTGAACCTCCACTAACTGTGCCCCTCCACCTCACCCCTCTTGGAGTTTGGAGACTAACAGCAGTCCAGTTCCATTAGCCATTTAACATCAGATTCACTTTTACAGAAGGATGTTTATTTAAAGACATGGCAAGAAGAACACCTCTGGGCACAATCCCACTGCTACCTCTGTCTCTGAGGAGCAGGTGTATGATTAGGCTCACAGTTTACCTCAGTTCCTACATAGCATCCGTCTCACCAAGTTCAAGTGTAAAGTCACTCTGGCTGGATTGGTGGGACCCTTGCTCCTGGAGCCTCACCCCTGGGCTGGCTGCACCAGGGAACTGGAGGGGTTCCCAAGGCCCACCCCTCTTCATCTCTAGTGGAACAAGCCTCAGCACTCTGGAGGCTTCTGGTCTGAGCTGTCCACAAACCCGGCCCATTCTGGTCTTCCTTTCAAAGCTGTCTTTGCATAACCCTCTTTCCAAACCTTCCCAACGGACTTTGGGCTGTGGGCTCCTTGCTCAAGTTTCTGAGGGAGCCTTGGGGATTGGGGCTGCAGGCCCAGGCTGAGGCTGGACTATATCAGGCTATAAAGGACAAGGAAGCATCTGCCTCCTTTCACTTCATCGTGATGTTACCTTTCTCACCCTTGGAAACCACAGAAAAGTCACCAACCAATTTTATTTTAGACAAACCAAAAGAAAAAAAAAAAAGCTAAAACCACATACAGATATGGGAAGCTTCAGTTAACGACTTTGGTTAAGCCCTGGCTTTGTCCCAGGCCTCAGGTTGGATGCTAAGGACACAAAAGGACATTGGAAGCAGGCCCTGCCCCTGGGGGTAGGAGGAGGAGGACAAGGAGGAAGCTGCCTCTGGGGTCAGAGGACCTGAGTGCGAATCCCACCTCTGACGCTTATGACCTATGTGACCTTGGGGCTCACTTTCTTCATCATTAAAAGGAGGGGGCCTAGAGGGCCTCTGAGGGCTTTTCCAGCTCCAAATGTGGGAGATGATGAGATAATAGTCAGCCGGCACTTTCAAATCTGCAAAATGCTTTCTGTATAATACCTTCTCTCTTTTGTCTCCTGCGACAGCCCTGTGAAGAAGAGACCATAGTCAGTGCTACCATGCCCATTCGACGGGTGGGAAAGCTGAGGCTTAGGGAGGTGAACTAACTTACCAAGGATCACACAGCTAGTAAGTGTCAGGGGTGGGATGTGAACCCAAGTGTTCCCAATGCTGTCAATCTAAGGCTGTTGTCGTGTGGCTCCCATTAGATGAAAGCGATCAGCCAAGTTTGATTGAAGGACTTGGGCGACTGGTTGGGTGTGTGTAAGGCGGTGCCTGGTCAGCCCCTGTGTGCAGTATAGGGCTCATCTCTGGGGACCGTCTTTTAGAACACTGACAAACCAGGCGGTATGTCCAGAGGAAGGCAACCAAGGTTGCCAAGAGATCATGCCAAGTGACTATCTATTCAAAAGAACTGGGGGTGCAGAATAATTTTTTTTTATTTCAATTGAAGAACGTCTTGCAGAGAATTCACATAACCAAAACCCAGTATCTGTGCCGTTGCTTACTACCATGTGACCTTGGACAAGTCATTGTCCCTCTAGGATCCTCAGAGTTACAAGGTTGAATCAGATGGCCTCTGAGATCCCTTTCAGCTCTCAATGTGTTTAGCATGAAGAAGACTTGGATGGCCCATAGAGGTCTCGAGGCAATGGAAGATGGATGGTATTCGTCCTGCTTGGCTCCAGGGAGGGAGATGTCAGTCAAATCTAAGGGAAGACCTCCTAAGAAACAGAGCCTTCTTAAAGCAGGATCGACTGTCTTCAAGGAATTCCTCTCACTTGGGGGCCGTAAGCTAAGAGTGGATGAAGAGGATTTTTTCAGGTGGTGGACTGAGGTTTAGAGAAATTAAAAGGTGTAGCCATAGTAACCTCAGTGGTTGATGTCAGAGGCAAGATCTGAACCCAGGTCTTCTGACTCTACATTTAACATTCTTTTCTTTCTTTTTTTTTTTTTTTTTGCTTTTTGGAGGGCAATTGGGATTAAGTGACTTGCCCAAGGTCACACGGCTAGTTTTTTGTGTGTGTCAAGTGTCTGAGGCCAAATTTGAACTCAGGTCCTCCTGACTCCAAGGCTAGTGCTCTATTCACTGTGCTACCTAGCTGCCCCTACATTTAACGTTCTTACCACTGGGCCATACTGCCTCCTGCTTTGTTGAGGTGTCGTCATGAGGACTCTCCTTCATACTTAAGCGAAGTAGACTTAAAATTTCCTCCAGTTCTTTCAGGGAGTTCTCTTTACCTTTGCAGATTAGAGACTGGCAACTGCTGATAATTTATGGTTTTTGTTGGGGTAATCGGGGTACTGAGTTTTGTCTCTGGGCCGCTTAGAGAGAAGTTAAATCTTCTGCCAGGTAACACAGCCAGTGTGCATCTGAGGCTAGCTCTGGACCTCTTGTCCTTCTCCCCTTCCTTCCTCCCAAAAGGCTCGGTTGATTTCTTTATTAATGAATTACATATTGAATAACTTTAATATTTAGTCCTAGGAGATTAAGGGATTTAATATAGTAACTCTATTAGGAAAGGAGATTTCCTCAATTTATTCAATAAGTTATAATGAATGAATTGACAGGGTTTGAACTACTTAATGAAACTGGGTTTTACCGAGTTAATAAAAAAGAGGCTGTAATTTTAATCAATAAGAAGACACTCAGCCGTGCCTGTGGATTATTCTAAAGCCCAGGACGATAAGACTCAATACGGTGATGAGTTAAGAAGTCGGCTCAGAGCTCAGCGTGGTCAGCTATAATACTTGCCACACGCACACACACGTTTAGTGCAAAACCTCAAAGTTCTACATTTTCACCGGGAGGATTTTTCCCTCCACTGACACAAAGTGCAAGCCTCTCTACAATTCAGGAGGTGGTTTCTGAGAGTTGCTGTAGCCAAAAAACTCGTCCCATTGGCTTGTGGCCAACCTAGTAATGGACCTTTTCAACAGTAACGAGGCTGGTCCCTGTATAACAAATCCAGAGGCAGACGCCCAGGATGATGACCCAGCGTGCCCAGTGATGAACATCCTAAAAATCTGGGGCGTGGAGTAGGGGCTTAATAAATACTTCTTGAAAGAATAGAAACTGTGTATTACAGTTAGCCCTACCCTGATATCTTCCTATGGCATGAGTCTCCAAAGCAGCAGTGCCAATTTTGATAGGTTCTACAGAGCCAGACAGGTTTAGTATGGGAGTAATGAACCTGTGTACAACTGTTACCTCAAGACCAACCTAGCTATATCAGGGAGGTTCATAACTGGCCGGACTGTGGGATGATGAATTTTCCAGCTCCAGTAATTCTGAAAGATTGTCTGGGAATAGAGATGTCACACTCCCCCCAAGGAAATCACAGGATCTTGAGGTTTGGAGAAGTGAAGCTATCTGATCTGCTTATGTGTCAGAGCCTGCCCCTGGATGAGAGTGGCCTGAGAACAGCCCAAGCTTGTCTGCTCTTGCTTGGCACCTCCCTCAGCACAGAGTACGTGACTTGCCACGTCCCCCACACAGCGGGTCTTGACGAATGCTCTTTGAGTTGAGCGGTGTGGGGAAGGAGCGAGAAGGAGAGAGAAAATGTGGCCAGTGCGCGGTTGCTCTTGAGTCAGTTTGGTTCTGAGTTAATATGGCTCTGCCCGCCACCTCTCTCATTTTTACTTCCTCTTGGACGAGGCCGAAGGACTGTCCCAGAACAGCGTCCCTCGGGGACGGAGATCGCCATTCGAGCCTTCCAAAGGACCAGTTTTGCACTCAAACACTTTTTTCTTCCTTCTTTCTCTCCCTCTTCTTTCTTCATCCTTTCTGTTTTTCTTTCCCTTCCTAGGTGATAAGCAGACTAAGCTAGTGGTTAACATACTAAATCTGGGTCAAAATCCCCTTTCTCTCTACGGGACTACGGCCCGCCGGCCTCAGTGTCTTCATCTGTAAAGTGGGAATAGAGTTGCTGTGTGGCTCACATGGGACAGCTCCTGTAAAAGGCTTTACAAACTTCCAAGCGCTGTCTATAGAAGTGGCTGATATTCTCATCTCCCTCCTTCTTTCCCCCTCCAAGCATTCACCCCGGGAACATTCATCTCCTCCTGTGGAAATCTTTCTCTCTCTTCGAGCCCCTGCTCAGGAGCTGACTTCCTCACGGAGCTTTTCCTGATCCCTCTCGAGGTGAAAGCTGGGTCCCCAGATGGCTCTTGTTTGCTTGGCCTGCCAGGGACTCATCATGGAGGCTGGGGATGCTCTCGCTCACTGCCCCTTCTCAGGCTGATTTCACAGATCCTTAGCTGATCACATTTCCTTAGTGCCATTCAGATTTCTCCTTTGCACTATTCACACTCTAGCTTGGAACTAGGGCCATCTCCTCAAATGTCTTCATTTTACAGATGAGGAAACTGAGGCCCAGGGAGGTTGCCTGAGGTAAGACGGGTAGCAGGCATCAGAGGCAGGCTATGAGCCCAGGAACCCCTGACCCAGAGCTGATGCTTTCTATTGTACCACACTGCCTCTGACCTTACCCATGGGCATATTGTATCCTCAAAATAGCCTGTTAGTGCTAGAACTATGGGTATTCCCATTCCAGAGATGAGCCATCAAGGGCTTACCCACAATCACACCCTAGGAAGAGCTAGGAGTGACACCTAACCTCATGCTCTCTTGACCTCAGATCCAAAGCTTATAATCCCCACATCAGTTAACCCCACGGCCTCATGGGGAGGTAAGCATGTGCCACCCCACGGAAGTCATTGCTGTCCCTGTCAGGAAGACAAATTTATACATAATCCAGGCCTAAATTCGAAGAGTCTCGGGAGACAGCTAGGTGCCCCCCATAGAGCACTTGACTTGGAGTTAGGAAGATCTGGATTCAAATTCTGCCTCAGACGCTTAGTAGCTGTGTGGCCCTGGGCAAGTCACTTAACCCTTCCCTCAGTGTCCTCATCTGTAAAACAGGGAGAATCATAGCACCTCCTTCCCAGGGTTTTTATATAGGTTTTGTAACATGTATGAAATTCTTTGGAAACCTCAAAGTGCTACACAAATGCTAGTTATCAGTGTTACTATCATGAATCACAGGAGCACGGAGAAGACAGATCCGTGACGGTGACAGCTGGCAGCAGTGGGGGAGGCTGGTGACTTCATCTCTGTTGCAGGCTTCCCTGGAGTCAGTGAGAAGCCTCCGTCTCCAGGGGAACACTTTCTTTGAACTTCGTTTCAGCCAGAAGAAAGGCGGGGCCCTTCTGGCCAGTGTTCTGGCACTGAAGGGAAGGAGAACCCCTTCAGCCATAAGAAGCTGGAGTCATTTGCTCATTGAACTGTTAAATGCGGTCAGTGGGGGTGGTGGCAGAGCTAGCTGTCGAGTTCTGTGGTTACCATCGACAGGAGGCCTGCTCTGGGGAGAGCTTCCTCCCTCCTCAGTGACTAACAACACCCAACTTTCCTATCTGACCCGACAAACAAGATTCTGAAAACTGGGGCTTGCCCCCCTGGGGTGTACGGGATGAACACAGCTAAGTCAGTGCTCAGGATCTGAGGAGGAGAGAGAACCCTAGTGACTGAGGGCCTTCAAAAAGGCTTCCCATGGGCCATCAGACCCGGCTGTGGAGCCAGGAAGGACCTTGGAGGCCAAGAAAACCCCTTCTTTACATCTGACGAAAATAAGGCTCAGAGACGCTTGCTCGGAGTGGCATGGCTACTAAGAGTCCGAGCCAGGATTTGAACTCAGGTCTTCTGGATTCCAGCCCCAACATTCACTTTCCCATCTCAGAGGCATTGCCCCCATCTGCTCTGTGCCATCTTACACATATCTATTCACATGTTAGCTCACTCAGACTGGAAACCTCCTGAGAGCAGGCGTTGCTTCTGCTCTTCTTTGTACCCCAGCGCTTTTCACAGTGCCTGGCATACAGTAGGTGCATAATAAATGCGTGTTGATTAGCTGACTTGCCGCCCTACAGGAGGAACGCAAGGAGTTCTAAGAGGTGGAGGCCAGGAAGGTGGGGTGACCGTTCCAGGCACAGTGGACAGCAGAGCAAAGGTGCAGAAGAGGAACCTCTAGGAGGTTTGTGAAACACTTTAGGTGCGTTATCTCATTTGAACTTATAAGGCAGGTGCTATTATTATCATCCCAACTGAGGCAAAGAGATTAAGTGACTTACCCAGGGTCTCACAGCTCATGTCTGAGGTGGACTCTAGCCTAGGCTTCCTGACTTCCTCTCTTCCTCCCAAGATCTGATTGTGCGTGGATGTGTGTTTGTGTGTGTCTCTCATGGAAGTAAGTCTCTGGAGTTGGGCAGTGGGAGTCAGACTAACAGCTGATGTTCAGGGAACATTTGTATCTGAGTGACGTCTTCGGAGTTTAGGTAACTTTAGGAATTCAAGAGCTCAAGGCAACTCTCAGAGGCCCTTTGGTCCAACTCCTTAATTTTACAAGTGGGGAAACTGAGGCCAAGAGAGGCTAAGTGGCCAGTCTGAGGTCAAACAGGTTGCAAGTGACACAGGCAGAATTTGAACCCAGGTCCTCAGACTCCAGATCAGTGTTCTTTCCACTAAGTTACGCTGTCTCCTATATATTATTTCCCTTAAAGGAGAACTGAACATCCAGCTTCTTAACACTTAGAGTCTCCCAACAATGTTATCCGTTTATAGGTGATGGAATACAACAATGAAAGAATAATCAGTCAAGTGGATGACCCCGAGGCCAGACTGGGCCTAAGCAACCTGCAGTTGTGTTTTTTTTCCCGTCAATGATGGTTTGTTCTTAAGAAGAGGCATCGGAAATAGCATCCAGGAAACACACAAACAGAAATATCCAGTCATGCTATGAAATCAAGGGAGGGCAGATAGACCCACTGATTGCCCAATGGTGACCGCAGGACCTTGTGGCCCAGTGGGAAGAAGGCCTCCAGGGCAGGGGGCAGACCTTCGATGAAGGATTCCTCACCAGCACCTATCAGAATCCCACAGGATAGAAAGGCCTGGATGGGTGGCAGCCTGTACTGGTGGAGAGAATTCCCACATCCTGGAGATCAATTTTCTATCCAAGCAAAGGAGAAACTAGAACACCAGTGTTTTTGACAGTGTCTGGGTGGAGATCTTCAGAGGCTCCTGTTGCCTACCCAGTCACCTTAACTTCCTGCCTAGAGTTCCTGACTCTCCCAAATCTGATGCTAGTCTACCTTTCCAGCCTTCCTCAGGATGCACCAGGGCAGCTAAACATGGCTCTGGACTGGCCCTGGGTTCAGATCCTACCTCAACTCCCTACTAGGTTTCTAAACCTGGATAATCTCATGAACAAGCATTTATTAAATGCCTACTGTGTTTCAGGCATTTGCCACGTTGTATATTCCCTGCACCTTCGGGAGCATCTTAGGCCCCTCCTAAAGCATTAATTACAGGAAGGTAGGAACTGTGTCTTGCTCACACTCTGTGTCACCCGCTGCAGTGCCGAGCCCAGAATCCTGAACGTGGCCTTTGCTATTTTTGTTAATGGATGTTTATCATTGTGCTCGGGCTCCAGATTCAGGGGCCTCCAAAGCAAGGCTAGCCCCGAGGGGTCTGGACAGTCTTTGGGTGCCACTGAACACCAGAAGTCCTAGGCAGGGCAAGAGGAAACAGATTGGAGGACAACAAGATGGGGGTGGGAAGGCAGCAAAGGGAGGACGTCTCCTTGGCAGAGGAGTCCAGACCGGGAGGGCAGAAGGTGGTTAGCCTTATCTTGTATTTTGCTTAAACCGTTATTTCTTTGTTAAAAGGGAGGGTTTAATTTTGATGAGTGGTTTTGGAGATTATTTCCAGAAACAGCTGTGAAGCATAAATATATATCTTATTCTTAAAAAGAAAAGAAAATGGATAGTTTCTGAATACCAGCTCCGAGTCAGGTACCCAGTCTGACAAAGGCCATTCCCTTCTCAGAGCTCCCTCCAAAGTACGCTTTCTCTTCTCGATATCAGGACTATCTAATCCACTGTGTGATGACCTTCTTTATCATTCACACGCAAGGGCGAACCTCCACTGATTAGAAATCAGCTGTCCCCCCAAGTCATTCTCCCTCTTTTTTCATTTCTTTAAATTTATTCATTCATTGGTTCATTCATTCATGTATTCATCTGTTTGTTCCTTCCTTCCCTCCTTCATTCATGCACACATTCATTTGTTTATTCCTTCATATGTTCATTCATTCATTCATTCATTCATTCATTTGCTTGTTTGTTGGCCAGGCATGACAGCACACAGTAGTCTCTGCTTCTGGGGAGGTTGAAGAAGGCGAATCTCTTGAGTTCCTAAGTTACAATAGGGCTAAAGTAGGTGGGGCAGTGGATAGAATACTGGTCTTGGAGACAAGAAGACCTGAGTTCGAATCTATCCTCTGACACTTCCTAGCTGTGTGACCCTCAGCAAGTCATTTAACTTCTGTTTGCCTTAGCTGACCCTTCTGTAAAACAGGGATAATGCCTACCTGGAGAATCAAAGGAGATAATTATCCTTTACAAATGCTAGCTGTTGCTTCTTCACCTGATCATCTCTCTCCTCTTCCCCTCCTGGAGAGCCAAATCCTATGACGAAGAATTTTAAAAAGGGAAAAAAATCAGTTCAACCAAACTAGTTACAACATGAGCCTGGTCCCCCGTCCGATGCCACGTGCTGTAGCCTTCTGACTCTGCCCAAGAGCACTCACCTGGAATGCGGAGCTCCCCTCCTCCTCTCCAGCTAAGGTGCTGCCCTCCTCCTGACCGCTTCCCCATTATTCCCGGCTCTATGGGCTTCCTCTGCCTCCTCAAATTCCCTTCTCTTTGTGCATGCTGCACACTCCCTCTCCCAGGAGGAGGGAGGGTGGAGACTTGTTTTTCAGGGTTTGAATCTCCAATTAGAGTAGCGCTTGTTTTGTTGGAATGGATTGAACCACTAGCCACTTAAGATCAAATTTCTGCATTAGAATATAACTTTGTATTACCTTAGGAGGATCATATGTGATGGTTAGAGGTGAAAGGCACCTTAAAGGCCATCTCACCCAACCCTTTCACTTTATACATGAGGAAACTGAGGCTCAAAGACCTGACTTACCCAAAGTCGCACAGCTGTTAAGTAACCCAGGCCGGTTTTAAATCCAAATCCTTGACTCCAGCCAAATTCAGATCTCTCTCCATTGTTCAAGGTTTCCTCTCCACTTTATAAACCTTAAAGTGTGATCCATACGGCAGCTCCTGGGATTCTTATAAGAACAGGGCTGTGGTAGGCATCTGTTTCTCCTGAGGGCAGGACTAAGGAACAGAGTCCAGGAGATCCATAAAGAATCTCTAAACTAGGGAGGGTGCTGAGAGGTCATTGAAATCCAACCTGTTGCTGGAGGTTTGAAGACCTCCAGTGAGCCATTCTATAAAGCCCTCCAGTCATGGGATGCTCATTACCTTTGGAGGCCCATCCTTCCACTCTGGGACAGCTCAGCGTACTGGAAGGTAATTTTCTCCTTGTTCCCGAAATAGTCCCTCTGTAATGCCCCTTACTGTGTTTCTGCTCTCTGGATTATCTTGGAAATCCCCTTATAGTACCGCACCCATCCTCAATAAATGCTTTTTGAATGAATGATCCCGGCAGAACAAATAGAATTCCCTTTCCATATGCTTGTCCTTCAGATTCAGCTCATGTCTGTCTCTCCCCACCCTCCCCGTCTCCCTCAGGTCTTCTCTTTTCCAACCTAAGCATCTCTCTTTCCTTCAAATGATTCTTGTGGCACATTCTCTAGTCTTTCTACCATCTTGGTCATTTTCTTCCGGATGTCCCATCTTATCAAAGTCCCTCCAAAAATGTGGCTTCCAGAATTGAATACCACACCCCAGCTCTGGTCAGACAGGGGCAGGGACATAAGGGCTATTATCTCCAAAGGTGGTAATCTAATTTTCTCTCATAATATTTATAAAAATGCTTAGCACAGTGCCTAGCACATTATGGGCATTTAATAAATGCTTGTTCTCTTTCCCCTTTTCCCTCCTTCCCCATGGCTCATACAGTGAAGTTAATGCCACCTAAGATCACATTATTTGGGGAGACTGCCATGTCACAATCTTAGTTCATTGAGCTTGTGGTCCACCCAGATCCCTAGATCTTTTTACATGAATGTCTTTCTAGCCTCATCCTCCCCGCCCCTTCAATATGTACTTTCATATTACTCAAATGTAAAACTTCAGGAGGTGCCATGGAATGGTGGTAGAGGGTTGAGTTTGGAGTCAAGAAAAGCTGAGTCCAAATACGGTCTTTTGCAGTTCGTGTGACTGGGTGAGTCATTGAATTTCTATTTTCTACAGGCAACTCTTTCGACTTGTAGGAGTTCTCCCCATAGAGGAAATCTTAGCTCTTTCTGAGGACTCCTGGAGGACCTGACCAGTCCATGCCATGCTGATAATTGTGGCTCAATGTCTCCTGTTGCCGCTCACTTCAGATCCAGAGCCTGTCATTCAGGACCTTTGCTGTTCCTCAGCTTTCATGCCACCTATGTTTCTGATGTCTGCTTTTCCTGAAGTTACTCTGGAGGGTGGAGGCAGTTTGCCTTTTATCAGACCTTAAGAGATTAACACGTGGAGGGTAGGCTGACAGTCTCTCAATGGATTCTTCTTGCTCCTGTTTCTGAAAGCAGTGGGGCTGTCAAAACAAACATGCTGTTCTAAAATGTAAGGTTTGGAAAGCGCCCAAGCTCTTATGCAAATAGCTCCCTGCTTTCTTAAAGGGCCAGAAGGCAGAGTGACATCTTGGAAAAGAGTGATAGAGCTGGAATCAGGGGGCCTGGCTCCCCCCTCCTTGCTGTATGACCTTGGACCAGTCACCTCCTCTCTCTGAGCCTCCGTTTCCTCCTCTAAAACATGAAGGGGTTGGACTTGCTAACCTCACTGGTCCCTTCCAGGTCTCCATCTCTGACCCCTGATTTGTGATCTAACATAATTTCCCTTCACTCAACTTGTTTCCTCATATGTTAAACAAGGGAGTTGGCCTGGGTTCTAAATCTATTACCCCCAATTCTCCTCCAGTCATGTGCACTTTATAGCCCTTCTCTCAGGGGCTCACATCATTCTAAATCAAAAACTCAGTTTCAGAGTTGGAAGGTGCTTCAGAATGCAACTATTCATGCCCATGGATGACCAAGAACCCCTTCTAATATAGCCCCAACATGTGATTAGAAAGATTTGTTTAAAGACTCCCATAGAGCAGTAACCCTCTGCCTCCTAAGACAGCCCACTGTGCTTTGGGGGAGCTCTGATGGTTGAGTAATTTATCCTTACATCAAACCTCAGTTTACCTCTTTGTTATTTCTACCCAGTATATCTAATTCTGCCCTCTGGGCCCATGCAGAATAAATCAGTCTCAATCCTTAAATACTGGAAGACAACCCTCACATTCCCCCTTGAGTCTTTTCTTTAGGCTAAACTTTCTAAGTTCCTTCAACTGAATCTTACACAGGATCGTAAGACCCTTCATCCTTCTGGTCTCCTTCCTCTGGAAGCTTTTTGGCTCTTCGATGTTCTTCCCAAAGTGTGTCTTATAGAACTGAATGCATTAGTCCTGGTGTGGTCAGACCAGGGCAGAATACTGTGAAATGATGACTGAGCTTTGGACGATCATGCCTCTCAATGCAGCCTAAGATGGCGTCAGCTTTCTTGGCCACCATATACATACTGTGTCAGCTTTCTTGGCCTCCATATCATACAGTTGATTCATATTGAGCTAACAGGTCACTAAAACTCCCAAATCTTTTCCCCACAAACTGGTGTCTGTCCATGCTCCTACCATCTTAGACTTGTGAAGCTGATTTTTTGGACCCAAGTGTAAGACTTTACTTTTATCTCTTACATTTCACTGATTCCATTTCTGTAATGGTTCAGGGGGGAAAATGAGGAAAGGGTCCACCCATATCATAGCTGAGAAAAGTAAAGTGAGTACGATCAAGGTCATATACTAAGTTAATGCTTGAGCTGGGAATAATAGACCACAGTTACACAGACTTTACAATTCACAAAACACCGTTCTCATAACTCTGTATGGTAGCTCATTTGGCCGCTCTTTCCCCCATTTTGGACATGAGACCAGGGAAGGAAAGTGATTTGCCTAAGGCCACACAGATAGTAAGTAAAAGAGATAGGGCTGAATTCAGGTCCTTCTGATTCCAAATCTCTATCAGATCACCAGGAGAGGGGATTTATTATTATTTAGTATTAGGGTGCTAAGGTGGAGAAGGACCCTACTATAGCATTCTCTCTAAGGAAGTACCACAGTCTGTACTAGGAGATCCCAAAAGCAGTGGGATCACTAATACCCACAGGGCAAGTTAGGCGGTCATTTCCCTGCCCAGAACTCCAATCCAGGAGGTAGCATTTGAAGTGCTTCCAAGGCAATGGATGACCTTTTGGACCGAAGGACTATTCGGGTGTGATAGAGGATTCCAGGCCTAGTAACCTAAGTCCAGGATCCCAGGGCTGGTGAGGACTCCTATTTCTGCTAGTGTAGACTTCTGGGATCAGAGTTTAGATTCTAGATTTTGAAGGTTAATGAGCCCAACACCTTCATTTTACAGATAAGCAACCTACAGCCCATAGTAGCCCAGCTAGTTAAGTATTTGAGGTCAGATTTGAACTTAGGTCCTCCTGACTCCAAATCTTCTGTTCTTGCCCCTGGGGCCTGGTCCTTTTTGAAGGGAGTCAGCCCCCAGAAGCTACTGCTCTTCCCCCCTCCCTCCCCCAGGCTGCTCTGCAGTTGGCATCTGAGGCACGTACTTAGCAATGATCAGGAAATGACCAAGGGTTCCGCTAGGAAACTGAGACAAGGCAAGGGAAACTCCTCCCTCTGATCAAAAAAAGAAAAAGAAAAAAAAAACAGGCTAGAAAGGCCGCAGAAATGGAAAGTGGAAAGTGATGTGTGTGCACTTGTGCTCAGCCCCAAAGTTCCGACCTGGTTGCCGGCAGGGAGTGGCAGAAGGAGGTCAGGAGCAAGGTGCAGAGGTTGTCCAAGGAGGCTGGGAGTCCTTGGGCCCGTCGGGGGCACTTACTGGGGAGGCAGCCTCCAAAGCCAAGCCCTAGTGGCCCAGCAGACGAGTGAAGAAGGGAGGGTGTTGCAAGGAGAGTCAGAGAGTCGAAGACCACCTCTGATGGTCCCTTCCTATATGACCGTGGGCAAGTCCTTTCACCTCCCCAGGGGACAATTTTTCATCAGTAAATGAGGGGGTTAGATTATATGGCCTCTGAGGTCTGCTCCTAGAGATAGACTGCTGAATTTGGGGTGAGGAAGACCCGAGTTCACATCCCATCTCAGACACTTACTACCTGTGTGACCTTGGGCCACTTACTTACCTCTAACCCTAAGCTTTCTTATCTGTAAATGGCAATGATGACAGCACCTATCCTACAGGGGTATTTGTTGTAAAGATCAAATAAGATTGAATACTTTATACGGCACTTTACGTGCCACATAAATATTATTACTGTGTGCTACAGAAGTGGGGAGCAGGAGCAGTTCTCTCCTGACCTTCTCCTGACCTGATTGCACGTCACTCTGGGTTCCAGGTAAGCGGGTCTTGAATCATTCCCTGACCTCAGTCGGCCCCCTCCAACGTCTGCCTCATTCTCTTGGAATCATCGGCTTCCTAGAAGGCTCCACTCTAGCTGCCTCCATGAAGACTTTTGTGGTCCCTTTGAGTGTTAGTGCTCTTTCTCCTCCTTCCACCTCTGGTTACACCTTGTGAAGAGGTAGAATGGAAGCTCTGGTGGGCAGCTGCCAATTTGGGGGAGGTTGTTTTTTTTTTCTGAATCCTCAGTACCCAATGCAGTTCCTTGCTCAATAAATGTGTGTTGAATTGTAACTGGGCCAGCTAGGATCAGGAGTGCAGGATCTGGACTCAGGAAGACTTGTCTTCCTGAGTTCAAATCCAGCCTCAGACACTTGCTAGCTGTGTGACCCAGGGCAAGTCACTTCACCCTGTTTACCTCAGTTTCCTCATCTGTAAAATGAACTGGAAAAGATAATGGCAAACCAGACCGGTGTCTCTGCCAAGAAAACCCCAAACGGGGTCACACAGAGTTGGATACGATTCAACAAGAATTTTAGCCACATAGCAAATTAGTTGAAGGGCTGGGTTTCAAATATGGCTGCTCTTGACCATCTGCTTATTCTAGGCCCCAGCTGAAGAAGTAGACATCTAGGCAAGAGAACAGACCAGAAGGAACTGGTCAAGGGTGAAGGTGGAATCCAACTTTAAATTGATCAAGTTCAGAAGAAACATCAACTCTGCTGGAAGAGCCAAAGGGATTCATTCTCATGGTTCTTGTAGTTCTTGACTGGAGCCTAACTAATGAATCCAGCAAAGTGGTTGCCTTATTCCTTCTGGACCCCTTGGTGTGGATGTATGGAAGGAAATACAAAGGGGGGAAACTGAGTCTATGAGATGAGAAACGATTTGTCCAAAGCTTCACAGCTTATAGGTCAGAACATAATTTCATAGGATTTTTAAGAGTCTTAAGGAGCCTTAGGAGTTCCAACTAAAGACTAGAGGGGTTTAATGCCTCACCCAAAGTCACAATGGTAGGAAGGAGGAGAATGAGGATTGAGAAATGTTTCTCCTATCTCCCGACCCAATGTTCTTGCCCATGCAAGTCAACGAGTACTTATTAAATGCCTACTATGTACACAACACTTGAGCTACAAAGACAGACACAGACCCTTCCCCAAAGGGGTAGGGTCATACATCTCAAGCCAGAGAAACTCCAGGAATCTACCTCTTTCAATTCAGTTTAAGATGTAGGAAACCAAAGTCTAGGACACAAGATAAGTGCATGTCAGAGGGAGGATTTGAACCCAGGTTTTCTGACTCGAGAGTCAGTGGGAGATATAACATGCACATAAACCAGTAAACTCAAGAGATGTACAATGCAATTTCAAAAAGAAAAGAGCACTGATAATTGGAGAGGGAGGGGTTAAGAAAGAGGATGCTTAGCCCAGTTCCCCGGCACACAGACACTTTAACAAGGTGGTTTGATGCATTGATTGATGATTAGTCTCTTATATATATATGGTGGTCCCTGAGTTGCTCTTTGAAGGAAGTTAGGGATTCAAAAAGCTGAGGAAGGGATGCATTTCAGACATGGAGCACTGAAGGTAGGAGATGGAAGATCTCATGGAGAAGAGCTAGAGAGCTAATTTTATATCAAAACACAATTAGATGTTTTTCTGTACTTGCTATTCATTTTGTGTTTATTAAGCATGATGATAATGTTACATCTGCAGTTTTCCCACCTCATCAGGAGTTTGCAGGAATTTTCTGTGGACACTTTAGGGCTAGAAGGGATTTCTAGGAAACTGAGGCTCAGAGAGATGAAGAAACTTGCTTAAGGTCACATAGCTAGTGAATAGTAGAGTTAGGATGTTAGGATTTGAACCCAGACTCCCCAATCCCAAATTCTAACTTTCTGATCCCAAGATTAGTGTTCATCACTGTACCTCCAGTGCCTTTCTCCAAATAGGAAGCAGGCTAGATTATTTTTGAAGCAAGTGTAAACAAACCTTAATTAATGCTACTTTGAGGATGGAAAAAAAAATTTTTTTTTGAACAGGCAATTTGCAAACAACAAGACTTTCTAATAAGTGTCCCGGGGGAGTCCAGAGTAGTTTCATAATGGGCAAAAATTGTTCTTTGACTTCTCTCTCTCTCTCTAATGTGGATGTCATTCTACTTGGTCAGGAAACTGTGACGTCAGCTCTTTCTGGGCAGGGGTGGAGGATTCAGAACCTGCTTTCAGCTACAAAGAGTTCCCAGCCACATTTCCCAACTAGACGCTCGGTAGAGGCTGGAGCTGGTCACCATGCAGTATCTTCAGACACATACCCGCAGGACTCTCCTGGCTCTCTCTCTCCTGCTCCTTCTGGAATCCTTCGTCCAAGGTAAGACTTGCCTGTGTTTCTGACCAAGTTGTGGGCCAGGGAGCCCAGCTCCGAGTCTTTATTTTAAAAGCTGAACCCGATAACTGGGGGAGGCATCTGGGAGGGTGGAAGACCCTGAGAGACTGGGCTTTTCCTGATGCCTACACAACCATCCATCTGACCCGGAAGGGACCTGAGAGATCAGCTAGTCAGCTCCTCATTTTACAAAGGGGGAGACTGAGTCTAGAGAAGGGCAAAGACTTGTCCAGAGTCGTACAGTGAGTAGATGGCTCAGACTCAAACCTAGAACTTCACTCCAAATTCAAGGAAAATTCAGTCTCTCATAGCAGATGCTGTCTCTCCCACCCTTCTGAGGACAGCAATGTTTTGTTTGGTCTTTGCCCATTGTTGATACATACAAATGTGTGCAAAAATAAGTGGCATGTGTTTGATTGTACCTTTTATCCAATTGGAAATGGGGACCCTTCTCTAAAGTCCTACTCTGGTACCTCATTCTGGTAGAGGCAGCACTCTACATTCTCTAAGGCCATATGGGCAGAGATCAAGTTCTGGAGGGTTCTTCCAACTGGAAAAACTTCAAAATGAACTTGGGAAGGGCTGTCTATTATCCCAGGATCAGCTAAGCTAAATGAGGGGAAACTGAGGCTGGAAGCAAGGTGATGAATTTTTCAACCAGTGAGACACCTGAAAACCACCTGCTAAGGGACAGAGGGTTGTGACTTGGATGGGTACAAGGTGTATCTAAATCAGAAAAGCCAACAGCTTTAGAATACTGAAGCATAGTATGAAAAGCTATGTAGCTTAATGGATTATACAGAGTCTTGGGTTCAGGTGCTGAGTCTGACACTAACTTGGTGAACCTCTCAGTGAGTGCTCAAGGCCATTAACTCTAAGACAGGGGTTCTTAGGTGGTATAGGGGTAGTCCCTTCTTAAAATAATGTGATTTAATGCATAAAATGCATAGGTTTACAAGGGAAACCAATTATATTGAATAGAGGGCTTTTTGTTTTTTTAATTCGTGGACCTCAGGTTAAGAACCCTTGCTCTAAGACTATACAGATGAAATGGTGATCTCTATCAGTGAAGGGAGTGTCCATACTGGGAGCTTCCCACACTGGATAAAATCATAAATCTAGTCCATCCCAAACAAAAAAAAAATGCAGAGATAAGATCAATAGATTAGGAGCTGAAAGGAACCTTGGAGACCAGCCCAACCTCTTAATTTTACAGATAAGGAAACTGAGGTCCTAGAAGTCCTTGAGGTGGGATTAAAACCCAGATCTTCCTCAATCCAGCTTACTTTCTTCATGTGGGTTGACATACTGGATTGAAGTTTTAAGATACTATGGCAGATGTTATCTTCTCACTTGATCAGACCTCAAGCACTGCCTACTTGTTGCTTTAAAGGGAAGAGATTTAGTAAAGCTGAATTTTGTGTTTACTTGATTCTATTTTTAAATTGACTGGTTAGGATCAGGAAAAGGAAACCCTTTTGTGAAATATGTAATTATTCACCTGAATTTCAGCAAGTTGGTCAGAGAGAAACCTAGCAACTCTCTGGTCACCTAAAGGCAGGACAATTTAAAGACGATGCCCTAGTTCTATGGAATGAGACCTTAATGTCTGGGGCTGAGGAACACCTGAGCTCTGCACTTACTAACCTGAGGGATACTGGAAGAATAATTTCACCTCTTCCAGCTTTAGTCACGTCCATCTGCAAAATGGTAATTGTGATTCTCCTGTTCCCTCCTGAGTAATTTGTCTAGTTAAAGCTGAACAAAAAAGTTTAAAAAGAAGAACCTTTGAACAATTAGCTCCTTAGGAAGGGTCCTTTTTCCTCCGGGAAGCAATACAAGGGCAAGAAGACAGCCCAGTTGACAGAGGGACAAATTTATAGGGGGTCGGCATCTTAAAGGAAATGTCGATTCACCATGACAGAAATGTACTGGATTTGTTTCTTAGATGTGACTTCTAGGTGTCACACTCTGGGCTTCCAGTGGAGACACAATGTTAATTCTCAGTCTTGGTTGATGTTTTGGAACATGCTAATCTCCCCTCCCTTTCATTGGGGAGGTTAAAGGTATGGGGGTCTCGTGGGTTGTGCTCAGATTGAAGATTTTAAAATTTTCCCATTGTTGGATCCCTCAGTTTAATTAATTATTTAAATCGACCCTATTGCTATCCTCATTTTCCGGATGAAGAAACCAAGGTCCAAAGTTCAGTGACTTGCCCAGAGTTAACCAGCTTGCAAATGTCAAAGGCAGAAGTTGAACCCAGATCTTCCTGACTCTGGGTCCACCACTTTATCTTTTTCACTCTTCTATGCTATTGCTAATGAAAAAGAAAAAATATAAGACAAAGTCCAAGCTAATAAATTCTCTAGACCAGTCTTCTTTCCCTGTTTGTGTATCTTGGACCCCTTTTGGCAGTCTAGTGAAATGTATGGACCCCTTTTCAGAATCATATTCTTAAATAATTGAATAAATGAAATAATTGTATCCAGCAGGGTGCTATGCGCAAAGCAGGCACCTAATAAATATTAGCAAACAAACCTGATCTGGGCAAAGATTTGAGAAATTGCATTTCCCTCCCTTTGCTACAGAGGTGGAGGGACAATGGATGTGGAATATTACAATAGGTAGCCTTTGTTACCTTTGTTACCCCTGAGGGCTCTATGGGGAGGGAGGAAGGAGGGACATATTGGGAAATTAATGTGATATAAAAAAAAAAAATAAGTTTCCATCAATCAAAATACGAGTTTTTTTTTTTTAATGTTGACTTGTTGGTGGGACAATGAATGAAGGAACAAATATCTGATTTCTGTATTTCTGATTCACATTTCAACTCAGTTTTGGATTGTTTTTGTTTTCAAAATTTCATGAACATATTACATTTCCCACAAGGGATCCATGTGATTTTTTTTTTACTGGCATTCATTCTCATCATTGAATGGAGTGTTTTAGACGTGTGGGTCTGAGAGAGAAGTCAACATAATTTCTGTAAGCCAACTTGGAATTATTTAATGGACTCCCCAGAGGAAAAATTCCCTTAGAAATGTTACTACATCTGGATAGAGTATTGTGTTTAGTTCTGAGCACTGCATTTCAAGAAGGACATTGAGGAACTGGAGAGCATCCTAAAGAAGAGAACCTGGCTGAAGAAGGGACTCTCCACAAGAGCATCAGTTGAAGGAACTGGGTGGGAACAGTTAGCCTGGAGAACAGGAGGACGTGAGAGTTGTGTTCAATTATCTGAAGGGCTTGGACTTGCTGTGTCCAAGGGCAGAGCTAGAAGCACCAGGTGGAAGGCAGGAAACACTTTCAGACAATCATCCCAAAGTGTGAATACCTGGGCTGCTTTGAGAGCTAGTGAGCTCCCCATCACTGGCTGTCTCTAAGCAAAAGTTGAGCGGCCACTTGTCTAGTTTGTTGTCTAGTTTGGCGGTTCTTGTTCAGGCACAGCTTGGAGAAATGGGTCCCTGAGGTCCCTTCTGTCTGCAAGATTCTAGGAAAAATGTACTTGGCAGGTACAAATTGGAATCAGCCCTTAAACAGAGAAAGTCCCTAGAATTTGAGACAAGGTCACCTCTGAAACTGAAGCTAATGGAAATTAGCAAAAAGTAGAGATTAGTCAGCTGGAGGATTAACTCACTTGAGAGACCTGCCAATGTATTAATAAAAGGATTATGGTACTTTCTCCAAAAAATCCCATCAAGGAAATACCCTTGTTAAACTTGTTGTTCAATCATGTTTGACTTTTTGTGATCCCCAGGGACAACATTTTCTTAGCAAAGATACTGGAGTGGTTTGCCATTGCTTTCTTCAGTGTGCCCCCATTTTACAGATGAGGAACTGAGACAAATAGGGGTTAAGTAACTTGCCTAGAGTCACACAGCTAAGTAAATGTCTAAGGCTGGATTTGAACTCAGATCTTCCTGACTCATGGGTGGTGTTCTATCTGTTGTACCACCTAGGTGCCCTTGTTAAACTTGGGACAGATGTAAAAGAAACTGTAATTTAATGAATTTATAAGCTTATCTCAAGATACAACAGAAGGTGTCTAGACAAAAGAAAGCCAAGAAAATAAGAATTTCTTCCTGTGATCATTTCTAAGCTGCATTCCAGATTTATATATACAACCCAAGTCTCTCTCCTGAGCTCCAGGTCCACATCACCAACTTCCTCTTAGACATCTTGAACTGGATGCCCTGCTGGCATCTCAAACTTGACTTATCCAGGATGGCCCTCACCAACTTTCTTTCCAAACCCTCCCCTCTTCCTATTATTGTAGAGGACACTACCATCCTTTTAAATGCCTGCTAGGCTCAAAGCCTCACTGTCATTCTTGACTCCTCAGGCTCACCTCACATAGCCAATCTGTTGCCAAATTTTGTTGCTTCTACCTTCACGCTATTTTTCCTATATGCCTCCTCTTCACTGATATAACCATGACTCTAGCTCAGCCTGTCATCTCCTCTCACTAGACAATTGAAATAGCCTTCTGATTCATCTCCCTGAACTCAAGTCTCTCCCTATCCAGTCTATCCTGTGGTTGAGAACCACTGATTAACGTTAAACTTTGTCTTTTCTTTCTTATCAACCCACCGGAACCCAAGAGGCATCTTCTGCGATACAATGTAAATCCAACTGTCACGCAAAATTCACTTTCTAGCAAGACATGGTTGAAAAGATAGATCCATTCTTTTTTCTTCAGTGGATGGAAGGTTCTTGCAAAGACAGTTAAGAGTGGGTCCAGAGGCTCTGAGAGCAGCCCTGCTTATGAATCAGCAAGGCGTGGGTTCAGTTCCACCTGTGTGACCTCACTTAACCTCTCAGTGCCTATAGGCAGTTCTCTAAGACTACGAAGATAGAACGGTGGCAGATCCCCATTGGTGGAGGATGTTCCTCTGCCATGACATCACAGATCTTAAATCAAAAGAAATTTTAAACTTCATCCTACATACATTGTGATTTAAAGGAGCCCTGTGCTGCCTATAATTCACACACACACACACACACACACACACACACACACACACACACACACCGAATATGTCTTTAAAAAAAGAGGGAAACAACATAAAAACAAAAAAATTCCTGCCTTCAAAGAGCAGATTGACCAGGTCCTGTCCTCCTTCTTTACACGGTTGCAGGATCTAGCCACCAAGGTCAACTCTTCCCACCTTTCATTTTACTGGCAGTTTAGCGGGCTTGCAGGCAGTAGAACCCCGCACCCGGAATCAGGAAAGCCTGAGTTTGAATCCCGCCTCATATATTTATTGGCTGTGTGACCCTGGACAAGTCACTAACTTCTCATGAATGAATGAAAAAGCATCTTTTAAGTGCTTATTATGTGTAAAGCTCTATTCTTTACTAGTCAGTCAATAAGCATTTCTGAAACCAGGCAGGGTGATCAGGGACTACGAAGAAATAGCTGATCTAGTCCCTGTTCTTAAGGAGCTCATGTTCTAAAGAGGAGAGAACACACACATAGAGGGTTCTAGCTGCAGGGCAGACAGAAAGGTCCCGTGGGTCCTTTGGCTACACCAACAATAATTCGTCTTCCCTTGTCTCATTTCCATCAACAAAGCAGTATCTAATGTGGAACCATTTGACAGTGGCAAAGAGTTGGGTGGTGAGAATTTTCTTAAAAAAACAATTTATTATGAGCTTAAATTTAGATAGCCACCAAATCACACATATATTACCACTACTTATCTGAAAAATGCATTTCAGTGTATAAAATCACCCACACAAAACAATTACTCCTTTGTTTCCCTTCAAGCTGTCGTCATTGGTCCAGTCATCCCTATATCTGTGCCTCTGTCTTTCCATTATATAGGTGTGTAGGTGTACATACATATGTTTGTATACATATGTGCATACATGAAGCTGTGTGTATGTATATACTGTGTCCTGTGTGTGCTATTCCTTTTTCTGAGAACTTCCTTTCCTGGGTCTTGAGTGGCTGAGACTGCTGAGGAGGGAGCCCGGCAGAGGCCATGGCTGGGTCCCTCCTCCACAAGATTGTTCCCTTGGATGGTGGAAGATTTTATTAGTAAATGGGAGCTAGTAACAGCCCTCCTATTGTCGTTGTCCCCTACAGCCATGGGCATTCAGCTCTGGACCGTTCTGTGTACGTGAAGTAGGGTCTGGTAGAGTTGGGTAGTGAGGGGAGACCGCCTCTTCTGGAGTGGTGCAATCATGATTATCAGTCACGTTGTCATCATCATGTCACGTAATGCTTTAAGCTTTGCAGAGCACCAACGGGCAGGTAGGTGGTATAGTTGATAGAATGCTGGGCCTGGAGTCAGGAAGACCCAAGTTCAAATCCTGCCTCAGACCTTACTGTGTGACCCTGGGCAAGTCACTTAACCCTGTTTGCCTCAGTTTCCTGTAAAAGGAGCTGGACAAGGAAATGGCAAACCACTCTAGTACCTTTGCTAAGAAAACCCCAAATGGGGTCACAGAGTCAGACACAATTGAAATGCCTGAAAAGCAGCAGCACTTACCTTCAGCCATCAGGCCAGACTCCCCCAGCAAGTTTTTACAGATTGCTTCCACCATGTCCAGTGCCCTGCAACAACATGAACAGGCCACAGTGGCAACTCTTTAGTAAACTGAAACTCGAGAAGGCGGGAACCCGGCTTCTAGGGCACGGTGATAGGGAAGTAGAGCTCAGAATGGACGTTTTTTTGTGCTCACTAATCTATCTTGGGGGAATGGACAGAATAAGTCAAGTGACTTCTGATTTTCCAGACTTCTAAAGCCTTGCTCCCCAGTGTGGGAAAAATGCTGAGAAGCCAATAGGCAAAATTTCCTTGGGCTTCATCTGCTTATGTGTGTGAGTAAATGGGTGGGAGGAACAGGATGTTCACTTTGAAAATAAAACTCCTAAATCTTTTCATTCAGTTTTTCAGCCATGCTTTGAGAACCCACTTGTGCAATGCCTTACTCCAGCCCCTGAAAGCTCTATTAACAACAGCAACAAAAATAATAACAGGCCTTCTCTGTGTGTGACGTTTCAGCTCCACCTCCTTCTATTTGTACAGGTGATCCCTCATTTCTGGGAGCTGCTTCCTCCTTAGCTCTGTTTTCCTAGCTTCTTTCAAGGCCCAGTCAATAAGAAAGACTTTGGCAGACTGAACACAAAGGAGGTGATGGGAATGAAGCCTACTGTCTTCAGACATGGTCCTGACGGTCATTTGTTTTGTGTAACTGGGCTTTGTTACAAGGGGTTCGTGAGAAGAGTCACAGGGAAGCAATGGCTAGATTTGGCTGCGGGGAAAGCATCTGGGGAGGCCCTGACAAATTGGAGAAGTTCCCCGAGTCTTCCCCGATCCATTTGCCTTGTACATCAAACTGATCACTCTTTCAATAGACCTCCTGTTCCAACCATTACCATAGACTCCCAATTTTGTTCTTTCTCTCTTGAGTTACTTTGTGTCTATTCTGTCATCTGTTATACTGTGTAATGTATGTATACCCTCTCACAAGAATGGAAACTCCTTGAGGACAGGAATTGTTTCTTTTTTTCCCTTTTGTATCCTAAGTTCATAGTTCAGGACCTCGAACATAGGAAGTGTTTAATTAATGTTTGTAAAATTTAATAAGATTCACCCCTTGCCCTCCAGCTTACTCTCTAGCCCCTGAGATCCTCTAAGTAAGACCCCTTAGGAAGGTGTAGTGTCCAGAGAAACAGTCTGGGATATTTCCCTCAGTTTCTTGGATGATCTCCAGAATAAGAAGCCTTTCTCAGCCAGGGCAGGATGGAATGAGGCTACTCCCACAATGAGGGGAAAGCAGCCTTTGTTCAGTCCCTCTCCTCTCCTCAAGCCCCACCCCTAGCATAGGCCTCTTCAAATTTTTCTGCCTGTTAATTTCAATCTATTGGGGTTGGAGGGGATTCTATGATCTAGTAGACTTAGGAGAAAAATAGATTCCTTATTCTAAAGTGAAGTATCAGGTTCCCATTAGGCAATCAGTCTCATATGAGTAAGTGGTTTCCACTTTCTCTTTATGATTCCTCCTAACTGAGACATTTGAATTCTGGGGGTGTATGATAGCCCCCAAAGTGGTGAGGAGGATGAGTTCTTGGAAATTATGTGTAGCTGTATCACTTAGCTACTTCCTCACTTACTCCTCACTGTTTCTAATAATAATTGGCGTTCATAAATAGTACCTGAAGATTTACAAAGCTCTGGCCCTGATAAAGAGATGAGAAAATGCATCTTCCTTCTTTTTTTGTGGAGGTGGGGGACTATGGGTGTGAAACATTGTATATACTGTCAGACTAGTTGATGCACTAGTTTTGATGAATCTGGTTTTTTCCTTCCTTTTTATTCTTTGTTACCAGGGATAGCTCACCCAAGTAAGGGAAAACGAATATATTTTTAAAAAAATAATGTTGATATAAAAGGAAAAGATATCAATAAAAATGCATACAATGATTTATTGGAATGATCTCATTTTAAGGCAGTATGTGGTAGTAAATAGAGTGCATGATTTGGAATCAAGAGGACCTGAATTCAAACTCTGCCTTCTCATACTTACTAGCTGTGTGGCCTCTCTGAGCCTCAATGTTTTCATCTGTAGGTTGGGGATAATAGTACTTATGCCAAAGTGCTGTTGGAAGGCTCCAATGAGATGTATGGAAAACTTTCCAGCTCTATGCAAATACCAGCTCTTAATCATTCAGTCGCTATGTTGTGACCCATTGATTCAGGAAGTTTTTGTTGATGGCAGTATTTTGTCTCACCTGATGAAAAATACCCCCAGAGAAGTTTACGTCATGGAAAGGTCGCTACTGGCTTTCCTTTCCACTTCCTGTTATAACCGACATTGCTTCAGCTAGGGCCCTATACCAGCCATTGTTGGGTCTCTGGCTTTTCTAAGCAAGCACAGGGTGAGGAAGACGATGGATGTCTCCCTCTGCTGGAGAATGTGATGGGTGTAAGTTCCAGGAAGATCCCTGAAGGGGTTTACCAGCCGGAGAAGATAATCATGTCCACTCCCTTAAGACATGTGGTTAAGCCAGCCCACTTTTCCTGGGGTTCATGTTAAGAAGCATTCCTGCCCATGACACTATACTACAGACCGGAGACTAAGCATCTATCCAGTTCTATTCCAGCTCTTTTGGCTTCCCGTAGGATCCCAGGATCCCTGGGACTTGTGGTGGAGTCCCTAAAAAAAGTGAGGATACAGAAGGAAGGAGAAAGGCCCAAGGGGAAAAATGAGGGAGCGGGGAGAGAAGGAAAGGTACTTCTATGCCCCCATGATATAAGTGCTCAAATAATGTCTCTGGTCTGTCAACCTGACTTGTAATCAATCAACCAGCATTGACTAAGAGCCTCCTATGTGCCAGGAAATGTGTTAGGTGCTAGGGTTTCAAAGACAAAAACCGAAAACTCTTAAGGAGCTGCCATTCTGTTGGGAGTGACAACTTGTACCTATTTAGACAAAATCCATACAAGATGATTTGGAGTCAGGGGAGAAGTGCTAACAGTTGAGAGGATCAAGAAAGATTCCATTCCATTTTACTCTGATGCCACATCTTTGAGAGCCTGTGCTCTCAAAGGCTACGCCAGCAGAATTTCCCATTAAATTCCAACAGATTATGCCATGCTGGAATGCCATCTAATACTACCTAGAGCTGGCAATAGACAGAGATCCCTTGCTGAAAACCAGCCAAGTTGAGCAGGGTAAGGCTCATCACCAGTGGGCTGGCCGGATAGACACTTGAGCCACAGCACCCTTGAAGCAACAATGACAACACCAAAGGGCTATTGATTCTGCCATGATGGTGTTGGGGTGGTGGAGGAAGGAGGCAAAGAATGCTAAGGATCACATGGTTTATAGGGTATGGGAGCTCCTTGTGTGGTGACTGAGGAATTGAGTTGCATTAACCTCAGCATCCTCACTGTCATTAAGCTTTTTTTTCCCTGTTCATGAAAGATTTTATTATCTAATGATGCATCTTAAAACATACACAAATCTGCACAGATTTACATGCAGCAGAACAATCTTCATTTCACAAGTGAATGTCAACTATTTTATATACTAGACAACACTTTCTTAAAGAAATGCTTCATTTTACAAAATAAATAAAAGGTAAAGAGGCAATTTTGCTGCTTTTAAAAAGCGGCTATTTTATTCAAAAGAGGACACTTTATGCCTGTATTGAAAGACAACATGATCACAAATAATGAAAACAATGGAAACAATGTGCAAATGAAACGTTTTAAACTATAAAGTAGAACATTTTCAAAATGACACACAAATAGTTAAGCATTTCGTTATGTTGTCTACCTGACTTTTAAATAAGGATTTTCAGAATTAGACCCCAACACTTTTAATTAGCAAATGAGAGCTGTAAGTAAATCATTGGGAACTATATTTAACAAAATACATATAAAGTCGAGCAAATTGATTTAAAAGTTAAAGCAAAAGCAAACAGTAGACTGAAGGCACTTTCCCCATCAAGCATGGACTCTCCACATTTTAAATGTGATGAACAGAAGTTGTAACTATGCCATAGCTGCAATGCTAAAAAATAAAACAAGATTAGTTATTGAACATGCAGAGAATTCTGCTGCAAAACTACTGTCTCTCATTTGCCAGCTGTTCCAGTAAAATATAATCTTAAAACATTAACAATGATAACAGTTTAGCTTACTTTCATTATACAGAGAGTTTGTACACTATCGGCTTTTAAAAAGCAGATTGTTGCGGGGGCAGTTAGGTAGCACAGTGCATAGAGCACTGGCCCTAGAGTCAGGAAGACTGAGTTCAAATGTGGCCTCAGATACCTACTAGCTGTGTGACCCTGGGCAAGTCACTTAACCTTGATGAGAGAGAGAGAGAGAGAGAGAGAGAGAGAGAGAGAGAGAGAGAGAGAGAGAAAGAGAGAGGGAGGGAGAGAGAGAGAGGAAAGAAAGAAAAAGAGAGAAGAGGGGAGAGAGAGGAAAGAAAGAGAGAAAGAGAAAAGAGAGAGAGAGAGAGCATTTATTAAGAGTCAGTTGTATTCCAGGCAATGGCAAATACAAAGAATGAGACAACCCCACTTTTAAAAGGGTTTCCATTCTAAATATAGCACGGAATGATAGGACTAGATGGTCCTGTCTCTTGGTGAGAGCAAGGGACACCTGGTGTCTTGACTCGAGGTCCATTTGGTGTTTAATGTGCAATGGTATGCAATGTTCAGAGATGAAAGAGGAAAGCCTTCAGTTGGTTGAGTTTCCTTGTGGGAATGGACAGGAGTCACAGAGGACAGACAGGCATGGAGGGGGTGCTCTCTGTAACACTGAAGAGAATGCCCACATTATGAGATCAGAAATCCAGGAAAAGATGGACACAGTGAAGGTCACCTGCTTGGAGTTTTTCATTAACATCCTTGTACTTGATTTCAATCATCTGTGAAATGGTATAAAGCCAGCTCCACAGTGCGCCAACTAAGAATGAACTCTATAGATTGCCTCAAGTTTGTTAAAGTTGGACGTAGTGAGGAGTTGAAGGACTCCTTCAGGTGTCCCTAATGATGTGTGGGTACTTCATCTGTTCAGGTTTTCCGGCCCGGAGGGCGAGATACCACTGGGTTCGATGTCTCCCCGATAGCCTTTCCGCCAACTGCATTGAAGAAAAGGGGCCGTGGTTCAACATGCCCGAAGGTGAAGATGGTGGGGTGTTCAATCCTCCAGTGGATCCATTTCAGTAAGTAAATCAAGCTTCCTCCTTCTAGACATCGTACAGAAAGAAGATAGACTGTAAAGTTCCGGCAAATTCTTTGTATTTCAAAAAATATTTGTTTTTTATTACAAATTTTGTAATAAGCAACAAAAACAATGAAATTAAAAAATGACAACAACAATGCTAACAATAATGGAAGGGGAAAAAAGAAACAAGATAGTGCCTGCCCGCAGTGAGCTTACCGCCCAGTGGGGAAGACCACAGGAAAGGGGAGCTGAAAAGCTGGGGGCGGAATGGTGCAGGGAGCAGAGGGACCTGGCATGGTGCAGGATTCTAAAGTCCTGGGAACAGGACGGGGAGGGGAAACAGAGAGAGAGAGGGAGGGAGGGAGGGAGAGAGACAGAGAGAAAGAGACAGAGACAGAGAGAAAGAGAAAGAGAGAGGGAGGGAGAGAGAGAGAAAGAGACAGAGACAGAGAGACAGAGAGAAAGAGAAAGAGAGAGTGAGGGAGAGAGAGAGAGAGGGAGAGAGAGGGAGAGAGAGAGAGAGAGAGAGAGAGAGAGAGAGAGAGAGAGAGAGAGAGAGAGAAAGCAGTCTGGTTTAGTAAATAGAGGACTGGACTCAGGACCAGGATGACCTGGATCCAAGTCTGGACAACTCAGACACCTACTGGCTGTGTGACCTTGGGGTGATTACTTAACCTCTTAGTATCTCCAGAAAGTTCTCTAAGCCCAGAGCTCTCAACTTTTTTTTTGTCACAGACCCCTTTGGCAGTCAGGTTAAAAGCTATGGCCCCTTTTTCAGATTATTTTAAATGTATAAAATAAAATGCATAGAATTATGAAGAAAACCAGTTATATTGAAATCTATTTATCAAAACACTTTTAAAAACCAACCTAGATTGTTTAGACCCTAGATTAAGAACTCCTAGATAGAGAGAGGAGAAAAGGATCCAGGGCAGAGCCCTTGGGGACACTTCCAATTAGTGGGTGTGTTTCAAATAAAGATTCAGCCAAGGAGACTGAGAAGGAGTAGTCAGACAGGTAGGAGGAGGACCAGGAGAGAGAACCTAGAGAAATGAGAATATCAAGAGGAGGGTGATCAACAGAGTCAAAGGCTACAGGAAGGTCAAGAAGAGTCAGAGATCACTGGTAACTTTGGAGAGAGTTGGATAAAGCCAGATTGCAGAGAACTGAAAAGAGAAAGAAGAAAGGAAATGGAAGTGTGAGTTGTAGATAGCCTTCTCAAGGAGTTTGGGAAGAGCAGATGGAGGCTGATAGGTAATGGAGGCAGATGAATAGAATGAGGTGTTTTTGAGGGTGGAAGAGTAGATGTATACGTAGGCAGTTGGGAAGCAGCCAATGGGAGAAACTGAAGATTAGAGAGTAGGGATGATAGAAGGAACAACCTGCTAGAGAAGAAAGGATAGAATGGAATCAAAGGTGAATGTAGAAAGCTTTGCCTTGGCAAGAGGCATCTGAGGGGTGTGAGATGAGGGAAGAAGAGTGAGTTCTTGGTGAGTGGCCTCCATTTTTTCTTCTCTCTCTTTCCTCTCTCTCTCTGTATCTCTCTCTCTCTCTCTCTCTGTCTCTCTCTCTCTGTCTTTCTCTCTTTCCTCTCTCTCTCTGTCTCCCTCTCTGTCTCTCTGTTTCTCTGTCTCTCTGTCTGTCTCTCTTTGCACACACATATGCACATGCACACACATCTCCAACTAGACCATAAGCTCCTTGAGGGCAAGAACTATTTCGCTTTTGTATTTGTAGCCCCAGTGTCTAGCAATGCCTGGCACATAAGTGTCTAATGCACGTTGACTGATAGATGCATTGTTCTATCTTACTGGATGTGTGGTCATACAAACTATGCTCAAAAAACAGTGAGTGATAAGGAATCTGCTACCCACTGCCAAGGCAGCCTGTCTGTCTGTGAGGTAACATCATATTCTAGTGTAAAGATTTTTATTCAGTCATGGGTTCAACTAGAGGTCACCTGAGACCTTCCCCTTTGAAATACCATGATCCTGAGAAACGTAGCACCACTCATTTCCTGAGAAACACCACTGCTAGTCTAGGCTTTAGCCTCAAATAATAATGCAAACCACCAGCTTCCTCCGAGTCCTCCTTTTGTTGGTCTTGAACAAACAGTCTTGCCTGGTGTCCTTTATGGTATATAAAGCCTGACTTTCATTTCTACTCTTCTTCAGAATGAGGAGACCCCAGGACATGGTTGAAGAATCCCTTTTCTCTGAGGAAGATCCTTGGTCTGTCTCGGGCTCTGGCTCTGGCTCCGGCTCCAGTTCCGGCTCCGGCTCCAGCAGTGGCTCCTTACCTGAATTGGAAACTGAGCCAATAGATGAGGAGGATTTCTACAATTTCAGCCCTTCAGAAGATGAGAATGTTGAGCAAGCGCTAACAGAGGAAGAACTGATCATATAAATATGGAAGCTCACCCCCACACCGGCCATGGAGAAGAAACAATTTGCTCCTGGACAAAGTGCTTTGTAAAAAATGTAAACCTCCTGGAAGAGCTCCTTCAGTCTGTGTCTCTTTCTCCTCAGTACGAATCTTAACCAAATATACATTTATACATGAATGCCATCACCATCCCCTCTTGTTTGCTCACACATAAAAACATCTCCGGCCTCCATGCCTTTGCACAGCTGTCCCCATGCCTGGAATGCCTTCCTTCTTCTTCATGTATATCTCTACTTCCACTTCCTGGAATCCCTTCTAGCTTCCCTTAAGGCTCAACTCACATGCTGCTGCCTCCATGAAGCCTTTCCTGATTCCCCCAGTTTTCTCTCTTTCCTCAAAAAATTTTGTACTCACTTATCCATGATACCCATTCTGTCTCCCTCATTAAAATGTAATCTCCTTGAGGGCAGAAACTGGTATTTTTTTTCATTGAACCCTTCAGTGCTTTGCAAATAGATGTGTTTAATAAAGTTTTCTTAAATTGGACATGGAATAGTAGAACTGGACAGAGATGTTAGAGGTCGTCACACCCACCCCACCCCAGTCCCATTTCACATGTGAGGAAACAGACTGACAGAGGCACAGCAGGGGCAGGTTCATACAGAATCCTCCTGGCAGCAGGCCCTGTGTGCTTTGAACTGTGTCTCTGACTGCTTCCTGTGTATTAAAGAGATCAAACCTTTATACCAAGAAATCAGAGAGCCCCGTCTGCCCAGAGCAGTGGTGTCAAACTGGGGGCCGCTACGTCACACACGAGGGTCCCATGTGCTGCCCACTGACTTAGAAAACCACCAATTAGCTATGTTTTATGTATTTTATTTATTGTGTTAAATATTTCCTAATTACAGTTCAATGTAGTTCAGGCCACGCTGGGGAGTGTGGCTGGTCACATCTGATACCCTCAGCACATTTGACACCCCCTTGTCTAGATCATCTGAATTGTCTGAGGCTCACGAGACTGATTTAAGGGGGAAAAAATTAACCTGGCACATGTACACACATGTATGTATGTATGTATGTATGCACACACATGATACATGCATATACACATGTATTTGAGAAGCCATGCACTGGGGAGATGATGTTAATTTCTGAATTCCCTCCTTCGTTCTGGGAGCTATTATCCACTCAGAGAATGAATGCATGCAAGTTCAGATTTTCTTTATGGGAAAGTTGAAAAGTAACAGATGCCTTGTAAATTCCCAAAAGTCTGTTTGGGGCTGGCGGCATGGCACGGAGCACACAGATACCTACTATTGTTCCTTGTTTAATTGGTTCCTAGGGCTCAGCCTTATTTTTCTGGAGCCCTAAATCACTCTCATCCTGATAAGATTGGGAACGGACAAGTCTGTGCCTTTTTCTGAATCTAATATTGCTTCATCTGCTTCCCTGGATATTAGCACATGCTTAAATTTACCTAATTAAAGCAAAATGACTATAAAAACAAAGTGATATTGCCTGCAGTCTCTGCTCATAGGCCAAGAATTGTTTATAAAAAGTACTTGTCCATTTTGAGTAGTCTTCTTACGAGAGTATACTTAAAACATCGTCTGTAATGAGTATAAACCAGTGAAAGTCACTCCACAGAAGACAAAAGCCTCCCCAGTCACTGAGTTTCCTGGTTGGAAGGGACCTCTATGACCATGTAGTCAAATATAGACTTGAATAAGAATCTCCTCTATCTGTTATCTCTTCGACAAGTGACCAGTCAAGGGGCAGCTGACACAGTGGATAGGGCACTGGCCCTGGAGTCAGGAGGACCTGAGTTGAAATCTGTCCCAGACACTTGACACTTTCCAGCTGTGTGACCCTGGGCAAGTCACTTAACCCCATTGCCTCAAAAAAGAAACAAACAAAAAAGCACCAAGTGACCATTGAACCTTTGTGGGAAGACTTTTATAAGGGGACAGTGGCACAGAGGCACTTAATAAATGTTTTTTTAATTGAATTAAATCAAATTGACTTGACTAGAATTGAGAGGAATTGAACCCACCACATCACAAAGTGCCCATTGCTCTTTTGGACAGCTCTCTCGTTGTTAGGAAGCTTCTCCTAACATCCCCCTGCGGTCTGCGCCCAGCACCTTCCTCCTGGCGCCACCCTCTGGGGCGGAGCGGCCAAGCCCTTTTGCCAGTGGGATGGCCCTTCAGATGCTTGAACTTAATCAAGAAGGAGATCTTTGAAGGTCCTCCTTCTGCCTGGGTTTCTAAGGATGCCTGTGATTCTGTCCTCTTTCATTCCGTTAGCACCAACTCGATAAAAATCCTAGCGTTGATGCCCGCCATGAGAAATGATTAATAACATATTGTGGGGCCCTGTGCTACGCACTTTTCAACTGTTATCTCATTTGAGCCTCACAACCTGGTAGGAGGTACTATTGTCAGCCCCACTTTACAGCTGGGGAAACTGAGGTAAACAGACGTGAAGTTATATTTGTCCATGGTCACATGGCTAGTGAATGTCTGAGGCCAGGTTTGGATTCCGGACTCCCTGACTCTGGACTAGCACACCACCTAGCCACCTGTAATCCCAACGCAGGCTTTTCTTTACATCTGAGCAGTCAAAGACCATTCAGCCAACTCATTTTAAAGAACTTTGGCCCTGAGACTTCTGGAACCACGGCCTCAGAGGTGTGGAGCTTTTTCTACCCACATTCTCTACAATTTGGTAAACGGTGTAATGAGTCACTGTGACCACAAGCATTCGTTTGCTATGGGTCAGCCTTCTGATAAAGATCCTCTCTTGAGCCACCCACACAACCTGCCTTTACAGCTGGATGGGGCCTCCTAGGCCCTCATTATCCAGGTGAGGAAACTGTCCCAGGTTACACGGGTTACAGGTGACAAAGTCACCTGTTCAAACCTAGGTTCTCCGGCTTTGAATCTCATCTTTCTACAATCTATATTGAGAGAGACTCAAAAAGCATCTCAAGCTGGAAAGGTCATCACCGTTTGGAGACATCAAGGCAGGTTTTCTAGAAAAGGGGATATTTCTACTGCATTTTGATGACCAAGCAGGAATTCACCAGGTGAAGAGAGTGGTAGAGGGGCGGGAATAGTAGCGTCTGGATTTGTCTTGACTTCACTAAAGCCTAGACTGCGACTCATTCCGTTTTTCTACTCTAAAGTGACCTGAAAAAAAGAAAACAGAATTTTGCAAATCATTCTCAGAGCCATGGAGTTGTTCCATAGGGAAGTTTGGACACATTTCACAGCGTGAGGGACAGGGTGATACATCCTAATTGAGTGGCTGAGGATGGAGAAGGATGCTGGGGACCTCCTCATCTATGACTCCTTGGACCAGCCAGGCAAGGACATGGTCTAACAACCTCATAGGGTTGTTAGAAGGATAAAATGAAATAGCATATACGAAGTGCTTTGAACACCCCCAAAGAGTTGGTGATATGGAAATTTTAGTCACTGGTGGTTGTTGTATTGGAGGGAAGGAACATTGACAAGCAGGGGGATTGAGAAAATCTTCTTGTAGCAGCAAATAGCACAAGGGCTGAGTCCTGGAGGAAAATAGGGATTCCAAGAGGCATAGGTGAGAAGGGAGTAAATTCTAGGCATGGGAGAGCAGCTAATGCAAAGGTACTGCTGAGACAAGTTGGAATTCCAAGTTATGGGAATAGTGGTTAGTCCAGTTTGACTGGAATGTAGAGGGGGGTGGGGGGAAGGGGAATAATCTGAACTGTTTATTGAAGCAGATTAGAGGCTGATTGTGAAAGCTTTTAAAGACCAAACTGAAGAGTTTGCAATTTGTCCTAGAGGTAATAGGGAGCCATGGAAGCTTCTTGAGAAGAGCAGTGATTCATCATGTCTATGCTTTAGGAAGATTATTTTGACAGCTGTGCAGAAGATGAATTGGACAGGAAAGAAATAGAGGCAGGGAGCCCAGTTATGAAGCTATAGTAATAGTCTTGGTGAGACATGATAAAGGTCTGAACTGGGGTGATTGTGATGTGACTAAAGTGAGAAATGTTATAGAAGTCGGTAAGACTTGCCAACTGATTAGATATGAATGTATGAAGAAGAATGAAGAGTTGAGGATCAACTGAGGTTGTGAACTTGGGTGGCTTGAAGCTGGGGTTACCCTCAGCAGAAACAAGGAAGTATGGAGGAGGTGTGTATCTAGAGTCTGGTTCTTAACTTGTGGTATCTGGATGAATTTCAAGGATCCTGTGAACTTTGATGGGGAAATGAGTTTTGCCTTCAATTTCGTTCATTTTGAATTGAAATTTAGCACTTCCCTCTCTTATGAGTATAGGCAACAAACAGGATTCTGAGACGAGGTCCATTGGCTTCCCCAGATTGCCAGAATGCAAAAAAGTTTCCAAAGCCCTGATCTAGAGAGAAAATGATGAGATCTGTTGTGTGCATCTTGAGTTGAAAGGCCTACGGGGAATCCAGGTAGGGGCATCCTTTGGGCAGAACTGAAATTAGCAGGAGAGGTTAGGACCGTGTGTACAGAATTGGGAACTATCTGCAGAAGGATGATAATTGGATCCATGGGAACTCATGAGATCACAAAGGGAGAAGATACTGTCACCTAGGAGAGAAGAAGAAGGGGCCTGGGAGGGAGTCAGGGGTAAGGGGCAGGATGCTCCAGCAAAGGAGATTGAAAAGGAACAGTCACACAAGGAAGAAGAAGAGGAGAGAATGGCATCACCAAAAGAGAAAAGAGAAAGCTGTCTGGTGATCAGCAATGGTGAGCCCTCCTACTGCTTACCTTATGATGGTGCCCCAAGGTCTTGTCTCCCTCCACCTCTTAAGTGAGCCTGTCTTTCCTGCTTCTTGACCCAGGTGCAAAAAAGCCCAGTTATGGTTTTATTGTTGGCAAGAATAGTTAAGCCAAGCCAGTCAAATCAACAAATATTTATTAAGTACCTACTGTTCACTAGAGACTAGGGATATGAAGACAAAACAAGCTAGTAAGGGTCTAGAACCAACCTCCCCTCATATTTCACTATTTTGTCTCCCTCCTTAAGTGGTCCAGAACAAAAAAATTTCCAAACCCCTGATCTAGAAGGAAGACGATATCTGTGGTGTGCACCTTGATTTGAGAAGCCTCTAAGGGATCCAGGTGGAGATATCCTTCAGGCAGAACTGAAATTCACAGGAGAGATTTAGGGCTTGTACATACAGGATTAGGAGCCATCTGTAGAAGGATGATAATTAAATCCATGGGAGCTAATGAGATCAAATTATAGTTGGACATCTCTCTCTCTCTCCCCCTCTCCCTCCCTCCCTCCCTCTCTCTCTCTCTCCCTCCTCTCTTTCTCCCTCCCTCTCTCTGTCTCTGTCTCTCTGTCTCTCTGTCTCTGTTTCTGTCTCTGTCTCTCTCTCTCACACACACACACACACACACACACACACACACACACACACACACACACCACGCACCTCTCACTAGCACACAGGGTGGGAAAGTTCTCCTATCTTCCACTGTCTTTCAATTCCTCCTGTGCTTTTCCCCTCTGGACAGTTAGGCAGAGCTATTCACATTACCTAGGGTTGCTTCCTGCTGCATGAAGAAGAGGGCTGGGCTGCCAGAGAGAGACATTTGAAGGCACCATTGCGGCTGCATTGGCTCAAACTCTGCAGCTATATTAAGCAGAATCGATTCCAGAAAACTCCTATGGCATTAAGAGAATCATAGACCAAGTGTTTCCATTCTTCACTGAAAGTTTTCCAGGATAAATTAGTCTCATTCTAGATCTCAAGAAGAAGGTCATTGCTTTCATTCCAATCTCCCATCCTCCCCCAAATTACTTTGAATTTACACTGTATATATTTTATATTTGTTTTTTTCCTTCCAGTTGAATGTAAGCTCTTTTGGGTCTCTCTCTCCTCCTCTGTTTCTTTTGGCCATGGAAGCCACTACTCACTGACCTCCATTCTTCATCCCATCCTTCTCACCCCTGATAATAGCTCTTTGTTAATAGTTGTTCTGTGGCCCAGTTGATCTTGGTGGACAAAGGCTCAAATGCTGTTTTCATTTACCAGTGAAACAAGAAACCAAGCCTGATGCTGTTGGCATGGAAGAGGACACTTACAACTCAGCCAGTTTCCTTCTCTATCCTAAAAGGGTGAATTTCATGTTGGCAAAGAAGGTTGGCATTGAGACCGGTCCAGGTATTTGGCATCCAAATCATTCTGTTGAGACACATCTATCTGCTCCTGGCAACCCAACCCTAACATTCTGACTTGCAAAAAAAATTGCAATAATTCTGCTTGGGTCTCTTGGTGTTTATTTCCATGGTGCAATGACTGGGCATCAGATAGAGTAGAGGCAATATCCATGGTATTTGCCATCAGGCCTGGAGTCTAGGGCAGAGCTGCCCTTACTGAGAAGGAAGGGTGAATAAATCAATTCCTTTAGCCCTCTATAACAACCCAGTTCATCCCCCAAGCCACCTGGTCCAGGGCCTCAATCTTAATGGAAAACTAGATCCCCCAAGAAGAGGGGGCCGGCCCCCTTCTCCAGCATAGGAAGGCATTCTTTGATGGTTTCCATTGCCCACCCCAGCCTAGCTTCGAACTTCCTGGTTTCTGTATTCAACATTTTCTCTCTCACCTCCATGCTTTTGGTACACATCTTCTCCCATTTCTGGAATGCTCTCCCTCCTCATCTCTGCCTCGTAGAGTCTCTAGGTCCCTTCAAGGATTCTATTACGTGCTACTTACTTTAAGAAGACTTTTCAGATTCATGTGGTTGTTAGTGCCTTCCATTTCCACCTTCTATCCCGAAATCACTTTGTATTTATTTTCACACATATCTTATATTTACCTATTTGTGGACATACCGTACTCTCAAAGTAGCTTGTAACCTCCTCGAGGGTATGGACTGCATCATTTTTGTCTTTGTATCTCTATTGCTTATAGAGATTCCAGGAGAATTGCCTGGAAAATAGTACATGCTGAATAAATACTTGCTGATTGATTAATGAATGGATTAAACAAGGAGGCACAGGTAATTTTGGGAGGGTTATTGCAGGCTGCAGGGGTCATGTTGGAGGCACAGGGTGTGTCTGGGGCCCCGGAATTAGCTGAGTCACGTAGAGGTCAGAGCATACTGCACCATCCCTGGTCATTTGGAGACCAGGGGTACCGCATTGCTCAAGATTCTCTTGCGTGGGCTTACCTGATGTTCCAGATAAGTGTCTCTACACTCTGGGGTCTTCATGCCCTTGTGACTGCACCTTCCCTCTCCCATTTTTGTTTCATCCTGTTTTAGGTAGCTGGGCTCTGCTGTATGTTATTTATGGTATGTGGGTTTGGGCTAGATATAAGATTCAAACTGGTGAGGCAGATTTGAAGTCTGTCTTAAGATCTGGCTGTAAGGCTTCCCCATGGAGAGGACTCAATAAACTTTCTCTGCTTGTACCTTCTAGCCTTGACTCTTCTGTTCTTGAGAATGTGCTGGCACTTTCTCGAATGAGGTAAGTAATCGGCTGCCCCTGCAGTTAAGTTAGGGTACCTTGACAGAGAACCCTGACATAATTTCTAACCCTAAGTCAGAGTGAGGCTTCTAACAGAGATTCTGCCCTTAATGATAAGGAAGCGGTAGTTAAAAAAAAAAATTAAGTCTGAGAGTACTATTTAGACTGTTCTGTGGCCTAAAGAGTTTGTTCCATGGGATAAATAATTTTTTGGAGAGGAAATACTTTTATGACCAAGGTGCTGAGAACAGAAAGATCTTCCTAAAAGTTGGAAAAGCTATTAAGAGTTTTTCTCCCTAAGCTGATTATGGTATATGTGAGGGCTCTCTTTTCTTTTCTTTCTTTTTGGATGGGGGAAGGCTGGGCAATTGGGTTAAGTGACCCACCCAAGGTCACACAGCTAGTAAGTGTTAAGTGTCTGAAGCTGGATTTGAACCCAGGTCCTCCTGACTCCAGGGCCAGTGTTCCACTCACTGTGCCACCTAGCCGCCCCATGAAGGCTCTCTTTTCTAAGAGATCTTTAACAACAACAACAACAACAACAAAAAAAAAACAAACTAAAAGGGAAACAGCAGTTTTGTCTTCCTTTTATAGAGAAGACGTAGCATCTTAGCTGAGGACTCCGGCTGAAGTAAAAATCTGGAGGTTCAGTGAAGCTACACCTGGCAGAGACCAGAGGATCACAAACTCCCAGAATCCTACCAGACAAAGACTACACCAGACCACAGGGAGCAGCGCCCAGCAGGAGTTTACCAGTAGGCCCACCAATCTGCACAAGCTAGCAAGCCCCTGTAGACTAGGTGCAAACCCCATGGGATGTGTGTGGTGCCATTGTCAGTCGCGGTTTAGCAGATTCAGAGGGTGATTGCCCCTCTCTACACATGAACCCTGATCACACATGTTCCCGACCATGCAAATTTCCTATGTATGGCCATTCTTCCCAGTTAATGTGCGTATTTGGGGAAGAATGTGCCTCAGGCTTACTGGGGAAATATTTTATTACTGCCTTTTCTGCTATGCTATTTCATGAAATGGCTTTGCTTTTCAGTAATTGTGTCATCTAATGGCTATTATCATAAAAGCTGATTATAAAAGTAAATTCACTGACAGAAACTCATGAGCTATGGTTTTTTTTTTAAATCAAATGTTACTGTTGTTGAGTTGTTTCAGTTGTACCCAACCCTCTGTTGGGGTTCTCTTGACAGAGATACTGGGGTGGTTTGCTATTTCCTTCTCCAGCTCATTTCACAGATAGTGAAACTGAGACAAACAGGGTAAAGTGACTTGTCCAGGGTCACGCAGCTAATAAGGATCTGAAGCCAGATTTGAACTCAGGTCCTGACTCCAGGGCTGGTACTCTCTCTACTGTAGCCCCCCCTTTTAAAATCAGATCTAATCCACAAAATATCAAACTTGGGGTAACTTCATCTTGGTGAAGCACATGAGAGTTGAAGGTGCTCCCAGGTAATATATTTGCCTCCGATCTAATAAGAATGGAAACCCAGGAGAATGTAAGTTACTTGAGGACAGGAACTATTTATTTATTACCTCTTTATCCCTAAGACCCAAGACACTATGTTGTACACAGTAGGCACTTAATAAATACTTGCTGAACTTAACTGAATTGATTCTACTGCTTTGTCATTTCCCTGTAAAACAAGTCTAATTTTTCCTTGGGACAGCTCTTCAAACGTTTGAGTGCTGTGGATCAGATTGCCCCTAACTTGAGAAAGAAACACACAAACAAAAAACCCCAGCCCCATGGGACAATATTCTCAGACTCACATAAATAATACAGTCTTGAGGAAAGCCAGCTTAGGAGTCTGGTGCTTCCATGTGCACGATTCTCTCTAAGTAAGCGTCAGTGAGACAACGATGCTCTTCCCATTCCTGTTATGAACAAAACATTAATACGGCCCTACACATGATTTCCGTAAATGACGGGGCCCTCTGGAATTGTCTTTGGTGTATACCAGTGATTCTCAACCTTCCTAATGCCTCAACCCATTAATACTCGTATGTGGGCGGACTCACCTAGAGGCTGATAGAGGAGCAGTATCTCGGTTCCTAAGAACATTGGAAATATGTTTTCCGATGGTCTTAGGCGACCCCTGTGACCCCTGTGAAAGGGTCATTTGACCTCCAAAGGGTCACGACCCACAGGGTGAGAACCACTGGTGTACATAGTATGTTTTAGCCTCTCAGTTATTCATGCCTGTGGGCAGCTTGGCTTCTCCTCATGGCCTTCAAGGCTCAGGTCATAGGGACAGGGGGTGAGGGAGTGGACCTATGATCGATCTCTGGTGTCAGAAACTCCCTCTAACAATTCAGGTTTAAAGCTCTTTATTGTCACAAAGGCTTAATTAACATGATCGAAGTCCTCGTTTTGCCATTTCTTGGAGTTCATTATCTTGGAATATATTCAGTATTTATCTGTGTATGTTTATTTGTATACACATCTGTGTTAATTTATTTGTCTGTGTACACATTGTCTCCCATGCTCTTCCATAGAATTTAAACTCTTTGAGAGCAGGTTCTGTCTTGGTTTTGTTGTTGTAGCTCCAGCCCCTAGGAGAGAACCCAGAACATGGCTTGTTGTTAATAAAAGTTTGTTAAACTGAATTGAGTTGAATTAACTAGTAGGAAAAGTCTTGTACTGGAAATCAGGAGACTAGTTTTCATTTGGGTTCAATCATCAACCAACAAGCCTTTATTAGGCACCTACTACATCCCAGGTACTTTGCTAGGTACAAGTACAAGGACTGTGTGATCACAGGCACCAGCTTAACCTCTCTGGGCTTCAGTTTTCTCATCTACAAAAAGAGGGGGTTGGGTTTGAAGACTCCTGAAGTCTTTTCTAGCTTTCAGTCATTTGAATCCTCCAGCTTGTTTCTTGCCCCTCCTGATAACACCCCAAGAGTCAGAGACACAGGACCAATGACCAGAAGATCATAGATCTAGAGTCAGAAGGTACCTTGGTGGTCATCTAGTCTGACTTCAATGATTTTTACAGATGAGGAAACCAGGTCCAGAGAAGCTTGCCCCTATTTGCAGCATTTGAGTTAAGATTCTCTTTACCTTCTAAGTCTGATGGTTCCACTCCATCATGCTGCCATTTGTGGTCATTTAGCATGTAAAATGTAGGGGAGCAGAGTCATTCTCTAGCTAAAATGTGAAGGAAGAGTCAGGAACTCTGGAAAACATAGAATGAGTCTTTTCCCTCCTACTTCTGCCCTCCAGATAGAACAGTGTGGGATAATGGAATTGTTCAGTCATTTCAGTTGTATCCACCTCCTCATGACCTTATTTGGGGTTTTCTTGGCAAAGATTTAAATGGCAAAGAGGTTTGCCATTTCCTTTTCCAGCTCATTTCATAGTTGCAGAAACTGAGGCAAACAGGGGGAAGTGACTTGCCCAGGGTTGAACAGCTAGTCTAATAAATGTCTAAGGCTAGATTTGAACTCAGAAAGATAAGTCTTCCTGACTCCAGACCCTAAACTCTATCTACTATACTGCTTGGCTGCCCCAGGAGAAATGGAAAGAGCCTTGTATTTGAAGTTAGCAGACAGCTTTGAATTCCAACTCTGCTTACTACCTCTGGGACTCCTGGCAAGCTTTCTGTGTTGTGATGACTTAGCCTGCTACCAAAGCATAAACTACATGAGGGCAGGAGCTGTGTCTTATCTCAATATTGTACACCCCTTAGCACAAGACACTTTGCAGAGGTACATGATAGATGCTTATTAATAAATGGTTATTGCATTCTTTTTTAAATTAATTAATTTATTTTCTTTTTTACATCATTCATTTCCATGAGATTTTGAGTTACAAATTTTCTCCCCATCTTTCCCCTACCCAACACCTCAAAACAGCCATCCCACTGTATAACCCTCCTCCAATCTGCTCTCTTCTATGTCCTCCCTCTCGCCCCTCTGACTTTCTGGTAGGGCAAGATGGATCTCCCTACCACAGTGCCTGTGTATCTTTTTCAGGAGGTGATCAGTGAATTCTTTCAAGTTCTATTTTGGTCTCTGGTTCTAGAATATCCGGGCAATTCTCCCTGAGAATTTGTTGAAAGATGCTTTCTAAGTTCTGTTTTTGATCATGGCTTTCTGGTAGTCCAATAATTTTAAAGTTGTCTCTCCTGGATCTGTTTTCCAGGTCAGTGGTTTTTTCAAGGAGATATTTCACATTGCCCTCTATTTTTTCATTGGTTTGGATCTGTTTGATAGTATCCTGATTTCTTATGAAGTCATTTGCTTCCATTTGCTCCACTCTAATTTTGACAGAATTATTCTCTTC
>CM053589.1:184378592-184395318 GCA_028646515.1 Pseudochirops corinnae | reverse complement strand
GAAGAAGGAGGGGGGAGCAGGGCTGATCTTATCTTCAGGGCTGGGGAGGGATGACCAACACTTTCCCCAAAGTAACCACATGGGGGGGAGGCAGGCAGGTGGATCAATTTTCTGCCCAGGGTGGGGCAGGGAGTAAGGGGAAGGGTTAGAGAGGAGGAAACCACATTTTCCCTAAGGAGGGCCTACGGCAGCCGAGGCCCCGCCTCCCTGCCCTGCGGACGGCAGGTCCGGCTCCGCCTCCGACCTTGCATTCGTCAACCGTGGCCCCGCCCCCAGCCCTGCGGACGTCAGGCTCGGCCCCGTCTCCGGCCCTGAGGACGCCAGCCCGGGTCCCGGCCCCGCCCCCGGCCGCGGGAGGAGGAGCCCAAGGCTCCGCCCCCGCGCAGCCTTCTCCGGAGGGGTCACGTGCTGGGGTGGGCGGCCAGCGGTCACATGACGGGGGCGCCGCTGGGCGGAGGGAGCCGGGGCTCGGGGTTTCCGTGGGGGCGCGTGCGGAGCGGCGGCGGGCCTGACCATGGTGAGTGAACGCCGCAGCCGGGCGCGAGGCGTGCGGAGCCAACGGCCGGAGCCCAGCGCGAGGCGGAGCGCCCATGGCTGGGCCCCCTCTGCCGTGCTCCGGCCGCCTGTGGGCCCCCTGGCTGCCCGCGGGCTCGCCGCTCCTGCGGGCCCTTCTGGCCGCTGCCGCCGGCCCCCCCAAGGTAGCCTCGGGAGCGGGGCGGGGCCGAGAGGGGCACACAGCGGGCGCCTAATGCCTGCCCTCTGCCCAGCCGGGCTCCCAGGTGTCGGGGCTGGAAGGGGCCGTGGCTCCCGGAGGAGTCCGAGCTGGGAGGGACCCTGGGGCCCCGCAGGGACTGGAGGACGGGTCCCAGAGGCGGAGCTGGTGGGTGGGTACGGCACCTACTGTGTGTCCGTACCTCGGGGGCACGTGCATGTGCCCCGAGCGGGACCCCCTCACGCCTCAGGGACCCCCGTGCGGGTGAAACGGCGAGCCCGGGCCGCTGGAGGAAAGCGCCGGCTCCTGGCCGGGAGCCCCGTGCAGGGGCTGCTGCTGGAGCTGCGAAGGGAGCGGGAGGAAGGGGCATCCCAGGGAAACTGAGGCTCGGAGGCAGGCCGGGGGGCGGTAGGGGCTGCGCAGCGGGGGGTCCGAGGGAAGATACTCTAGAGACGAGTTCGGCTTCTTCCGAGCCCATCTTTGCCCACTTGTGTGAACGTGAGCAGTGAAATGAGGAAACGGCCCAGAAGGCAGAGAAATCTGGGCCTGGCGCCGGCTCTCCCCCGCCCCCCCCCCCCCCCCCCCGGGGAGAAACCCCTCCTCGGGCCCCTGCCTCACCGGACCGCCCCTTGGGGCAGCCACAAAGCACCTAAACACTGGCTGTTCGTTCAGGTTCAGGCTTCTTTTCTTTTAAAGTTTAGCTTTCTGTAAATAGACCCGATTCATAATGTGGCTGCTTGAATTTTTCTGTTAAAAACTAAGGTAACATAGTGAGTTATTCACTGTTTGAACTATTTTATAAATAATAGATTTAGAACTGCGAGTGACCTTGGAGGCCAGCTCCTCCAACCCCTGCTACGAATGAGAAAAACGAAGCCTAGGGAGGTTAACGGGCTTCCCCAGAGTCACTCACAGGTGGAATTTGAACCCAGAGCCTCTTACCTGGGACCTAGGGTGCTTCCTCCCTGCTGCTTTTTTCTCCTTTTGCCTCAGTTTGGTGTTTTGTGTTAAGAAGGCCCGTCAGTAATAGTTCATCCTGTTTGACAGTCAGTAAACATTAATGAAAGCACCTACTGTGTGCTGGGCACTCAGCCAAGTGCTGGGGAGGCAGAGGAAGGTCAAAGACAGCCCCTGCTCTCAGAGGGCTCCCAGTCTAATGGGAGAGGCAGTGTGCAAACAGCTGTGTGCAGGCTCTGTACAGAATCAGTTGGAAATTATCAACAGAAGGGAGATACTTGAATTGAGGGATTGGGAGAAGCTTCCTGTAGAAGGTTGGGATTTTTCTGTAACATTACTTTTACTAGAATGATTGAAAATGACATGTTTTTATTTTAGAATGACTTATCATTAGGAAAAAAGCTTTATGGGCAGCTGGTAGCTCAGTGGATAGAGCACCGGGCCTGGAGTCTCACACATATTAGCTGTGTGGCCCTGGGCACGTCACTTCAGTTGTCTGGCTCCACTTTGTTCTGCTGAAAAATGAGAGTAATAATAGCACCCACCTGCCGGGGTTGTTGTAAAAATCAAATGAGAGAATAGTTTTAAAGTTCTTGGTGCCCGGAACTTTATAGGTGTGATGGACATACTTGGTGATGAAGTGGACAGAGCTCTGGACCTGGAGTCACGGAGACTCATCTTCCAGAGTTCAGATCTGGCCTCAGACGATTAACTAGCTGTGTGACCCTGGGCAAGTCACTTAACTCCGCCTTAGCTTCCTCATCTGTCAAATGAGTTGGAGAAGGAAATGGCAAACCCTGTAGTATCTGCCAAGAAAACTGCAAATGGCGTCATGAATCAGACATGACTGAAAATAACTGAACAACAAATGAAGAAGACCTGCTTATTCCCTTTTCCCTTTAGAATGTTGAAAATGATAGAAAGGTAATGCCTTGAACTCTTTTTTTTTAACCTAATCGTTCTTGTACGAGAAACACACATACACACGTCTGGCACACATGCCCCTTTAACAGGGTACATTCCTTGAAAGAATTATTGGATCATTATTGGTCCTTCAGCTTTGACAGGATGGTTCCAACAGTGACTTGTATGGGACATCCTAGAAGTCTTAGTGCCATTGCCCTGAGCGTCTTGGCCCTGGGCATCTGCAGGGGTGTCTTTGCCTTTCCTTGTTGACTTTATTTGCACTGTTAGAGTCATCGACAATTTTCTTGGGCCCAGCTTTCCTTCTTTTCCTATCCTTTCATATAGCTTGCTTTTAAAAACTCAGATCAGAAAGCTTCAAGATCAACCTGTTTGTTTTACTCAGTAATTCTAGTCCACTCTGTGGATTTGAGTTTTTCTGATTGTCATCCTCCATTGGATGGAGTTCAGAGGGCTCAGAAATTTAAAAAGCTAAAATTGAGGCTGGGATGGCGTCTGGTTATAAAATTGTACTGGATGGTCGGGTTCAAAATGAGGTCTTCAGTCAGTTGTCAGTGATCTGGGTGTAGATATGGGAAGAGACTTATAAAAGTGGCTCCTGTCCAGTTACTCTGTTTAATGATACTTTACATTTATTTAGTACTTTAGTGGTTCTCCATGGTCTCCTGTTCCTGATCTCATTTTATCTACTCTATGAGTTACTCTGTCTTCAAGTCTGGTCTTGTTTCTGCAAGCCTCCTCCTCTGGTGCCCACAGGCATGCTTAGGACCTAGTACTTACTTGGAAAGAACTGGTGTCATCTGTGGCCTTTGTTTCGATTCTTCCAGCTTCAAATAGGATCTCAAAATAGCCTTCTGTAATTTCAGCAGTAGTCTGTTAGCCTCTAATAGGTCTGCATGAAAGCATCTGAGCCCTTTTAGCAAACACAGTTTCTACTTAGTTTCCTTCCTCAGTTCCTTACCAACCCAGACCATTTTGTTTATCTGTTCTTTTACGGTCTGTTTACAAATCTGGAGAGATGAGATTGGTTCTTCATCTGTCTACCAAAATTAGACTTTCATAGGAAAGTTGAGTTAGTCAGGCTGTCCATTGGCTCTGGTCGGAGTTGGGCAAAATGAACTTTAAGGTTCCTTTCAGCTCAGAATCCCATGATCCTATTTTTGGAGAGGTGCATCTTGAACGGAACTCTAGGAAAAGCTCGATGAAAAGATGTGTTTCCTTTGATTGGGAATTTTTTTTTCAACTCAGAGCTCTTTGAGTTTCTCACTTTCTTATGAGGGAGAGGCAGAAGGAGAACTGATCTTTGAAATGATCTATATTTTGGGTTTTTTTTTCTCTTAATTTCTCTTAGAAGAACTCTATGTGAGTAAAGGAACCTGGCATGTGTGAAAGGCTCATGCCTTGGAGTCAGGGGACTTTGCTTCAAGTCCAGGCCTTGGTGCTTCCTGGAGCTTTTAAACTTTTAAGGTTTGCAAAGTGCTTTTGTAACAACTAAGCTGTGAGCCAAGCAGTGTAAGTAGTAGGGTACCCCCATCTTTCAGATGAAGAGACCGGGTGATTAAGTTCCTTGGCCAGGATCACCCAACTAAGGAAAATCTGTCTCCTGACTTGCCCAAGTCATCAACATACCTTCTCTGCTCCTGGATGTGGCCTTAGGAATTAACAATTTCTTTGAGCAAGACTACATCCTTCAGTGCCCCCAGTTCAGGGTATGTTTTGGAATTAGAATAGTAGTGCAGATAGGAACATTTGGCATTTTGCAGATATTAAATTCTTATCTTGTTGCCTCTTCTTGACCTCATAGGGATTGGCACTAAAATGTTGGCCTTGTTCTGCACCATAGGGAGGCCCTGGCATACGTGCAGCCCCAGGCGAAGGTTCTGGTCATTTTCATGGTATTGTCTGTTTTCATACTTTTTACTGCTCTAGAATTTTATATTTGAGGAGGTGGAGGAAAGTTCCTCCAGAAAGAACATTGTGGGGGTGGGGTGTATTCGCATCAACATCTAAACTAATTAGAAAGTTGGTGAGGCTCTTGAGGTTTGTAAAGTGGCATCTTGATTCGTGACTAGTTTAATTTTAAGTAAAGTTGATTTTTTTTACTTTTGCTAATTGAGTACTTAGTGAACTTTGAAATTATATATTCAGCTACACATGTTACCAGAAATCTTAAGAAAGGGGGAAATTAATTTTGAAACTTTATTTACTAAGGATAGTTAGATTTATTCAAGAAGAGGTGATTGTAATCTCAGTTCCCTTGCATGAACCAAAGCCAAGATATTAAAAAGTAGAAGTTACAGTATTTTAAATACCAAGAATACTTTGAGATATGTGTGTTAATTTGGTCAGAAAATGAACAGTTCATTAGTGGTTGGTTTTGAAGAAAAAGTTGTATAAAGAGAGGAATGTCTTTTATTTGGAGGATGTGTTTGTAAAAATTAGTGTGAAGGAAACAACTATTGCCATCTGTAAATACGGTTTTGGAGGCTATCAGAAGATATCATCTTGGAAGCCTTTCAGAATGCCCTGGAGAGTATGTTTGTGTGTGTGTGTGTGTGTGTGTGTGTGTGTGTGTGTCTGTCTGTCTGTCTCTCTGTCTATAAGGTTCTGTGACCCCTGGGGTCACATTCAGCTCTGAATCTGTGATCTTAGGATACTCTGAACTGCATAACAACAAAGAATTTTGGTCCAGTTCATTGGTCAGTCTGATGGAGGGAGAGAAGTCTTGGGGCGTTTAGATGTTGCCTCATATTTTTATGCATCTATGCCCTGGTTTCTTGTTTAGACTGTCTGCCCCTTGAAGGTAGAAACTGATGGAGCTTTTTATCACTCTGGGACTGGGCACACACTATGCACTCCAGAAATGTTTTCTGATTAATGGTTAAATATATTCAGTTCTCTAGTTTTTGGGTACCAAATCCCAGTTTTCATGTGAATTCACATAAGGTTTCTAACTTTAAAATGCTATCTTGGAATGTCAGTGTTATCTTCAAAGGTGCTATCTAGTTAGAGCATCACAGGATTTTGGTGGAATTCTGTCAGCTTGCCTCCTAGATTCTGCCTCCTAGAACTAGCCTTCACGTTTCCACATTAAAATAAATCTAGTGAGGCAGAGCCAAGATGACAGAGTAAAAGCAGGAACTTGCTTCAGCTCCGGCTCCAACCATTGCTAATAACTGTAAAAAAAAATGAGTCTAAACAAATTTTAGAGCTATGGAACCCACAAAGTGACAGAGAGAAACAAATCTTCTGCTGAAGGCAGCCTGGCAGGCCTACAGGAAAGGTCTATCGCACCAGACTGGTAGCTGAGTGCAGTCCTGCATTAGCTGGGCAGGCACAGACCAACCAGCAGCACAGACCAGCCAAAGCAGACTTCAGGAGAGTGAATCACCAGCAGCTGTGGTGGTTTCCAGACTTATCAACCCATCAATGCCAAAGACAAAGTAAAAGGTCAGTAGAGAACTCTGTTGATCCAGGGTGAGAATAGAGCGCAGTCTGGCCTCTGCACCTGGGGCGTGAGGTGGTGGCGGCAGGGTGGCTGCAGCTGCTGCCTCATGGCTGCCTCTAGAGCGTCTGGCCTGCAGATCATAGGGGGACCAAGTGAGCATTCAGAGGATAATCTCTCTTGCTTTGACTTGCTTGGATCTGGGTTGCAGTCTTGGGTGGCGGTCCTGGGGTGAGGAATGACAGTGTGCCAGAGCTTGTGGTGGCTGTAGAGAGGGCACCCTCCTCAAAGCTCTGACAGCTATGAAAACCCCAGAAATTTGGGGCACAGCTCTCTCCATTCTGGAAGCAGAGTTCTACTATGGCAAAGAGCCCAAAAGTCAAGTAATTGGCTGGTGAGATGAGCAAACAGGAAGCACAATCAGACCATAGAATCTTTTTTTGGGGACAAAAAGGATCAAAACATGGAACCAGAAAAAAACAACAAAGTCAGAATTCCTGCATCAAAAGCTTTCAAGAAAAGTACGAATTGGTTACGGGCCATGGAGGAGCTCAAGAAGAATTTTGAAGATCAAGTAAGAGAAGTGGAGGAAAGATTGGGAAGAGAAATGAGAATGATGCAAGAAAATCATGAAAAGTGAGTCAACAACCTGACTGAAGAAAGTAACACCTTAAAAAATAGATTAACTCAAATGGCAGAAGAGGCCCAAAAAGCCAATGAGGAGAAGAATGCTTTAAAAAGTCAAATTGGCCAGATGGAAAAGGAATTTCAAAAACTCCTTCAAAATTTGATTGGAGCAAATGGAAGCTAATGACTTTATGAGAAATCAAGATACTATAAAACAGATCCAAACAAATGAAAAAATAGAAGGCAATGTGAAATATCTCATTGGAAAAACCGCCGACCTGTAAAATAGATCCAGGAGAGATCATTTAAAAATTATTGGACTGCCTGAAAGCCATGATCAGAAAAAGAGTCTAGACACTGTCCTTCAAGAAATTTTCAAGGAAAATTGCCCTGATATTCTAGAACCAGAGGGCAGAATAGAAATTGAAAGAGTTCACTGATCACCTCTTGAAAAAGATCCCAAAAAGAAGACTCCTAGGAATATCATAGCCAAATTCCAGAGTCCCCAGGTCAAGGAGAAAATGTTATAGACAGCCAGGAAGAAGCAATTTGAGTATCATGGAAACACAATCAGGATAACACAAGATCTAGCAGCTGCTACATTAAAGGATTGAAAGGCTTGGAATATGATATTCTGGAGGTCAAAGGAGCTAGTATTAAAACCAAGAAACACCTACCCAGCCAAACTGAGTATAATGCTTCAGGGGAAAATATGATCATTCAGTGAAGTAGAGGATTTTCAAGCATTCTTGATGAAAAAACCAGAGTTGAACAGAAAATTTGACTTTCAAATAAATACAAGAAGCAAGAGAGAAGCATGAGAAGGTAAACAAGAAAAAGACATCGTAAGGAACTTATTAAAGTTGAATTACTTACATTCCTACATGGAAAAATGATAATTGTAACTTGTGAGACTTTTCTCACTATGAGGATAGTTGAAGGGAATATATATGTATACATATATGTACATGTAGGAGGGTGTATGTGTATATAAATATATGAGTATGTGTATATATGTGTACGTGTATGCATAGATGGAGGGCACAGGATCAGTTGAATTTGAAGGGTGATATCTAAAAAATAAAATCAAGAGGTGAGAGAGGAAGACATTGGGAGAAATAGAATAGAGCAAATTATCTCATATAAAAGAGGCAAGAGAAAACTGTTATGGAGGGGAAGAGCAGGAAGGTGAAAGGGAATGAGTCAGCCACACCCTCATTGAATTTGGCTTAAGGAGGGAATCACATACACACTCAATTGGGTGTCTTACCCTACACGAAAATAGGTGAGGAAGGGGGATAAGAGGGGGGATGATAGGAGGGAGGGCAGATTGGGGGAGAGGGTAGTTAGAAGCAAACACTTTTGAAAAGGGAGATAGGGTCAAAGGAGAAAATAGAATAAATGGGGGTGGGATAGGATGGAGGGAAATATAGTTAGTCTTTCACAATATAACTACTATGGAAACATTTTGCATAACTACATATGTACAGTCTGTGTTGAATTGCTTGTCTTCCCAGTGGGGGTGGGTCAGGAGGGAAGAAGGGAAAGAATCTGGAAATCAAAATTTTAAAAACAAATGTTAATTTTTTTTTTTTAACATGCAGCTGGGAAATAAGATATACGGGCATGGGGGTATAGAAATCCATCTTGACCTACTAGAAATGGGAGGGGAATGGGGGAGGATATAAGAGAGAACAGACTGGGAGAAGGGGTATTCAGTAGGCTTGCTATTTTGGGGTGGGGTGTAGGGGAAAGGCAGGGAGAAAATTTGTAACTCAAAATCTTGTGGAAATGAATGTTGAAAACTAAAAATAAAAAAAATAAAATAAAGCTAGTTCATTTATTTGGGCATACTGTTATCAGCCAGGGCTGATACAGGGAACCTTTTCCTCTGGGAACATGGAATAGATAGGCAAAAATGCCATGAAACCAATATTTGTTCTTTCTGATCCGTACCTACTTAGCTAGAGAGTGCCTTTCTGCAGGCTTGACTCACACATCTTTTATGAGGAAACAGGTGACTTGCTTCAGGTCCCAACTAGTTTCTGGGACTAGAATGCAGATTTCCTGTCTCCCAATCCCAGGCTTTTCCCACTGTGTTGTAGTTATTTCCTATGAAGAGTAATTCCTCTTGATGATTGTTTTTATGTACAGTTCATTGGTTTTTCTACTATTAGGACAAAATGTCCTTTCCTCCTTTTTCTTTTTCTAAAGAAAATCTATAGACTGTCAAAGGGTGTAAGTTTTAAGTCCCAACTGAATGCCAAGAATCAAAAGTGACATTTATACTCCAAATGTTGTTTTTGTTTCCCGCCAATGTATTTTGACATCCACATGGTCATAACATATACAAACTTAGAGTCTCTGTAAGTATCTTTTTAAAAATTAGCCCATTAAAATGGAATTAGTCCTACTTACTCAGGAACCAGTTTTATTTGCTTTATATAGAAACGTACAACACTGATGTTTCCTCAATGAGAAAAGACTGACATATAGATAGATTTTATTTAAAAGTTTCAGTTATGGTATATTTTATTTAACTACAGATTTAGTTCTTAGCTCTTCTCAGCAGTTCTTTAAGTTCATCAACATAAATTTCCCTAATCTCTGTGGTAAATGGAGATGGTAGATAATTTAATTCTCTTTGAATTATAAAGTATGCTAGAGGAAAAAAAATGTTCATTTGTTAGTAATTTAGAATGCTTTTCTTTTTATTTCAGAGTTTTCTTGGAGGTTTTTTTGGTCCCATCTGTGAGATTGATGTTGTCCTTAATGATGGGGAATCGCGGAAGATGGCAGAAATGAAAACCGAAGATGGCAAAGTAGAAAAACATTATCTCTTCTATGATGGTGAATCCGTTTCAGGAAAGGTAAACTCTGTGTGGGACTCGAATTTTCAGTCACTGGCTGGTTGTAGAATGTTTGTATATGCAGTTCTGTGTTGACCATTAAAGATTTTTAAGTCTTTTTTTTTTTTAAAGCACAGGTTTTTTCCCTTTTATGGTTAAGTTGTTTAGGGTGGGCTAGTTGGGGGGGTGAATCAGAGGAAAACGATCTCAAAGGTTATCTAGTCCAGCACCCTTATTTTGCAGATGAAGAAATTGATGCTTTTATAGTTAAGGGACTTAAGATCATACAAGCTGCTGAAGAGGATTTGAACCCAGGTCATCTGACTTCAGAATCTGATCTGTTGTACCTTATTTCCACAGGATTTGGGTTACTCCTTGTGTTGCTCTCTGCACTATTTCTATAGGTATTTCATTTTCTTTTCCTTTGTATCAGGGGATTGGAACATAATTTCTGCTTGGCCAGGTCTTTGGGCTCCCCTCCTCCCCATCCTCCCATCTGCAGAGTTACCTTAGTGTTCAGAATACAGTCACTTCTAATCTGTGTAACAGAGGAGGGATGGTCAGAGCACAGATAAACAAAGTACCAGCCTCAGTTCAGTAATGTTCATTATCTTTTCTACCCCCTGCTCCCATAACTCCACATTTAAGAAATAGGAGAGACCTGCAGAAGAGCAACCAAAATAGTCAGAGAGATGGAAAATAGATCAGATGAGAAAAGTTTAGGAGCAGGGAGGGCTGCTGGACCTAGGGAAGAGAGGAGAGCCAGGGTCACTAAGTCAGCCTGAGGGAGGATCCACCTACTGATGACTGATGTGCTAACGTTCAGGTGGCTGGCAGAGAAGTCTTCTCATCTTCCTAACCAGAAGAGGCAGCCTGGCTCCTGCAGGAGGTAGCTTCATGTCAAGCTTAGAGAAGGCACTGAATAAAGACTTGGGGAACTGTGTGGTATTCTTAGTCTACAGATGAGAAGACTGTGCCTCGGGGAAGGGCCATGGCCTGTGAGTATCTTCTCTTCAGAAGATGCCAGGCTACTGGCGTTTGACATGTACTTGTGGACAGGATGCAGGGCAGGGAGTTGGCTAGAGCGTGAGTTCTTTCTTTCTATCATCCCGCTTGTCTTCACACAGAATCTTCTATGATGATGACTCTAGTCAGGTTCTTCACTTGTTCCAGTAGGTTTTATTTTAAAATTCTTTACTTTGAAGCTTTCTCTTTTTTTCTCACTGTCATTTCTGAATACTACCCATCAGTGGACATCTCTCTGGTAACAGAGATGTATAAGCAGCTGTCCCAGTGACCATGAGCTAGCCTTTTCCCTTTGTCTCTTCTCCAGGACCATTTGATTTTTAATTGGTTCAGAAGTCAGAATTGTTTAGTGATCTTTCCGTTTTCCTTGTTCTAGGCCAGCGGTTCTCAACCTGTGGGTCGTGACCCCTTTGGGTCAAATGACCCTTTCACAGGGGTCACCTAAGACCATTGGAAAACACATATTTCTGATGATCTTAGGAACGGAGACTCTGCTCCTCTATCAGTCTCCAGGTGGGTCCGCCCATGTGCAGATACGCCCACATATAAGTATTAAAGGGTTGCGGCATTAGGAAGATTGAGAACCACTGTTCTAGGTGATCTGTTGTCTTCATTCTCTATTAGCCCATACGTCCCTTCCCACGTTTTTCTCCAGATTTCTAGGGCTGGTCATTTCCTACCGTACCAATGACACTGCTCCACTCATAGGTTGTCATTTGTTCAGCTGTGTTTCCTGCTTGATGGGCACACATTTCTTTCAGTTCTTTGGTCCCTCACGATGTCCTGCTTCATCACTCTTGGCACATAGCAGACTGTTGTTGTTCTGGACCTTGGGGGTACGTGCCCAGGACTGAGACCTCTAACTGAGTCAGAGGATGTGAGCACAACATGCCTAGTATGGAAGCACATGTACAGCCTGTATCAGATTGTTTATAGGCTCAGGGAGGGGGCAGGGGAAGGATGGAGAGAATTTGGAACTCAACATTTAAAGAAATGAAATGTTAACAGTTGTTTTTACGTGCATTTGGGAAAAAAGAAAATATTTAAAAGTGGCGGGTGAGGGGCTGGAAGAGGTTAGTGGCCCTTGCTTGTTCCTGTTGGCTTTTTAGAAGAGTTGGACCAGTTCACAGTCCCTGGCCCAGCTTCCCTCAGCCTTGCACCACTTGTTCGGCAGTCGTGGCTGATTTTTAGGGTCTGCTATGAGGAAAACCCCCAAGTTCTCTTCTTCTCAGTGATTCGGAGCGTGCCTTCTGTGGCCAGGGTGTGTTTTCTTCTCTTGAAGATGGTTCTTGTTTTATCAGAGTCTTTGTCATGACTTGAAGTGTCCCAGAGGGATGGATGACAGGCAGTTAGTGGTGATGGAGTTCAGCTCTGCCCCAGAGCAGGGAGAAGTTTCAGCAGCTCTTTTGTTAGCACGATCAGGGATGAAGCTTAGTTTGGAGATCCTGAAGCATCAGTTAGCAAACATTTAGTAAGTGCCTACTGTGCATAAGGCACTGTGCTGAGTGCTGGGGAGGCAAAGAAAGGTACAAGACAGTCTCTGCCGTCAAGGAGCTCACAGTCTAACGAGGGAGACAAGATACGAACAGCTATGTACGTACAAGCTACATAGAGGATAAATGAGAGGTGGTCCCATAAGGAAGGTACCAAGACTAAAGAGGACTGGGAAGGACTTTTAGCAGAAGGTGGGCCTTTAGCCGACGCCTGAAGGAAGCCAGGGGCAAAGATGAGGAGGGGAAGGTGTTGTAGGCATGGAGGGCAGCTAGTGAAAATGCTCAGAGCTGGGAGGTAGGGTCTAGTGTGTGAGGAACAGCCAGGAGGCCAGGGTCACTGCATTGAAGAGGTCAGGCTGAGTAGGTTGTAAGACAGGTGAGCACCAGTCATAGGATTTCATCTGTGATCCTGGAGGGTAATTAAGAGCCACTAGAGTTTATTGAATGGGGAGGAGGGGAGGGTAACATCCTTCTGTAGAATTTGGTATTAATGTGTTTGTCCTAAATTACCTTCCAGAAGGACCTTTCTCTCTGCGTAAATCCCAAGGATCAAATGTGCCTTAGAGACCAGTGGACCCTGGGTTCAGATATTGGCTCTGTCATTTATGATGTGTGACTAAGGGCAGTTCAAACTACCTCTGGGCCTTGGTTTCCTCTGTAAAATGAGGGGCCTGCCCTAGATAACCTTTGAGGCCCCTCTGGCTTTAAATCCCTGCTTCTGCATGAGGTCTTCCATAAACGGTGTGCTGAGATACAAGCTCTTTTCCTGATCTGTTAGAGCATGATTTTTTTTATGTATTGATCCCATTGTGGCAAATTCTGTCCAACGAAAAGAAAATAAGAGTTGAGGAAGTCCTATGTTAACAATAGTACTTCTCCCTATGTAGATCAGGTGGAAACTTTTTAAATCAAAGTCCTTAATTATGTCATTTGGCCAAGGACTGTAGAGATCATCTCCTCCTTCTCTGAGATTGGAGGGAAGGAGGAAGATAGTTGGTGATGCAGAGCCCAGTTGTATGTTCTTAAAAATACTTAGTTATATATTACGAATAGGCAAGAAATCTGCTACAGACACAGAATCGAACGTGGTATTAAAAAAAATGAAAATAAATATGTACTTGCCTCAGGAAAAGCTGGTCGTGATGGCATTCCCTTAACCTTAACATTCTGTCTTGGCAGGTAAACCTAGCCTTTAAGCAGCCTGGAAAGAGGCTAGAACACCAAGGAATCAGAATTGAATTTGTAGGCCAAATTGGTGAGTTTCAAAACATTATCTTGTTTTGTTTTTGATAATTCAAGAGTGAGAGGGAGGTTTGTGTTGGAGTCTGAGTGACTGACTTCCTGCTTCTCTCAGTGGAATGAGAGAATTGATGTTGTGGAGAGAAGACACGGTTTGTAAATGTGCTAAGTAGCCTCTTAAGAATAACAAGTCTTCCTAATCCTGCTCTCAGACTTGGAGATTCATGTGGTTTTCATTACTGAAACTGAAGTGATGTAGAGCCTCCCCTGGCACTTGCTCCTGCTGGTGTGCAGGCTCCTCACCTCACATTTATCTGGGCTCAGAGTCACCCAGTTTCACCCAGCAACCCAAGACAGAATTGGCAAGATTCAAAGGAAGAGTGACAGCAGCCAGGCTTTTTATATCTATCAGCACTGAATCCTTGGATTGTCGATGGTGGCCATTGTCATCTGGCCAGCCCTGTGCACGCCCACATCCCACTGGCATTGTGTAAAAGTACAGTATGGAGGGGTTTTGTGAAATTCGACTTGCTAAAGCCCCTCATTTTTAAGTTTTAATTTCACAGTAGCTAAAGCCCTTCATTTTTAAGCTATAAGTTCACAGTGCAATAAGCCTTTTATACTGTTAGTTCTCAAGTATAAAAATTAGAGATTATTTTCCTCCCTGCTTGATGTTTTACTACAAGAGAAAAATTACATTCCTGACCTCAGTGGCACCTTGTTCTTGGTATTGAATATATAATAGATTTATCAAGGTTGTCTGTCTTTTTGAATAGCACCATTTTTGACTTTCAAGGATAACTTCAGATGACTGTTGGTAATGTTTTCACACTATCAAAATATGAGATCCCTAGAGATATTTTTATATAGTATGGGTCACTAAAATTTCTGTAACATAATTAGCTTTTTTGAGTTAGGCAACTATTATAGTGAGGAAGCATTTGATTCAGGTTTTTGTTAAAGTGGGGGAAAACCCAGTGGACTGATTGGAGGTAGCACTTATAATCTTTATGAAGTCATTGTTTAAAATAATTTGATCGATTTCTGTTTTTCTTAATTTCTTAGAACTCTTCAATGACAAGAGTAATACCCATGAATTTGTAAACCTAGTGAAAGAATTGGCTTTACCTGGAGAGCTGACACAGAGCAGAAGTTATGACTTTGAATTTATGCAGGTTGAGAAGCCCTATGAATCCTACATTGGTGCCAATGTCCGATTGAGGTATGGATGTCACTGCACACCCGGGGCAGGGCTAGGTTTTAGACTGGAGCTCACCTTAATAATAAAGAGTCAAAACCAGAAGGTTGTCTCAGGCCACTCTTTTACACGTCCTTCTCTTTTTGCTGCATAAAACAGAATGGTGGTATGCTGATAGAACATCCTGTAGACAAGGCCCTATCATGTTTGTGGTTAATACTACACTAGGGAAGCAGAAACTTGTTGTCACTGAAAGCTCTGAAAAGCACAAGCTCAGCACGTCAAGTAGGTTGGGAAAGGTAGTAGTTTGGGTTGAGTTCTCATCCTGGGAGCATGAGGAAGGAAGCCATAGGACCTTTTGGACCTTGTGTTCTGTTACATAGTGAGTAAGCTTCTCCCAGAGCGTTGACATAGGGCTTCTGTGGACCGTAGAGGTCATCTAGTCCAGCCTCTTAGTCTTACAGAGGAAAAAACTGGGATCCATGCAAGTACAGCAAATTGGCCAGGGTCATACACGTAGTAAATGGGAAGGCCAGGATTTGAACTGGGGTATTCTCTTTTTTTTTTTTTTTTTTGCTTTTTTTTGGAGGGGGAAGGCAGGGGAATGGGGGTTAAGTGACTTGCCCAAGGTCACACAGCTAGTGAGTGTCACGTGTCTGAGGCCAGATTTGAACTTGGGTTCCCCTGACTCCAAGGCTGGTGCTCAATTCACTGTGCCACCTAGCTGCCCCATGTGTTCTAACTCTTAAGAGCAGCACTTTTTGTATTGTGCTATGCTTAAAGTAACTTAGGGAACTTGTTTCCCCAAGAATTTGTGCAAGCCCAAAAGCCAGGTAGATTGAAGAAGGGTTTAGAGAAGGAGTTTTGGAGGTTTGGGGAGGTACCTCCTACATCTCCAAGAACCACGTCACACGGAGGAGCCGCCATACTTTCTGTATCCTGTTGCACCCTTTGGGGCCATCCTGAAACAGGCTGGAGGTGGGGAGCCCAGTATTTCCTGGATTCTTATGTTACCTTTCATCTCCCCTGTTTCACAATGTTTCTCACAAGACCGGTGATAAGAATTTGGTGTTTCATATTCTTGTATGATAACTTGTTAGATTTTCTTTTTTGTGTTGTTTCTCCTCCATGAGATACTATAAAATGAAAAATTGCTCATCTTTTGTTTGACCATTTTGGATTTAACCTCCCAGTTCTGTTTCTCATTTAAATTTGAAACCTTTTCATTTTTCATTCATAATTGTTACTTCCTCAGGTTCATCCAAAATGTCAGAAACCTGAGGTAAGGGGAGATCTGGGTAGGCTACAGAAAGGGTCCTGTAACTCAGTTTTTGGAACCATTAACACATTATTTTGGTTAAATTCTCAAATTAGAAATTCTGTTAAGAAAATCATACTTTAGTCTAAAATAATTCCGGCAAGAGTTGGACATAAAGGCTGAACTCCAGTCAATGGTTTTCTTGATTCAAAATATTAAAGTTCATCCTAGAAAATTTAACTCCTTTTCCCCATTTACTTTATAGGTATTTTCTTAAAGTGACAATAGTAAGACGACTGTCAGACTTGGTAAAAGAGTATGATCTTATTGTACACCAGCTGGCCACCTACCCTGACGTCAACAACTCCATTAAGATGGAGGTGGGCATTGAAGACTGTCTGCACATAGAGTTTGAATATAATAAATCCAAGTGAGTGTCTCTTCCCAAAAAGGAAGCCACCACAGAATTCAAAGAATGATAATTAGGCCATGACAATTACCCAAAGTGTGAAATAAGTTAATTTATTGGTTGGGGGCTACTAGAAAGCCAGCTAGACTCTGGTGGCATTAAAAGTGTTGATGTTTAGAAATAGGAAAGAGGAGGTTTGGACCCTGATTTTCAGGTACTTTACCTGATGCTTCTTTTCCGGCAGAGACATTGTTTTAGTCCAGTCATGAAGATGCTTGGGATATTGGAATTACTTGAAGGAAAAATAGTAATCACAATAGAGAGAAGACCCAGTGGAGCCAAGTTTCTGATCCTGAATTGTTTAAAAAAAAAAACAAAACAAAATACCAAAAACACAACCCCCTCCCCCCCCACTAGATTCAGTAGTTGGGCATTCCCTTTGTTACCAAATAAATGCTGCAGAAAGAGAAATCTTCTGCCACCTTGGCGCTACATTTCTCTTAAGTGATTTAGTTTTCTGCAGTAAAGATCATTTGAGGATAGATTCAGAGCTGGCATAGGCTATGGCTGTAAAGGGCAGGCCCCCTCC
>CM053589.1:184346613-184369663 GCA_028646515.1 Pseudochirops corinnae | reverse complement strand
TCCAGCATTTGTCATTTTCCTGTTTTGTCATCTTAGCCAATCTGACTGGTGAAGTGTGGTACCTCAAAGTTGTATTGATTTGCATTTCTCAAATCAATAGTGATTTAGAGCATTTTTTCATATGCTTATAGATATCTTTAATTTCTGTCTCTGAAAATTGCCTGTTCATAGCCTTTGACCATTTATCAATTGGGGAGAGTCTGTCAGTTCTGTCTCTTATACCTGTCTCCTTGCCCCGAGCCTTTTCCTCCTTGATATCCATCCAGTATTCCACTGTCAGGTTAGGTCCCTTGAAAAGGAGGGAGCATAGCCAGTTGGGAGGAGCACAAGATTTGGAATCAGAGGCCCTGGGTTCAAATTCTGATCTCCCTATTTGTGTATTATGATGGTCAATTTGACTTTTGTGCATATTGTTCAGTGTGTTTTCAAGATAAATATGAGAGCTGTGTGCCCAGAACTCCTTCAGATGGCAGGCCCCTCTTCCGTCTTCATAGGTTGCCAGAAAGAGCCCTTTCACAGCTCCCTGTCCTGCTTCTCTCCAGCTCTTCACCTGATCCCCACAGGGTCACACAGGTACTGTCTGAGGCTGACTTTGAACTCAGGTCTTCCTGACTCCAGGCCTCATGCTCTGTCCACCCTGTACCCAGCTGGCCCAAAATGGAACCAGTGAAAGTTTCTGAGAAAGGGAATATCAGATCAAAGTCTTGGCAGCTTTGAGAAGGTTGGATTGGAAATGAGAGGCAGGAACTGGGTGAGATGTCTACACAAGCGGAGAAAAGTCTGATCTCCGAGGTGTGCTGGTAGAATTGGTGATGCAGCCAAACAGTTGTGAGTAGAACAAGATAAGTGTTTAGTCTGTGTGAATGGAAGGGTGGTGGTGTCCACAGAAACAGGAAAGTTGGGAGGAGCTGGTTTAGGAGGAAGGATGATTTCATTTTGGGACATGCCGAGTTTGGACATCGAGGTGATGCCCAATGCTGGCACAGTGCCTTGTACACAGTAGGTGCTTAATGTTTGTTTAACTGAATTTGGCAAGAAGTTGGATGGAGGAGTGGAGTTCAGGAGAGGTCAGAGCTAAGCTGTATAATTTTGGGAAGGATCCCCCAAGTGATAAACCCATGGGTATAAGTGAGATCAAGAGGACCTGGAATGGAAAGTACATTTACAGATGGGTTGTGGAGGCGCTGACTTGGAGGGGGCAGAGGCTGGGCCTGTGGTTTCATCACCTTCGTGCAGAAACGACCTCAACCAGTGCAGATGCAGAAAGACCCTTTATGGTTTAAAGATGTAGAGCAATTTTCAACTGGGGGCCTATAAACCTGGATAGGGGAAAAAAAGCACATTTTCATTTTTACTTACCTTCTGAGGTTGAGCATTTTCTTCAGTGTAGCCCACGTGATGTAGGCATGTCTGCATGTCATTTCCCCCATTAGAGTGTGAGTTCCCCGACAAGCAGAGGCCGTCCTCGCTTTCTTTCTTAGAGTCAGAAAGGACTGAGTTCAGATCCTACCTCAGATATTTATTAGTTGTGTGACCCTGGGCAAAGGGTCTCTATTTCTTTGTAAATGGGCGATAATAACAGCACCTCCTTCACAGAGATGTTACAAGGATGGGGTCAGATGTTCGAAGTGCGATTTTCAAACCTTAAAAGTGCTCTTAGCTATCATTTCTTTGTATCTCCTGGCCCCTTGAAAGCGAATTTTTAGAACATAACTCCTTTTTGTGCTATCTTTCATTACTGTTTGTTCCTTTTTCTGTGTGACACAATGTATTCAATGTTTCCTTTAGCGCCTCCCTTCTCCTCACTCACTTTAAGTTTACAGAAGAAAACTCACAGGACTTTGACTAGTTCCAGGAATTCTTCTCTAGCTAATAAGGCACATGGCAGGAGTTTGTCAAGTGTTAAGAATTAACTCATTGATAAAGAAGACACTGTTTTCTTCAGTTCGGTGTTAATAGCTGTCTATGCTAAAGGCCTTTGTAAACTTTTGAGCCTCCCTGTTTATTTTCCTAAAAATGTACCTTTCTTACCTAAACTCTTTGGGTTACGTAGCTCAGGAGAAAAGATTATGTCCTCTATAGAATTGTGAGCTACAAATGTCTGTCACCTGTTGATGGTGTGCGTCACCCTCCCTAGTGAACAAATAAACTGCAGTGGATCTGTCTCTGTATTCTGTGCTGGCTTATTTGTGCAGTAGCCAGGAAGGACTCTGAAAATTCTCACAACTCTAGCGACCACGAAGGGACTGCTGGCTCAGGCTCTTAAATTTTCATTTTCAAGAACTTCCAATATATGTATAAAAAGTGATTTTTACCACTTTTCAAAAGAATTGGGAGAACCCATGTAGTTGACAATCCAGCAAGCACCTTTGTGTTCTAAATTAGGAAAACTACAGACAGGTTAGTGTGTAATGGTTCTGTATTGTCTGTTTGCCTTATCTCTTGTGCCTAAAAACACTGTGTTTTATTTGGAAAGGCCTTTCTTATTTCAGGGTGAAAAGGTGGGTAGGACTAGGGTTTTTCCAAAAAGCCAGTGCCTCTTTACCTTATTTTCCACAGGCAAATAAGCAACAGAATTGTCTGATTGTCAGTCTATCATTTGTGACCCCATAATCCCTCCTTTCTAAATTTTCTGTTTGGTTTCTAAGCTAAGGTAAAATTCAAGTAGTGAGCAGGGTCTCGTCACTAATGATGTCAGGTTGACATAAATCTCAATTCCAACTTAATCAGTAATCTTTATAATGTAATACTCTGTATTCCCTTGACAAATAATGATTCTAACATCCAAAAACTGATATAATTCTGATAGAAGTGGAGTGCTCAGTGGTCAAAAGTGGAATAGTCAGTAATCATCATAGCATCTAACCTGTTCTGGAACCAAGCCCTGTAGGGCTTCTGTTGGCAAATTGGAAAAAAAAAAAACTCAGAAAGGCTGGTGTAAGTCTGTGCTGTTTCAGTCATGACAATCTAAAGGGGCATCAAATGTTACTTTTTTACAAATTATTTTTAATTTAAAAAATTTATTATTTTCCTCCAATTAGATGTAAAAACAATTTTCAACATTCATTTTAGAAATTTGTGAACTTTATTTGGAGAAATGCTTGTTTTCTCCTCAGAAAATAAGTTAATTTTTATTTTAATTACTCTGTACTGGTCTTTTATAACCATGTCCCTCATCCTTCTTTTCTCTGACCATGGTAGAACTTGAAAGGAGTTATATATAAATGAATCTCATTGCTACAATGTGCAAGGTTCTCTGGGCTATGACAGATGAAAGTATGCAGGAATCTATGACATTGATTTTTTTTGTTCTGAATTCTATTGTTTCAATTTCCTAATCTGAGCAACAAGAGAAAATCAGTTCTTAGACTTGCCACCTCCTTGTTTATTGGCTTAATTTGTTACATATTCACTCTTACTCTGCACCTGCTACTCTACCAGGTTTCAACTCTGAAGTACAAGACATCCCTCCCAGGATAGATAAGCTTATCACTTCTAAATGCACAACCCTGCTGCTGATTCAAGCCCTGCCGACACCACCTACCTGCCTCCCGTCCCCTCCTCTCCCCTCCCCTCCAACTGTAGGGCAGAGTACCAAACACCTCCCAGTGCCTTCCTTCATAGCCGAAACTGCGTCTAGTGCTCTGCCTGGTTTCAGCTCCATGGAACAAGAAGCCCCTTGGTGTGTCCTCTCTCCCCTTTTCCTGGCTCCTTTTGTGTTGTTTCCCCGCATTAGATTGCCAGTTCCTTGAGGGCAGAGACTGTCCTCTTTAGTAACTGTATCCCCAGTGCCTGGGGGATACATAGTAGCCACTCAAAACATGATTACTAAATCCATACAATATCACATGGGGGGGTGAATGAGGATAAAATGTATCCGCCAAGGGTGAATGGTAAAGATGTGTGATGAACATGTACAAGCTTTCATTTTAACAGATTAGTAGTAAACTTCAGTTTGAGAAAAACAATCAGAGTAGACTTTATAGAATATTGATTGGTTACCCAATGTTTTCCACTGGGTGCAAGAATATACTTAAAGGGGTCTTAATAACTAATTGTATAGCGGCCTCCCTTTACGCGTAACTCGCCGGATCCTCGCTGGGAGGTGGGTGATACGTCTCCGCCCGTTTGACCAAAGAGGAAACTGGTCAATAAATGCTTGCAGACTTTTTGAAGGCATTCTTGGGCTCAGGCTGTACGTCACCGGGCGCCCTCCAAGACTCAGGAGGTGACTCCCAAGCCAACCTCTGAACCCCCGCGCTTCCTGCTGCCTCTTACCGAACCCCAACATGGGAAAGTTTGAACCTGGAGTCCTGGGTTCAAATTCCGACTTTGCCCCCTCACTCCCGCAGTGACCTCAAAGAAGCCTACCCGCCCTCGGTTTCCTCTGGTCCCAAGGCCACCCCCAATCCCCGCTGCAGCTAGAGGGCACGGGTGCCGCGCTGCCTCGGCCCCAGCGGCCCGGGAAGAGGAGGCGAGGTCACGAGGGACGGGAAAAAAAAGTAAAGGTCACAGCAAAGGGCAAACACGGGTCGCCTTCCTTAGCTTCCGCCCGACCGAGGGCTCTCTCCGGCTCCATCCTGACAGTGCGTCCTTGCTCCCCACGTGCGCCGCAGCACGTGTGCCTGCCCGGGCACGTGACACCACCCCCTCCAATCCCCAGCGCGCTGTGGCCGGAAGTCTCTGGGCCGCTCACAATGCCCTCTGAGGCCACTGGAAACGCCTGCTTGTTTTCTTTCCCGAGGGACCGCCGCCTCAGGACTGGATCTTAGAGAAGAGAAAGACACCGCCTCCGGACGCATCTTGACCAGAAATTCCTCAGTCGTCGTGGAGAAACTACCTCGGCGGGACTTTTTCCCCCGGCTGGCGTCAGGCACATCCTGGGGCAGGCCGGGCTCGGTGGGGGGGTCTTTCTCGGGCCAGTCGCGGCTGGTTGCGTCACAGTCGTGCGCGCCCGCCCGGTCTGGGGGGGGCTCCGTCCGAGGCCAAGTGTCCATGTCGCTGCCGCGTTGCGCGCTGCGCTGGGCCTGGCTCCCAGCCCGGGTGGGCCCTTCGCTGCGGCCGGGCCGGGAGCCGGGGCCTCGGGCGCTGGGCCGGGCTGCCGCTGCGGCCTGGTCCTCCTCCTCGTCGTCCTCGGGCGGCTCCAAGGCTCCCGATACCTCCCTCTACGTCCCGCTGCCCGTGAAGCCGCTCGGACCCAGCGCCACGGGCGACGTGGGAGCCGAGCTCACACGGCCACTCAACAAAGGTGAGTCCCGGGCCCCGCCGGGCCCCCTCCGGCTCTCCGCGTACCTCAGTGGCCTTGTCTGTACCCGGGGACCCAGCTTCCACTCCCACTCCTCGAGGTGTCGCGTCCCCTTAATCTCTCCGTGCCTCAGTTTCCCCACCTGGAACAACCCTGGAGCTCATAAGTCCAGGTCTCTTGACCTCAAACTTCCTCCCCCAATCCCTGGTTTTGCTTTGGTCATCCCATACCCACCCCTATGGCGCCGTGCGGGGCAAGTTCTCTCCTCTCTGGGCCTCAGTTTCCCCGCCTGTAAATTCAGAGGTCGGACCTGACGTTAGAGCATTCATTAAACTATTGCTCTGTGCGAGGCCCTTTATTAAAATGTTGGAATAACTGTTTCCCCGTTAGATTGGGAGGCGCTCGAGGGCAGCGTCCAGAGGGTTTGGTTTTGTGGCTACTTTGTGTCTCCGGCTCCTAGCACCGTCCTTGCACGTAGTAGGTGCCCAGCAGACACTTGTCTAGCTTTTAAGCGCAGGGCAAGGGGGCAGGGCCCCCCCCACATCTGCCCCTGAGGCAGAATCTCCCCACTGGGGTCCGACCCTGGGCTTGAGCCCATCGACCGGGAGACCGGGAAACTGAGGCCCAGGCAGAGGCGGAGCTGGGCACCTCCCCCAGGTAGACATGCCCGTGAACACGCCCACCTGGAAGTCGTACCTCCGTAGGTGTGCCCAGATCTCTGGCAGCGCTTCCGAGGGCTTAGTTCCCCATATGTGAGGTGGAAATACGTGATAACTTTAATGCTGACCTCAGAGTTCTTGTATAGAAACGGGTTTGTGTGTGTGTACATGGGTATGCCCATATATGTATATACATGTGTGTGTGTGCAGACACACACACCACACACGTCTCCTTGATAATATGATTTTGGAAATACTGGTAGAACTGGGCCCAGCTCCAGACTAGATTTCTCTTGGCCTTTCTTCACCTCTCAGAACACCCCCCCCCACTCCACACACTGCCCCATGGCCTCATAGGCTTTATATCTAGAAGGGGCTTTAAAGGTGATGAGTCTAGACTTTCCATTTTGCAAATCCGGAAGCTGAAGTAAAAAGAAATTATTCAAGGTCACGCAGTTGGAAATATTGGGATTTGAACCTCTGGTATATAACTCCAAGTCCAGCGCTTTCCCTGTCGTTCCATAGTGTCTCTGAATAGTTATAATAGCCCATATTTGCATGCTGCTTTTAGGTTTGCAAAGTGCTTTAACTGTTACACACCCCAACACCGCTGCATGAGGTAAGTGCCTTATCTTCATTTTGTGGATGAGGGAATTGAGACTGAGAAAAGTGAAGTGATTTTCCCAGGATCACACTGCTAGTAAGTGAGGCAGAAGTGCCATCTTTCATGCATTGTTGCACCAGCTGCTGCCTCTTAATATGTGTGTGTTGAGATGAAGGGGAGAAATCCTTTGCTGGAATACCAGAAAATGTCTCATTGGGGCTGGAGTTGCTTAAGGTAGAAGGACTCTCCTCTGGAGATACCACATCGTTGCCTTAGCTGGCAGTGTGCCCCCTTAGGTTGACAGCTGGGGATGCAGGGAGACCAAGGTTTGGGTGATGATGAATTTGTTCTGTGACACCTTTGTGTCTTCAGTGAGGGTGGTGACTAGGAAGAACGTGGGACACTTCAGGAGTCAGGTAACTCAGTGAGGGGGTGTTGGACTAGGTGACAGTAGCTGACAGGAGAATTGCTTCCCAGACATCTCGATTCTGCCAGTGCAGGTGTAGACCCCAGAGATGCCCCCTGCCTCCCAGCTTCCGCATGTGGGATTTTCCTCTTCTTGTGCTTGCCATCCCCACGCTCAGCCCCCATTCCTCATTTCTTTTCCAAGACCAATCCATTAGTCAGTCAATAAGATCAGCAAGTATTTGAGTGCCCACCATGTGCCAGGGATACAAATGGAATGAGTGAAACCATTCTCACCAGCAGCTTACCTTCTAACGTGGAAGATAGCAGGGACATTTGAGTCTTTGAAATAAACATAACAAGAATGAATGCAGATCTTTACAAAGTTGAGTTGTTATTGCCAGGAAACTGAGAGAGGGCTCGGAGAGGCTTTGGGTAAAGGGTATGTTTGAGCTGCTTCTTTGGAGGAAGTGAAGGAGGCTGCCTTTGAGACCCAGGGAAGGAGGGCCTTCTGGGCATGGGAGGAGGCAGGGGGACTGGAATGAGATGGTGGCCCACCTTGAGGATGGAAAGAGCCCTGGGGCAGGGTAGAGAAGGACTTTGAGAGTTCACTGGAAGTTTCTGTTTTATTCTGGAGGCAGCTGAAGGCATCCTCTGACTGCCCCTTCCCCACGTCTAGATCACTTTTCTTCCTCTGCTCCAACTGCTGGCCTCTGGGGCTTCCTTTAAGTCCTACCCAAAATCCTACCTTCTACAGGAAGCCTTCCCCAGCCCCTCGTAATCCTAGTGCCTGCTCTCTACATGTGTTTGTTTGCATGTTTTTTCCTCCTAATATAAGCGTGTAAGCTCCTTAAGGGCAGTACTGTCTTTTGTCTCTTTTTATATTTCAGTTCATAGTACAGGCACAGTGCCTGGGCCATAATAGGCACTTAATGACCATTAATTGATAGGAAGCTGCTGGAATTTGAGTAGGGCAGTGACATGGGCAGTTCTGTGCACCTGGGAGCAGGAAGACCTGAAGAGGTGAGAGATTGGAGGCTGAGACCAGTTAGGAGGGATGGAAGACAGCTCTGACTCTTGATTGGGGGAAAAAGAAAAGGAAGAAGAGAGAAGAAAAGGAGCCCTCAGTTTACAAGGGGAAAAGCTACTTCAGAGGTCAGGAGACCTAGGCCAGATCTACTGTGGACATTGCTCCCTGGGACCCCCTCTTCCTCTGTGAAGTGAGGAGGTCGGGTTTTTTGAACTGAAGTCTCTTCTAAGCTCTACATCTTTGGTCCTAAGTAGGACTTTGCCCGTCACTTTCTAAAAACTTTTTCCCAATTGACAAGTATTTAATTTCTTCCCCTCTCCTCAGTTGAACCAAAAGAAAACCCAGACCCTTGTAACAAGTATATGTGGTCAAACACAGCATCCCATTACTGGCCTTGTCCAAAAATGTATACCTCTTTCTTCATCTCCAGTCCCTCACCCCTTTGTCCAGAGTAGGCCTAGCACCGAAGGTCTGTCCTCTTCTGTTCTCCTGGTTCTGCTCACTTCTCCCCAGATCAGTTCAAACAAGCCCTTCCAGGGTTCTCTGACTGGCTCTTCCCATGGGCACCCTCATGATGGACAGTTCTTAGCCACTACAAAAAGAGTGGCCCTCACTTTCCCTGTAGACATGCCCTTCTTCCTCTTTTCTGGACTCTTTAGGGTACATGTACCTTGCTGTAAGTACCACAGGGGCTGCTTCTGAGGCCCAGCCTCAGCCTCCATTGCACAAGTGGTGTAGATGGAGGATAGCCCATGGGGCAGGGGAGAAAGTGGGCCTTGGAAGGAGGGAGGCCCTCAGAGCCTCCACACAAGGCTGCTGGGGCTGCTTCTGTCTTTGGTCTTTAGAGGCCCCTTGTCAGTAGCTTGGTGGGGCCTGTGTACCTGCCAGGCATGATGCCTGGAAGGACTTTGCCTTTCTTCCCAGTAGAAAGAAAGCTCTTTGCAGATAAAGATGCTTCCCTTTTGTCTTATCCGGTGTCTTATCCCCTTAGTCAGTTGTTGGTTAGAATGGAAGGAGAAATGACTCTTAGTGTGCTTTGTATCTCTTGGGGCTGGGATCCGAGTAGTCACAGGAGCATAGATTCACCAGCCCCTCATTTTACTGACGAGGATACATAAACAGAGGCTTAATGACTTGTCCAAGATCACGTACTCAGGAGATCATTGAGAGTGGGGAGGTGATTGTGTGGCCTTTTTCAGACTCCTCCTAAGTCCACTTAGATTTCCTAGTATGTCCTGCTGCTCATGGGCAGCAGAGCACAGAGGGCTTATTGTATGATGCCTTTTTACGTCTTCAGGTGAATCACATACCACATGTACCCTTTTAGGGGAGCAGAGAACCCTGGCTACTCCTTAGACCTTGTGCTGTCTTCACTTTGGGCACCCAAGGGAAGCCCCCACCTCCTGTGGTAGCAGGGCACTAGCAGCCACTCAGCTCTGCCTCTGGGCTCCTACCACACTTTCTCAGGCACAAATGGCCACACAAGTCAGTACATGCAGAGGCCTTTCCATGAGTCAGCTTCCTTTTGTCGAAGGGCATTTTATCGTGTGAGCCTTGGCTTCTTCCCATTCTAAGGCATGTGACATTTCCCAGCCAGTCTCTTCACCAACTGCCCCCACCTGGAATGTGTCCCTTTTGGCTTCCTCCAGACTCAGCTCAGATCTTGCTTTCCTTTCCCTTGAGGTCACCTCTCATTTTACTTGTTTGTGTGTTTTCTCTCCATTTAGGAGGCCCTTACATAGTGCCCCTCACCAAGTAAGCACTTCATAAAAACCTTAATGGGTTGAATAATTAGTGAAGTAGCACTTTTAAGTCACTTTGGGTTTTTTTTTGGTGGTTCTTCAGCCACTTAAATTAAAAAAACTTATCTTCCACAGAATGATGGCTTGTGGACTTAGATCCATAGCCCCCTATTGAAGTCAGCCCCAGGAAGCTTAATAACTAGTTAGTAGTCGGTGAAGTCCCAGCTTGTTTGGACTAGGGCTGATACCAGAGAGCGTCTGAATTAATCACTTGTTATTTTTAATGACTCGGCATTGTGCCCAGGATTCTGTTCATTCAAACGTGAACAGGGAAGCAAAGCCTCATTTTTAATGAACATCATTGAAAACAGAGTGTGTGTGTGTGTGTGTGTGCGCGCGCATGCGTGCGTGCGCGTGTGCGTGCGTGCGTGTGTGTGTGTGTGTATGTGTGTGTACATGCCTTTGTTGGATTTTTTTACTGCTGCATTTCTCTTTTAAAAAAACTCGACGCTCTAGAGCCCTGTGTTCAGACTGGATCTCTTGGAAGCACAGTTCTATCCAACTGTTGAAGGGTTTTAACTTTAGCAGAGCTTCAGTTACATCTCTCTAAAGAAGATTAATCCCAGTTTGGAGAACAAGTAAATGTAAAGGAGTTAGACATGTTTGTTGAGATTGTCCTTTAGGCCGGTCATCAGCCGCCCTTTGTTCTTTTCAGTGATTCTTTCCATTTGATTAATAAATAAAATATCCCGTTCCTTCCACTGTGATATTCAGCTGCTAAGAGATAAGAAAGCAGCCCTACTACATGCTGAGGAAACAGACAAGTTTTCTTTGTGACTGCTCCCCTTGGTGGCTGAAGTGGGTAGGGGGCATCCATGGGCTGGAGATGGTTTCCCAGAATAGGGAAAGTGGAGGGAAGGGCCAGAACAGAAAACAGACTAAGCACATGGACTGGGCCAGGGGCAGTCTGGAAGCTAGGCAGAGGTTTCTGACTTGAGGAAGTGGGAGACACCATAGGTAGATTCTCCAGAACCATTCTGGGCAGTATGGTAGGAAGACCAGCCAGTCTGAGTGGTGCAGGTTGCTTCGAAGGGTTGGAATGGAGAGAAAGCTGGATGATGTATATGTGCTTCCTTGTAGTGATTGTGTGGAAATAAGAGCTGCGGTGATGACCTTGAGAATGAAGAAACAAGGCTAAATATCAGGCATTTTGAAGAGAAAAAAACCACATATGTTAGAGAGGAAAGGGTCAGAATCAAGTGCTGGTTGATGTTGATGAGCATTGCTGCCGAGGGGGCTAAAAATAGACCTGTTGCTTTTGTTCAGAATCAGATCCTCCTTAAGCTTGTTTATGTTTTGAGTTTGAGAAAAGACAGTATTCCTATATTAAGGCTCTTTTTGTTATATAGTTTAAAAAATTTTTAAACATTCATTTATTACTTATTTTTAGTTTTCAACATTCACTTCCATAAGATTTTGAGTTCTGAATTTACTCCCTCTCCCCTCCACCCTACCCAAGACACTGTGCAATCTGATATAAGCTCTACATGTACATTCATATTAAAAATATTTTCACGTTAGTCATGTTGTAAAGAAAAATTAGAACCAACGGGAGAAACCATGAGAAAGAAGAAACAAAAAAAGCAGGAGAAAAGACAGTCTGCTTCAATCTGCTCTCAGACTCTACGGTTCTTTTTCTGGATGTAGATAGTATTTCCCATCATGAGTCTTGGCATTGTCTTAGGTTCTTGAATTGCTGAGAAGAGCTAGTCTTCGAACAATGTTGCTGTCACTGTGTACAGGGTTCACTTCACTCAGCATCAGTTCATAGAAGTCTTTCCAGGTTGTTCTGAAGTCCTCCTGCTCATCACTTTTTGTGGAACAACAGGATTCCATTTCATTCATGTACCACAACTTGTTCAGCCATTCCCCGATGGATGGACATCCCCTCGATTTCCCATTCTGACTACCACAAGAAGAGCTGCTATAAAATATTTTTGTGCAGTAGTTTTTATTTTTGATTGGACATTTCCCGGAATCTCTTCAGTTGAATAAAAACAACACAGCTGACAAATGTCTGTTACTTTCACATTCCATAATGTGTTTAACCATTCCATGGTCTCGTCAGAAGCCTGAGGTACTTTAAGAATAGTGTTGCTGCTTTTAGCGTTTGTTTACTCCTTTGGCAAATTACTCCTGGTCAAATCAAGTCAATCAGTATTAAGTTCTAATTATGTTCCAGGCACTATGCTAAGTGCTGAGCCTTCACATACTAACCAAAGGACTGTCCTTGTCCTTAGTAACCTTACTTTTTAATGGGGAAAGACAGATTCATGGGGGGAAGGGGGCAGGGCAGAGGGTACCCATGTCAGGGGCATGGCAAAGAAAGTCTAGAGAATCAAGAATGAATGCTGGAGAAGAATGAAGATGTAGCTGACCTGGCATCTTCCTTAAAATGGAAGGTGTGGAAGGAAGAGTCTCTTGTAGAGTTAATTAAGTTCCCTAGGAAAGCATGGGGTATACTACTGACATCATTCACTTCTGACCATCTATTGACCAAGAGCTCGGGTCACCTGAAGTGTTGATCTTTCTATCCCTCTTTCCCCAATAAGAAAAGTGACCAATAATTCTACTTTTTGCATTCACTTGCCTTCCTGGAAAAATTTCAGAGTGCTTTATCAGCATGGATATATGGTTCCCGTCTTGGCATGATAAGTTCAGGATGGTTCTAGGGTCTAAGGTTTGAAAGGGGTGGGGAGGTGTAGTGGCCTAGGCAGTGGAGGTGAGGCAGCAGGTGGCGGCTGGGGAGATAGGCTTGGTATCATCTTGGAGAAGTTTGTCACCAGAAAGTTGGCTCTTGGGTGGTCTTTTGGGGCTACTCATTCTATAGGGTTTAATCTGTATTGTTGGTGAAGAGAGTACTAGTCAGCAAATCCCCTTGGATTGGGGCCCCAAGCCAGAAACTCTAGGTGCCACACTCTGCCCTCTAGCAAAAAAAATATAAGATGCTGAGCCATGAGGGTTATGATTCTGGCAGGAGCCTGGAAATCCAAAAGCTGAGCTTGGCCTTCAAGGGACAGTACTGTTTCCTCCTCCTTTCGTTGTGGCTGGTGTTACAAGGGTAGGTTGGACTCTCCCATCTGGTAATTAAGAAAAGATCAAATCACTAAACTTTGGGAGAGGAAGTAAAAGGAATCGTGAATTTGGAGTCAGCCTTGGGTCCCCCATTATGTGGCGTGGGACCTGAACCCCGAACAAGGAAAAGACCCTCAGTTCTTGGACTGTCCCACAGATTTCAGGTACCCAGGTTTGCCTGATGCATCGAGCCCATCCTAGTCAATGACCCTTTCAACTGGCCTTTCATTGTGGCCCAGATCCAGCCCAGGCCCTTCATTCTCTGTGACTTCAGCACCACCTGTTACCTCTGGAGCACTGTACTGTTTGCCACTCCTAGATCCCTTTCAAATCTTCCCGCAATCTTTTTCCCTATAAAAGTATCATCATTGTCCCTATCAAATGCTCAGATTCACTAGGAGTCTGGTCTGCTTGTTTGTATTGGCGTTGCAGATAAGCTTACTACTTTGGAAGGCTCGAATGGTCAAATTCTTTCAAGGCAGACCCATGCTCTGTACCCTTGCATTTCAGAGTTCCCAGCAGCCCTAGTCTGCAACATCCATGAACCATGTGACCTTGGGTAAGCCCCTGGGCCTCTTATTTCTCAAATGACGGGGTGAGACTTGGGTAACTGAGGTCCCTTCAAAACCTGTGACTCCTCAAAGTACAGACTTGAAATATCGAAGCAGAGTTGGGCTTGCCCAGCTTTGCGTGCTCCTCAGCTGTGGGAGGTTAGCTGAGTGGTCTGTCAAGAAGCAGTATTAAATCCCTTGTGTAGGGGAAGTGAGGAGTGTTTGTCCTTCATTCTTGAAAAGGACAGTGACATCAGGGAGGTGATGCCGTGACATGCAAGTGAATTGGTTTTAAGTGAGGCAGGGCCGGGCCAAGTCACCAGCCTCACTTTTTCCTCTGAAGCCATCTGGGTTCTCTGGCCTGATATATAAATCAGGATGACTGGAGATGGCCCTGGATACAGTGGGAGACCTTGTTCTTTTTAAGCTTAGGTCTTTAATTGGCCTCAGTTTGACTGAGGCAGCGCCCATTCAGTGATTAATGCTAGGTAAAAAATGAGGCAGAGAATACCCTAGTCCAAAAAAAATAGAGATGGCTAGGTGGTGCAGTGAATAGAGCACTGGCCTTGGAGTCAGGAGGACCCGAGTTCAGATTGGGTCTCAGACACTTAACACTTATTAGCCATGGACCTTGGGCAAGTCACTTAACCCCCATTGCCCTGCTTTCCCCCCTCCAAAAAAAGCAAAAAAAATCTGGGAGGGGAAGTCCCTCAGGATTTCTGGCCAAAACAGAAACAGTTGCTGTTTACATTCACTCTGAGTGTATCTGGGCCCAAACAGTGACTAAGTGGAGCTTGGCCTGGGACCTATTTTGGCCAGTCTCTGAGAGCCAGAGTGGGGAAAGCTGGTAGCTAGCTTGGAGCTAGAGGATGGAGGAGAAGTTTTCCTTGATTGGCTGAGATAGCTAACGGTACCTCAAATAAGTTAGCAATTATCAAATTAAGGAGATTGTAGTTCTTGTTTATGTGGGAGAAAATTACATTGTAAATTAGGAGTAGATCAATTTATTTTCACAGTATAGAATAGTTTTTGGTCCAGGATTGAGACCATCTTACTATTACTTTTTTTTTTTTTTTGGAGGGGCAATTGGGGTTAGGTGACTTACCCAAAGTCACATGGCTAGTTTTTTGTGTGTGTGTGTGTGTGTGTGTGTGTGCGTGTGTGTGTGTGTGTGTTTTAAGTGGTCTGAGGCCAGATTTGAACCCAGGTCCTCCTGACTCCAGGGCCAGTGCTCTATTCACTGCGCCACCTACCTGCCCCTACTTCTTACTTATTTAAAAAGTAAATTTTATTGATATATTTTTACATGACCTAAATTATTTCTAAAAATTTATAAGCATTATCTTATTGCAGTAGAATAGTTTTTTTTAAAAAGTCTCACAGAAACTAGCAAAGCAAATTCCCACACTGGCCATTACATTACCAAAATTTCCCCTTGTTATATTTTCTTACCCCTTCCCAGAAACTCATCCCATATAACATATATACTTTTTTAAAATATATATTTTTATATTTTTTTAAAAAGAGGTAAAGAAACAATAATTAGCAAATCCAGTCACTACTTTGAAAAAAATCTGAATTATATATGTGTAGCATTCTACACTTGTGGAATCTTTCACAAAGGAGTAGAAGAAAGTTTTGTCTCTGTGACTGTGCTTGCTTTTATAATTTCAAACCATTTTTGGGTTTTTGCTGTCAAAGTTTCTCCAAAGGGAAAAAAGAGAAAAAGAGATAAAGGAGAAAAAAAAGAGAGAACAATGAGCAAAGCCCAGTCTGCAGACAGAGGCTCTGCTTTGGTGTGGGCCAGGGAAGTGGGCCAGGGCCTTCTCCGAGGCCAAGCTTGTTCTTTGGGCCCTTCCATGCCGCTTTCTGGTTGCGTCGTTGCAGTCTGGTGTATCTGGCTCCCTGCACCCCGGCCCCTTTGCTCCCCATCAGTCGGTGCCCTCTCTGCTCCCCCACATTCATCATAGCCCTTGTTGCCTCCAGCTCAATGACACCTGTGCCATTCTTGTTCCACAGTTCCTTTGGCCGTTCCCCAAAGGACATTGGCTTGGTTTCTAGGCCTTTGCTGCTATGAGAAGCACAGCTGTAAAGATTTTGGGGTATATGGGGAGCTTTCTTCTGACCAGTCGCCCCCTCGGGATGCGTGCCTAGGAGTGGAGTCTCCGAGTCAGGGGACACGGGCTTCTCTTTATCGGCAGTTTTACCTTGATATATCCCAAGGAAAATGGTTCACACAGTAAATAACAAAATTTAATCTGCACTTTTATCTTTCTTGCAGCCGAAGTCAGGAAAGTCTTGGACAAATTTTACAAAAGAAAAGAAATACAGAAACTGGGCACCGATTATGGCCTGGACGGTAAGACAGCCTGCTCCCTGTGTAACAGAGACACCGAGTAAACCTTTCTTTTTCCTGCTGGGGCTGCGAGTGGGCTGGAGCAGCCATACCGGGGGGTTGGATGAACGAGTCTGGTGACCTGTGGACAGTTTGAGTAAAGGGGAGGCAATGGGGAGGTCCCCTTGATGGGGTGGGGGGGTCTGCTCATCCCTATGATCTGCCCCCCTCTTAGTTGGGAGAGTCCTGGTCTCGGAACCAGGAGGGGCCCTGGGGCTTATGCACACTCAGGCTTTGTTTGTTCAGTTTGATTTTATTTGTAGCTCCAGATTCCCCCCCCCCCCCACTGGGAAAGCCAGGAAAACAAAACCCGTTATCACCATGTACATTACATCACCATGAACATTACACGTTCCTTCATTTGCCGAAGCCCTCGGGGTTTTGTGAACCTCAGTTTCCTCCTGAAGAATGATGCCCCTGGACTAAATGGTTTCTAAGGTTTCTTCCACTTCTTTTTTTTTTTTCCACTTTTTTTTTATTTACTCATTTACTTTTAATTTACAAGATTCAGTTCCACAATCACTTGAGTTTCAGATTTTCTCCCCTCCCTGTTTCTTCCACTTCTTACATTTCCTGATGCTACATCTTAGATAAACCAAGGGAAGCATGAACAGAGGCTGTATTCTAGTAGATTAAACACTTGATTTTTATGCCATCAATTAGGAGCAGGGTCTGCTAGGTGGTGCCAGAGTGCACAGAGAGCCGGGCCTGGAGTCAGGAAGACCTGGGTTCAGATGTGGCCTCAGACACTTAACTAGCTGTGTGACCCTGGGCAAGTCACCTAACCCTGTTAGCCTCAGTCTTCTCATCTGTAAAATGAGCTGGAGAAAGAAATGGCGAACTGTTCCCGTGTCTTAGCCAAGAAAACCCCAAATGGGGTCATGACAAGTTGTACACGACTGAGCAACGAGAAGTTAGGACCAAGGTAACTTCAGAAAAATTGGGTTTCTAGAAAAAAATTGACAACTGGCAGTCAGTCATCCAGGGCAGGGACTGAGAATCTCATCCACTTAGTATTCTGGGACTCAAGATAACAGGCTTCCTTTCTTTTCCCTTATGTGACTGGATTGAATTAGAATCTGTAAAAATGGAACCAAAATTATAGCAAAGGCTCATGAGTATAATTCAGGGCTTCTCTGCCTCTTCTTTTAAAAACTTCCATCTTCTAAAATTATTTTGTTTTAAGTTGTGTTATATCAAATTGGGCTTTCACTGTTTTCTGCTCTTGGACCGAGCCCATGAGGGGGCCAATTTGCAGGAACACCTCAGTCTCGCCATATCTCAGTTATGTTTGGGGGAGAGTTCTGAAATGCTGTTCAGGTTATCTGGGTCTTTTCTTTCATGGAACATCCTTTGTTTATCTGCAGGTATGAGATGTGATTTAAGATGGCTTCAGATTTTTTTTTTTTAGGAATTTGGCACAAACAAAATTCTTTTGTGGGAATCAAGGTTTTTTTTTTTTCTTTAAATGTAAAATTCACTTCCTTATTTGATTTCTGTGTTTCACAGCCCGACTCTTCCACCAAGCTTTCATCAGTTTTAGAAATTATATCTTGCAGTCTCAGTCCTTGGATGTGGACATTCACATCACACTGAATGATATCTGCTTCAGTGCAGGCAAGTAGATGGGAGGGGGGTCAGTTAGCACTGCACAGGCTGAGCACAGGCTCAGGTCTGGCCTTTCCCTCCTGGCACTCTTCCCCCCCACCCCCTTCCCCTGCTCCTTGTATACTTCAATTATTGCTTTGAGGTGCAGTCGCCAAATAACCCATTGCCATGTCTTTGTTTAAAATGAAGATTCCCCAGCTCAGCCCCTCTGGTCTTTTGGGGCACCCCCCCAGCATACAGACAAAGCCAGGCTACCTTTGGGTAGGACACCAGCAGTGGCTCAGGGCAGTAGTTTCTTACAGAGGGATTGATATATCTTTATGATGGAAGTCTCCTTATGATCTGTAGAATCTTGGGTAAACTTACTTTGTTTGTACTGGCATTTCTAGTGAGATAAACAAGTTTTCTCTGCATAGTCTGTCTCCAGATAACTTAAAACCACTTAATTTTACTTCTGTCTCCTTAAATCTCTCTGAGCAGTTCTATTGGCAGATACCTGCTTGAGAAGAAACAGTGTGGGACCCCCAGAAAGGGTGTGAGCACTTCTTTTCCTTAGATCCTTCCCCTTTCTTCCTGGGAACCTTTCCCCCGCTGAGCGCAGTCAGGAACAGCCTTTCTGTCAGCACTGACCTGGTCTTGTCCTGCAGCTCATGTGGATGACCTTTTCCCGTTCTTCATGAGACACGCGAAGCAGATGTTCCCGATGCTGGCTTGTAAGGACGATCTCCGCAAAATCAGCGACTTACGCCTTCCTCCCAACTGGTCAGTTGTTTCATGTGCCCCTCCAGTCCTGGGGGTGAAAGGTTGCTGGTATCTTGGGCTTGAAATTAAAAAATTAATAATTGTTTTCTCACAAAAAAAACACAGACCTGTAAGATGAACCAGTCTGTAGGATTGATAATGATGCTCAGACCCTGTGAACTTACTGTAAGGGGAAATCTAATGTGTTCTGTTCAGTTTTTAGAATGTTTCCTAGCCCTGACGGTCAGAATCCCAGGTGTTGGGAGTGCAAAGATGAAGCAATTCATCCTGAAGAAACACATAATGAATTAGGGAGGGAATGAGCAGCCACTAGGGTTGCACATGGGAAGGCAAGGCAGGCTCTGCCCTCCAAGAGTCTTCATAATAGCAAGGGGTTGTGCCAGCCATGGCAACTTCTCTGGCCTGTGATGTCCCATCTTTGTAGCTGGGTTCTAGTGGGTGACTCGATGTGAGTGGCCATCACTGTGGGAAGCGGAGGGTGGCTTGGTGGTTGGAAGAGAGCAACACCCTCTGGGGATGGGGAGTGGGCTCTGTCTAGGGAAAAGGATGCCTGTGTTCTGACTCGCATGGTGCCCTCTTAGCTAGTCTGTTAGAGGGAATAAGAAATAGATGCCCATGATGATAATAATGGTGGTGATGATGATGATGGTGGTGGTGGTGGTGGTGATGGAGGTGATAACAGCAGTAGCACACATTACACTGTGATCCTTACAAAGGAGAGCTGCAGACAGAATGACATGGGAAGCTCAGCTTATTTTTGTCTTGAGTTTTCTCCCCTACTAGACTGTAAGGTCCATTGAGGGAGGGAGGGGGATGCGTCTTGTCAGTACCTGGTGCAGTCACTGTTCTGTGCCTCTGTGAGGTACTGGGCATGCTCAGTGAGTTGTGCTGAGTGATTGTAGTTAAGTTCTGTCTAGGGAGAAATGAGAGAATAAAATTGTTGTTAAAGGAGGGAACAGCAGATTTGACACTTTTCACATTTTTCAGGTTGTAAAGAAGAATTAGAACCAATGTGAGAAATCATGAGAAAAGAAACCAAAAAAGAGAGAAAAAAAATGGGGGGCCAGGGATTTTTTGTTTGTTTTTGGCTTTTGTATCTGCAGCACCATAACAAGTATTTGTCTCCTAGTTAGTAGATGAGTTAGGTTTTGTTGGCTAGGAGTCAGGAAATAAACCTGTCTTTGTTATAGCCTGTAACTTTGGGATGACAGCAGTCTCATAGGAGCCGCCTGGTAAATGTTCCGACTCTCCCATGTTTGGAATTTCCCCAGGTCACAGGCTCTGTGGCCAGGCTGGGGTTAGAAATTGCTGGGATTAAACTCTTTCCCTTCCTTCTTTCTTAGGTACCCAGAAGCCAGATCAATTCATCGGAAGATAGTGTTCCATGCTGGCCCTACCAACAGTGGGAAAACCTACCATGCAATCCAGAGATACTTGGCTGCCAAGTCTGGGGTTTATTGTGGCCCTTTAAAGCTGTTGGCCCACGAAATCTTCGAAAAGAGTAATAATGCTGTCAGTATGTCACCAGCTGTTCCCCTCCCTTCTAGAGACCTTTGGGGGGGATGTCCGGGGGCACGAGGGACAGGGACCCCTCTGCAGCCACCATTTTTGCGTTTGACCATTGCCTGAGTTGGATGGACTGAGTCTGGTGGCTTAAGATTCTCCCCATGGTGCTGCCATTACTTGGGATGGCCTTGGCTCCCCGGATCAGACCTAGAATTCTTCCTTTTCCTCCCCTCCTTATTACATGGTACTGAGGGGATGAGGGGTCACTTTCTGGAAAGAGGCCTGGGCATTTGAGAAGTGAATGCTTTTTGTTCTTCTGTCCCTTGGGTTTACTTAAAAATTCTGCCTTTGGAAATCCATTCCAAGCTCTCCCTGGCTAAACCACTGTTTTAACAACCACATGTTGTTAATATTATAAGGTCAGTCTTACCACCTTAGAGAAAAGTCCTGATTTGTTTAGTAAATGTTTTTTTTAAAATCTGTTTGCTGTTGTTTTCAAAGTAGAAGTTCATTTTCTTTTCATTCCCATAGGGTGTGTTGTGTGACTTGGTAACAGGAGAAGAACGGGTGGTCACAGACCCAGATGGAAAACCAGCTGCCCATGTAGCTTGCACCGTCGAGATGTGCAGCGTCACCTCTCCTTGTAGGTATCAGTGAGTCTGACTTACGTGGAGCCTTTGGACTCTAGCATCAGGTTTCTCTGGTTTGCCTATAGAGCATTGAGAGTGTTGTCCCCCTCAATCTGTACATGTAATTGGGGCTCAGTGGTGAGGTGGAAGGAACTCTGCATTGGGCATCTGACCTCCTGGCCCAGGAGCACGCTTGTCCTGTGACCTCAGGAAGGGACTTCATCTCTGAGCTGTACTTCATTTATCTGAATATTGGGAGAACAGCACTTATAAACCTACTACTGCAGGATTACTTTGAGGAAAATGCTTTGTAATCCTTAAAATACCCCATAACCACATTAATATCAATTGTTTATTAAAGGAAGAAGGTGTTTCTGGTGAGATTGCCAGGGAAAACACCCCAAGTAGGAATTCTGGCAGCTTGGAGGGAGGAGAGAGAGGTCATGAGCATCGGGCAGTGGGACCAGGGGTGTGGCCCCCGCCCCTACCACATGTGGGGTGGTGGTGGTGGCAGCAGTGAGCTCCAAGGCATGCTCTGAAGGCAGCGCTGTCCACCCTGGCAGGAGGTGCACAGACTTCATCTCATGGGGGATTGTGGTGACTCCTCCCTTCCCTTGGACCACAGAGGCCTCCACTGGCTTGGTGCCAGCTGGGGGTTCTTAAGGGAAGCCGTGGGTCACCTAGCCTGGAGAGCCCCTCTCCTCCCCCCCACGATGAGAAAGGGGATAAAGGATCAGGAGTGAGTCTGACGGGACAGTTTGGCTTTGACTACTCTGCCCAGCACCGACTGTAGCTTCTTCTTTTAAGATGATGTGGCTGTGATTGATGAGATTCAGATGATTAAAGATCCAGCTAGAGGATGGGCCTGGACGAGAGCGCTCCTGGGTTGGTATTTCAGTGTCTCCCCTGGAGTCTTGTGGCATCAGGAGTGAGCTGCTGCTGCTGCTCCTCCTCCCCTTCCTTCTCCTCCCCCCTCTCCCTTCTCCCCCTTCTCCCGTCTCTTCCCCCCTGCCCATCTTCTCCAGGGGACCCTCTGGACCAAGTCACTTGGACTGCTTTGTTCTGTATGTGCCAATTTTCTTTTCCTTTCACCCTCCAGGGCTCTGTGCGGAAGAAATCCATTTATGTGGAGAAGCCGCTGCCATTGACATTGTCACAGAGCTGATGTACACCACGGGAGAGGAGGTGGAGGTATGGGTCTGTTCTGTCTCCCAGCCTGAGTGTCCCATTAGTCCAGGAGACTCCTGGTGAGTGCAGGGGCTAAAACTATCCTTTGTCAGCAAAGACCAGGCTTCCAGTCCTGCTTTGTACCCCAGGGCAGGTCTAACCTCTACCTCTCAGTGCTTCTGGACAGTGCCCTCTGCCAGGTGTGTAGACTTGCGTTTCTTAGCGGCTCTGTTCTCTCCCTCACCCCGCAGAGCTAAGCCACTGCCAGTCTTCCTACCCTGACAGCATGTCTCCCACCTCACTCGGGCACCATGTTCCTTTAGGCTCTTAGCCCCTGAGTCTCTCCCCCTCTGATCTTCTCTGGATGCTCTGTTGCCAGGGCACCTTTCTGTGAGTGCAGCCTGACCAGGTCACCCCCTCCTCACTAGCCTCTCAGATGAGACACAAGCTCTGTTTAGCTTTTAGAGGCTCTGGGTGGCATGTGTTGTTTCTGGCAGTGCAGTCACAGACATGGTTGGTGGGCACCCACATGCATTTGCTCTCCAGAGTGACTAGACCATTCCTAGGTACACCAGCCAGGGACTAGTGTGCCTGTCTTTGGGCGGTCCCTCCAGTGCTGACTGTTGCCAGTTAGCTGGGATGAGAGAAATCCTTGCTCAGAGGAGTTGTTTCGATCTGCTTTTCTCTTAACATGGGTAGAGGTCAGGAGGAGGAAAGAGGAGAATGAGAACTATCTGTTGTCTGCCCCTCTGTGTCCCTCCCAGCAGCTGCAGGACGTGCTATGGATGTTGCTTCATGATTGTGGGTGTGTTCTGAGGCCTGATCTGGGAACCAGCCTTGGAGATGTCTCCAATTTCTATCTGGAGCTACTCTCGCCCACAAAAGGGATGAGGATGCTTGTGTCAGTGAGAGATAATAACCGGGTCCGGGCTTTGTCAAACATTCAGATGTCGCTACATAAAGTGAGATAGTAATGGTTCTAAGCCAGTGATGGTTTAGATGAAACAAAGTAAAGAAAATTAACCCAGTGCCAAGAACTAGGATGTATTCATTCTCAAACCACATTTTAAAATTTCATTTGGGGACTGTCTACTTGGCTGATCCCTTCTTGTGAATGCAGACTATTGAAAGCCAAATTTATGGAGGAACCAGACCTTGGACTGACTCTCTAGTCCAGAGAGGCTGTATGTGGGCTGCAGAATAGGAGGGTGGATGTGCAGCCCTTGGGGTGGGGGAGGAGGCCACTCCCCCTCCTGTTGGTTACAGGTAGGAGAACGAGAGCCAGACAGGCAGAGCCCAGTTCAAACGCCAGTGGGACTGCATGTCCATTGCCTCCTGTGAAACCTCCTAAGCGCACCCATTTATGAGCAGCAGATGCCAGGTTTGACTGCAGCTCTTCTGGTGACTTAGTCCCTGCCCTTTTGTTTCTGTTGGCCTGAAAAGAGCATGGCATGACACTGCTTTAATTTTTGCCTTTAGTTCCTTCAGTTTTTAAATGTTGCTCAAGGTGTGTCTTGTGTTCCAAACAAGTTTCTAAATTTCCTAAATGTACCTGATGTAAAGGGGCAGCTCCAGTAGCTGAGCAGGCATCTGCCGTGTAGCTCCATGCAGG
>CM053589.1:184297659-184346513 GCA_028646515.1 Pseudochirops corinnae | reverse complement strand
TTAAGTTTGTGTCAAATCCAGCATTGTTTTAAGTGGAATGAAAGACATTACGGGCTTTTTCTTACTGTTATTAAGGTCAGTTAACTTTAAGAAAGATGAGCATTGCTTTACTGTCTTTAACACCTTGATTCCAGGTTCGAAATTATAAGAGACTTACCCCCATCACTGTGTTGGATCATGCCCTCGAGTCTCTAGATAATCTTCGCCCTGGGGACTGCATCGTCTGTTTTAGCAAGAATGACATTTACTCAGTGAGCCGTCAGATTGAGATTCGGGGCTTGGAGTCGGCTGTTATATATGGCAGTCTCCCCCCTGGTAAGGACAGATTTTCATCATCGTGAACTTGGCCTCGTCATTGCATCTGAGGTAGGGGGAGGGGGCTGTCTTAGACCCTGTGCTGCAGAGTGGAAGATGAGTTCTCTCCATGGGAATGATCTTGAATCAGGTTTCATTCCAGTAGCTGAGGTTGTTCATGTGTGTTCATTATTGATTATAGAAATGCCCTTAAAATATGGGATGGGTTTTTTTTTTTTATTTGGTCTGAGCTCTCCCAAGTTCTGCTTAGTGCTGTTCAGGGGTCCACAGAAGGAGTAAAGAGGGCTTGGTGTAAACGGGAGGTCCATGAGAGCTCATCTGAAAGGGAAGAGAGCCAGGGCTGTGGGACAGGTAGGGAGAGGGTTGAGGCCTACGTGAGAAGGGGAAGCATTTATGGATGGGAAGGAGCCAGCGGAGGCTCTGAGGGCTGTGAAGATGCTCGGTCATCTGGGAGGACTTGAGGTGCCCTGGCCTGATAGAACACTGTCTTGTGGCTGACGCTGTTTTAGGGACAAAACTTGCCCAGGCGAAAAAGTTTAATGATCCTGATGATCCGTGCAAAATCCTGGTGGCTACTGATGCAATTGGCATGGGGCTGAACTTGTAAGTACTTGGTTTTGAACAAAGGGGAAGTGGATGGTTTTTCATGGGCTATGCTGCCAGCCTGTTCATGCAGCCAGTCTGTTCTAGTCCTCCAGGAGGAGCCTCCTTGCCTGTAGACTCAAGGTTATCTGGCTTGCTGCTGACTCTTGGGCAGGCACATAGAGAATGGTGGGTCTGTTGTTAAAGAGGCCCCTTTTCAGGCACCATCAACCCACCGGGGGCCTTTGGGCAAGCCTCTTCCCTTATCTTTGGTCAGATAGTCAACTTTTCTTTTTGAACCCTAGTATCATGGGGCTGTGCCCACATTATGAGTGTTATCTCGGGGTATCAGTGCCTGTCTGCCTCATGGGGATGGGGTGAATGGGATGTGCTCCATAAAAGGCTTTCTTGTGTAGTCAGAGACCTTGAGTACGTAATATTAACTTGCCACCAGCCTCCTCACCAGGAGCACTCCTAGTCCAGCTACTCAGAGCCCACACCTTGAAAGGGAAAGAAAGGTAGAAAGGCCCCAGGGTCTCTCCCTGTTCTCCCTTTGTGAATGATGGCTGCAGCTATTGAGAGCACTCTGTGATTTCTCTTGTTTGACTTTGTTGCAGGAGCATAAAAAGAATTATTTTTAACTCTCTAATAAAGCCCAGTATCAATGAGAAGGGGGAGAAGGAAATGGAGCCAATCAGCACCTCGCAGGCTCTGCAGATCTCGGGCAGGGCAGGCAGATTCAGCTCTAGGTTTAAAGAAGGGGAGGTTACTACCATGTATCCAGAAGACTTGAAATTACTGAAGGAGATTCTGAATAAGCCTGTGGAGCCCATAGAGGTAAGGCAGCCCAAGCATGTGCCTTGGCCTCACTGTCGTGCTCGGCAAGGCATTCAGAGCATCACCAGACCCCTGCCTGCAGTGAAGGTGGTCACGAGGGCCTCTGGGCTGTGGAGATGGAGCAGGGCTCAACCCCGTGTGCTGGAGGCCTCTGAGGAGGGAGGTTCCTGTAGCGGGAGCTTGTCGGTCAATAGGCAGTCACTTGGCCGTCCATCCTTCAGCTCTTTAGAGGCACACTCTCTGGCAAAGGAGAAAGTGCCTTGGGCTCAGGTTGGGAAGCCGGGCCTTCTTTCTCAGTTCTGCCTAGTTCTGGCTGTGTAACCCTGGACAGGCCTCAGTTTCCTTGTGTAAGATGGTGTGAATGATACAAGTACTGCACATCTCACAGGGTTGTGAGAGCAAAATGAGGTGATGAGGCTGGAGTTTGGGGTAATTGAAAGGCAGAGGGGGGACTGTCAGGGTCAGCAGAGGTCAGTTCTGTCAGTGTTCTCATCACCGATTGCTCTCTGGAGCTATTTGGGATGGGCTTAGGTCATCCTGAAGCCTTAGGAGGGCTTCAGGTCACTAAGGGAGCAGGCTCAGTGCTAGGACGTTGGATGAAAATGTACATCAGAGACGGAAGCCAGTTTTGTGTTTTGTTGAGTGTCAGTGATGTGGAAAGCTCATTGACCAGGACACCTCATTCATGTTCCTTTGTGATGTTGGATAAATGTGCCATTGCTGCAGTTGGGTACAAGCTGTCATAGAAATGTAGGCTTTGCGCCTGCTTGCTTGAGGCCAGGGTGGGTAAGCTCTTGCTATGGGGCCGCTGTACCATTGAGTGACATTAGCTTAGGGTTGGAGTTGGAAGGAACCGTGCATGCCAGCCAGTCCCAGCTCCTTACTGAGGCCCAGAGAAGAGAAGGTCCCGTGGAGGGAGTAACAAGGCCAGCATTCAGCCCTAGGCTCCTCGGGTTCTTCCTTGGCCCTGTGGGTAAGTAAAGTACTGAAGAGGCCACTAGTGTCCAGTCCCTGCTATTGGTCACTGGTCAGCAGTGAGACTTGTAGACATTTCCTATTCTTGAACCCATTTTCTGATAGTCTGCCAGAGTGGTAGAGACCTTGGAAATGTGGGAAGTGACCCACAAATCACTGTTGCTCTTACTTAACCAAATCATTTCTAGTGCAAATCATTGCTGTTTAAGTGATGTGTCAGGAGCCATTTGGAGTCACAGTTTCAGCTGTGAGTGAAATCTCGAGTTCATTTCTGCAGATGTTTATTGGGTGACTACTGCCTTATGGTAGAAGAGGTTCGAGAAGGATTCTCACCTTATTTGATTGATTATTAATTCTCTTTTTTTTAACCCTCCTTAAAGGCAGCCGGCCTTCATCCTACTGCTGACCAGATTGAAATGTTTGCGTACCATCTCCCAGATACGACTCTCGCCAATCTTATTGTGAGTAGACACTGACTTTTAACCTTTCTTTGTGTTATATCTTTGTGTTATATGATAAAAATATTAAGTGAGTGGCAGTTACTGCAGTGTTCTCATCATCAGTGTATTTGGGATAGTCAGATTTGTTTTAATTCATTGTGTTGCTTTTTCTAGTGCTACGGGCTTGGAAATTGTATCTTTAAAATGTCACCTTAGGTTTTTTTCTTTTTCTCACCAGTCACCAGGAACTTTGGCCCTGTTGTTGGCTCTCTTAGACTTTTGGGGGGCAGAGAGCCCACGTTGCCTGGACCTGTAGAGACGGATTGCAGGGAGTGCCTTATGTGGGCCTGGATGCTACATTGGTGTTAGATTTGGGGCACTGCATGGACCAGCTGCTTGCCTTGATTTCGTGTTGTCTTCTTCTGTCCTGTCCTAGGACATCTTTGTAGATTTCTCCCAAGTTGATGGGCAGTATTTTGTCTGCAACATGGATGATTTCAAGTTCTCAGCAGACCTCATCCAGCACATCCCCCTGAGCCTGCGGGTGAGGTACGTGTTCTGCACGGCCCCCATCAACAAGAAACAACCGTTTGTCTGCTCCTCCCTGTTACAGGTGAGCGTCCTCCCTCCCTGTGCTCCTCAGGGCCTTGGGTCAAAGTGGGATGGCCTTGAGAGGACTCAAAGTCTTAGTGTGGAGGTGGTCAGGGAGTGTCCCAGTGGGGAAGAGACGGAGTGGGTGAGGTTGCGGAGTCACTGCAGTGCTCCTGGTGGGACAGCACTAGCGAGGGAGGGCAGATGCAGGAACAGACAGGTGCCGAGGAGGGGGAGCCAGTTGGGGCATGGGTAGAAGGCCGTGGCGACAGCCTCTTCTCCGTCTTTGTGCTCCTAGTTTGCAAGACAGTACAGTCGGAATGAGCCACTGACATTTTCCTGGATCCGCCGCTATGCCAGGTGGCCCTTACAGCCGCCAAAAAACATCAAGGACCTTGTGGAACTGGAAGCCATCCATGATGTTCTGGATCTCTACCTGTGGCTCAGGTAACAGCCGTGGGCTTGGCAAGCACGTTGCCAGTTTGGGGCAGATCAAAGAGGTTTTAGAAATAGCTGGACTTCTGTTGTGCTTTGAGGGTGGCAGCGGTTATTTTCGCATCCATTTCAGAGGAAGCTAATACATGTGTCATCCCAATTTTAAATACAAGGTGCCTGAGGACCATCCAGGCTAAGGGACTGAGCTGTGTGATGTTGGGGCTGGCGTCTGACCCTGACTTGCCTGACTTTGAGTCCTGTACTCAGCATGCATCTTCTCACAATCATAGATTCAGAGCTGGAAGGCCCTTAGAGGTCACCCAGTCCAGGCTCCCTAGAGGGCTGGCAGCATTTGGGGCACATGTGGGCCTTCTGTCAAACCATGTCCAGGTACCAGGCGAGGGGCTGTTTGAGCAGGTCTCTGGCTCCTGAGATCAGTGAGACTGTGGCTTGACCGATGGCCACAAGGGAAGAAGCAATGGTGATGGAAAGAGTAAGATGGTGGCTGTTGCAGGCCCCATGAGGGCCGTAGGAGACAAAGGAGCCAAATGTGGGTCCTGCTGCTCTTCTTAGATCCCAAAGCATCAGCTGCTCCCTTACCTGTAAGCTTTAGTGTCCTCAGTGTCATCACCTCTAGAAGAGAAGCTGCTGCTCTGGATTTGGTGGCTAAAAGATAAATGCTTACTGATTGAGGTCGTGATACTTGTACTGTGGACCTCGTGGGGCTTTTGAGACTTTAAAACCATCTTGTGCTCCATAGAGTACTGGAAAAAGTGTCTCTCCTTGCCCTGGTTTTTATCATGAATGGTCTTCGTCGTTGTTCTGCCAGACTGGAGGCCCCTTGGTATCTGAGAATTTCATCACAGTCCTCAAGAAGAGGCAGCGCTTAGCATGTGCTGAGCTGACATTCAGAGGGCTTTTTGTCTTTAGCATGGGAGACTACTGGCCCAGCATGGTACCCTGTGAATGTCTTTGATTGCTGAATATCTCGGGGCAGTTCTTTTGAAGCCATCCTACCATTAGATAGCTGTTAGTCAAGTACAGAAACCTCCTAGAGACAGGGTGTGCCATAAGACAGAGCTTGACTGTGTCCACATAGCAGATGGTGGCCTTGGAACCCAAATGGCCTTTACCCTGATCACTATGGTTGACCCATTGTCAAGGCCCTGGTATAATGCGTCTTTTCTTTCAGCTACCGATTTGTTGACATGTTTCCTGATGCCAGCCTCGTCCGAGACTTCCAGAAAGAACTTGATGGCATCATTCAGAAGGGTGTGCACAACATCACCAAGCTGATTCGCATGTCTGAGTCCCAGCGTATGTTGAATTTGGACAGTTCCCCAGCAGGGAAGCAGGGCCAGCCGCTGGGGGCTGCAAAGCCCAGCTCGGGAGAAGCTGTGGAGGCCGCCGTGGTGGAGAGCCTGGCTTCAAAGTCCTTGGCCTCGAAGTTGGTGCGACAAGGGAGGCTCACCCCACACATGCTGAAGCAGCTGAGGAAAGAGTGGTTAAAGCAGCAGACGGACGAGGAGAGGGCCAGGGCTGAGAATGACAGCCCCTCAGGGAGGATGAGGAGGAAGAAAAATGACCCAAAATCTCACTAGATTTTTTAGTACAAAATAAAAATGGCCTCTGTTTTGAAAGCCTTTTCTGGTTCACTTTTGACCCTGGCTGCTCTCCCCTTCTGGGTGGGCCCCCACCTGTGGACAGAGGTCACGGGGGCCCCTGCTGCAGGGGCTGGTCATGCCAGCCCCTTGTCCCAAGCAACAGAATTCTGTGGTATGTGTGTCACCGGCTCTGTCTTCAGACTGTTGGTGTATGCGTTGTTCTCATTTCACACAAATCTTCCCGGGTTTCCCTGAGACCTTCCTTCTCTTCCTCACTTCCAGCACAGTGATGTTCCATTATGTATGTTTGTTCACTGTTCCCCAATTGATGGACACCTCCTTCTTGTCCAGTGTTTTGCTACTACCAAAAGAGCTGCTATAAATATTTTTATACCTACAGATCCTGTTCTTTCTCTTTGGTCTTTTTTGGTATCGCTGGGTCAGAGGGTATACCCAGGTCAGTGACTTGTGGGCCGTAGCTCCAAACACGGTGTCTGGACCCCTGTTTTCCACGGTGTCTGGACCCCTGTTCTGCTTAGTGTCCCTGTTCTCTTGCACCCCTTCCAATAATCCTCCTTTTCCTTCTTTGCCAGTCTGAAGGGCATGAGGTAGAAGCTCAGAGTTGTGGTGATTTGCCTATTTCTGATTTATTACTGATTTGGAATGTTTTTTTCATATGGCTGTTTATAGTTTGGATTTCCTCATTTGAAAACCTCAGAAGTACTGTGAAAGAACATTTCTGTAACCACTGAGCCACCGGACAGTCCTAACTGGTCAGTCATTAAAACCACCCAGTACGTTGATTGTTTAAAAATCAGTTTCTTGGACCTCTTCTCCCAGTTTTCTGCAGTGTTTTCAGACTACCCTTCGGATGCTTTAGAATGAAATCCTGATTAACAATGTAGTATCCCTCCAGTATCCAAGAAAACTTTAGTTCATCCCTGGTTAAAATCAAAACTGAAAGGCTGTGGTGAAACTGGACCTTTTACATGATGAAGTGATGGAAAGAGCTGTGGATTGGGATTCAGAGGAGCTGGACTCAACTGTGGTTTGGTTATTTGTTCCTTGTAGCCATGAGCTGACCACCTACCTTGGTGGACCTCAGTGTCCATCCCCTCTTGGCTCTTAGTCCTGCCTGTCACTAGTTCTCCGAATTTGGGGTGGGCCCCCGTGTACCCTAGAACTGAACTGACCTTGGTTGGGGTGGACCCCATCCCCTTCCTGTGGATGCCAGTCAGTAGTACAGAGGTCATTGATAAGAGTACGTCATGCATGGTAATATAATGTGTAACTGAGATGACAGTCATCGGTCTTCTGACCTTTGTCTTCTGAGGAACTAAGGGCTGAGTATGCCTCTTCATGGCACTGAAACATTTGGAAGGGTGTGGTTCTCCTGCCCTTCTGTGTTTGGCCAACCCCCCCATTCTCTAGAGTTCATTTGGCTTTTCCCCTTGCTTTGGAGAGTAATAGAAAATCATGTTACTTCTCTAGGATTAACACGCCAATCCATAGAATGACCCCATTGTATTTCTTAATTGTGATGAAATGCATCTTTGAAATAAGGGTTCTTCTATCCCTCTTCCCACTCTACACACATTTTTTTAGAGGTGGGAACTCAGGTTGTGACTTGAAGAAGTTGCTGAAATCTGAGTTTTAAGGCTATGGGTTGGAGAAGGGGCCATGAGGAAGGGCTTGAACACGGTTGGACAGGTAACCAAAAACTTGTAGAAATAGCTCTTCTATTGCCCTTGAGTTAAGAAGAAAGAACCTTAAATCATGAGTTTGCTGAGGTAGGTGAGGGGGGATAGATGGGCTGGGGGATACGGCTTCCCAGCCCCAGAGTTCTGTTCTATTACTCTTTCAAAGAAATTTGCTAATCATTGTAGACATCTGAGCCGAATTAGTTTCATGTTTGAAGTTCTCTTTCAGCCCAGTCTGAGGAAAGGGGGTTGATTGGTTGGAATACGGGCCACACCCTTAAAAGGAGCCATCTTTGAAAGGAAAACAGTAGAATATATGCTGAAAAGTGATTATACTAATCACTAACCACATCAAGCTCTCTCTGTATCTATAATATGTTTTATATGTATTATATGAATCACTGCATTGAGAGATATATATGTGTGTGTGTGTATCCTCGTGTATATATACATATGCACACACACCCTTGACTGTGAAAGTTTGTGTATATTTATTTAATTCAAATTAAAATGCTGTATCCATTTTTAACACTGCTGTCTTTTTTGGTCTTTGTTACTCAGTGCTGTCCATTGTCTCTGATCTCCCTGCTAAGAACACACACTCCTGTTTTGCTCAAGACATTTGGAGTGAAGCTACAGTCATGTTCTACAAGGGCAGCTGACCCTGTGGCTTTTGTACTTGCTCTTTGCCACAGGTTCCAAAGGACCTTGAAGTGCTAGGATTGTTAGGTTCAGTTGAATGGACCTGGGACCCGAGCCCATTTGTCTGTGTGGACAGGTCCTTTATCTGGCATCATTTGGCTGCATAGACCTGTGCTTATAGGAATGACAAAGCATGTAGGCTATATTTTCTGTGTGTCTGCATCTCAGAAATGCAAAAAAACCTTAAGGTCTTCCAGAACATAGCCCTTCTTGTGAGTTACAAATACGTGGAATGTTGATCTTCTAGGGTGCATTTGTGTGTAGTCGTCCCACCAGTTTTCAGCCTTCAAAGCAAGCTTTGTTAAGGAGTAACAACCATTTCTATTTCCTAAGAGATGAAGAGTAAAGCAGACTTGAGATGTCCTCTGGGTTTCACAACTTCGAAGTAGTTGTTAATAAACTTGAAAGTGGTTGTTAAAAGGCACATAATTTGAAGCTAGGTACTTTTAAAGAAGATGAAACTGGTAATTCCTAGGATCTCCTACTATTCTATCAATGAGTTTGGTTATTTTGAGTAAAAATTCTTTGGCTGGGATCAAAGATGACCTGTTTGAACTTGCAGTTCTAAGCATCTAAGAAAATGTGTCATGATTATAAAATGTCAGAGCTGACTAACCTATCTCCAAGGTCCTTCTCAGTTCTGACATGGCATTTTTCCTTTGTTGCATAATCACTCTGACACTGGCCCTTTTCATAAATATGTGGGAGCAAGAAAGGAGCTCAGAAGTCATTATGTGCAGGAGTTGAAAGCTTTTTGGTCCGCGTGATTTTGTTCAGTGTGAAAGATAAAAAATTCTAGAGTTTACTATGTAAATGTGTATAAGAAATAAAAGTAATTTTTCAACAAGCAAAGGCTGGGATATGATTCAAGAGCATGCCAAAATTGTTTGTGACTTCATTGATCGGAAATCAATTCTAAATAAATCAGAATATGCCCATATCCCTAATCTAGTCAGACCCCTCTTGTTTTTTACAAGTAGGGAAACTAAGGCCCAGATACAGGAGAATGGAGTTGCCCAAGGCACAGGTAGAATTAATGGAATAGCTGTGATTTAGGGAAGCCTCCAGTTTCCCTAACCCTTTTTCCAGGGCTTTGTTAACTTTGTAAAACATCAGTCCCTTAAAAGTTAGGATCATATACAATTATTGTGAAAGTGTCTGTTTATTTCATTCAAATTAAAATATTTTAATTGATCTGTATGGGACCTTGGAAGCCATGTAATCCAACAAAAAGATGTTGATAAATTTAGGTTGGGTTTTTCAAATTTTTCCCACTAACTTTTTTAAACATTTTTTTAAAAAAGGTTTTATTTCTCATGTTTTTACGTGACTTGTATTTCCCTCTATTCTTTCCACTTTCCCCTCTCAGAGAGACTGCCTTTGTAATAAAAAAATTTTTAAAAGACAAAAAATTCAAAAATCACTTCAAAAGCGTGATGTCATATGCAGTATTCCGCAGTCATTGGCCTCTGCTCTGCAAAGGAGCAGGGGAAAGGGGTCTTCCCATCATTTCTTTAGGGCCAAGTTTGCTCATTGTAATATTACAATATTCAGTTGTAATAATTACCTGATTCCTTCCAGTTACATTGTCATCATTGTGTAGATTTTTTTCCTGGCTTTGCTTGCTTCACATTGCATCAATCAGTCTTTCAACGCTTTTCTGAATTCATTAATGTTCCTGAAATCTTTCTTTTTCATGGTCTCATGTATCTCTTTCATGAGTCAGGTTTTTGGTGGAACTGAGTTTTGGATGAACTCAACATGCACAGAAATTTGCCAGGCTGTAGATGGTGCATTTGATATGTGACCTGTTCACTGATTGACTTCCCGGAATGTCTAAGTAGAAGTGAGCAAGAAGGGATCTCTGTTCAGCCACTGGCTAAGCATTCCTGAACAGCTCTGGAGCTAGAAGTGAGCCGGAGATGAGACACGCTGCCAAGAAGTCTTTGGGAACTTACTGAGATGAACATTTTTGCTTAATTTCGTGCCCATTGCCATAGAGACACCATGGTAACAACTAGGGAAGCTCTAAGTTTCTAAGCAGATTTCTCATGGCAGTTTAATTTTTTTCTCTTCAGACATAAGTGAGGCGCCCTGCAGTTTGGTTTATGTGATGGGGGACATTCCCTCATAGCTTTTGTCAACATGGATAAATAAATGCAAGGTAACTTTCCTTCAGAAATGAAGCTGAATATTTTAAAGAAATCCTTAATCTGTCACTGCATTTCTAGGGAAAGGCCAGCTAGATGCCTTTCATGGCATCACAATTGTGCATGGTGCCTTTTCTGAATAGAAAGGTTTGCAAAGCAGTTTACATATGTTCTCATAACCACTCTTAAGTAGGTAGAGACTAGAGATGTAATGTATTCAGTTTACAGATGAGCGAGCTAAGAAAAAGTCTGAATTACTTTCTTGTGGGCTTATATCTGGTGCGTGCCAAGAGGTAGGATTTGAATCCAGGTCTCCCCAATTCCAGGACCAGCACTTTATGTAGTACGGAGTCATTCCTCTAAATCAGTGGTTCTCAACCTGTGGGTTGCAATCCCTTTGGGGGTCGAATGACCCTTTCACACAGGTCACCTAAGACCATCGGAAAACACATATTTCTGATGGTCTTAGGAACCAAGACACCGCTCCTCTATCCCTTTCCAGGTGGGTCCGCCCACATGCAGACATGCCCACAGATAGAGTATTAAAGGGTCAAGGCTTTAGGAAAGTTGAGAACCACTGCTCTAAATATTATAAAATAGCTAAATCTGACTGGAGTGGATTTCTTATGCTTTCCAGCTTATTTCAATGCCAAAACATGGGTTTCTTGGTGAGACAGAGTGGTAAAAAAATGATCCCACATGTAGGGAACTTGATACAGTGGAAATGACATGAGATTTGGAGTCTTCAGACTAGCTTTGTGTATTCTATATTTGACCTTAGATCACTTACTTTCTGACTTCCTGCATCCTCAATCTTAAAATGAAAGAATAAAATTCTGTTGTGCTGTAAGAAACGGTGAAGGGTTGGGAGGGGCCAGCTAGGTGACATAGTGCTTAGAGCAGCCAGCTCTGAAGTCAGGAGGACCTGAGTTCAAATCTAGCTTCAGACACTAGCTATGTGATCCCAGGCAAGTCACTTACCCTTGATTGCCTCCAAAAAAGAAAAAGGAAATGGTGAAAGGACTGGTTTCAGAGAAATGTGGGAAGACTTGTAGGAACTGATGCAGAGTGAAGAGAGCAGAACCAGGAGAAGAGTGTATATAATAGCAACAACATTGTAAAGACAAACAACTTTGCAAGGCTTAGGAACTCCGATCAACCTGACAGCCAACCATGATTCTAGAGGACTGACGATGAAATAATGCTGCCCACTTCCCTAGAGAAGCAAAGCATTCAGTGCAGAGTGAGACTTTCTTTTAATAGGTGCAGTGTGGAAATTTGTTCTGCTTAACTGCACATGTTTGTAACAGGAGTTTTGTCTTTCTTTCCCAATGGGGGACCTGCGAAGTGCAGAGTGAATTTTTGCTGAATTTAAAGTTATAAAATTTAATTTAAAAAATAAGATGATGAGATTGGAGTAGATAATCTCTTGGTAGAGTCCTTTCCAACTCTAAACCCTCTAATGGCATGGAGCCAGCCTAGTAGCAGTTAGCAGCTGGGTAGTGGAGTCAGGAAGCTGACTGTAAATCCAGCCTGGGACACTTCTTAGCTATACCACCTGGGCAAGTCACAACCTCCACCTCAGTGTCCTTAACTGTAGAGTGGGGATAATAGCTTCCACTTGCCAGGCTTTTTATTAGGATCAGATGGGATATTTGTAAAGAGCTTGGTACAGAGTCGGTGTTTAATAAATGCTTGTTCCCTCTCTCCCCTCTTCCTTGGGCCCAAAGGCTTCTTGTCCTCCTGCTCCAAGGTGCTCACCCACTAATATTTCGACTCAGGGCGCCACACCAGGTGCTCAAAAAGCAAATAAAATGAACAGCTGCCCAGGCCTTGTATCAGGTACTGAGGATACAAGACAAAGCATGTCCTGCCCTCAAGAAGTTAAGGTTAGAATCAGCTCTAGAGCTGAAAGGCCTCAGAAGCCATCTGGTCTGCATCCCTCACTTTACAGGGGAGCAAACGGCCTAGGGACGTATGGTGACCTGCTTGGGGCAGTGGTCTTGGGAGGTGAGATTTGAACCCACGTTCTCTGGCTCCAGGCATAGGTCCTCTTTCCCCTCTATTGGGGACAACAGGTACGATAGATGTACACAAGATAATTCCAGGAGGAGTTGAGATCAGGGAAGGCTTCCTGTAAGAGGTGGCATTTGATCTCAACTTGGAAGGAAACAAGGCATCCTAGGAGGGAGAGGGGAAGGAGTATGTGAGGAGCAAGAAGACACCATGGAGGGTTGAGGCAGAGTATGAAGGCCTTTCAATACCACATAGAGAAGTTTATATCCTATTTTAATTTGTATTTTGGTTATATTAAAGGGACCCCTCGCAGTCTAGCAAAACCTGCAGACCCCATCTCTGAATGATGTTTTTAAATGCATAAGATAAAATATATAGGATGACAAAGGAAGCCAACTATATTGAAATATACTTACTGAAATATTTTTTAAAAACAGGTTTGCAGAGCTCAGGTTAAGACCCCCCTGCCCCATAGAATTACTTGATTTTTTTTTTGTCATCATATTCCCAGTACTGGGCACCCACCAGGTCCTCAGAAATGATTGGATTGAATCATCTGATGGCAAAAGAGGTCTTAGGATCAAATCCCACCACCAGTGCTCTCTGGGGATGAACCTATTTGAAGCTAATCCACCCTCACCCCTAAATCGAGTTCATCCATTTTTTTTTACACCAAAAAGTGCCCTGTCCTTTAACCGTGACAGTCTGGCTCTACCCTTGACTGCCTTGATTGACCTGGTTTGTTGTCAGAGGGAAGCAGGATAGGGGAATCTTCCCCCCACAATTCAGTGCAATTAAATCCTGATTGTTGAAGATTTAGGAGGCTGAGAATGCCATTCTTTCAGCCCTGGGAAACCCTATTTACGGAAATAGGATTATAAGAATATGGGGAAGGGGGTGGAGCCAAGATGTTAGAGTAAAGACAGGAACTCAGCTGACCTCTCCCAAATTCTTCTTCAAACCACGTTAAAATAATGCCTCAGAATGAACTCTGGAGCAGCAAAACAGACAAAAGAAAGGAGTGAAACAATACTCTAGCCCAAGACAGCTTAGAAGGTTGGTAGGAAAGGTCTGTCTCTGAAAGATAAGAGGAGTGCAGTCAGACAACTGGTCAGGAGGAGGTTATAGGTAACTCTTAGCTGGCACTGGGTGCAAGACTCTTACATTGCTCATATGTGCCCATACATGGGATCCAGGTAGTAGTCCCAGGGTGAGGAAGAGCACTAAACAGGAACGGGTTCCTTGGTCACAGTTCCACATCAGAAAACAGTGCCTGTGGTTACTGAAAGGCCAGGAGAGCAATGACCACACCTTTCCTTAGATCATACCATTTTGGAAGAACTAAAAGCATAAAGACCACTCTCCCCCACCAAAAAAAAAAACAACTCCCAAAAAATACCTTAAAAAAAACCACAAAAAGCTCAAAGTTTGGGACAGTGCCCCCTCAGCCCATAGAGCAGAGGCCAACTTTAATATAAAGTTAAAAGTCAATAAATAAGCTGGGAAAATGAGCAAGCAACAACAACAGAATCTGATCATAGAAAGTTGCTATGGTGACAGAAGATCAAAACACAAATTCAGAAGAAAGCAACATTGTCAAAACACCTACATATAAAGCCTCAAAGAAAAATGTGAATTGATGTCAGGGCCAAAAAGAACTCATGGAAGAGCTCAAAAATCAAATAAGAGTAATAGAGGGAAAACTGAGGAAAGAAATGAGAGTGATCCAAGTAAATCATTTTTAAAAAGTAGTTTGGTAAAGGAAGCACAAAAAAATACTAAAGAAAATAGCATCTTAAAAAACAGAATAGGCCAAATGGAAAATATATATATGTGTGTGTGTGTACACACACACACACACACACACACACACAAATTCATTGAAGAGAATTCCTTAAGAAGAATTAACCAAAGAGAAAAAGAGATTCAAGAGCTCAATGAAGAAAATAATTCCTTAAAAATTAGAATTGGAGAGGCAGCAAGGTGGTGCAGTAAATAGAGTACCAGCCCTGAACTCAGGAGGACCTGAGTTCAAATACACCCTCAGACACTGAACACTTACTAGTGACCTTGGGCTAGTCACTTAACCCCAATTGCCCTGCCTTCCCCCCTCCAAAAAGCAAAAACAGAACAAAACAAAAATTAGAATTGGGTAAGTGGAAGCTAATGACCCCATGAGACATCAATAAACAAAACAAAAACAAAAGAATGAAAAAAGATAGAAGAAAATGTGAGATTTCTCATTGGCAAAACAACTGACCTGAAAATAGATTGAGGAGAGATAATTTAAGAATGATTGGACTACCTGAAAGCCATGATAAAAAAAGAGAGCCTTGACATAATTCAAGAAATTATGGCAAACTGCCCTGATATCCTAGAACCAGAGGGTAAAACAGAAATACAAAGAATCCACAAGTTATCTCCTGAGATCCCAAAATGAAAACTGGGAATATTATAGCCAAATTCTGGAGCTCTCAGGTTAAAGAGAAAATAAACAACTAGAAAGAAACAATTCAAATATTGTGGAACCACAGGATTACGCAAGACTTAACAACTTCTACATTAAAGACCCAGAAGTCTTGGAATATGATATTCCAGAGGTCAGAGAAGCTTGGATTACAACCAAGAGTCACCTACCCAGCAAAACTAAGTACACTCTAGGGGGAGTGGGGGATTGATATTTAAATAGTAGACTTTCAAGCATTTGTGATGAAAAGACCAGAGTTGAATAGAAAATTTGACATTCAAACAGTAGACTCAAGAAAAGCATAAAAATGTAAATAGGAAAGAAATTATAAAGGGTTCAATAAGGTTAAACTGTTTACATTCCTACACGGGAAGATAATACATGTAGCTCCTAAGAACATTCTCATGATTAGGACAGAATGTACATAGAGTGCATTGGTGTGAGTTGACTATGATGGAATGGTATCCAGAAAATAAAAAGAAAATTTAAGAGGTGAGAAAGAGGGATGCACTGAGATAAAGGGGAGGAGAGAAGTAGAATGGAGTAAATTATCTCACATCAAAGAGGTGTGAAAGAGCTTTTGCAATTGAGGGGTAAACAGGGTGAGGGGCAATGCTTGAACCTTACTCTCATTGGAATTGAAAGGAATAACACACTCAATTGGATATAGAAATGTGTCTTACCCTACAAGGAAGTAGGAGGGGAAGAGGATGAGAGAAAGGAGGGCAGATTGGGGGAGATGGTGATCAGAAGAAAAACACTTTAGGGGAGAGACAGCATGAAAGAGAAAGAGAGAAGATAAAAGGGGAAAAAGGGATGGAAGGAAATGCACACTAATCATGAATGTGAATGGGATGAACTCACTGATAAAATGAAAGTGTATACGGCAAGATTAAAAATCAAAATCCTGTAATATGTTGTTTACAAGGAACATTTGAAGCAGAGAAATGCACACAGTAAAGGTTAGGAGCTAGAGCAGAATCTATTATGCTTCAGCTTAAATTTTAAAAAAAAGCAGGGGTGTCCGGGCCTGCCAGACTGGGGGATCCCAGGGGTCCCAAAGTACCTACCGTGATTCTGCAGCTACTCTCAGTTGCCCCAACAACTCTCTGCAGTTGCTCTCAGTCTCCCCAACGACTCTTCAGAGGAAAACTCTGGATATGAACAGAATAGTCAGACATACCTCAGTGGAGTGGCCAAGTGTCTTTATTGTCTTACAAATCTCCTCTTGCTGCTGCCCCCCCCCCCCAGCATTATTCGCCTGCCCTTTTATCCTTTCTCTGTCTGCCCTCTGTCACGTGTCCCAGCAACAAGATCCTGATAGGCGGGGAGTGCTCCTCCGTTGATGGTGCATTGAGCATGCAGAGTACACACCTGGATGCCTCTTAGACCTGCCTCAGGTTTTCCTTGTTAGCAAGGAGGCACTGACCGAGGTCAGACATCTAGGTACGCAAATAGCTCTAAGGGGCCCTTATACAAGGGTAGTAATATGATCTCAGACAAAGCAAAAAACAAGAATAGATCTAATTAAAAGAGATACAAAAACTACATTTGGTTAAAAGGTACCACAATGAAGTAACAGCACTAAACATGCACCAAATAATATAGCATCCACAGTCTTGCTTTTTTTTTTTTTTGGAGGGGGGAGAGCAGGGCAATTGGGATTAAGTGACTTACCCAAGGTCACACGGCTAGTAAGTGTTAAGTGTCTGAGGCTGAATTCGAACTCAAATTCTCCTGCCTCCAGGACTCTATTCACTGTGCCACCTAGTCACCCCTACCATCCACATTCTTAAAGGAGAAGTTAAGTGAATTTCAGGAGGAAATAGACAAAGCTATACCAGTAGAGAACCTCAACTTCCCCCCTTTCAGACCTAGATAAGTCTAACCTGAAAAATTAAAAAGAAAGAAGTTAAGGAGATGAGTATAATTCTAGAAAAATTAGATATGATAGACCTCTAGAAAATTGAATAGGAATAGAAAGGAATATGCCCTTTTCTCAGCAGTACATGGTACCTACACAGAAATTGACCATGTATAAGGACATAAAAACCTCACAGCCAAATGTAGAAAAGCAGAAATATAAACTACATACTTTTCGGATCATAATGAAATAAAAACATTCAAAAAAGGACTGTGGAAATATAGATTGAAAATTAATTGGAAACTAGATCTAATCCTAAAGAATGAGTGAGTCAAAGAACAAATCATAGAAACAATAACTTAATTAAAGAGAATGACAACAATGAGATAATATATCAGAATTTATAAGAGATAGCTAAAGCAGTACTTAGGGGAAAATTTATATCTCTAAACAATTACATCAATAAAATAGAGAAAGAACACAGAACATTGAATTGGGCATGCAACTATCCCCAATTAAACACGAAAATGGAAATCCTAAAAATCAAAGGAGGGATTAATACAGTTGAATATAAGAAAACCAGTAAACTAAATAAACTAATAAAGATAGGAACTGATTTTATGGGGAGAAACCTCCAATAAAATAGATAAACCGTTGGTTAATTTTATTTTAAAAACAACAGCAACAACAATAATAACCAAATTACCAGTATAAAAAATAACAAGGGTGAATTTAACACCAACGAAGAGGAAATTAAAGCAATTATTAGGAGCTATTTTGCCCAATTATATGGCAATAAATCTGAAAGTGTAAATGAAATGGATGAATGCTTACAAAAATATAAATCGCCCAGATTAGCATAAGAGGAAGTAGAATACTTAAATAGCCTATTTTAGGGGGGAAAAATTTGAACAAGCCATCAATGAACTCCTTAAGAAAAAATCCCCAGGGCCAGATAGATTCGCGAATGAATCCTCCCAAACATTTAAAGAGCAATTAATTTCAGTAGTATGCAAACTATTTGGAAAAATTGGCAAAAAAAGGAGTTCTGTCAAAGTCCTTTTGTGACACAAATACGGTGCTGATACCTAAACCAGGAAGAGAGAAAGCAGAAAAAGAATATTATAAGCTAATTTCCCTAATGTTGGTGCAAAAAATTTTTAAATCATATACTAATAAGGAGATCACAGCAATATATCATACACTATGAGCAGGTGGGATTTATACCAAGAATGCAGGGCTGGTTCAATATTAGAAAAACATATAAGCATAATTGTCCATATCAACAACAAAAACAATAAGAATCACATGATTACCTCAATAGATGCAGAAAAAGCTTTTGATGAAATACAACTCTCATTTGTATTAAAAACTCTAGAAAGCATAGAAATAAAGGGAGCTTTTCCTAAAATGATAAGTAGTATTTATCTAAAATGAACAGCAACTATTATCTGTAATGGGGATAAGCTAGAAGCATCCCCAATAAGAACAGAGTGAAACAAGGATGTCCATTATCACCACTATTATTCAATATATATAGAGAGATGCTAGCTATAGCAATAAAAGAAGAAAAAGAAATTAAAGGAATTAGAATAGGCAATGAGCAAACAAAGCTATCACTCTCTGTGGATTATCTTATGGTATATTATGATATTAGAGAATCCTAGAGAATCAACCAAAAAACTACTTGAGAATCAACAACTTTAGCAAAGCTGCAATATACAAAATAAACCCTCACAAATCATTAGCATTTCTATATATTACCAACAAAGTCCAGCAGCAAGAGATAAGAGAAATTCTATTTAAAATAACTGTAGACCATATAAAATACTTGGGAGTCACACAAACCAAGGAACTAAATGAATACAATTACAAAAAGTTTTTCATGCAAAGACAGATCTAAACAATTGGAAAAATATTAATTGTTCATGGGTAGGCTGAGATAATATAATGAAAATGATAATTCTACCTAAATTAACGTACTTATTCAGTGCATGCCAATAAAACTCCCAAAAATTATTTTATAGATATAGAAAAAAATCATTAATTTCTCTGGAGAACAAAAAGTCAAAGAGTATCAAGGGAATTCATGAAAAAAGTGTGAGGTGTCCTAGCCACACTAGATGTCAAACTATACAATGCAGTAATCATCAAAACAATGTGGTACTGGCTAAGAAGTAGAATGATGGATCAATGGAATAGATTAGATGCACAATACAGAGTAGGAAATGACTGTACTACTCATGTTTGATAAATGTGAAGATCCAAACTTTTAGGACAAAAACAGTATTTGACAAAAATTGCTGCTGCTGTGAGAACTGGAAAGCAGTTTGGCAGAAACTAGGTATATACCAACATCTCACACCATATACCAAGATAAGGTCAAAATGGATACATGATTTAGAAATAAAGGATGATACTATAAGCAAAGCAGGGGAGCATGGAATAGTTTACCTGTCCGATCTATGGATAGGAAAAGAATTCGTGACCAGACAAGAGAAAGAGAGCATAACAGGATGTAAAATGGATAATTGTTTTTATTACATTAAATTAGAAAGGTTTTGCACAGAGTCAATACAGTTAAAATAAAAAGGAAAGCAGAAAACTGGGGAAATTTTTTTTACAGAAAATTTCTCTGATAAAGGTCCCATCTCTTAAATATATAGAGAACTGAGTTAAATTTATAAGAATACAAATCATCCCCAATTGATAAATTGTCAAAGAATATGAAGTTTTCAGATAAAGAAATCAAAGCTGTCTATAGTCATATAAAATGCTCTAAATCACTATTGCTTAGAGAAATGCAAATTAAAACAACTCTGAGGTACCACCTTACACCTATTAAAGTGGCTAATATGACAGAAAAGGACAATGACAGATGTTGGAGGGGATGTGGGAAAATTGGAACACTGATGCATTGTTGGAGGAGTTGTGCACTGATCCAGCCATTCTGGAGAGCAATTTGAAAGTATGCCCAAAGGGCTACCAAATTGCATGCCCTTTGATCCAGCAATACCACTGCTAGGTCTATATCCTAGAGATTACCTGCCTCCCCCAAAAAAGGGAAACAGTTTGTATATACAAAAATATTTATAGTAGCTCTTTTGTAGTGGCAAAGAATTGGGAATTGAGAGGATGCCCATCAACTGAGGAATAGCTTAACAAGTTGTGGCATATGAATGTGATGGAATACTATTATACTCTAAGAAATGATGAGCAGGATGCTTTCAGAAAAACTTGGACTTACATGAACTGGTGCAAAGTGAAATGAGCAGAACCAGGCAGGGGGCACATTGCATTTTATTGGTGTAGTGAAACTTCCTCTAAGAATGGGACTTCTTAACCTAGAGTCTGTGGACATTATGTTTTTTTGAAAAAGATTTTGATAACTACCTCAATTTTAATTGGCTTCTTTTCTATTTCTGTCTCTTAGGTATTTAAAAACACGATTCTGAGAAGGGGTCCCCAGGCTTCACCAGACACTGCCACATGGGTCCAGAACATAAAATAATCTAAGAACCTTGCTCTAGAAATATAGATTGATGTTCTTTAGTTGACATCCTTGGAAAGCAGCCTAGGACACAGTAAGAGGTCACACAAGCGATATGCATTAGAATCAAGACTTGAATCTTGGTCTTCCTGACTGAGGCAGCTTTGATCTGGTCATTGTGCCATACACACCCCCTCTCTGGAGATGACAGTCAGCAATAAGAGTGATGGTAGATGACACTTAACCATTAAGGTTTGGAAAACACATTGCATAGAAGTTATTAAAGGTTAAAAACTGCACTAAGACTTTTGGGACACCTTGTATTATTGCATCTGAGCCTCAAGACAAACCCACAAGGAATGTTTACTACAGGCATTATTAGTCCCATTTTACAGATGAGAATACTGAGGCTCACAGAGGTTAAGGGACTTACCCAGGGTCACAAAGCTAACAAATGTCTGAGGTAGGATATGAACCCAGGTCTTCCTGACTCCAAGTCTGATGCTCTATCCACTGTTGTACGCTGAAGTGATCATAGAACTTTGAAAAAAAATTTTGTTTACACTGTCCAACCATTGATATAGGATGTAAGTGCTCTCTCTCTCTCTCCTGCTCTGTCTCTCTCTTGTTCTGTTTCTTTCTCCTCCTCCTTCTTTTCCTCTCTTGCTCTCTTTGTCTCTCCTCTTCTCTCTGTCTCTGTATGTCTCTCCTCTTCTCTCTTTATCTCTCTCACACACATCCCTCCCTCCCTCAATAAATCAATGTATCTTGTACTTTGAGTTCTGGACTCCTTGCCTCACCCTGCTCCCAATCTGTCTTCCAGGTATTAAGTGACTGGTGTGCCTTTCCTGTTTCATCTTTGTGTTTCCTGTTGCTATCTGTGGTGATAAAGACTCTAGTCTGAGCTTAGACAGTTGGGAATTTCTGTGGATGTCACCCAGTAAAGTGCCTCCTAACTGATTGGATGGGCCCCCTAATAGGGTTCAAGGTCTCCCCTCTTTTGTTTTTAATATAGCAGACCTGACTCTGAAAACCTGGTTGGGAGAATGGTGGCATGTGAGGAGTGCAGGCTTTGGATTGAGTCCTGACTTTGCCTCTTGCTTCCTCTGTGACCCTGCTCCACATTCTGTCTCTCTGGACCTCAACAACTCCCTTGTAAAAAGAGGGAGTTGGACTTAAGGGCTCTTAACCTGGGATTTCAACTTTAAAAATATTTTCTTGCAATTACATGTAGAAACAATTTTAATACATATATTTTAAATTTTGAGTTCTAAATTCTCTTTCCCTCGGTCCCTCCCACCCTCCTTGGGAAGACAAGCAGTTTGTCATACTGTGCAGTCATGCAAAGTGTATTTCCATATTATCCATATTGCAAAAGAAAATACAGGCCAAAAGAAAACAAGAAAAATAAAGTTAAAATAGTATTCTTCGATTTGCATTCAGACTCTTATCCATTCTTTGTCTGGAGGCGGATAGCAATTTTTATCATGAATCCTTCACAATCGTCTTAGATTACTGTATTACTAAGAATAGTTAAGTCATTCATAGTCAATCATTTTATGATACTGTACTGCTGTTACTGTGTACAATGTCCTCGTGATTTTGCTCACGTTACTTTGCATCAATTCATATAGGTGTCCCCAGATTTTTCTGAAATCACCCTGCTTGTCATTTCTTATGGTACAATGGTTTTCCATCACAATCATATACCACAGCTTTTTCAGCCATTCCCCATTTGATGGGCATAACCCTCAATTTTCAGTTCTTTGCCCCCACAAAAGAGCTGTTACAAATATTTTTACACATATAGGTGACTTTTTAAAATTGTGTTTCAATCTAATTACTTTCTATTGCAATCCTGTGTGATTTATTTGATACACTTAAAAACATGAGTCTGAGAAGGAATCCACAGGCGTCCTCAGACTTCCAGAGGCATCCAAGACACACCAAAACGATGAAGAACCCCTGGTACAGGAGACTCCGAGGTCCCTTCTAGCGCTGCTGAGAGTTCCTCTGTTCAAGGACTAGAAACTTACTCATCTCTCTGTCCCCTCCAGCTCTGGCTCCTCTAATTTAGGTCCTGCTTCTCCAGCCGAAGTTTTTGGCCAAGGGAAAGTTGTCAGAGGGTTGGGTAGAGAGAGTTTCGCATAGCAATTACTTTCAGCAGCCAAAAAAATATAAGATTTAAAATGGTCCATCAGCAGATCATTCCCCCATCCCCCAACACACACACACACACACACACACACACACACACACACACACACACACACACACACACACACACACACACACACTTCCCTCGTCCCTTGATGACCTGCCAGAGCCTTCCTTGTGAACAATAGAGAAAGTGTCCCGGGAGGGAGGGAGGGAGGAAAGGACAGCGATAAAGGTAGAGTTTAATCATTGAACCATTTGGGTGGCGTGGAGATAGGCTCCTTCCCTGGAAGGCTTCCCCGGGAGAGGAGCAGGGCTGTGAGCAAAGGAGGTCGCGGCTGACCTGTTGGCAGAAAACGCCGCTGCCATTCTCGGGGAAGGACTGTGCCCTGGGGCCAGACCAGCTCTCCAAGGAAATGTTTGCTGTACATTTGTTGGCCTTTTATTTCACGAAATTGAAAGAAGATCAGATTAAGAAGGTCAGGTAGGGGGGAGCAGCTTGGGATGGGGAGGAGGCCTGGGGGAAAGACCAGGATAACCAAGGGGCAGCCTCGCACGGGGAGTGCCCTTGCCAGTGGGTCATCATGGGAACCAGGAGAAAGAGGGTTCAAGCTCCTAGGATGAATGGATTTGTGATCTCATGGGTCTGAGCATTCTCAGCCAGGGCAGATCACAGTCCCTGTGTTCCTCCTCTTCCTATTTGAATCATGGGATCCCAGGATATCAAATTCAGGGCCGGAAGGGGCCTGGAAGCCATCTGGATTGAGGTCCTCATTGTATGATGGGAAGCTGAATCTCTAAGAGATTAGGTGGCTTGCTTAAGGTCTCATCAGTAATATGAATTAGAGGTGAGATTTGAACCCATGTCTTTTGATCAGAAGGGCCTTTCTCTTGTTCTCATCTATGTCGTTAGGTCAGTATTCAGTAAAGGGTTGGAGAGAACCATTATTTGCTCATGGTTATTTTCTTGTGATGTTTTATTAGAAAAATCATTTTACTGCCCACCCCTGCTGTTAGCAGCGTGACCCTGGGCAGATAAATCCCTGTGCTCCTCCCAGGCACAGTTTCAGCATCTGTAAAATGGAGGGGGGGGGGTCAGACAAATGAGCAGACAAGCATTAATTAAGCACCCTGTAATGATAACTTCTGCCTGGATAACCATTGAGACTCTAGGCCTCAGTTTCCTTCTCTGTTAACTGAAAGGCTTCAGCTGGGTGGTTTCTGAGATCCCTCCCCATTCTCGATCTATGAGTCTGGGTGTTAGGATGGGTGCCAGGCACTACATAGACAAAAACAAACAACAGAAGCACCCCTGCCCTCTGGCAGCTTACATTTTGTTGGGGAAACACACACACAGAGGAGTAGGAAGTAATTTCTGATGGGAAGGGCACAAACAGCAGGGAGGGATTAGGCTAAGAGCAGATGGCCCTGAGCTGAGCCTTGAAGGAAGCCAGGGATTCTACTGAAGATCTCAAACGCGCTTCTAGCTTTAAAACAGCCAAATAGCTCTAAGCCAGAACCTGAATTCCATTCCCAACTCAGGCCCTTATTAGCTGTGTGACTCTGGGCAGGTCATTTAACCTTGCTCAGACTCATCTTCCTGATCCATAAAACTGAGGAAGGTGGCCTCAGAGGGTCCCTTCACCTCTAAATCCATGATTCTGGGATGCCTGATCGCAGACTCCAAGCCGAACTGGGCATTTTGGGGGGTTGTGTCGAGTCTCCCCATGCAGGTGTTTGGTAAGAAAGATCAGGCTCTTTTGCTGAGCATTTGCCTGGGCTCGTGAAGACCTTCCCCTCCTGTGGTTCCACTGGGCTACCAGTTGTGTCTGGTCCATATGCATAGAGCCATTGAGATGCGCTGGACGGTGGCCAGGCCCCTACCAGGTCTGAATGCCATGTGTCTGCTTTGTGTATGGTAAAAGTCCCATGACCCTTAGGATCCTTATTTATTAATAACCAGTACCCATGCTTGGACTTTGACACATACATAGACATAGGAAACCATAAAGTCTCAGCTCTTGAAGCATTTAATTTCAAGAGAAAAAAGATGGTTGGAGCAAAGACAAGTAGAGTCCAGTCAAGATAGATGACTATAGAATTTTAAAAAATTATAAAATCTTACCAGCTTAGCAAATACAAATGTATAAAATCTGGGCCATGTTGTACAAAGATAAATATTTATATGTTTACGGAAATATAAGCATATTTATGTCAAACAAGTCAGATTTTGTTTGTCTGGACCCCATGGCCCTCTGCTGGCCATGGAAGCGTCAGAGCGCTTCTTTACGGCATAAGAATGAATCTTCCCATCCATTCTGCTTCGATGCTCCAATATCAGTTAGCCCCATGGGAGTCAGTCATTTGGGCTGATTCTTCACTGACATTGGGACCCAGTGGGAAGGTTGCCGGACTTAGAACTACAGGCCGTGGGTTTGAATTCTAACTCTTCTTAGTGTTGGTGTGACTTTGGATACAGCACTTCTTAGGGCCATTTCTTTGGCCCATCCCATTTCCCAGAGATGGCATTTTAATCCCATCTTGGTGATAGGACTCCATGGGTTGGATGCCCCAATTTATCTGCATGCACATGTCCTTTCTAGATGCCTGTCAAACATTTATTAGGCACTCACTGTGCCAGGGCACGGTACAATGAAGGGCAAAGATAGCTGGAGGTAAGGGATAAAACACCGGACCTAGAATCAGCAATACTCAGGTTCACATCCTGCCTCAGATGCTAGCTGTGTAACCCTGGGTCACTCAGCCTCTCTGGGACTCAGTTTCCTCATCTGTCAAAGGAGGGGGTTAGGCTCTGAGGCCTCTCAGGACCTCCCCAGCTCTAAATCTCTGATCCTGTGAACAAAGATCTGGGTACCAGTCCCTCTAACACTGATACTGACTCTGTGTCTCTGGCCAAGTTTTATCTGGAGCTCAAGGATAAACAGGGCGATGGGTTTGGCGATGTACTAAGACTTTTGGGACACCTTGTGTTTGTGCTGCCTCCCATTCAGGGCCTTGCTGAGAATTGCCATCATTACCGCTAGCTGTGTGTCCCTGTCGGTGACATAACTGTGGCTCTCTCCCTGCAAGATGGGCATAACAGTCATCGTACTTACCACCTATCTCCCCTCCAGAGAGGGGGATCATTGTGAAGAAAGTTCTCACAAACCTCAAACCCCTGGAGAGAGGGGAGCTATTATTATCATAAGGGTGATGGTGTAGACAGAGCCCGGGGTTTGAGTTCCAGCTTTCTCACTTCCTAGTTGTGTGCCCTTGTGGACCTCAATTTCTTCACCTGTAAAATGATGAGGTTGAGAAGGAGGCCCTTCTTAGGGCTCTTCCAGCTCTGAGCTGAGGGGAGGCTGCTGTGACTTTGAATTCCTCACTCTCTCTGGACCTTCCAGTGCGGGGAGGTGGGGATTACAGCTATCACTCCCATTTCATGGCTGAGAAAACCAAGGTTCATGGGCAGAATGCTAGCTTTGGGCTCTAGAAGACCTGGCTCTTCTTGATCCAGCAGGGAGTGTAGATGCTGTGTCTGGAGTCAGGACGTGGATTCCAATCCTGCTTCCGCTGCTTTTCATGCCTATGTGACCACCTGTGGGACCACTATGAGCCCCAGGGTGGTTTCATCTGTGAAATGGGGGCAAGGAAGATAAAATGACCTTTGAAGGCTCCTTCCATCTTTAAACTCTGTGATTCTTACCCTGGGGCATTAAGAGTTAAAGGAGCATTTTGTGGACTCTTTTAAAGTCAGAACGCCTTTAAACTAGAGACCATGGACAGATTGGGGGTGGGGGGTAAAAATGTAAAAAGAAGTAAAAAAAAAAAACAAAAAACCTCTGTTTTCCCTAATCTCTAGTTGAATGTTTGTGATTTTTCTTAAACATGATGCCTGAGAAGGAGGCGTTAAGCTTCCTGGATTACCGGAGCTGTCCATGGCACCCAATGTGTAAGAACTCCTGCTTTAGGCAGATGAACCAGATGGCAGGGCAGGGTCTTGAGGATGGTGGGTTCCCTCTGGGAAGCCCAAGAAGTCAAGATGAGAGACAGGCATCCATCAGAAGTCAAGATACCTTGGTAAAGTCACCTCCCTCTCTTCCAGGGGGGCTTCATGGCGCTGGCCACCTGCAGGGTCCAGGGCTCCCTGCCTTGAAAGCTGTGAAAACTGACCTTTATTCCTGGTTCTGTTTCTTTGGCCTCTGCGAATTTGGAAGCATCCATAACGTCCCCAGGCTGTACCCCAATCACACTACATCCATTTCCCTTTAAAATTCATCACAGGGTCTCTCTGGTCCCTTGAGGGGTGCGGGGTGGGGGCCCACAATTTCTGGCCCATTTCCTGTCTGTCCATCCCTGAGGTGGGGCTGGCTGGACTCTGAACTCCGGGTGCCCAGCGGCGCTGTTCCCAGGCTTATTGAGGGACCTGCCAATTTGCATCTCATTTGCGCTTTCCTCTTCGTCTCGTGTCTCATGAGTCATGGCAGAAGCAGGCTTGGCATTCTCAGAGACAATGCCATCATTTTCTGCTCACAGCCCATGCCCCGATGTACTGCGGTGCTTGGCGCATAGCAAACCCCTAATTAAATGTGTTTTTCACTTGTTTGATCGCTAAATGACTGCAGAAACCTCACCTGTCTGTGTTTAAGGTACCATCCTCGGGTTTCCTTCATATTTATTTGATTGCTGTGGTTTAATTAGTCACGTCTGACTCTTCATGACCCCACGTGGGGGTGTTGTGGCAGAGATATTGGACTGGTTTGTCATTTCCTTTTCCAGCTCCTTTTCCAGATACGGAAAATGAGGCAAAACAGGGTTAAGTGACTTGCCCAGGGTCACACAATTAGTAAAGTGTCTGAAACTGAATTTGAACTCAGGTCCTCCTGACTCTAAGACCAGTGCTCTATTAACTAAGGCATCTGGCTGCCCCACATTGGATTATAAGTGACTTGTACATCGCAGGCTACAAACTTCACAGCACTTTGCTTTCATTCTCTCACTTAAGCCCCACAACAATCTTGACAGACAGGTGCTACTAATATCTCATTTTTCAGGTGAGGAAACTGAGACCAAAAGGGGGAAAAATGGCTTCTCTGAGGTCACATAGTTTGGCAAGGCCAGAGGTAGGATTTGAATTCAGGTCTTCCTGACTCTAAGGTTAATCAATTAACAAACTCTTGGTAGGTTCTTACTATGTGGCAAGCTCTGGAGATTCAAAGGATGAAATAGTCTCCACTGTCCCAGAGTTTATTCACACACCACAATGCATCCTTTGTAAGGGGCAGCTCAAGAGAAACCCCATTAGATCCGTGCTATGTTTGTCCTGATGAGACATGTTGGGGAGAAGGCAGGGGAGTGGGAAAGAGGTCTCATTCAATCAATCAGCATTTATTAAGGGCCTACTAGGAGCAAAACACTGGGCTGGGGAGGGGAGGTTACATGGACAAAGACTGAAACAGCCCCTGCCCTCAGGGGGTCAATATATTCTATTGACTAGAGTAGTGTGTGCAGTGGGAGACCAGTTCGGAAGCTCTACGGAAGAGAAACAAAGGAATCTGAAGGTTGGGACAGAGATCCCTGAGAGCCTGAGGTTGCTGAGGATGAGTCCAGGTCTGGTTCAGCTTCCGTGGTTGCTGGCCATTGTCTGGCCCGGGCACTTGGGGCAGCATCACCAGGCTCAGGGGTCAGTCAGGAGAATGGCCTTGGATGCATTTGAGAATCCTTCGCTGAGTCCAACACCTGCTCGCGACCTGTTCCTGAAATCTGGGGAAAACTTCGTTGTCTTTATGTCAGTGACGGGTCAAGGATTCCACCTCTTCCCATCGGGTCCATCTGAGCCTTGGTGAATATTAGTAATAAACACTGAAGGTCCCTCTAGTACTTTGAGAGACGTTTGTCTTACAAGGACTCTAGGAGGGAGGTAGGACAAGAAGGATTAGGGGACATTTATATTGCACAATGAGGTTTGCAGAAGGTTTTACAAACGTCTCGTCGGATCCCCACAATGTCCACCTGAGGTGGCTGCTATTATCATTCCCATTTCACAGATGAGGAAACTGAGGCAGGCAGTGGTCAGGTGACTCATCCAGGGCTGTGGAGTTAGCGTCTGAGGCCGGATTTATACTCAGCAGATTTCAAGTCCAGGGCTAGCCAAATAATGATAAGGTCATACACCCAGAGCTTTCTGGAAGGGCGTTCAGTCCTTTGGGGGATGAGGGATGGATGAGGGAACTGAGACCTGGAGAGGGCGTGTCCTGTTAGCATCATTGGCCATTGTGAAGTGGCGGGAAGTGCTCGATTCGAGATGCTGGGGGGTGGTGGGGATGGGGTGAGGGGCGTGGTACAAGGGGAGCCTCTGTGTCACACCCTCCATATCTGTTTTCAGGTGGACAGATTTCTGTATCACATGCGACTCTCGGATGACACCCTGCTGGACATCATGACCCGTTTCCAAGCTGAGATGGAGAAAGGCCTGGGGAAGGACACCAACCCCACGGCGTGTGTGAAGATGCTGCCCACTTTCGTCAGGGCTATCCCAGATGGGTCAGGTGAGTGCTCCCCAAGGGCCTTTTGGGGAAGTCTGGTCTGCAGAGCTCCTCCAGGCCTGAAGGAGTCTTTCCTCTTGCAGAAAGGTTACAGCTGATAGGTTACAGAGTCTGTGCCCATCTGGGCCAGCAGAGGAAGGCCCACCCCACCCCACCCCAAATCACAAGGATAGGTCAAAGACACAAAACAAATGTCCAAGGGATATAGAAGAGCCCTTACCCCTGGAGCTCCTGAGAATAACCCTCAACACGGTGGGCCCTGGCTTAGTTTAGAGTGAATTGTGGTCCTCAGACCCTGCAGCCTCCCCCCAGGGAGGCATTCCCAGGAGAGGCAGTCTGGCTCAGTGGACAGGGCTGGGCTGAGAATCAATCAGGGCCTTGATTTCTAATCCTGGCATTCTCATCTGTGTCACCTTAGGCAAGTATCTTCTCTCTGCATCTCAGTTTCTCCATCTGTAAAGTGAGGGGTTTGAACTCAGTGATCTTCAGGGTTTCTTTAAGTTCTAAAATTCTAAGGATCTTTGGAAATATTAAAGGCATCACTCCGTGAAAGGCATTCAAAATCTCCTCTTTGGACTTCACTTTGTTTTTGGGCTCGGATATCCTAGTTTACAAGCAAGCAGAGAGTGGCCATGGATGGGAAGGACCAGTGGTATGTCATTCAGTGAGCATTTATTAAGTTCCTACTCTGTGCCAGGCACTGTGCCAAGGTTGGGGATACAAAGACAGACCCTGCCCTCAAGGAGCTCACAGTCTAATGGGGGAGACCACAAGAAAACAGCGTACAAACAAGATAAAGTGGAAATGGCCATCAGAGGGACAGGGCTAGAATTAAGGGGCAATATTCCTGTGGGAGGTGGGATCTTAGCTGGGACTAGAAGGAAGCCAGCAGCAGGAGCCCAAGATAGAGAGGGAGAGCATTCTGGGAATGGGGCACAGCCAAAGAAAATGCCCTGGGCCACAAGATGGGGGGTCTTGTTAGAGGACCAGCCTGGAGGCCAGCGTCTGGACCACCAAGCACTTCAGGGACGGTAGAGGGAGAGGTTATGAAGGGTCTTAAAAGCTAAAGAAAGAATTTTATCCTGGAGATGATAGCCATGGGGGGTGGGGAGGGGGAGAGAGAGTGTGTATGTATATGTGTGTATGTGTGTGTGTGTGTGTACGCGTATGTGAGACATGGTCAGACCTGTGCCTTAGGAAGATGCCTTTGCCCCTGAATGGGGGAGAGACTTGAGGCAGGCAGACCCCCCAGCAGCTATTGTAGTTATCTGGGAGTGAGGTGATGAGGGTCTGCACCAGGGTAGGACCTGCGTCAGAGGAGAGAAGGGGGCGTATGCAAGAGTTGCTGCCACGGTGAATTCAGCACGCCTTGGTACAATATTGGGCGTGCGGGATGAGACAGGCTGAGGAGTTCAGGATGCCTCCTAGGCTGAAAGCCTGAGGGACTGAGAGGAGGGTGGCGCCCTCTGTAATAATCGGGATATTTGGGAGGAGGGAGGATTTCGGGGCAAAGAGCACATTTGGTTTGGGACACATTGACTTTAGATGTCTGCAGGGCATCCAATTCGAATGATCCAACGTCCAGTGAAGAGATTCACAGCTGAGTTCAGGAGAGAGGTTAGGGCTGGATAAATGGATTGAAGCATCTTCACCATAGGGATTATACTTGAATTCGTGGAAGCTGATGAGCTCACCAAGTGAAATGGTACAGACGGAGAAGAGCAGAGGGCCCAGGGCACAGCCCTGAAGGACATTTGGAATCAGATGCAATGGGTTGCGTTTTCTGCCCTGCTGTTTACCAGCTGTGTGACCTTGGGCAAGTCAACCTGTTCCTCAGTTTCCCCAAGTGTAAAATGAGTCACCTGGACTAAAGTCTTTCAATTTTAAGTCCTCTGATCCTCTGAGAGTAATCACACAGCTTGTACAGTTGAGGAGACCTGGATGAAGGGACGTGACCAAGCTATCTGAGGCTCTCAGCTTCCCCACCCCCAGTGCCAGGTTGAGCTCTGAGTCATCCTGGGGCCAGGATATATCCTACAGACTTCTGCTGCTGCCACCTCACCCCTGCCCCAGAGATCAGCCCACAAGTGAACTTGGGGAGCAAAGGTAGGAGGAAGTGTTTGTGGAGGCAGCCAGGACCCCACCTGCCTCCCCTGGAAACTGTCAGCTGCTGCTCTGCACTCAGGAATTCCGTAGAAGCCCGTCCACCACCACCAGCACACCAGAAGCGTTCTCAGGCTCTGCTGTGCCCTTTCTTTTTAAAAAGAGTGTCTGAAATTTCATACAAACTTCCCTGCTTCTCCATGTGACTCTGATTCCCCTTCTTCTCTTCTCTGGAAATGATTAGCAAACCTTAATCTGAGGGTATTTGGCCAGAACTCTGAACGCTTGCTCTTTCTGCCTCTGCATCCACTCAGTGCAGGAATTAATCAGATCACAGGAGGGGCAGAGCTGGGGCTCCTTTGGCCCTTAGAATAGAAGAGCTAAAAGAGACCCTAGCAATTCATTCATTCATTCATTCATAGAACACCAGGTGCTCCCCCTGTGCATGGTCCCAAGCTGCAACATGGTGCTGCTGATTCAGAACTGGTCTCGCAATACAGAAGGCCTGAGTTCAAGTCTTGCTTGACTCATCCTGTCTGTGTGACCCTGAGCAGGTCCCGTAATGGCTCAGTGTCCCCAGTAACTCTCTATGATGAAATTGCAGAACAACATGCACTGTCAGAGGGAGGTCCCTCACTAGGAGGATCCTCTGCCAGTGAGATCTCAGGTCATATTCCATGAGCCAAAGTTCAAAGGGGAAGAGCGAGAGCTTGGGAGAGGCCCTGTGAAGAAGGGGGTGCTTTCTAAGGGTGATGGCCTGAACATCCAGTCTGGAATGACCTTTAAAGGTCCTACATTTTACAGATGAAGAAGAGAAGTCCTAGAAAGGGGAAGTGACTTGCTCAAAGTCACACAGCTAGGAAGATTCAGACCAGGATTCAAGCCTAGGTCTTCAGCCCCCCAGGCTGATGTTCTTTCTGCCATCCTGGTCGACTTGGTGAAAACCCTTTGAATTCTTCATTTGGCGCCAAAGCTGAGGAACCTTTAGGCAGCTGCTGCTCAGGACTGAGTAGAGCCCGAAGGGTTCTTGGCTGCATGGGCCAATCAGCTCTCTCTCTCAGGATCACCTCTAGCTGGAACACATCCCGGCCTGAGGTTTTTGGGAAACCACGAGGTGAGTTACAGATTGCCTCCCGGGATGTCTGAGGAGTGATAACAGCACTAATTGTACAAGGAAGCATCAATCTTCCTATCTTCTCCCTCCCAGGTGCCCAGCACCCCTTGAAGCCTTGGAGATTATTAGTCCATGTTTCATTTCCTCCTGCCCTTGGATCCCCCTGAGCTGGGGATGATTGGCAGCTGGAAGATGGAGGAGAAAGAGAAGCCAGAGACCCTGGGTCTAAATCCAAGCTCTTTCTCTTGTTGCTCATGGGGGGAGATGGCTTCCCTTATCTCCTTATCTATGAAGCCAGGGGGTCTGACCTGATGATGCCAAAGGTCCCTTACATCTCTGTCTGTGATCCTCTAATCCCTGGGCCAGTGGGGCACCTGGTCTTGTTGATGGCCAGGGCTGAGAATGTCACCACCCATGAATCCTCTGAGAAACTCCAAGGGACATCTGAGATCATCTTACAAACCCTGCTCCTTTTATAGATCAAGAAACTGGACCCTGAAGAAGTTCTGTGACTTGCCCACTTAGGTTGCCTGGCTCTTCTAGCCCAGTGTTCTTTCCATTAAATCCTAATGACCAACATTTATACATGTTTTTCAGGTTTGAAAATCACTTTGCATGCAGGACTTCATATGAGCCTCACAACAACTCTGTGAGGTTCTACTGATATCATTATAGCTCCATTGCATAGATGGGAAAACTGAGGCTAAGTCCGGTATCATGGTGTAACAGATCTGGAGATAGGAAGGCATGAGATTAGATCCTGCCTCTGACACTTGCTCCTGCTGTGACTATGGACAAACCTGCTGCTTGCCTGGTCCCTCCCTGGTTATTCTACTGTTGTTTGAGCCCCAAGATCCAAAGAGGATTTTCTCTTTTGCAGAGAAGGGAGAGTTCCTTGCCCTGGACCTTGGCGGTTCCAAGTTCCGTGTCCTGACGGTTCAAGTGTCTGAAGAGGGCAAGAGGAACGTTCACATGGAGAGTCAGTTCTACCCGACCCCCAAGGAGATCATCCATGGCAATGGTTCCGAGGTATGTGGGTATAGTGCCAATTTACAGTGCTCATGATCACAAAAAAGACTGTGACTATAAGTATCGTATGACGTTCGATTGCAAAATATACCAAACTCTCTAGATAGAGGACAGAAGTGAAGCATTTATTTTGACACCAGAAAACCCAGTCCCAAAACCAGTAAGCCAATTCCATCATAGTACCAAAGATATTCAGGAGCCATAATAATGCTGAGAGCCACAGCATCCTTCAGCCTTCCCACAAACCAAAACAAGATCAATATTTACTCACAAACCTCTCTATCTTTTTAATGAGTGTCCTCTCTCCCCCACCATCTTGCTACCTCTGACCAGCTTCTTGTGGGTTCTGTTGCACCCTTCAGCAAATTCCCATCACAGGCTCCATGTGATTACATTCAGCCTATTAGGGGGCAGAGTTTACTTTCAAAGCAGGGGAGGTCTTCAAACTCCCCCCTAGGTCTATTAAGGGGCAGGGAAGATTTTCAAATTCCCATTCCCATTACAGCAGGTCAAGGGGCGGCAAAAGGGTGGCAGGCCACACTGCTGACCCTGCTTGACCTTCACACCCTTTCCTTCCTCTTCCCCCCAGCTCTTTGACTATGTATCTGACTGTGTGGCAGATTTCATGAAGACACGTAACATTGAACACAAGAAATTGCCTCTTGGTCTGACGTTTTCTTTTCCGTGTCAGCAGAGTAAGTTAGAAGAGGTATGTGGGGCCATGTGGTTTTCTGTTTTTATTTTTTGTTTTTGACTAAGGACCAGAACAGGACACTGGGAAGAACAGACTTTGGAGTCTGATGACATTGGTCTGAGGTGAGTAGGGCAGGCATCATTGGGGATTTTGGACCAGAACTGTGATTTCATTGATGTAAGGATTCCCAGGTGAGGAAACTCCCTCTGCTGATGCAATTTGTCACTTCCTCTGAAACTTGAGTCTCTTAGAGATTTGCCTGGGACACTAAGAGGTTAATGACCCAAAGTCATTCAGCTAGTAGTGGGCAGTAGCAGGTCTTCCTGACTCAAAGGCCACCTCTATCTGCTTAAGGCACATTGCTTCACTTTACAGAGAGGGAAACAGAATGACAGAGACATGGTGGCTCAGCCCTGGGCCCCACTGCTGGGGAGTGAGGGAGCCAGGCTGGGAATGGAGGCCTCTGGATTCCCAGGTCTGTCCTCATCACCCTACCCCATGATCCTTCAGAAGAGAGTCCTAAAGTTGGCTAAAGAATGAGGAAAAACCTCTGGAGAGAGGGTGCAAGGAAGAGAAGGCCAAGCAGTTGTTTCAAGGTTGTGTTCAGTTGTGAAATTCCCAAGCAATTTGACGGGATCTGAAACCTTCCCATAGGGAATCCTGCTTTCGTGGACTAAGAAATTTAAGGTTCGGGGAGTTCAGGATACAAATGTGGTGAGCAGGCTGACCAGATCTCTGAAAAGACACAAGGTAAGGTTCTTGTACCATTCTGGAGACGTGTGTGTGTGTGTGTGTGTGTGTGTGAATTTGTTGTAAATCATTGCGGAACGTGAGGCAGTCCCTTCCATGTGTACTTGCCAATTGTAATGGGTGCCAAGAGTCTTGTGTATGGAGTGCCTAAGCAGGCTTTCAGAAGAGACATTAGTGACTCAAAGTGGGGTGGTTTTTGCCAGCTTTGGTCTCTTTCTTGCTACCTTCTCTCTTCTTTATGATTATCATCTTTTGCCTTCTAGGAACTAATCTTATTTCTTTTCAAAACATTCTCTTGGCCCCAAAGCCTTGAGTCTGAGTGTATGTATAGGGATCAATAGGGATCAAAGTTTCCAGCACAGAATAATTCATTCTACCCCCAGGATGGTCTCATATGAATATGCCCACAGACTGGCATAGATGTAGGGGACCATTCTGATTCTCAAAGTCTTTGTGTTATTCTGTAACAAGGAATTTTTGCACTCTAGACAAGGAGTATGAAAGGGGTATGGTGGAGTGGGAGATAGAGACCCTGGAATGTGAGACTGATATGGGGAAACTGCCATAGTGGGAGAGCCTACATAGAACCCCATGGGAAGAGATAGGTCTCAAGATATTGGTATGAGGTCAATGATGGAAAAATAATGAGTTGGCTGATGGACCACTTGTCCATACATACAATGTCCCATGGAAAAGAAACATAGACTTTATGAAACCAGTGTGAGATTGATACTGGAGAGGTAGAGTTTGATTCTGGCCAACTAGGTATTCACCTCCATTGTTTCTACCCTGTCAAAGGACTGCAAGCACTATCAATGCCCTCTAAATTCAGGGCCCTACATCAAAGCTCCAGTCACCCAACCCTAGTTACTCTAGGGTTGTGTTACTACAATATCTTCTTGAAGAAACCCCTCAGCTTCCAAGCTGAAATGGCTTTTGTTAGACACATCCTAAGGTCCCCAGTTGAGTGACTGGGATGCTGGATGTCCCTTTCACTCTTTGAGATCTGATCGTCTAGGGAGCTATATCTGAGGACTTTGGCTACCACCTTCCATGTGGTGTTTTTTTTTTTTTTTTATCACTTTTAAGCCTTTATCACAGCCAAGAAGTAGGTGGTTCCTTATTCTTTCCTTCTAATAAAACAGAGAAAGTAATGAATGGTGACAGTCTGAAGTGATGGTGGATCCTGCTCCTATTAGTTGAAGAGGAGACCATGCCTCTTTGTAGGAAGGAAAGTGTGTCATAAAAACCTAGGTCTTCCATCTCTCTAACAGGCAATGTGACTTCTGCCCCTTTAGGATATCGATGTGGATGTCCTGGCCTTGGTCAATGACACGGTGGCAACCATGATGACCTGCGCCTATGATGACCCACGCTGTGAAGTCGGAGTCATTATTGGTAATTTTTCTTGGGGCTTGTTTTGGGGCCAGGATGAGTGACAAGCAGATAACCCAGCTGACCAGAACAATTCCCTATTTCAGCTGTGGGAAACCTGAGTGCTCCGGCCGAGGGGAGTGGTGTGAGCTGAATTAAGAAGGAAGAGAACACAGGGAAGTGGTGGTCAGCCTGGACAACTGGAATAATGGGGAGGGGAGCAGATGTTTCTGAGAGATTCGAGGATCAAATGTTACCCCAGGACCATGAAACTCAATGCAAATGTTTATTAAGCACCTACTAATGCAAGGCACTGTGATAGTGATTGGGAGCAGAGTGATGAAAAAGACAGTCTTTGTGGTCATGTGCTGTAGGGGATGAGAGCTGGGGGTTTGAGCCTCAGACATGGACTGAATCAGCAGGGAGATATGGCAGCCCCCAAAAACTTATGGGACTCTGGGCTGCTCTGAGAGGCATTGCTTCTTGGAATCCAGAGGCAAGGGTCCTGCCGTGCTCCACTAATGGGATCTTAATAATCTACAGTAAGAGAGAAGGAGGTGGGGAGGGCAGGGTCCCACTTCTCTCGCCCAGGACAGGCTACAGCAGGGCTTTTGTGTCCTATTCTGCCCATTACAAGATCAAGAAAGACATTGATAAACTGGAGAGCAGACAGGGATGGGAAGGACTTGGAGTCTGTGCCCTATGAGGATAAATGGAAGATAAATGCACGGTTAGAAAAGAAGCCATGATAGGGCCATGCTAGCTGTCTCCGAGTGTCTGAAGGGCTATCACAGGGAGGAAAGATTCAGGGGGTTCTCTGGTCACAACGTGGAATGGGCTGCTTCGCCTGATTGGGGTAGAATGTCTTTGCCCTCTTATTGGGCATTCAGGCAGAGGCTGTGTTACAGAGAGGAAACTCTTCCAAGTGAGTGTTGGATTAGAGTACAGGGCTCTGGGGTTCCCTTCCAACTCGGTGACTCTTGAGTAAGAAGGCTATTGTGCTAACAATAATAGCAGCCAGCTTTTATATGGGGTGACTGGGTGGAGCCATAGTGCATAGAATCCATAGACATCTTCCTGAATTCAGTCTTGCCTCAGACACTTACTAGCTGTATGACCCTGGGCAAGTCACTGAACCCCCTATTCACCTCAGTTTCCTCCTCTATAAAATAATTTTGGGGTATGATGTGACTTTATTCCATCACAACTTGGAGGAACAACAAAGAAACTTCCACAGAGAAAAGTAGCTAATTGGAGTCAGTCGAAAACATGTCATAGAGTTGTGCAGAGAATACCCTAAGTGGTCCTCAAAGTCTGGTGGTCTTCCCCTAGCTTTGTGTGATTGTCATCTTTTGCACGTGACAACAAGTTTCTTTCTGACTTGTCATTTAGGAACTGGTACCAACGCTTGTTACATGGAGGACATGAGCAACATTGACATGGTGGAAGGGGATGAGGGCAGGATGTGCATCAACACTGAGTGGGGCGCCTTTGGGGAGGACGGCTCCTTGGAAGACATCCGGACTGAGTTTGACAGAGAGATAGACTTGGGGTCCATCAATCCAGGGAAACAACTGTGAGTGATTTCCTGTCTTTGAAGCACAGAATGATCCTTGGGATGGAGGCTGGCTGCTAGAGCCTCTGTGCTTTGGGTCTGCAGGGATTTTCAGTGGCTGCTGGTGAAAAGGTGACAAACTGAGATTTCAGTTTACTGACATGTCTTCTTAATAACATCACTGTGTTTTAACCAGTGGCAATCCCAGTTTTGCCAAGTCTTCTCTGTCTCCCTTCCCTTCCTCTCTCTTCTTGCTGCTCTGGCCTCTTTATTGGCCATTCTCCTGCATGGCACTCTAGTCAGAGCTGACATTTACATGACCCTTAAAAGTTGATAAAGCCCCTTACATAAGCCATCTCATTGGATCCTCATGACAACCCTGGGAGATAGGGACTATAATCCATCTTCACTCTTTACCAGAATTGTTTTTTTCCCTTTATACCTTTGGACATACCCCACTTCTGCTCCGATATCTTCTGAGAATCCCTATTACTTAACAGGCAAAACTCAAGACTCCTTTTACCCTGGCATTCAAAGCCTTCTGCAAGCTGGCAACACCTTTCCTTTCCAGGTGCAGCTTGAATTACTCCCTTTCATATATTCTATGGTTCTGTCGCACTGACCCAATCTGTACCCTTAGACAGGTCCTGTTCCCTCTCTCCTGGGTGCCTTTGCACCTGAGACATCTGAGTAGGAAGAAACTTTTTTTTTTAATTAAATGTTTTGTGAGAACAACCAACTAGCCTTGGTTCATAGCATTTCCATTTCAATTACTTCATTTCAGCACCCACAAGTGTCCTAATGCTTCCCCAGTCCTTCTAAGGCCCCACTGGATTCTTTGTCCACTTCTTTTCATTCACTTTTTCTCTTACATGGCTGTTGGGTGAATGTCATTTTTTTGGATCTGGTTTTTTTTCACTTTGCATTATTTTATAAACAACTTTCTAGGTTACTTTGTGGGTCTCATTTTCTGTCTTCATTCCATTACTGTGCTCCACAATTTAACCATTCTCCTGGCAATGGACATTTAGGCTGTTTACAATTTGGATGCTTTCTTTATATATTACTTTAAAAAAAAAACCAATTATACGTGATGCTCCTCTGGAAATCTTTGAGCCAATAGTTGCTCTTTTTTTTTTTTTTAAAATAACACTTCATGGTGTCTTCCCAACAGCAGAATCTTTGGAAGCATGGTTTTTCCCAGGTGCGTGAATACCACGCCATGAGTTCCTAAGTGGAGCAAACAGAGCAAGTGCTCCAGAAGGAGCCGTTTCTCCAAGTGGGGCTGGGTGACTGTGGGAAAGCTCTCAGGGCCTCAGGTCCCCTGCTTCAAAGGGCTGTCAGTGGGGATGGGACCTTGACGGAGGCAGCTTAAAGAGCTTCAGAGGAAGGCGCTGTCCAAGGTCAGGGTCATCTCTTTTTCCCTCTTGTTGATTCTCAGGTTTGAGAAGATGATTAGCGGGTTGTACATGGGAGAACTGGTCAGACTCATTCTTCTGAAGATGACCAAGGCCGGCCTCCTGTTCCATGGCGAGAAATCATCTGCTCTTTACACCAAGGGCAAGATCGAGACCCGACATGTGGCTGCCATGGAGAAGTGAGAAGTCGTCTGTCTTTGCTGCTTCTTTAGCTTACAGTACCCATGCCCAGCTCTTCCCCTTCTTTCCTGACTTGGGTAATGATGCCAAATTCTTCTTGATACTAAAGGCAGTCAGATAGCTCAGTGGTTAGAATGCTGGACTTGGAATTAGGAAGACCCAAGTTCAAATTCAGCCTCAGACCTCTCTAGCTGTGTCACTGAACCTCTGTTTGCCTCAGTTTCCTCATCTGTAAAATGGAGATAACAGCACCTGCCTGCCTTCTAGGGTTGTTGTAAGGATCAAATGAGATAATAAATGTGAAGCACTTAGTACAGAGCTTGGTAAACAGTAAGTGCTAGATAAATGTTAGCTAATATTATTATTAGCTATAAAACTGGGATAATAATAATAAAAATAGGGTAATATCTCTCCGGGTTGTTGTGAGGACAAAATGAGATGTTTGTAAAGTTCTTTGTAATATCTTAAAGTTCTATATGAAATGTTAGCTAATGTTATATGTACGTGATATATGTTATTATTGCATTATTAATATGTGTTATCATATTAACAAGTTAAGGACTATTATTATTATTATGAATTCTGTGTTAGGTGGTTCATGGGATCACAAAATGTAAGAATTGTAGGGGACCTTAGAGGCCAAATGCAAGCCACTCATTTTGAGAGCGACTGTGTCTGTTCAGGTCATTGGGCTCGTAAGTTTACAGAAGATGTAAAAGAAACTGACCCCAAAGAGGAAGTGACTTGGCTACAGTCACACAGCTAATAAGAGACCAAGCTAGGACTAAACCAGGTCCCCTGATCCCAGATACAAGGGTGCCTGCTGAAGCCTGGCTCTCAGCCTCCTTCCCCTTTTCCGTCAGCCCTTCTTCCTCTCTTTCCCTGCTGCCCAGGTCTGTCCAGAAGGTTGGCCGAAACTTCCCAGCCCTGGCCTCCTAATTTTGTCTTTTGTTCTGTGCCCGAGGACATCCTTTGGTTTGGAAGGTCTTTATTTGTTTTTTTTAATTATGAATTTAATAACAACCTCAACTGATATAAACAAGGAAGAAAACCAAGCGACAACAAAATCCCAAAATAAGCCCCCAAATCTGAATGATTTAATTGTGGCCAAAGAGGAATTTAAACCAAATAATTTGTTCTAGGCCCCTCCCCCTCCCTCCCACCTTGTGCTTGGAAAATATTGTTGCTGTTGGTTTTTCTTTTTTGACCTAGGCAGAGCAGGGATGTTTGGCCTCTTCTTTCCTCTCTGTTTCACTTCATACAAAGCTCTTCCTCTTTTCTCGTGGAGTTCCTATTTTTCCACATCTTAAAATGGAGACATATTTAAGATGTGACACACCTATCACTCTGAGCCTTACCTGTAAAATGAGAGAGTTGGGTCAGATGAAGCCCAGATCCTAGATTTAGGGATGGAAAGGACTTTGAAGGCCATGGAATCCAGCCCCCTCATTAGACTTGTCCAGATTTTGTACCACACTTTGTTGAGCTCTTTCTCAGGCATTGAACACAAGGGTTGTCCCCAGTTTTTTTCACTATTACAGTGTCTGCTTTAAATAGAAGTTTGCAGATAGGTCACACATTTAAAACTGGAAGAGGCATTAGAGACCATTGAGTCCAACCATCTTCATTTGACAGTCAGGCAAAGGAGGCTGAGCTTAAGTGACTAGCCCAGGGTCACACAACTAGTGAGTATCCAAGGCAGAATTTGAGCTGAGGGCTTCCTGACACCAAGGTCAAATCTCTACCCACTGGGCCACTTCCCTAGTGCTGTCAGGTTTACAAAGTCCTTCCCTCAGAGCCACCCTGTGAGGCACATCATCTAAGTGTTATTATCCCCATCTTACAGATGAGGGAACTGAGCTCATGCATGATCACACAGCCAAGCTAGTGTCAGAGCAGGGATCCCAAACTCCATGAACCACCTCCCTCCTTCCCCCAGGTAGAATGGGGCAGTAGGTCAATTGAGATGTTTTTGCTCCCATGATTCTTGGCCAGGTATAAGGAAGGCCTCCAGAATACCAGAGAGATCCTGACAGAGCTGGGCCTAGAGCCTTCGGAGGAGGACTGCTTAGCCGTCCAGCACGTGTGTACCATTGTCTCCTTCCGATCAGCTAATCTCTGTGCAGCCGCCCTCGCTGCCATCCTGACCCGCCTGCGGGAGAACAAGAAACTGAGCCGGCTCCGGACCACCGTGGGAATGGATGGCACCCTCTACAAAACCCACCCTCAGTAAGAAGCACCCCTCCTCCCCATCCCCCTCGCCACCCTACAGCCAGTGGGCAGAGTACTGGTTCTGCTGTTCCTCACCTGGGTAACATAACCATGCTGGCCTCAGTTTCCTCATCTGTAAAATGACATAGCTGATGTCTTGGGCCCCATCTAGACTGAAGACTGAAGGCTCTGAATGGGGTTTCTTTATTATCTCTACGACTGGAAGGGGCCATTTCTGACCCAGCCCCCCTCATTTTACAGAGGAGAAAGCTGAGGCTCAAGGTCATCCAAGTAGTGGGATTTGAACTTGGGTCTTCTGGCTCCAGAGCCACCTCATTTTACTGTCTCATCTGGGCAGACTCATGGAGAAACTGATCCCTAAAAGTTCTGGAATTTCAAGTGGACCCAGATCAGGAAGGATGAATATAGGGAATGTCTTCACATTTTGATGTGAGAGAGACAGAGACAGAGAGAGACAGAGAGACAGAGACAAGAGACAGAGAGAGGGAGAGAGAGACACAGAGACACAGAGACAGAGTGAGACACAGAGACACACACAGAGTGAGGGACACAGAGAGAGAGAGACAGAGAGATGGAGAGACACAGAGAGACAGAGAGAGGGGGAGAGAGAGACACACAGATACAGAGACAGAGACAGAGAGAGACACAGAGAGAGACAGAGACAGAGACAGAGAGAGAGCAGACAGAGACAGACAGACAGAGAGAGAGAGAGAAAGAGAGATAGAGAGACAGACAGAGACAGAGACAGAGAGAGACAGACAGAGACAAAGAGAGTGCTGCTGGGGACTCTGCTTTCATTTTGGCCTTTGCATCTCTAATATCTAGGGGAGAGAATGTGCATTTACACCGCTCCTACTATGTGGCAGGTCTCATTTGACGTCACATTGGTTCTGGGAGGTGAGGGCTATTATTATCCCCATTTTACAGTTAAGGAGGCTGAGCAAGCAGAAGTTAAGTGACCTGCCCAGGGTCATACAACTTGTAAGTGTCGGAGGCAGGATTGGAACTCAAGTCTTCCTGACTCCTGGCTCTATCTTGGCACAATATCTATATCCGGTAGGTTGAGTTGAACTCGATTACATTATCCTTGTAGAGGTGTTCTACCAAGGTCATTCATTGTTTCTCTGAGGCGCACCCTCTGGTCATGCCCATCTGGCAGGTGAAGGGGAAAGCAGGAAGGATGAAGTTTACCTAACGAGAGTGAAGGCTGCTTCAGGGAAGTGGAGGCCACTGAGAAGCTTCTGGGGGAGTGGCAGGGAAGATCTCAGGCTGATGGAGCCTTGGAAGGATGGGCTGTGGCACCAGGAGAGCCCCCTCCAGAGAGCTGGAGACAGACCGGGGGCAGAGCTCTGATTGAGAGTCAGAGGGCCTTGGGTCGGAGTCCAGATCTCCCGTTTCCCAGCTGGGTCCCTTGGGCCAGGCTCTCCTGTCTCTGAAGCTCAGTGTGCCCAGCGGTAACCCAAGAGGGTTGGTCTAGATGCCCTCCGAGGGCCCTGGGCTCTAAATCGTGGGACTCAGGATCCTCGGTGGTTCCCCCACCACAGGTACCCAAAGCGCCTACACAAAGTGGTGAGGAAGCTGGTCCCCAACTGCGACGTCCGGTTCCTCCTCTCTGAGAGTGGCAGCGCCAAGGGGGCGGCCATGGTGACCGCGGTGGCCGCTCGGGTCCAGGCCCAGCGGAAGCAGATCGACGAGGTGCTGGCCCTGTTTCAGCTGACGCGAGAGCACCTGGTAGGTGTGAAGAGCAAAATGCGGGCCGAGATGGAGTACGGGTTGAAGAAGGAGACCCAGCCGCTGGCCACAGTGAAGATGCTGCCCAGCTACGTGTGCTCCATGCCCGACGGCACAGGTAGGGAGTGTGCCCCTTCTCCGGAGCTGAGGAGCCTCCTCCAGCCGCCGCTCCCCTTATGGCCTGGCTCAGGTCATCGTACAGATAGATGTCCAAATGAGCCCTAGTCAATTCACTCACTTTACAGACCAGGAAACAAACCCAGGGAGGCTTGCCCAAGGTCGGTCACAGGCCTGCTTACTTCGGATGGGGATAGGCTGGGCGGGCTTGCTAGGGTTGGGATCAGCTCCTTGGAGGTAGTACCTCCATGGCCGAAATCACAGACCCATCCAAACAAAAGGTATCATACTAGAAAATAATCCTTTAGCCAGGAAGTCTTGAGTTCAAATGTGACCTCAGACACTTACTAGCTGTGTGACCCTGGGCAAGACACTTCACCCTTATTTGCCTCAGTTCCTCATCTGTAAAATGGGAACACGCTGGAGAAGGAAATGCCAAACCACTCCAGTATCTTTGCCAAGAAAACCCCATGGACAAAAGTCCAGAGTCAGACACAAGTGAACAAACACAATCCATTAACATTCCTATTTAAACTTCCAAGACAAATACTGATAGACAAGGAATGAAACGAGACGTGACCTAAATCTCCAAACAAAACCTTCAACTTTCAAGTATTTATGTTTTGGTGACAAAGAAAAAATAATTTTATAACATTCAATTTAAACAAAATAAAAGCACAAAAGGTTATTTTGTCCCCTTCTGACTCCCCAAGGTCCTCAACCTCTTCAGAAAAAATAGCTGTTGGCCAGTGTTTCCTCTTCTTATTAATTATTCTTACTTTGCATCCATCTAAAGCAGGGGCTCTTAACCCATTTCATGCCTTGAGGACCCCCGCCCCCAACAGTCTGGTGACCCCCTTTCTCAGAATCATACTTTTAAATTCCTAAAATAAAATGCAAAGAAAACCAATGGTTACATTCTTCATAGGCGCTCATTTTTAGGGCACCTAATGACGATAATAGCTAGCATTTATGCACTGCTTTAAGGTTCCCAAAGTGCTTTACAAATATTCTCTCATCTGATCCTCTCAGCAACCCTGAGAGGTATCGTACGTTATCATCCTCATTTTACAGATGAGAAAACCAAGGCAGTGTTTCTGTGATTCACCCAGGGTCACACAGCCAGCAAGTTTTTGAGCTGGATTTGAACTCAGATGTGTCTGACTACAGGCCCAGTGCTCTATCCACTGCACCACTTAGGTACCTAAAGGTATTTTTTGAGTGATTGCAAAAGTGCTTACTAAGTTTCCTGCTTGCACTGTGCTTGGTACTCACGAAAGTGAGATGCCCCATGACCTCAAGGTGCTTATAGTCTAATGGGACAACACATATGGGGGAGTGGGGGGCCAAGAAAGGGAGTTTGGGTGTAGGAGAAGTCTCAGGGGGACAGGCCAGTGACTCCTGCCCAGACGGGGTCATGTGAGCAGCCTCCCCTAATATTTCTTTGTGCTGAGGTTTGCCTGGCTTTTGGGAGGCAGGGGAGGAGGACAGCTGCTCAGGGTTGGGCTGCCCTTTAGGAAGGATCCCCAGAAAGTACACCCTGGCTCTGAAGTCAGAGGTCCTGGGTTCAAATTCTGCTTTGGAAGCTTATGCCCTGTGTGACCTTGGACAAGTCACCTCTCTAGGACTCAGGTTCCTCACCTGTAAAATGAGGACATTAGACTGGACAGGCTCTAAGTTCCCTTCCAGCTCTAAGTCTATGGTTTTATGATGCTGTATTTGATTTGTGTTCCTGCCCCAAGAAGCACTGTCCTATCAGAACAGGAAGCCGGTCTAGGGCTCAGGAAGACCTGAGGGTCCCGTGGTAAGTCCACCAATTCCTCCTCAGGCCTAGGTGCCCTCAGAAAGTCTTTCCACTTTGAGGTCCTATAGTTCCTAGGAATAGACTTCAAGGAGTTATGGTTTCTGCTGTGTAGCTGCTCCCTCTGCTGGCAAAGACCAAACCTAATAATTCAATTCAATTAACTGATTTTTAATTTTTTATTAAGCACCAACTATATCCCAGACCATGGGGATACAGAGACAAAAATGAATCAATGCCTGCCCTCGGGGAGCTTACACTCTACTCAGTAGAGTGTGGTTTTTCATGAGTTACCATGGCCAAAACATTCATCCCCCTGTGACCAGTGTGGGGATGAGCCTCTGTCCATTTAGGGAAGTGGGTCCTTGATTACAGCTGCACTCTGTCCCTGGACTTGCCAGATTCTTGTGCTCCACAGGCCCAGCTTTGGAGATGTCAGGGTGACCCCCAGGCCACCACGAGTCATCAGAAGTCATTAATACACCAGAGTTCATCCCACAACTTTTCACCGTTGGGATGTATTCATTGTTTTCGTTAAGTCATTTTCAGTCATGTCTGACTCTTTGTGACTCCATTTGGGGCTTTCTCAACAATGATAAAGTGGTTTGTCATTTTCTCTCCAGCTCATTTTACAGATCAGGAAACTGAGGCAAACAGGGCTCAGTGACTTTTGTCCAGCATCACACAAGCCTTGTAAATGTCTGGAGCTGAAATGACAAATCTTAACAGAGTGACCACAGAGTCCGAATAAAAAGTTTTAGGAGCTTTAATTTACCAGCTGGGGCTGACTCCATGCCAATTCAAAGGGAGGGAGCAGCCCAGAGCTCAGGATCGCAGAATCTTATATACAGTACAATTTCTTTGTTTGGCTAACTAATATAATTTGTCACTAAGCTAATTATTGTGCAGGTGGGAGCAATCTATTACTAAGGCAAGGGGGGCCTGTGGGGCAGGGGGTGATGGATAAGGGGAGGGACACAGGACATGATGCTCTGAGCACTGAAGAGAAGAAAAATGAAGAAAGAGACGAATTACCCCAGTGGGTTCCCATACCCCAGGCCGGTTCACTGATTTCTATCTGAGTTCATCTCGAGTTCATAAAGTTTTACTTGGCTTTCATAGAATGTCACTTAACTGTTTCCTGGGCCAGTTTCTTGACTCCTGTCTTAAGTCCATGAAGTTTTTCACTTAACTAGTTCCTGGCCATTTCAGGGCAAGATTTGAACTAATTTCATCTATAAAATGAGGGTGATGAGCCTTGGTTGGGGCAGGGGCACCCAGGAAGAGATGACCTCTGAGGCCCCTTTCAGGCTTAGATCTGTGAGCCTATGAACACATCTTTAGAACATTCATATGGCATAGCCATCACTCACAAGACACCCTGATTTTCTTCCCTGCAGAGAAGGGCAAGTACTTGGCTCTGGATCTAGGAGGGACCAATTTCCGAGTCCTGCTGGTGAAGATCAGAAGTGGGCGGAGATCAGTGAGGATGTACAATAAGATCTTTGCCATCCCGCTGGAGATTATGCAGGGCACAGGGGAAGAGGTAACTGGGCCCCTGCCTCTGTGAGTCACTGGGCCGTTCTGGGTGGGGCCAGCTGCCCGACCTCTGGGTGACACCCGCCCCCCTCTCCCCACAGCTGTTTGACCACATCGTGCACTGCATCGCAGACTTCCTGGATTACATGGGGATCAAGGGGGCCAGTCGGCTCCCCCTGGGCTTCACTTTCTCCTTCCCCTGCAAACAGACTGGCCTTGACAAGGTAAGACTTGGACCACACTCTCCCCTTCCTTCCCCCAGGACGCTCCTGAGTCAAATGTTGCTTAGTGAGGCCAAGTCTCTGGAAGGGACCTCAGAGGGCATCCAGCCTAACTCCCTCATCTGACAGATGGAGAAACTGAGGCACACAAAGGGGGAGGGACATATGTAAAGTCGCATAGCCACTAAGTGTCAGAGGTGGGATCCATACAAACAATTGTGGGGGGAGGATGAGAGAAGGACCTCACCCAGCATGGAGCAGAACAATGACAGGAGAGCTGATATGTGTGTGTGATGGAGCACTTATTAAGCACTTACTGTGTGCTTTGGGGCCACAAATACAAGCAAGCAAAACAATCCCTGCTCTCCAAGAGCTTACATCCTAATAGAAGACAACACATTGAGGGGTGCTGGAAAGGAGGTATGTGGGTCAGGGGGTTTGAGGGCTGGCATGGTTGGAGATGGTGGGAAAGGACTTCAGTTGCCAAAGTCCTATAGCCTCTCAGAGTCCTTCCACATCCATAAAAACATGGAGCTGTTAGAACCCAAGAAGATATATTCTATGGAAGAACAATGGTGGCAGAACAGATGGGAAAGGAGAAGCGGGAAGAAGCATTTATTAAGTGCCTCCTGTGTGCAAGGCACTGTGCTAAGGGATGTTTAAATATGTAACAACCCAGGAGGGCAGCACTGTTACTATCTTCATTTTACAGATGGGAAAACTGAGGTAGACAGAAGTGAATTGACTTGCCCAAGGTCACACATCCATTGTGTGTCAGAATTAAGACTTGAACCCAGGTCTTCCTAACTCTAAAAGTTTTGATCTATCCACCTCTGTGAGTTTGTCCATCCTGCTACCTGTGCCTACGATACCTTCCCTCCTCCTCTGCCCCTAGTGAATTCCTCCTCATCCTTTCAAATCTAGCTCCAGGAAGACTCCCCTGATCTTCTTGGTCTGTCAGCAATAACCTTGCCCTACAGACACCCCTTTTTTTAAACCCTGATACACTGATGTTATATTGTATATCAAATATCCTGTGTGTGTGTATGTATGTATGTATGAAGATCTTATTTCTCTCCTAGCCTAGGAGTGCCATAAAGACAGAGATCAGGTCTTTTCAAACTGTGCACGCCCTGAGCGCTTGCTCAGCCCAGAGTGATGAACACAGCAGGTGCCTAATAAATGCTGCTTTGAATCATAGTGTTTCAGTCAGGGAGCAAGAAACTCTCATGCCTCAGTGTCTTGTCTTAGCAGCAGCAGCAGGAAGACTCTGGGCATGCAGGCCTCTAGCCTTAAACTATTTCTGCTGCTGCTGCTGCTGCTGCTGCTGTTGCTGCTGCTGCTGTTGCTACTGTTACTGCTGCTGCTGCCGTTACTGCTGCTGCTGTTGCTACTGTTACTGCTGCTACTGCTACTGTTGCTGCTGCTGCTACTGTTACTGCTGCTGCTGCTACTGTTGCTGCTGCTGCTGCGGCTACTACTACTACTACTACTACTACTACTACTACTGTTGCTGCTGCTACTGCTGCTGCTGCTGCTGCTACTGTTGCTGCTGCTGCTGTTACTGCTGCTGCTACTGTTGCTGCTGCTGCTGTTACTGCTGCTGCTACTGTTGCTGCTGCTACTGTTACTGCTGCTGCTGCTACTGTTACTTTTAGGGGATTCAATCAATCCAAGTGCAGACTGTTCTTTGCATAAACACTGGCAGTATTCTCAGCCATCACCCCCATCTCTCCCCTTGGGGGAGGAGCTCTGGCTTATGGTCATCCTCTTGCTTATTCTGTTAATAGGCAGGTAGACCAGGGACAGGGTTGGTCTAAGGGTTGGATTGAAGCCTTGCTAGAAACCACACAGGCCAGTGACTGAGTTAGGATGAACTCAGGTCCCTAGTATCCTCAGTCCCTGGAGAGGTTACCTATCCATCTGATACTTGGTTAACCGAAACCCAGAGTAGGATGTGGAACTTTTACTCTCTTTCTAAAAATCCTCTTGGATGGAGTTTCCCAGTTGTACTGGAAACATCATCATGTTGCCCCTCTTAGAGCTGGTGGAGACTCCAGAGGTTCTGGGGTCCAGTTTCCTCTTCTCTCCCTTCCCCCCACCCCCCCCCCCCCCGTCTGTCTTTG
>CM053589.1:184252140-184297559 GCA_028646515.1 Pseudochirops corinnae | reverse complement strand
ATGATGAGCTATATGGGCAATGGTGGGGTTAATTGATTGATTCTTCTGTTGTTTAGATCTACTTCTTACCTTCTCTTTCAGGGGATACTTGTGGAGTGGACCAAAGGGTTCAAAGCCACAGACTGTGAAGGGGAAGATGTTGTGGACATGCTCAGAGAAGCCATTAAGAGGAGAAATGTAGGTGCTGGGGATCTTTACATAGACACCTGGACTTACCCTCTTCCTGCTCCCCTCACTCTTATTTCTCAGCTCTCTAAGTCCCGCTTCCCCTGAATGCCTCCAGGCTAGGAGCACAGGGGTGATGAGATAGGAGGGAACCCTGGGTCTGCTGTGGTGGGCTCCCAATCAAAGAACTCCCTCCTGTTGTAGGAATTTGAATTGGATATTGTTGCGGTTGTCAATGACACTGTGGGCACCATGATGACCTGTGGATATGAAGACCCTGACTGTGAGATCGGCCTCATTGCAGGTGAGCCTGATCTCATCTGTTGTAATACCTTCTGTTTACTGGAGTCTCTCTGATTGTTTGATTCAGTGGCCACATTGTTAGAAGGTTAAGGGTTTTTTACTGTCTCTGGGCTGCATCCCAGCTCCTACACCAAGCTATTTGACCCTGGGCAATTCATTTAATCTGTCTGAGCTTTATATTAGAGCTTTATAGACATATGAGTTATTAGAGCTTTATAGACATATGAGTTATTGTTTTACTGTATACATGGGGAAACCAGGGCACAGAAGATAATTTACCCAAGGTTGTATTGCCTAGAAATAAGGTAACCAAGACCAGGGTTTCAGATCTGATTCTTAATCTGAGCAGTGCCTATCTCTTCCAGGGACCTTTTAGACCAAAGGTTCCTCACCTGAGGTCTGTGAGCTTGTTTATACAGACAGACAGATCAATAGATGGATTGATAGATAAATCAATAGAGAGACGGATAGATAGATGAATGGATAGATAGATAGACAGATAGATAGATAGATAGATAGATAGATAGATAGATAGATAGATAGATAGATAGATAGGTAGGTAAATAGGATGAGTGGATAGACAGAGAGCTAGCTAGATAGAAGAGATAGATGGATGGATAAAAGAATACATAGACAAATAAATAGATAGATAGATACATAACTATTTCAATAGAATTGGTTTACTTCGTAGTCTTGTGTATTTTATTTCACACGTTTAAAAACATGATTTGGAGAAGGCATCCATAGGCTTTACCAGCCTGCCAAAGGGTGTTAAGAAGTTTAAAAACCCCTGAAGTGGGTGAAAAGGTGACCCTTGTGGGAGCCTAGTACAAGGCGGGAAATGTTGGTTCTGGGGTCCAAGGACCTGGATTCCAAGCCCGCCTCTGTCATCTTCTGGGACTCAGGTTCCTCCTCTGTAAAATGAAGGTTTGGCTTCTGTGTCTTCTGACGCTCCTCCCAGGTCTCCATCTATGATCCTTTTATCCTTCTTTGCCTTTGAGGGAGGAGAAAAGCAAATCAATTCAATGGATGTGTATTAAGTGGCTTCCCTGTGCTGATCCCTGAGGATGTGACAAAACCAAGCGTGCATATGTGTACACACACACATGTACATGTACATGCACACACACACACACACACACACACACTCAGAAGAGCAGTGAGCTTGCAGATCCTAGAATCTTAGAATCCTAGAGTTGAAAGGAACCCAAAAGATCACCTGGTCTAATCTGTGTCTGACCTCATAAGGATACCTCCTTGAAGGGAGGAAGCTGAGGCAGATCATAGATGAAAAGTTCCCAGGGACCTGAGAGGCTGTCTACCCCAACTCCCTCCTCTAATAGATAAAGGAAGTTAGATGAGGGGGCTGAGGCCACACAGGGCTCCACACAGAGTATTCTTTCTTCCACCACACTAATGATTTTATCTATTCATTAATCATTTAAAAGTTAGACAACTAAATGACCAAGACCTCGGGCCTAGCAACAGGACAAAAACCAGATCCCTGTTCTTCTCTTTACTTTGAGTAAAGGCTGCTACACAAATTCCTTCATCACTTGTATTTTTCACAACACCCCTTTAATTGAACTACTGGCTTCCAGTCTCTCTTCTCTCCAGCCCATCCTTGACCCAGCTGCCAAAGTAATTTTTCTAAAGCACAAGTCTGATGCTTTAATCTGTCTCTAGGGAGCACCATGTGTGACACCTGAGACATCTGGTTCTGTGCCATGGAGGTGAGTGTCTCTGGTCAGCAGGACACACTCTGGCTGGCCTTGTCACACTGGAAAGGTGTAGAGTTCATGCCAACCAACGGATTATTCTAGGACTGGCCTAACTCAATGCAGCCAAGCTCGCCACATGAGCAAACACTGGGCATCAGGGCATGGAGTTTTTTGGCCATAGGGCAGTGTTGGCCATGTGTGTCCAAGGCAGGTGTGTCCAAGCTATTGACATCGCAGCTCCTCAAAATAATCATTGAGTCATTGAAGCTGATGGCCATTGGGCTTCCTCTCAGGAACGGGCAGCAATGTTTGCTACATGGAGGAGATGCGGAACATTGAGCTGGTAGAAGGCGATGAAGGCAGGATGTGCATCAACACTGAGTGGGGCGGATTTGGGGATAATGGCTGCCTGGAAGAGATCAGGACCCAGTATGACACTGAAGTGGATGAGGGCTCCCTAAATCCTGGCAAACAGAGGTAAAACAGAGGGCGTTCTGAGATGAGCATCATGTGCAGGCTGCATTCATTCCCCTCCAGGATGAAGGGGAGGGTGGCTGGGGCAGGGAAAGGGCACTGGTTTAAATCCTGATTCTGCTATTTACTGATCCTGGGTAACCTTCAGTGAATTACTTAGTATACCTGAGCCTCAGTTTCCTCATCTATAAAATGAGGGACTTGGACTAGGTGGCTTCTAAAGTCCCTTCCAGCCCCAAATCTGTGAGCTTAAGGCCCAGCAAGGTTTTGTTGGGGCATAGTTCAAGAACTCACTGACTTACTCTCTTCCCCAACAAAGGGAATCTGAAGCACACCCTAATATCTTGGACAATAGCCTCTTAAAAGGGGGTTGCCCTTCTGTTTATATTAAAAAATAAGTATAGGAATCAAAAGATTTTTTTCGTTGTGATAATATTTACTTGTAACCAAGAGCTGACATTATATGTAACAGATAAACATTGGAGACTTTCCCACTAAAGAGCAGGGGAAAGGCAAGGTTGTCTAATCTTACCATTCTCATTGAGAATCATTTGTTAAATCCTTGCAATGACAATAAGAAAAACACAGGAGATGAAGGGATTAAGACAGCAAATAGCAAGTAAGGGATTTACAAACCTCTTTTTGATATATTTTTATATGCTCAGAAAAGTCAATAGGCTCAATAAAAACATCTAAGATAACAGATTAACTTTCCTCCATTAACTCCATTCAATTCCAATGCTGCATCATACTAGGGAAATGACTCAGGGTTTTTAAGGATCATGCTAACAGATTGTGAGCTGGAGGAAGGGAGTCCTACTAAGGTAGAAGGGTTGATGATAGACTATATGTCATCAGCACAGCTCAATTTAGAGAGGTCTGAATTACCAGCTTAGCCAACAGGGGAGGATTTTTTTTCAACCACTGCCACTCAAAAATGGCTCTAGAGGGGATGCATTTATATAAACACTATTTATACATGTGTAATTAGGTGCAATTATTCTTGTGTCAGTAACTTATTTTTTTTAAACTGTATTGGGGTTTACTATTTTCCTTGTAACAACACTGTGAGGTAGATAGAGCAACTCTTAGGCACCAAGTATATGTCAGGCACTGGGAATGCAAATCCAAGCAAAGAAGACATTCTCTGCCCTTAGGAAACTTACATTCCAATAGGGGTAAGCAACATGTGAAGGGGAGCTGGAAACAGGAGAGGTACCCCCAGGCTGGCATGGCTAGGGAGATGAACGGCCAGAGTGGGGTGGGGTGGGGTGGAGACAGCACGGCGGAAGATGTCCCAGAAATGCTGTGGAGATCCAGAATGAGTGAGACAAGGCAGTAATGACTACCCCCATTTTACAGATGAAGAAACTGAGACCCAAAGCAGTTTAATGACTCACTCGAGGTCCCATTGCTGTTCATTGTAACTTGGTTAATGTGCCCCTTGCACCCCATTTCTTTTTCCATGACAAAGGTACGAGAAGATGACCAGTGGCATGTACCTTGGGGAGATAGTGAGGCAGATTTTGATCGACCTCACCAAGCATGGACTCTTGTTTCGAGGGCAGATTTCAGAGCGACTCAGGACCAGGGGCATATTTGAAACCAAGTTCCTGTCTCAGATTGAAAGGTAATGACTCTGCTCATGTGTCATCCTCTCGGGCTCATGTGAACGCCAGTCTTTCTGGATCCTAGAGTGGGACTGTGGTCAAAGGTGGTGAGAGAGCAGGGAACTGTGCCTCTGGCTTTAGGATTGAAAGAGTCAACACAGAGTTCTTTAAGAGCCACCTCTCCTCTAGTCGCCTCTGATGGTTTTTTTTTTTTTTTTAAGAAATGCATAACAATAATGACAAAAATAACTTATGGTTCTTTATAAACTCATTGATTGCAGGATCAGAGATCCAGGGCTGGCAGGAAACTTAGAAGTCATAGAGTCTAATCGCCTCTTTTAAAGATGGAGAAAATGAGGCACAGAGAGCTTCAGTGACTTGGACAGGGTCACACAGCTAGTACCTAAGTGTCTGAGGCAGGATTTGAACCCAGGTGTTCTGACTCCAAACCCAGCACTTTATGCACTGTGTCATGCAGTCTCAAAATGACCACAAGAGGTCACCTTTCAACATGAATGGTTTAATCAAATTGTTCTCCAAATACTAACTTGGATCAGTTGCTCTGGATAATGGGTTGGAAGTGACATGGAGAAGAAATTTGGGGGGGCGAAGGGTAGGGAAGACCTGGATGGGGCCACAGAAAAAGGCCCTGGAGCATCCAGAGGGCAGCATGAGGATCCTGGACACTTGGAGGCTGGGGAGAGGCAGGATGTGGAAGAGAGGAATACCCATAGGACCCAACATTTGTAGAGTGCCTGGCAGTTTACAAATGGCTGTGTATACATTTTCTCATTCAGCTCTGTGAGATAGAGACTGGAAATATTGACCTTATTCAAAGTATGGTGTTTTGGAAAGAGCTTTGGACTTGACATCTGAAGATCTGTGTTCCAATTCCAATTGTGCTTGGTCAGTTACATCCAAGCCATCTGTAAAGGACAAGGATGGGGACTGGACTTGTGATTTAATAGCTATAGGGAACTCCCAGGGATGATAAGCCTTCCCTGGGCCTCAGCTTCCTCATCTATCAATCGAAGGGATTGGACTACATGGTTTCTTTCTAAGGCCTCAAGAGCAGGAAGTGACCTGAGAGATTGTCTCATTCAATCCCTTTGTTTTATGGAGTCTTTAGAGTAGTGACATAACATGTCCAAGTAACCCCTCTGGCTCCCCTTTGGTACTCCGTAATCCATACAGACTTCTTCTGGGGGCAAGGAAGCCACAATGTCCCTCTGGTGCTGCTGGAATGGTCTTCCATGTTCTAATCACATACTCTGATAGACCTGGGATCTCAGCCAGGCACAGAGCTCCCAAACCATGGGTCCCTGCCCATCATGGGCAGCTCTTGTCCATGGCATCCCCTAAATTCAACACAAGGGAGGGAGGATGCTTCCTCACTCATCTAACCCAATACCAATACCACCAGAAGGCTTTTCAGACTAATGCTGAAGGCGACACATCTGTTTTCAGAGAGCTCGACTCCTCCTGTGTGGGAGGCATGTCTAATGGGAAGGAAGGCTGCTTTCATCTATGTTTGATTTCAAGAGTCCTGCCGTGTAGGAGATCAAAGGAAGGAACCTACTTCTCTCCCAGTTCTGCTGAAGAGACTGGAGGCATTAAGTCAGCCAAACGAGCATTAATCTCTAATCAGGCAACCTTGGCTCTGCTTCTCTTCTCTCAGGGGCTTAGTTGGCTCATATATAAAATAAAGGGGTTCAACTGGAAGTTCTCTAAGGGGCCTTCTAGCCTGGTAACATAAGAGCACTAGACTTACAATCACAGAAACCTGAGTTCAAATCCAGACTCAGACACACTAGCTGTGTGACCCTGGGCAAGTCACTTAACCTCTGCCTCAGTTCCCTCATCTGTAAAATGGGAATAATAATAGCCCTGCCTCCAGGGCTGTTGAGGGTCAAATGAGTTAGAATATATACAGTGTTTCGTGAATCTCAAAACACCATATAATTATAATTACCAGTCCTCAGTCAACCTCCCTAAATTTTGGAAGATATTGTCCCATGTGATATCCTCCCTGTTCCCTAAATATCACCCTGCTCAGAGTCTGGTGATACAATTAAAATTCAATAAACACTTAATAAGCATCTACTCTGTAGGCGCTGTCATAGGTGCTAATACAAAGATGAAAAAAATGACCCAGTCCTTTTCCTTATGGAGATAGCCTAATGGCAAGAGAGTTACGCACAAGAGCAGGAGAGAGCTGGGCTCAGATCTTGCTTGTGACAGCCCCTGGGCAGCCTTCTCGTCTCTGAGCTTCAGTTTCCTCATTGGGAAAAAATGGAGGATAACACTTGGATCATCCACCTCCAGGGTGACTGTGAACTCCAAATGAGGTGATTGATGATGGATGCTGCCACAGAAAAGTCAGTGTTCCGTTACATGCAGGACTGCCAGGAGGGTATGGCATGTAAGTGTATTGCAAGGGAAAGAATAATAAAAATCATAATTGCTAGCATTTACATAGGTCTTCAAGGTTTGCAAAGCACTTTACAGATAGTATCTCATTTGATCCTTACAACAACCCTGGGAGGTAGGTGCTACTATCTCCATTTTACAGATGAAGAAACTAAGGCAGACAGAGGTTAAGGGACTTGCACAGGGTCACACAGCTATTAAGTATGTGAGGCTGGATTTTAAGTTAGGTCTTCTTTACCCTAGAGCAGTGGTTCTCAACCTTCCTAATGTCGCGACCCCTTAATACTCATATGTGGGCATATCTGCATGTGGGCGGACCTACCTGGAGACGGATAGAGGAGTGCAGTGTCTTGGTTCCTAAGACCATTGGAAATATGTGTTTTCTCATGGTCTTAGGTGACCCTTGTGACCCCTGTGAAAGGGTCCTTTGACCCCCAAAGGGGTTGCAGCCCACAGGTTAAAAACCGCTGCTCTAGATCCAATACTCTGTGCACTGTGGCACTACCTAGCTGCCTCAAAGGAGGGTCCAGACAAGATACCCTCAGAAAATTTGAGGAAAAAGAAAACCTGTTTAGCCCTCCATAGAGATATCAGGAAAGGTTTCATAAAGTTGTTGAGATCTGAACTAATCCATGAGTCTTAAAGTGAAGAGGGATTAACACACACACACATATTATAAACACAGCTGTATAAATATATAAATATTTATATTTATATAAACATATATAGTATGTAATTATTATGTAATTTATTATATTACTACAACATATTAAATCTATAAAATTATGTTAAAATAATTTATATTATTTTTATTGATTTCTTTTATTTCTACGTCACTGTCATTTTCTACCCCCATTCAGCAGGTTGAACCCTCTCTTTGTGACAAATTAAAAAAGCAAGCAAAAACTCACAGTGCAGAAATAAGGTCTGACAGCTTCTATGATATTCTCTCCAAGTTGTCTGACACCTTTCTCTGCTCTGAATAGGGTGATAAGGTTCATTCTCTTTTATCCAGATCCTTTGTTGTTTTCCCCCCCTATTACTCAGAGTTTCGACTTCCTTGTAGTGATCTTCAAATTTACCTTGTGGTAGTCATAGTGTAAATTGTTCTCTTGGCTCTACTTGCTTCACTTTGCATCAGTTTATACAAATCTTCCTGTTTCTCTGAATTCCTCATTCCTCCATAGAGACAGAAAAGTTGGGAGGAAGTGATAAGTTTGGGGGTGGAAGGTGAGTTGAGTTGGACATGCCCTCAGGACATCCAAAAGGCCATTCCCAACACTTGGAAAGGTTGACCTGGAGCTCAGGGCTGGAAATAAAGATTTGAGAGTCATTGGCATAGAAAGGATGGTGGAACCCAAGGGAACAGAGAAGATAACCAAAAGGCAGCGTGTGAAAAGAGAAGAGGAGAGGGCCTAGGACAGAACCTTGAGGGATCCCTGATATACTTTGAGGACAGAAGGAAGATAATAGATGGGAAAAGAAGGCTGAGAAGGAGTAGTCAGAGGGTCAGAGGAAGACCAGGAGAGGGTGTTGTCATCAAAGCCTAGGGCAAAGTGAGCAGTCAGGAGAAGAATGGGTGACATTGTCAGAAGGTACCGAAAGGTTAAGGATGTTAAGAACTGAGAAGTTGTCTTTTGACTGAATAATTGAGGTAAATGGTGGCCTCTGACATAGTAGCTTCATTCCAGGGGGAGCCAGAATTCAGGCCACAAGGGGCTGAGAAGTGGGTGGGTGGTGAGGCCATAATGTCAGTGAGTGAAGCTGATTGATGACAGAATGATTGTTACTGTTTGTCCCTCATTCTCGAAAAGTTCCATGACATCAGGGAGATGATACCGTGAAACGCAAGTGAATTAAATTTAAGTGAGGGAGGGCTGTGCAAAGTCACCAGCCTCACTCTGTCTTCCAGAGTCATCTGGGTCCAGTGGCAAGATATAGATCAGGACAACTAAAGATGGCCTGGGATGCAGTGGGAGACCTTGGCCTTTTTTTCCAGTGAAAGAGAGGAAAGATATAAAGTAATTGCTTGAAGGGAGGGAGTCAGGGCTCTCCTGCTTTTCCTTCTCTGAATCTAATTCAGATGATGGGCTGGGTCTAAAGGGCAACCTATTGCCATGGCTGGAAATTTGTCTTTGTGAACTTAGATGTAATCATCTGATGTTCCCGTAGGATGGGATTCATTTATTCATCCAACAGACACTATGCTGGTGCTGTCTGGAATACAAGGAAGTTTCTGCCTTTAAGGAGTTTACCATTGAGTTGGAAATATATGAGAGAGAGCAAGCAAGCTTTTCTCTGGCTCATTGTTCCCACCCTGGAATAGAAGTCCAGGCCAAGTCAACTCCCTTGGATTTAATGTCTCTGCTGATGCTTCTCAAATCTACCTGTCCTGCCCCAGTCTCTCTGCTGATCTCCAGTCTCACATTCCTACCTTTCTTTCAGAAATCTTAAACTGGATGTCCAGTAGACATCTTAAGTCAATATGTCCAAAAGCAGAGCTCAATATCTTTCCCCCCTAGACAGACCACCCTCTCATGGGGACCAAAGGACCATCCAGGAGCCTCTAACTGTGTATAACTTTGAGCAAAGGACTAGAGCACGTGTTCCTAAAAGGGGTCAACTCCATGGGAGCAGTCTTAACTCCAAAGGAAGCACCCCCGTGTCAGTAGATTGGTGGCTCCTGGTGACCACATTACATGGAAAATAAGGAAGTTGCAGTGGCAGATTTTCTGACTCTTAACAGTCTGGGAATCTCATATAGACAAATTGAACAGCTTAGACATGATGGGTTCTTTAGGCAGTGGTTGGAGTGTTTCGTCTTCTCCCAGGTCTTAAACTCAGAGCAGAAGGAGACTCCTTTTTCATCAGATTCTTTTCTTTGGCTGTGACCTGTTCTAGTGATGGGCTGGCCCTCCTCCAGGTCCGGAGAATCCTGCAGCAGCTGGGCCTGGACAGCACCTGTGAAGACAGCATTGTGGTGAAGGAGGTATGCGGGGCTGTCTCCCGGCGAGCAGCCCAGCTCTGCGGAGCAGGCCTGGCTGCCATTGTGGAGAAGAGACGGGAAGACCGGAACCTTGAGCATCTAAAAATCACAGTTGGCGTGGATGGGACACTCTACAAGCTGCACCCTCAGTGAGTATCCTGAGAGGCTTAGTCACAGTGTCAGGAACACAGTAGGTGCTTCATAAATACTTCCTGACTTGCCCAGTGTAGGGGAAGAGATATGGATTGGAAGCCAGGAGACCTGGAGATGAAATCCTGGCCTTTCTGTTGATCACTCAGTTAACAATCATTTATTAAGTGCCTATTATGTACCAAGCACATGGTAGGAGGACAAAGACAAATATGAAAGTGTCTGCCCTCAAGATGCTTACGCTCTGTCTGAGGAGACCAAACATACACATAAATGAGCACTCAAAATAAACACAGAACAGTATACTGACCAGCTTTATCACCTCTCCAAGCTTCATCACTCATCTCTAAAACAGGAAGACTAATAATAATAGCAGCAATTTACATTTCTATAGCATGGTGAGCTTTCTTCCAACACCACCATACGTGGCTGCAAACCATGACACGTAGGAGTCCTTGGGCTCTCCAAAGCCATGCCAATGGAAGGCAAGCATGGGCAAGTTCTACCAGGCTATGAGGGCTTTGAGAACAGGTCCAGTGATGATCCTCATGTCTCTTGTTCCAATGCCTGCCCAGCCATGACATGTAGGGGTCCTTGGGCTCTTCAAAGCTATGCCAATGGAAGGCAAGTGTGGGCAGGTTCTACCAGGCTATGAGGGCTTTGAGAACAGGTCCAGTGATGGTCCTCATGTCTCTTGTTCCAACACCTGCCCAACCAATAACAAAGGGTGACATGCATACGGTGCTTAATGGTTTGAAAAGCGCCTAAGCTCAGAGGGTCAGAATTGACCCAGGTTGGCTATAGAATGAGAAATTTTATTAACCTCAGCAACCCTCAATGACTGTCATTTTGCAGTGGTGGAAGGGGGCCAAGGGAAGCATCGTGGTACATTGGGAGTACCTGAGTTCACATTTTGCATCTGATGCTTACCATCTCGGTAAAGCTCAACCCTGCTGGGCCTTAGTTATGCCAAATGGGTATAGTATCTTTAAAAATGTCAATTATGAAAATGATTTAAAATTTATAAAAATAAATACAGACAGACATAATTATGAGGCGTGGCTAGGTGGTGCAATGGATAGAGTGTCAGGCCTAAAGTCAGGAAGACTTATCTTCCTGAGTTCAAATCTGTTTGCAGACATTTACCAGCAGTGTGACCCTGGGCATTTTACCCCCTTTGCCTCAGTTTCCTCATCTGTAAAATGAGCTGGAGAAGGAAATGGTAATCCACTCCAGGATCTTTGCCCTAATAAGGTCACAGAAAATCAGACATGATTGAAAAATGACAGGAAAACATCAAACTTTTCCTAATTTCGTGTTCTGGATATTTAAAATATAAAATACCGTGATGTGATTTTTGTTTTTCCTATACAAATTGTTGAAGCAGAGCCGATAGCTCATATTGGCGGCTTAAGAAGAGGCCGGATTTTCTATTCCATTCCCTCTTCCCCCCTCTCAAGCATATGTCAGCACCTCAGTGTCAGCACCTCAGACAACATACTAAATCTAATCTAAGTTATGGAAAGCTCCCCATAGGCATTGATGAAAGGAGGCTCCACACTGGGAATTCTTAATACCTTTGAAATAACAGGACTAAACCAAATTAAAAATCGAATCTTATTATAGGCCTGGTGAGAGACTGCATATCTGTTGTCCTAAGACTAGCTTAGATGAGTTCAGAGAGACTCAGCACCACGCTGATCAAAGTGGGAAGAATTTTTCAGCCATGACAATTCTTAGAAACTGTATTATTATTATTACTGTTGTATTACCATCTTACAGGTATGTAGCACTTTAATGTTTGCAAAGCTCTTTAAACACATTCTCTCATTTGATCCTAACAACAACCTTGTGGAACAGGTGTTATTATTAATCCCATTTGACAGATGGGGAAACCAAGTCTGAGAGGGGTGAGGGGACATGCACAGCATTTGCAATAACCCAAGATCTTTAAACCTGAATCTTTGACTCTGACCGATGTCCTTTCATTCCATAGACTCACCTGGTATCTCCAACATCCTGAAAGGGCATTTCAAAGAGCCTTGCCACAGGGGCAAGCTGCTGGTGCTTAGGCAGGGAAGTCATTCACAAACCAGATTCTTGAGTGAGAAAGGGAAGACCTCTGCCCAGCTCTTATGTTATCTCCCTTTGCAATTTTCTGTAGCTTTTCTCGGATCTTGCGGGAAACGGTGAAAGAGCTGGCACCTCAGTGCGACGTGACATTCATGCTTTCTGAAGATGGGAGTGGAAAGGGGGCCGCCCTTATCACAGCTGTGGCCAAGAGACTGCATCTGAAGAAGGACCACTGAGAACTGAGAGGAGGAACAGCTGAGGGTCAACTGGGATCTAGGGCTTAGGTCTTTTGCCAGCCTCCTTCCCTAAGCTGAGTACAGACCAATGGGTCTAAGCTACTCTTTTGGGGCAATAGAGGGAGCCCAGGGGGCCTGGGCTACTTGTCTTGGTCTTGACATGGCCCAAAGAAAAATCTATGGGCGTTATAAGGATTAGAGGTGTCAAGGAGTAGGTAACTAGTGTTAGCTCTCTGTGGGACACCCTGGAGCAGAGTGTTCCTGGGGTGAGGCTTTACCCAATTTAGTGGGTGCTAGAAACCCTTGTAATCCTTCTATAGCTTAGAACCAACAGATCTTAAGGCTGATAAAACCTGAAGAAATTAGGTGATTCAAAGCTGTTTCACGCTGCTTTCTTTAGCTGAGCTTTGTCTCATTCCAGGCACGCGCATGCACACACACACACACACACTGAGACACACACACACACACACTGACACACACTGAGACACACACACAGACACACAGACACACAGACACACACACACACACACACACACACGACAAATTGTAGTTCTGTCTGGGAGTTTCATCCCCCCCACACAGCCCTTTGCCACAGGCCACCTCAGAAATCTTTCAGTGAGTAATCTCATCAGGCCAGCTCCCAAACCCTAAGGCAGCTTCCTTCCTGATAGATGTGAGCTTAATACTTGGATGACTTGAATTTATGGTAAACTTCTCCATGTAGATGATGAAGAACTGCTCCCTTGCCCCAAGATCCTAGAGTTACAACAGTAAATTTTGTCCCCTCCTTGTTAAGAGAAACAAATATCTTAAAATCTTTTTGTTCTTTGTTATGGTGACCTTGACAAAACCCAGCAAATAGGAACATTTCTCTATACAAAGAAGAACAAAGAGGATTGTATATGCAACCACTACTCCTGTTGTATGCAGCTCAGCTTTTAAAAATCAAATAATAAATTTAACATGTTAGTTTCAAAGAAGTCCTGATTGTGTCTGCCTCTGACTTCCTTTTGATCACTCCTGTGCATTTTTAAATGCCTAATCAATGCTTTTCTTTCCTTCTTTTTTTTTTTTGGCAACAGAATCACTAACCCCTCCAACACACACCCACACACTTAAAAAAAAAAAGTCTTCCTGTGTAACAAACTTCTATACTTAAGCAAAACAAATTCCTGTATTGGTCACGTACAAAACTGCATGTCACATTCTGCACTCTGACTCCTTTGCCTTTCTTTCAGGAAATGGCTAATATGCTTTATTATTAGCCCATTATTGGAGTTATGGTTGATCATTTCATTGATGAGAGTTCTCAAGTCTTTCAGAGGTGGTTTTCTTTCTACTGTTATAATCCTTGTATAGATTGTTCTCCTGGTTATGCTCACTTCACTATGCATCTGTTCATAGGATTCTTCCCAGGTTTCTCTGAATTCATCTCTTTCCTCATTGCTTGTAGCACAATAATATGCCATCATATTCATATGTGATCATCTGTTCAGTCATTTCCCAGTTAATGTCAATCAGTCAACAAGCATTTATTAGCAGAGACAATATTCAAGCCCAAGTCTTCTTTCTGCAAATCCACACTATTTTTATTCTCCCATAAATATTTCTAGTCAGTAATAAAAAGTCAATCCATCAACATGCATTTATTAGTAAGCATCCACTATGTGCCAAGTATTGTGCTAGCTCCTAGGGATAGAAAGAAAGGCAAAACCTAATAGTAATAATAATAATAATAATAATAATAATAATGGAATAGCAGAGGGAAGGTCCTAGCAACTGCAGGAAAGGCCTCCTGCAGAGATGGGATCTGAGCTGAGTCTTGACAGAAGCCAGGGAATGAAGACTGAGGAGGTAGGGGTGGGGGGAGGTATTCCAGGCAATGGGGCATGGCCAATGCAAAGTCAAAGGGTCGGGAAATGGGAGGTCAGGAAGGCAGAACATCCAAGAGGCCATGAAACCAGGGTTACTAGATTGTAGAGGATGAAGAGGGGAGGAAGGTATAAGAAGGGAAGGAAAAGGAAAGGGAAGGGATGGAGAAGGAAGGGAAGAAAAAAGTGAATGTTTCAGGAGAATATCAAAGATTTCTGAAATAAATTAGAGCTCAAATTATAGATTCTTTGTCCTTCCACAAAATCTGGTCAAATAAAAAAAAATGAGGGGCAAAGACCTTCATGCGTCTCTTTTGAGAAACTGTGGTGCTTTTCTTTTGCTTGTGTGTATATGTATTTTTAAAAATCTGTTTAGTTGGGGGAGGGGGCAGCAAGCAATAGCCCCCACATGCTTTGAATGTGAACCTTGTGCTTTTGCTGGAATTTGGTTGGAAGAAATAGACTCCTGGGTCTATAGAAGGGTGTCTGTTTCTTACCTTGTCCATGGTCGATTCTTTTGTTATTCAGGAGTGTTCTATATGTGAAATATGATCGGTTGTTATATGGAATTTCTCACAAATCATTGCGTAAGGTATTGCTGCTCAGCCTCAGTGCCCTTCTGCATGACATCTCTGCATTTTTAATAGCCACCTCTAGCAGCGCACAGAATAGAAGATGATGCTGATGCAATAAAAGACCTTAAAGCTAGCTGAAAGCTTCTCCATTTGCCAGGTAAACAGTAGAGACTTGGCAATTGAAGAAGCTTTCAACCAGCTTAAAATACTTTATTGTATTTATTATTTATTTGGTGAAAGAATCAGATTCAAAAAGATCTCCATAGGCTAGGGTATTGAATGTACTGCTGAGACAAAAATTTAACTGGGAAAAATGTAAAATCTTATTCTTTGGCGAAAAAAAAAGTAAATCAACTTCCCAAGTGTAAGATGACTAGATAGTTCATTTGAAAAAGATCTAGGGGTTTTAGTGGGTCACAAGCTCAACATGAGTCCAAACTGTGATATGGAAGCTGGGAAAGGTTGTCAGGCAGCAAGAATTTAAGTGTTTACTGCACACCAGGCATTATGTCTGAATCTTTGAAACTTTGGACCATAGCACACCAATACTGTCCATGGAGTTTTCTCAGCAAATATGCTGGAGTGGTTTGCCATTTCCTTTTCCAGTAGATTAAGGCAAGCAAAGGTTAAGGGACCTGCTAGTCTGGAGAGATAAAAACACAGCTGGGAGGAGAATGAATCATGGGCAGGCCTGTCTCTGTCCCCAGAGTGGAGGCTCCAAGAAGGAACCCACCAATGGGAGAAAGGGATGAGTGGAAAGATGTTACAGAGTGAGAAGGCTGCCAAATCATGGTGGCCAAGTCTTGAAGAGTTAGAAATATGACCAGAAGGGGAAATGTTGGAGCTCATGCAATCTTAGAAATGTATACTCTCCAGGACCAAAGATGGGGCAGTCTCACTGTTTTCAGGCCTGGTCCAACTACACCTGGACTGTTGTGTTCTGCCCCTGACCCCCATTTTAGGAAAAGCCTTGAGAAACTGGAGAAGATGGTGAAGGGTCTATTTCAGGTTGTTTAAAGAAGTGGGCATGTTTTGCCTAGATCAGATTCAGTGGGGCCATGATATGAAAGAGGTGAAAGGCTGTTTCATGGAGGATCAGTTGGGCTTTTCAGGGCCTCAGGGGGGCAGAAGGAGGAGTGATGGAGTGAAGGTGGGGAAGAGATATGTTGCAGATCTAGGCTTGAGTTAAGGAAGAACTGTCTTAACAGTTTGAGTTGTCCTAAAACAGACTCAAACTCAGGTCTTCTGACTCCAAATCCAGGGTGTTTTCCACTCTGAGTCTCTGTTTCGCAAGCATCTTCTACTTGAGCGGACCTTCCAGGGATGCTATTCACTCTACCATACAGCCTTTCTTTCTAGCTTTGGCTAAGTCACTTTCTCTCTCTGGGCCTCAGTTTCCTCACCAAGGTCATCTCCCATTGCAGATCCCTTGATTTCTGGTCTTTGAGAAAGTGGGCAAGGAAGTATTTCTTCTACTGTACCATTGTGTCTAAGCCACACTACTGTTGGCTTTTACTGGTCAGGTCTCCTCCAACTCCAAGTCTGGCACGTAGTAGGTGCCTAGTAAATGCTTCTTTGATTGACCAGTAACTTTCAGTCCTGTGCTTCTGCCACTGCCCCATGCTGTTCCCCCTGTCTTGGTTATCTTTCCCAGTCCTTTTGCTCCCCATAAACCACTTCAGCTTCCCTGAGTGTACCAAAGCTATGTTTCTCATAGCTAGCTACAACAGCTCAGGAAAGCTGATTGCTAAATGTTCATTGTGAGCATTTATACCTTTAAAATCAGCAAATGCCACAGATCAGGGCTTCACTTATTATTTGGCTGATTTTCTCAATTTGAGAAAGTGATGGGGAAATTTTCAATAATGCAGATTAAAAGTAAAAGTGCATTATATTTTCAGAGAGTCGATTGTTAAAAGCTACCACTTCTCTGTTTCTTCTCTCCCAATCCTCTTTGCAGAAGGACATGAGTAAAGACTTTACCAAATTCTCCTACCATCTTGTGTGTCTCTCCACATATGATCATGATCAGAGCTTTAAACTTGGAGAGGGGACCTTAGAAGTCCAAATGATTGACATCACACTGTCATTCTACAGGTAAGGAAATTGAGGTCTAGGGAGGGTCAGGGACTCAGTGAAGGTCACCCAGGTAGTAAGTACTGGCACAGCCCCTCGTCCAACATCCTTGCCACTAGACCAAGCTGAGTTTGTGAGATGTCAATGGGACTGGGCTTCCAAGGAACCCTGGTGAAGGCTCAAAAGCCAGAGTTGTCCAGGCAACCTTGTCACATTCCACCTGATTCATGGCGTCATAGGATTCTGGGCCTGGAAGGGAACTTGAAAGATCATTAGTGTCTAGGTCATCAAGACACCCACCCCTGCACCATCTAGGGGAGATGGTGTCTACCTTAGTTCTAGATACCGCTGGGGGAAAAGAAGCTACAACCACCTTAGGTAACCTCTTCTTATGCTTAAGTGGCCTCTAATGTTTGGAAGTGTGTCTTTTGAACTAACCTCCCTTGCCTGAGAAATGGTTTGTGTTTCTTCTTAGCCTTAATCTAGTGCATAGATGGATGGATGGATGGATAGGTAGGTAGACAGATAATTTATTAAATGCTTACTTGGTGCCAACCTCTGTGATAAGCACTGGGGATAAAAATACAAGCAATGCCATGTCTGCCCTCAAGGCACTTACATCCTAACACAGCAGTTCTCAACCTGTGGGTTATGTTCAATTTGTAACAATGAAAATACATCCTGCATATCAGATATTTACATTACGATTCATAACAGCAGCAAAATTACAGTTATGAAGTAGCAATGAAAATAATTTTATGGTTGGGGGTCACCACAATATGAGGAACTGTATTAAAGGGTTGCAGCATTAGGAAAGTTGAGAACCACTATGGACCTAACAGAAGAAGAAAACCCATAAAAAGGAGCTGGAAATGAGTTAGGGGATAGGGAGTACCAGAGGAGGGAAGGAAAGGGGATGCAATTTAGCAGATGATGAGAAAGAGATGGAAGGAGAGATTCCAACTGAGTGAGGTCCTTTCTAAAATAGTGGAACCAAGGAGGAAGCCACCAATGAGGAGAAGGGGGTTCTGGGGTAAAGGCTTCCCACAGTGGCAAGAAGAAGGTGAGAACTGGTGAGTACTGACTTGGCTGGTTCTTTTCCAGTGATAATAACCTTAGGGTTGTTTTTTTTTTTAAAGCTTTCTTCATGGGTTATCTTTGTTGATGCTTCTATCATCTTCACATGTCCTTGATTGAGTTTTCTCAGCCAAACTGGGCACATTAATTGAGTGAAGGGTCTGTCTCCTGAAGTACCTATGACTAATGTTTCCTTCTGATATCCAAATCATCCCCCCAAGAAACCATATTTTGTAGGTGATCTGGTCAGCTCGTGGGATGCCATGGAGCCTTATTTTCTCAATTTAAGAATTTAGAGTAATGAACTCCCCAGAAACGTGGGGCAGCACAGCATAACAGAAAGAATCCTATGTCTGGAGACAGAAGATTGTGGCATGTATGACCTTGGGCAACTCATTTGCCTTTCCCCGTGTTAACGTCTTCTGTCAAATGAGCAGGTTGGACTATCCCTTCCAGCTCTAGATCTCACCAGCCTCTGAACTGGATTTGTTATCCAGATTCTGTTACTTGCTGCCTGTATGACCTTGGTCGGGTAAATCATTCAACTTCCAATTTCTCCCCTGGAAGTTGAGGTCAGTGAGAATATTTGCCCTGTTCATAGAATAGGGCACCTGTGCTGAGCCTCAAAGCTCATGAGGTTGCCATGAGGAGTCAAGAAATGAATGCCACCTCTGTGTCATGTTAATAATATCATTTTTCTGTTGTACTTTGGAAAGACAACTGAGTTTAGAGCCAAGGGACCTCGGTTCAAACCCAACCTCCTCGCTTACTACTGGTGGGACTTTAAGCAAGTCATTTAACCTCCTTGGGGCCTCCGTTACTTTAATTGTAAAATGAGGGGATTGGGTCATACTTATTTTATGTGGACATATACACACACATATACAAATGTGTATATATACACAAAGATATATATGACACATATGTAAAAAGAAAGATAGATAAAGAGGTAGATAAAGAGGTATAATACTTGTCTTCCCTGTTAGAATGTAGACTCCTTGAAAGGAGTAATTCTTTCACTCTCCATCCTTGTATTCCCAGTTTACTAAAAAGGCTTGTTGATGGTTTGATGATTTCACTTAATGGTGTCAAGGCTCTTTCTAGCTTTAGGTCTCTGATCCATGATATAGGAAAACCCATTGTCACCTGTAAAATCCTGGCAGATGTGAGGTGGTGGAACTATTTCATAGATGAACTACAAAGAGGGATTTTCCCAGGTGGCTTTTTCCATGACTACTTTTTTTTTTTTTAAAGTTTTTATTGATGTCTTCTGTTTCTGGCATCAACATAGTTTTGTCTAGCACCTTTCCCCTTCCCTCTTTCAGTGAGCCGTCGAATATAACAAAGAGTATCTTTTTTAAGAACCCCCCCCAAAAAAAAGGAAAGGAAAAGAAAAAGGAAAAAAGAAATCAGCCCAATCTATCAATATATTGAAAAAGTCCAAAAGCAATACCTAGGGACTTCTTGCCTCCAAGACAACAGGGGTTGGGAGAATTCTTTCATATTTCTTTAGTAGAATCCCTCTGGATCTTTTGTTATATTTGCTTTGGAGTTTTTGGTGTAAAGTTGTTCTTCCCATTAAAATTTTTATAGTCATTGTGTATATCATATCTTGGTTTGCTCACTTCATTCTGCAACAATTCATATAGATCTTTTGCTATTTCTCTGTATTCATCACACAAATCATTTCTTATAGCATAACAATAATCTGTTACAGTCACGTACCAGGATTTGTTTAGCCATTCCCTATTCCACGGGCCTCTATGTTGTTTCCTTTTTTATTTTTTGCTGTCCCAAGAAGTGCTGCTATAAATATTTTGGTGTAAATTATGGAGAGTTTCTTTTCATCAATGATTGGAAAGTGCATTGGAGTACAAAGGAAATTGACATTTTAGTCTCCCCCTCTTCTTTTTACATAATTCCAAATTGCTTTCAAAATGGTTGTACCACTTCACAGCTCCACTACCAATGTTCTAATGTCTAACTTCCCATAACCCTTCCAAGATTTACTGTTGCCATTTGCTGCTGTCTTTGCCAATTTTCAGGGTTAAGAATACATATCCTACTCATAACTGTGAAAGACAAATGATCTGTTTCTCTTCTAATTTTTAATGATTAATATTAAGGTCATGTATCCATTTAGAATGTATTGCAGAATTTGATGTAAGATATTGGTTCCATGACTACTTCTAACTGAAAGAAACCAAGTTTCCTTTAGAATAGAGCTGCCATTTATTTTGGGCAATATTTCATCCCAGGATGGTCAACCAAGGACCTCTAAACCATTAAATATGAGGACCAGTAGAAGGAACTGAAAGTCTTTAACCTAGAGAAGAAATGACTTAGAGTCTTAGAGAGAGGAGGCATGATAGCATGGAAGAGGGACTAGAATTGTCTTTCTTGGTTCCAGATGGCAGAAATGGGTGGAAGTTGTAATGGGTGGCAAGAGCAAAGGAGGCGAAATTGGGGTTGTAGTAAAGAAAAGTTTCCTGATCAGTGAGAGCTATCACCAAATAACATGTCCTACCTAGGAGAGGAGTGGGTTCTCCCTCACTGGAGATCTTCAGTAGAATCTGTATGACCACTTGTTGGAGAGAGTTTAGAGATGCTTCCTGTCTTTCTACAGATTGGATCTAAGGTCTCCTTCAGCCAGTCCTCCCTCCCTCTTCATTCTTCCTCCTTGTTTCTGGGGCATTCAAGTCTCCAGAAGCTAACCTCACTTAGTGGATAGTTGACTGCCTGTTTAAGAGTAAGAATAGCTCTTATTTCTCTAGTGCTGTGAGCTTCCCCCATAACCACCTCAAATACCTATAAAATATGACTCTAAAGAAATTTTAGAACTCCAGAACCCATAAAAGTACAGAGAAACAAAGTTCCCATTGAAGGCAGCCCGGCAGGTGGACGGGAAGGGCTCATCACAGCATGCTGGGAGCTGAGACCAGTCAGCCCCAGGGCAGCCAGGACAAGTGGTGGCTGGAGCATTCAGGAGAGTGGATCACCAGCAGCTGTGGCATTTTCCAGAATTATCAACCCATAAGAGCCAAGGACAAAGGGAAAGGTTAGTGGAACTTGGCTAAATTTGGGGGAGAGGGTAAATTTGGGGGAAAGGGTCTGGCCAAACTGCCTCCAGAGCTAGAAGCAGTCTGAAGTGGTGGCCCTGCAGCTGCCTCCACATGGCTGCTTCAGAGCTCCCAGCCTGCAGATTTCAGGGGGGCCAAGCAATCATTCAGAACCTAAGGGCTCTTGCCTTAAGCTGCCTGGATTGGGATCATGATCTTGGATGGTGGTCCTGAGGTATGTGACTAATGAGCCAAAGCTGGTGGGGGCTGCAGAGACAGTGGCCTCCTAATAGCTCCGGCAGCTGTGAAAACCCCAGCGATTTGGCACAAAGCTCTCTCCTCTGGAAGCAGAGTTCCACAGAGCTAAAAAGTCAAGTAATTGACTGGCAACATGAGCAGGCACAGGAAGCAAAGTAAACACAGCAACCCAACTTTAGATTCCTTTTTTGGGGACAAAAAGGATCAAAGCATGGAACAGGAGGAAGACAACACAGTCAGAACTCCCGCACCAAAAGCTTCCAAAAAAAATGTAAAGTTATTACAGGCCATAGAGGAGCTTAAGAAGGATTTTGAAAACCAAATAAGAGAAGTGGAGGAAAAATTGGGAAGAGAAATGAGAATGATGCAAGAAAATCATGAAAAGAGAGTCAACAACCTGACTGAAGAAAATAATACCTTAGGAATGGTTAGGTGGCTCAGTGAATAGAGCACCAGCCCTGGAGTCAGGAGGACCTGAGTTCAAATCCAGCCTCAGACACTTAACACAAAAACTAGCTGTGTGAACTTGGGCAAGTCACTTAACCCCAATTACCCTACCTTCCCCCCTCCAAAAAAAAGGCAAAAAAAAACACTTTAAAAAATAGACTAACTCAAATGGCAAAAGAGGCCCAAAAAGCCAATGAGGAGAAGAATAACTTAAAAAGCCGAATTTGCTAGATAGAAAAAGAATCTCAAAAGCTTTCTGAAGAGAATAATTCCTTCATTTCTCTAGTGCTTTAGGCTATTTTTTCTTCTAATTTAAATTTTTTTATTATGAATATAAGAATCATCAGCAAACATGAATATTTTGGTGTGCAATGAGCAAAAAAGAACTTAAGAAATCCTGAACTCCTATCATGTTCGTTTGTTTTTTTAAAGTTTAACATTTAGCATGGAAGTAACAAAATTGTCCTCTTTATAGCCCTTCTAAAACATTTGTTTTATTCTATTAATTTTAAATGTTCTATTGATGTTCTTTAATTTTTTCTTTTAAAATCTCTTACCACTCCCCACTAACTCTTCCCCTAGCTCCAGTAAGAAGCTCTTCCTTATAACTAGCAAGCATAATTAATCAAAACAATTCACACACTGGTCACATCTGAAAATGCTACTTCTCATTCTGTGCCTCTATTCCACCATCTCTGTACCAAGAAGTGGAAAGCATGCTCTGTCATTAGTCATGACTGATCAAATTCAAAATTATTTTCCTTTACATTCTTATGCTCATTGTCTCTTGGTTCTATTTGTCTCATTCTGTATCACTTAATATAAGGCTTCCCATGTTTCTCTGAATGGCCATACTTGTTATTCTTTATGGAGTAGTAATATTTCATTACATTAATGTACCAATTTGTTTGGCTCTTCCCCAATTGATGGTTACTCATTTTTTCCCAATGCTTTTTTTCAAAGAAAAGAGTATATATATATATATATGTATATGCATATGTATATATATGTATATGTATATATGTATATATTTATATGTATGTGTATACACACATATACACATTTTGTACACATGGTTCTCTTTATCATGTTTGGCCTTTTTGGGATGTTATACCTAGTAAAACTATTGCTGGGTTAAAGGGTATGCACAGTTTGTTAATTTTCTAGGCATAGTTTAACATCGTTCTCCAGAATGACAAAACCAATTTACAGATCCAACAGTGAATCTATGTGCCTGTTTGCTTACAGCCCCTCCAGCATTTGTCATTTTCCTTTTTTGTCAACTTTGGAACCTCAGAATTGTTTTAATTTGCATTTGTGTTATTGTTAGAGATTTGGTTTATTTCTCATATGATTGTTAATATCCTGCATTTCTTCTTTGGACATTTCCTGTTCATAATCTTCAATCTTTTATCTATTAGGGGATGACTTTATTCTTCTATATTTGTAACAGTTCTCTATATGTGAAGATCCTGGTTGGTTTTTCTTTTTTATGTTAACCTTCAAGTCAGCTTTTACACTCTCCTCTTTCACCCTCATCAAGAGACTTCTTGATTCTTCTTCACTTTCTATCATCAGAGTATTATCATCTACATATCTGAGGTTGTTGTTATTTCTTCTGGCAATCTTAACTCTGGTTTTTGATTCATCCAGCCCAGCATTTTACATGATGCACTCTGCATATAAATTAATCAAGTAAGGTGACAATATATAGCTTGGTCATACTCCTTTTCCAATTATAAACAATTCAGTTGTTCCATGTTTGGTTCTAACTGTTGCTTCTTGGCCCACATACAGGTTCCTGAGGAGACAAGTCAGATGATCTGATACTCCTATCTCTTTGAGGACTTGCCACATTTAGTTGTGATCCACACAGTCAAAGGCTTTAGTGTAGTCAATGAAGCAGAAGTAGATGTTTTTGTTTTTCTGGAACTCCTTTGCTTCCTCCAGAATCCAACAAATGTTGGCAATTTGGTCTCTAGTTCCTCTGCCTCTTCAAAAACCAGCCTACTCTTCTGGTAATTCTTAGTTCATGTATTGCTGAAGCTTAGCTTACAGAATCTTGAGCATAACCTTGCTAGAGTGTGAAATAAGCATAATTGTTCAGTAATTTGAACATTCCTTAGCATTGTCCTTCTTTAGGATTGGAATGTAAACTGATATTTTCTACCTCAGTGACCACTGTTGAGCTTTCCAAATTTACTGGTATATTGAGTGAAATACTTTAACAGTGTAATCTTTTAGGATTTTAAAAAACTCAGATGGAATAAGCATTCTAAAGGGGAAAAAAGGAGCAAGAAAGCAAAAGTACCCTCTGATAAGGCTTTACAAATAGCTAAGAAAAGAAGGAAAGTGAAAGGTAAAGAATGAAAAAGACATCCAACTGAAAGCAGAATTTCAAAGAACAGCAAGAAGAGATAAAAAAGGTTTTCTTAAATGAACAATGCAAGAAAGAGAAGAAAATAATAGAATAGGAAATTCAAGAGATCTCTTCAAGATTAGAGATATCAAGGGAACATTTCAGGCAAAAAAGGGCATGATAAAAGATAAAAATGGCAGGGACTTAGGAGAAGCAGAAGAGATTAAGGAGAGGTGGCAAGAAGACACAAAAGAACAAATCTTATCATCAACAGTAACCATGAGAACACTGTTACTGATCTAGAACCAGACATCCTGGAGAATGAAGTCAAGTGGACCTTAGGAAGTTTTGCTAACAATAAGGCTAGTGGAGATAATAGAATTCTAGCTAAGCTATTTAAAATCCTAAAAGATGATGCTGTTCAAGTGCTGAACTCAATATGCCAGCAAATTTGGAAAACATACAGAGTATGAGAAGGTATAAAGTAGGTGAAAAGAATGTGAACCAAATAGTTGATAGTGCTTGACTAAAGTGGAACTCAGAGAAAGATTCTGGCTGGATGGATAGATCAGGGATTGCACCCATGGGAACTGAGGAAGACCCCCAAGAAGGAAGTGTAGAGAGGAGGATATGGGAGATCACTTAGTCTGGAAGCCTGGAGAACTGGATTCTAGCTTTGGTTCATCCGCTGTCTCAGCATGTCATCTGAACAATATAGCAATCACGAGATTCAGGACTGGAATCATCTAGAACAACCTTCATTTATATAGCAAAAGACATCGATGACCAGAGAGGAAGGCTCACATGGCCAAGGGGTGGAAGAGGCAGAATGCTCCTGTCATCCTACGGAGATTGTTATTTCCATTTTGCATATGAGGAAATGGAAGCTCAGAGAAGTTAATTGACTTACCTGAGTCATAGAGCTAGCAAATGTCAGGGACAGCAGGTGATGAACCAATGCCTTCCTGCCTCCCTTCAGAGAAGTTGGACAAAGCGCCCAACACCCTTTGGAACAAACTGACTTTCGCGACACTGCACTAATAATAATACTCCAGGCTTATAAAAGCAGCTATTCTGTAACCATTGAGTCCAAACAGAGCTCATCAGCCCTTCCCAACAACTCAAAGGAGTACAGAAACCAGTCCTGACTTGTCTTCCTCTAAAGACTGCACCTCCTCTGGTAACATTCAAGGCCTTTGGGCGCCTCCTTGTTGTCACAGTTTTCCAAGCTTGAAAGAGCTAAGAGTCCTGGGATCCTGTATTGTCGAGGAGCTGCCCATGCTTCCAGGCAGAGATGCCCAGCCCTGATTTTGTAACATGTCAGGTGTCATGAAATCTTGAAAAGTCTTGATAATTGCATGGAAAATGCTTCTTGTCCTGACAGCAGCATGAAGTTGGATGGGCAACCCATGGAGTTGGACCCAGTCAGCCAAACAAATATTCATGAAGTGCTTGCTGTATACCAGGCACCATGAAGTGCTAGGGACACAAAGAAAGGCAAAAACATGGTCTTTGCCCTCACATGGGAGAGGCAGCATGCAAAGAAATGGTTTTGTTTTGGTTTTACAGGAAAAATTGTTTAATACATACATATATAACTGTTAGAGGTGGTTGCTTTTCTCTCCATTATGAATCCTCTGATTTGGTGAGATAGAGAGAAAGGGGAACAGGGAGAGAGGAAGATGAGGAGGAGGAGGAAGAGAAGGAGCAGGAGGAAAAGGAGGAGGAGGAGAGCAGAGAAAGAGAGAGAGAGAGAGAAAGAGAGAGAGAGAGAGAGAGAGAGAGAGAGAGAGAGAGTTAGTTTATCACATTTCCACGTATTGTTTCCAGAAAGATATAATCTAGGGCTTGAGTGAATTGGCAAGTATCTCTCCATCAAAGATAAAAGCCTTATGCAAATGTATCCAGGTTCCAAAGATATACTCAGAGTAAATGAGTCTTAGGGAGGAACTACATTGTGTTTGTCTCATACAGTCATGACCGATGGACAATAAACTGGGTCCAGAATGAATTAGAAGAGGCAAGAGGACTGGTTGAAATTTCAGGAATTGTGCAGAGCCTTCAGAGATTCCCAAGCTATTCCCTACTATCCAAACACACATTAACATCAGTATTCCTTTGGCAATGCCGTAGGACTGTGAATCAGGGAGCACCTTTGTCTCAAAAGAATCTAAATTTCCGGTGACCCAAAAAGTGCATGATGGATGTCACAAGGCTGTAGCAGCACATGATCAATGATGACATGCTCAGATCCAGAATTCTACTGGTCCTGGCCCCTCCCTCACTTTGCAGATGAGAAAATGGAGATCTAGACTTGCCTAAGGTCACACAGCTAGCAAATGGAAAGGCAGGATTTGAATCCAGGTCTGCTGATTCCAAATTCAACCCTCTTTCCCTTGTAGCCTGATGACCCTCTGCTTATCAAGAACAGGTGTCATTGGAAAAGATGGTGAGTCAGATAGGTATTGAAAGCAAAAGTGTAGTGGGCCGGGTATGACTCAGTCTGGTTTAGTAGGTTAAGTTCAAGGTTGGAATGAAATAATATAGACATTCCTCAAACACGTGACCGTCACAAAAACATGAGGATGGATGGCAGGCTATGGACCAGAACTGAATGGAGAGGTGGTTGGTGAGTCACTTCAGTTATGTCCATTCATGGGGTTTTCTTGGCAGAGGTACTGGAGGGGTTTGCTATTTCCTTCTCCAGGTCATTTCACAGATGAGGCTTAAGTGACTTGCCCAGGGTCACACAGCTAGTATGTATCTGAGGCTGAATTTGAACTCATGACTATGAGTCTGACTCCAATCCCAGTGCACTGTGGTGCTGGGATAAGACAAAGAGGGATTTAGATCTTCACCCACAGAGGGCATAGCCACACAGATTTAGATCCTGGCTCCATTAAGATTTAAGTGTCTTGAAGCCTGTGGGAAGTAATCCTGGATTTGGAGACTCTGGATCCTGGGAAGCAGGGTCAATGATTGACGAACTCTGGCCGGCCCAGGCCTTGCCTATGGGCCCTGTGATGGCTTTTGTTCCCTTCTCCCAAGGACCAATCTAGCCAAGTTTGGAGAAGCTGGCCATGGGGCAGGAGGTTTGGGGGCCAGCAAAACTCCTGAAGACCATCTGAAGATATCATAAGGAGGCATGAGATTTCCATTGGTGGAGAGAGTGAAGAAATCACAAAGACCTGTTTTAGATTTAAAAAATAAACCCTCTCATTTATGAGACTGGCACAGTCAGAGAAGGAAACTTGCAAAATAAAATTTAAGATGTCAGTGCAGGGGAGGCTAGGTGGCACAGTGAATAGAGTCAGGAGGACCTGAGTTCAAATCCAGCCTCAGACACTTAATACTTACTAGCTGTGTGACCTTGGGCAAGTCACTTAACCCCAATTTCCCTGCCCTCCCCCTCCAAAAAGCAAAAAAAAAAAGAAAGAAAGAAAAGAAAAGGTCAGTGCCTTGGAAGGGACTACTGGATTTGGGTTGGGATCCTGGCCTGCCATTTATTACTAGAGTGACCTTAGTCAAATCCTGTACTTTCTATGGACCCCAGTATATTCCTCTATAAAATGGGGAGGGTGGGTGGGAGCAGGTTATCGTTTTAAGCTCTAAATCTATTTTCTGTAATTACTTAAATTCCCAGATGAAGAAACAGGCCCACAGTAACTCAGCCTCTGCTACCATCTGCTATTTACTCTTTATTGTTGGGCTCATTTTTCTCATCCAGATGTTCTGTTTCTCCCTCTGAACTGTAAGCTCACTGAAGGCAGGGACCAGGTCTCATCAGCCCTTTCCATGTCACTCACAGTACCTGTCTCAGGCCAGTGGACTGGAGGTGCTCCCTTCACATTTATTAACCAAGTCCTGATTCATTTCAGCAAGTGTTAAATGTTTAGAAAGTGCCAGGAATAGAGATACAACAGTCCCCCAGGTGTGGGTTGAAGACTGAAGGAAGCGAAAGGTTCTGGAGGTGGAGGTGAGGAGGGAGCACCTCTGGGGGGTCTTCAGCTGTCTGAACAGGACGCATATTCATCATTCCACTTTAAATGCCAGTGACAGGAATCTGTCTTGTGTCCTAGAGATCATGAGTCCCCGGAGCCTCTCAGGACTGCCCGGAGCAGTCAGAGAGAAGGGGCTGGGGGCCTTGCTGAGTCACTTCTTGGCATCCTGGGGCTCCTCAGGAGATGGAGCAGAGAGGCGGCAGCGGCATTGGGGCAGCTGGGGCCTGGGCATTCCCACTGGCAAGATTCACTGGCGGTTCAAGGGCCGCACAAAGAAGAATTGCCAGCCCCAGGAGAAGGGGGTTGGCATGTGTGGGGATAAGAACTGAGAACCCTGCCCTGCCCCCCTCTCCACTACCATGTTTCCCAGGCTTGGACACTGTGGGAGCACATAGCTAGCATTTTTCCATTGAGATTAGCAAGTCTTTGGCTTCCTGCACTAGTAAGGCTTTAGTTCAATAGACAGTTATGGTCCAGTGCCGGAAAGGGCTTTGGGGGGACCCAGCACTGCCTGAGTTCTTCAGCTGTCAATAGATGAAACTCATCCGTCTGACTAGGACACATGCTGGCAGGTGGTCCTTCTCAGTGAAGTCCATCACCAGTGAATGGACTGGATACCTGCTAGAGAGCCCCAGAGACAGGAGTCCTGTCCTTCAGCTCCTTGGTCCTGAGGCTGATCTTGCTGAGAATGGTTCAGAGTCAACATTTCATAGTGAGTGAGCATGGCAGGTTTTCTGGGACAGTTTCTTTTCTTTTTTGGGAGGGGAGTTGTTGGGCTCTTCAGAAGAGTAGCTGTCTAGGTTAATGGATACTTCGTAGACTCATAAAGTTCTTGCTGGAAGGGACCTTGGAGGTTAAAACCCCTCATTTTGTAAATGGGGAAACTGAGGCCCAGAGAAGTGATATAAATTGGCCAAGGTCACACAGGTAATAGGTGGCAGAGTCAGGATCCGAACCCAGGTCCTCCAGTCCTGAGATCCAGAGTTCTTTGGGTCATGTCAGTCTGGTTCAGAGGAGCTGGGTCTCACCAGCATGGGTGCTTTCTCCACCAGGGCAGGGGCTCTGAACTCTCTCTAGATCTAGATCCTGTGAGTCAACCACCCTTTTTAATCCTATATGATTCTTGGCCATGCCTGAGGATCAGAGAGTCTTGAGAAGCAGGAAGGAACAAGTACTCTCTGATGTTTGCTTTCTTGGGCAAGTCCCTGGTCCTCAGTTTCCTCATCTGTAAAATGGAAGACTCAATCTTCTTCGAGGTGGCCTCTAGGCAGGGTCCTATGTATACAAGTAATGAGCTCCCTGTCACTGGAGGTCTTACCCTCCCCAAGTCCCAGTTTCCTCACTTTCATAATGAAGGAGTCAGAACTTTCCCAAGGTCCCTTCTTGTTCTTGAGTGTGACTATGTGACCTGTCCAGCTCTGAAAATTCTGTCCTAAAATGCCCATCAATTTTTTACATCCAGTGGGTGACTTTCTTTCTGAACTCTCACCCCAAGGAGGGGCATAACACCCAGGCCTCTGATGCTTTCCAAGCTTCTCTTTCCAGATTTCACAGGAAGTGAAAGTAGCCAAGCTCTGGTCTATATAGAGGTAAAGATGGACTTCTTGGTCAGGTGGTAAGCTCCCTGTCCCTGGAGGTGTTCAAGCAGAAGCTGGCTCCCACAGGTGACATTTTGCCTTGTCTTGCCCACAACCAGGCCTCCACAGTCACTTCCAAACCATGCTACACACAAGTACCTCCCTACTCACCCTCCTGGAGCTGCCCCTTATTTGCTAGGTTGCCCCCACTAGAGAGCATGCTCTGTGCTTGTTTATATTTGTAGCCTCAGGTGCTTGGCACAGGATGAGCACTTAGTAAATGCTTTTTCATTCATTCATTCACTCATTCATTCACTCACTCACTCATTCACTCATTCACTCCATTCATTCATTCATTCACTCATTCACTCACTCATTCATTCACTCTCACTCATTCACTCACTCACTCCATTCATTCACTCATTCACTCACTCATTCATTCACTCACTCACTCATTCACTCACTCACTCCATTCACTCACTCACTCCATTCATTCACTCCATTCATTCATTCACTCACTCACTCCATTCATTCACTAACTCACTCATTCATTCATTCACTCATTCATTCACTCATTCACTCATTCATTCATTCTGACATCTCAGGGATTTGGTAGAAAGGTTTCCTGTTTGGGTTGAACTCTCTGGTCTTTGAGATCCCTCCCCTGATTCCAGAAGATGCATCTAGAACCAAACTTGCTGCAAGGGGTCTCACTCCAAGTGGAGAATTAGGATATGGGCCTAAAAATGGAAAAGGATGTCTCATACTGACTTACCATAAGCAATTTGGAGCAGGAGAGGATCCTGGAGGCACCTAGTTCTGCTGCCTCATTTCATAGATGAAGAAACTGAGGCCCAAGGTCACATCGAGAACATCGGGGCCAGGATTTGAACTCAGGTCCTCTGTCACTTAACTGTGTGACCCTGCCTGAGCCTCAGTCCTCATTTGTAGGGAGAGCCTGTATATGACCTACTCTCTCCTGCTTCCAAGGATTGAATGTCCTGGGTGCCCCCCCACCCCCCCAGACCGTGGAGATCCCTTCCAGCACAGCTCAGCTGCCCCCTTCCACATGAGCCGTTCCTGGTTTCCCATCAGAACAGCCTCCTTTTTGAAATTATCTCGTGTGTGTTTAATTATGTATAGGTTGTCTCCCTCAGTAGGACAGAAGCTTCTGGGGGGCAGGGATTGGGTCATTCCTGTCTTTGCTTCCCCAGTGCCCAGCACAGCACCTGACACACACTGTATAGTAGGCCCTTAAATATTTTGTTAGACTGAATGGAATTTGAAAAGAAAAATCATAATATGGTAGTATATGGTGGACTTAGAGTCTGGAGTTCTGGTTTCACGTTCTGACTCTGACACCTATTACTGTGTGACCCTGGACAGACTCCCTTCCCCTCTCCAGGCCTTGGTTTCACTGTGAAATCAAGTGCTGATGAGACCACAGCTCCTCTGAACCAGACTGATGTGAACAAAAGAACTCTGGATTGCACGGTCAGAGGACCTGGGTTCGGATCCTGACTCTGCTACTTATCACCTGTGTTGGAGAAGGGAAGGGATTTGTCCAGGGTCACACAGTAATAAGGAATAAAATGAGGAATTTGCACTAGATGATAAGAATGATGTCTAACATTTATAAAGTGCCTACTGTGCGCCACCCACTTTACAAATATTCTCTCATGTGATCTTCACAACACCTGTAAGAGGCTGGCGCTGTTATTATCTCTACAGTGGAGGAAACTGAGGCAAACAGAGAATAAGTGACTTGCCCAGAGTCACGCAACTAGGAAGAATCTGAGGTCACATTTGAACTCAGGTCTTCCTGGTTACAAGCGCAGTGTTCTCCTCAAGATATCCACCTAGTGGGTGGCTAGGTGGCACAGTGAATAGAGCACTGGCCTGGGAGTCAGGAGGACCTGAGTTCAAATCCGACCTCAGACACTTACACACACACAAAAACTAGCCATGTGACCTCGGGCAAGTCGCTTAACCCCAATTGCCCTACCTTCCCCCCTCCAAAAAGCAAAAAGCCAAAAAACAATATCCCCCTAGCTGGATGATCTCTGGGGTTCCTTCCAGTCTTTGATCCCACCTTGCCTATTTTGACCATTGCCCTGAATTACCTGGGCAGCTAGGTAGCATAGTGGATAGGAATAATATTTTAAAATAATTGAAGGAAATGCTATATTGCAGTTTGAGGTGAGTGAAAAATAGATATAATTTTCCCCATCCAATTTCAGAGAAATTGAGCCACCAACACCAGTCGATCTAGTCTAAACTTCATCAGAGCTATAACTAAGGCAGGACAAGTGGGGCTCAGTCCCAGGGCACCAATATTTCTGAGATGTTGTACTCTCCACTTCTCTGACACAAAAATTCCTAATTAAAGCTCTACCCTTCATTTGACACAGAAGGAAGTAGAGCCCCGGAGAATGGAAATGACTTCCCTAAGGTCACATAACAGATCCCATGACTTCATATCTAGTCTACTATAACACTGCCTCTAGCCAGTTCCTTTTTTTTTTTCTTTTTGGGCAGTGTACTGCCTTAGCCAAGCCACTCCAAGCGCCTTCAGAGAGCCTTGCTTTTCTGACAAACACATCTTTGTCTTTCTGTTATCAGAGCACCCACCAACAAACTGAAAGATCTTGCTTGGAGCTTTGTGGCAGCAGACGGCTGAGGAGAGGGGCAAATCTACCCAGGGTTCCTGCTTCCTGCCAAGAAACCTTGGTGGGACTGCAGGAGAGAGCATGTGCTGTCCTTGTGGAAAAATGAAAGCCCAAACAAGCAGCTTATAACACAAGGCAACCGGAAACGGGTATGTGAGAGGCAAGGGGGAATCTGTAAGGAAGCTGGACCTTTTTGATGACAGTCCTACCCCCCTTTTCGTTGTTGGTACTTCTCTGGTTAGTGGGTCACAGTTTCTTCTACAAAGTGGGGGGTGATTTCCAGAGCCTTAACTGGGGTAGTACAATCAGGGCTTTGTCCAGAGCATTGCCATCCAAGGTGGGGGTGCTTCCCAGAGTCTGCCCTGACTCTTAGACATTCAACATTGAATACTTCCTGGTGGAAAGTAGCACCCTGGTTGGTAAAGGGCCTGGAGATTTTGCCATATGAGCCTAGCCTATTGCCTGATACATAGTAGGTGCATGATAAATGTTTGTTGGTTACTGATAGGAGAATCCTTTTCAAGAGCTCCTAGAGGTGTTTGACCTGGAGGAAAGAGGACTTGGGATGAGGATAGAGCTTGATATTCATGTGGAAGAAGGTTAGACTCTTCTGCTTGGCCCTAGAGGCAGACCTAGGAGCTATGGCATAACCTTGCGGGAAGGAAGGTTCTAGCTTAATTTAAGGAAGAGATTTCTAGAAATTGGTGCTAAGCAGAAGTGGAATGAGTCATCTCAAGAGGGAGTAGGTTGTCCACCACTGGAAGGCTACAGACAAAGGCTCATAAGTACATTCTAGGGATGGCATTCTATTGGAGGCAGTGTGTGTGCCCTCCCGCTCCCAAGGTTCAGGAAGATAATCAAGGCCATGACATCACAAAATAAAGCCCCAACTTCCTCCTCTGCTATTTTCCCTTTAGATTAGAAGCTTAAGTGCTAGCTATTATTATTATTGTTTATATTATTGCTAATATTATTAGTCAGTTAATAAATATTTATTAAGCCCTTATCTGTTAAACCCTAGGGATGCAAAAAGAGGCAAAAGACAGCCCTTGTCTTCAAGGAGCACACAATCCAATGGGGGAGACATGCAAACAATTATGTACAGACAAGCTCTACGTAGGATAAATAAGAAATGACTGAGGGGGGAGGTACCCGAATTCAGACATGATGGAGAAGTCTTCCTGTGGAAGATGGGATTTTGGTTGGGATTTAAAGGGAGCCAGGAAGGACAGTAGTGGGAGCAGAGGAGGGAGAGCTTTCCAGGCCTTGGGGATGGCCAGGGGGCATGCCCAGAGCTGAGAGATGGAATAGCCAGAAGATCAACATCACTGGATCGAAGGGTATGTGTTGGGGAGTAAGGTGTGTGAAGACTGGAAAGGTAGGAGTGAGCCAGGGTAGGAAGGGCTTTGAATGCCAAACAGAATATTTTGTATTTGGTCCCAAAGGTGCTAGGGAGCCAATGGAGTCTATTTGAGTGGGAGGTGACATAGTCAGACCTGAACTTTAGGAAAATCCCTTTGGTGACTGAATCTAGGACAGATTGGAGTGGGGAGAAACCTGAGACAGGCAGACTTGCCAGCAGCTATTGCAATAATCAAAGCACGAGGTGATGAGGGCTGCACTAGGGTGGGGGTAATGACTGGAGAGAAGGGATGGGCCCGGGGGTGATTAGGGAGATGTTGCAAAGGTGAAATTGATCAGCCAGAACAAGAGTTTGGGTGTGGGGGCAGGGGTGAGCTTATTAGACTGTAAACTACTGGAGGGCAATGCTAGCGTCTAATCCAGATTTTATCAAGCAAACAGCAGGTAGTCAATAAATGCTGAATGAATAATGTGTAAGTTTACTCATTCTAGAAAAGGAGCCACTTTGATCAGCTCACATACTTCTGTACTGGGATAATTCACTTAACCTTCGCAATGAATACACACGATTTCTCCTGTTTATTATTCACTTCAGCAAACAACTTAAATATGAATTACACACATTAGGAACCAGTGTTAAAAATGAAATATCTACTGTGTTCCAGGCTTGGTGGGGAGCACCAGGGACACAATAATAATGAGCATTTCTCTGGTTCTTTAAGGTTTGCAAAGCACTTGACATCTATTATCCCATTTGATCCTCAAGAGAACCCTGGGAGGTTGGATGCAATTAATATCCCCATTTTGCAGATGAGTAAACAGACTGAGAGGGATTGAGTGCATTTCCCAGGGTCACACATTGTGTGTCTAATGAGGAATTTGAATTTACATTTTCCTGACTCCAGGTCCAACACTAACCACTACATCAAACTGCCTCTCCAAAATAGCAATCCTACTGTCAAGGAACTTAGAGTCTATTGAATGATCTATATTAATTCTTGTTCATTTAAGGTCAGCATGGCTTAGTGACTAGATAGCTGCTTCATAGCCAGGAACACGTGGGTTCAAGACCTGCCCCAACAGACTGATACCTGATAGATATAATAGATGATAGATAGATTGCTATGTGGTAGATATAATAGAAAGCAGACATAACAAATCGATGATAGATATAATAGATACAGGTAGATTGATGATAGATAAAATAAAATATAGATATGGATAGATGCTGGATTGATATATGATATGTCTAATAGATGGTAGATTGATTGATATATGATAGATATAATAGATAATGTCTTTCCCTCCTCAAAAAACAAAAAACCTGCCTGTTCCTTTGGAGGCAGCTAGGTGGCACAATGATAGAACACCAGTCCTGGAGTCAGGAAGACCTGAGTTCAAATTTGACCTCAGACATTTAACACACTGACTAGCTGTGTGACCTTGGACAAGTCACTTAACCCCAATTGCCTTGCCTTCCACCTCCAAAAAGACAAAAAAATAGGTTACCTTTTTGCTACAAGTTGCCAAGAAGGTCCTGATGTTCATTGTCCTTCTGTTGATGAAATTGTAAGTCAAATCCTGTTCCTTATCATTCAATGTCAGGTTTTCAGCAGATTTGCCAGGATTATCTGCCTTCAGTGGGAAACTTCCAAAAGGGTCTTGGTGCAGTGGCTACCACAGAGAAATGTGCCAAACATATCTGAAGCTACTTTTTGAGAGGCAATATGCCATAGTGGTTAGAGCCCTGTACTTGAGATTTAGAAGACCTGGGTTTGGGTCCCACTTCCCCCACTGTATGAACCTGAGCAAATCACTGACCCTCTCTGGGCTTCTGTTTTCTTCAACTATGAAATGGGAATGATAGAACCTGCAGTAGCTACCTCTCAAGGTTGTTCTGAGGGCTCTGGGATAAAACAGGTTTAAAGCCCCTTGCAAACTGTAGAGACCTGTATAAATGTCAGCAATGATGCCAGTGGCATGGTCACAAACCTAGCAACAACCTCCCTCCATTCCTCTGTCATCTTCTGCAGACAAAATCAGTGCACATGAGACGTAGAGCCCTTGTTCTCCCCATGAGTGCTCCCGCTCTGGGACCAGGCATTCTGAGGAATATATTTCTTCCCCTATTTCATTTCTGTACATGACCAATTCTTGATCACCCCATTTGTGTATGTTTGGTGTCAAAAGTTAAATTCCTCCAATAAACAGGATGTTTCTGCTCTTATCCTCTCATTCTATCTCCTGTTTTTTATTGATTGGCAAATTTTCAGGAAATGCAGCTCATTTTTATTATTAATAAAAGCCAAATGTAATTTAGAGGCAATCTGACATAAAAAACAAGTCACTGAATATATGCCAAAGCAAAATTGGAATGAAAATTACCTACTGTTTGATTCTTTCCATGAAATTATTCTTTCTTTTAGGAAGATTGGGTTCATAGGTTCAGGGCCAGAAGGGACCAACCCTCTCATTTTACAGATGAGGAAACTGAGGCCTGTGGAGATCAATTAACTTAACCATGGAGTCTTGTAGCTAGTAAGGAACAGAGATATGATTTTAACCTAGATCATTTGACTAGAGAACCAATGCTTCCTTCACTAGATTATGAAAAGAATAACATGGTGTAGTAGATAGGACATCAGATTTGGAGTCAGGAAGACCTTAGGCAAGTCATTTAACTGACTTGGGCCTCAGTTTCCCCATCTACAAAATGAAGGGTTTTGATTAGATGGTTAATGAAGCCCCTTCTAGTTCTATCTCTAAGACCCTTTGAAGCCTTTAGTTTGTGAAAAGGGCTTTGATGCCCAAAAGGCCATGAGAGCAGCTTCTAGCCATGGACTAGAAATAGAAAATCCCACAGTGGAGGACAGAGGTTTATTGGCAGATACCAGCCCATGGGTCAGGCTTCTCAATGATTGGTCAACTGCCAGGGAACCCTTGACTTCTAATGTTAACATCATAGCCTCTTGGAGTGGGAAGGAACCAAGGCTGAGGTCTGGACAAACTGAGGCAAGCAGGGAGGAAGCAGGTTAGAACCTGAGTCTATCTTTCTATCTTATCTTCTTCCCTCCTCAGTCTGACCCTCCCCAGTTGGCTGACTGCGGAGAAAGAAGAGGAAGGCCCAGTTCACCAAGCATCCCTCTAGCTACAATGGGACAGAACTGCCAACGTATGGGATGTGTAAGTTGTCCTATGGCATTTCTTATTAACTTCCAGATCTGAGGTTCTTAACTTGGAGCCCATGAACAGATTTAAGGGAGTCTGTGAACTTGAGCAGGAAAAATTACATCATTATATCCACTAACCTTTGTTTTCATTTTTTTTTTTCTTTTTGGAGGAGGGAAGGCTAGGCAATTGGGGTTAAGTGACTTGCCCAAGGTCACATGGCTAGTAAGTGTTGAGTGTCTGAAGCTGGATTTGAACTCAGGTCCTCTTGACTCTAGGGCTGGTGTTCTATTCACTGACCCACCTAACGTCCCCTGTTTTCATTTCTAATCCTATGTATTTTTTTATACATTTAAATCATTATTCTGAGGTGTCCATAGGTTTAGCCAGATTGACTGCCATGAAAAAGTTAAGCCCTGCTAGACAAATCTCTTATTTTGACCACGGTGAACTCTTTAAGTTGCACTCACCCCACTTAGCATCCAGTTGGGTTTGGGTTTTTTTTGCATCCATTTTACAGATGAGGAAACTGAGAGAGACTGAAAGAAATGAAGTGACTTGCCTAGAATCACACAGCTGGTGAGGGAAGGTCCGAAGCAGGATTTCAAGTTAGGTCTTCCTGACTGCCCAGTCCTATGCTTTATCCTCTGCACCACCCTTCATTTTACAGAGATCAGAGGTAAATCTGCTTGCCAGAGGTCACAAAGCCAGTAGTAAATGTGGACCTTGGACAGGAACTCTTTGCCTCCAAATCAATCAATCTGTCAGTCAATCAACCAAACTGCTAGCTCAATGCCAGAGATTCCGTGCTTGAAGGTGCCTGGCCTTGTGCTAAGCACAGACAAAAGGAAAGCACCGTCTACCCCCACAGTACTTAAATTCTAACAAATTGCCCTTCCCATTCTCCCTGGGTTCTTAACTGGAGGCCGACGGACAGACTTCAGGGAGTCTCTGACCTTGAATAAGAAAAAAATGGCACGTTTATTTCTACTAACCTTTGTTCCCCTTTGTCTTCCTGTGTCTCTCCAAATCCTAGGAATCCTGTCTGGGCCTTTTTATCAAGCCCCAGGCACTTGCTAGCTCCTCGCCAAGGCTTGCTGCTGAGGCTGGGGGCTGGGGCTTCACTGAAGCCAAGAGGGTGGCCCTGTGACTCCCTCTCCCCTCTCTAGGATAGACTTCTTTACTTTATTTGTTGGTCAATAGGGAAGTATCATTTGCGCCATTTGACTTCCTCTCCTAGAGGCTGAAATGGGCTCTTTAGTATCCTTGACCCAAAGGAAAAACATCTACTCTTTAGAATGACTTCCTTTAAGGAAGAAGTTTGCGCTTCTGCTCCCATTCTCCAGATGGGGAAAATGAAGGGCAGTGAACTAAATTAAGGTTGTGAGATAAAGGCATGAAACCAGAGTCCCTTGCTTAATAAATGACTGATAAAGACAAAGAAGCCCAGGTAGGGTTATAGATTCAGAGCTGGAAGGAACCGCAACTTTCTTCACAACCCTTCGTGTCTTGACTCTGATTTACACCCCATCCTAATTACGTGTCAGCTCCTTCCTGCCCAACTCGCCTGGCTGCTTCTCACACCTGACCTCCATCTTCCTTCTCCACAATTTGCATGAATTGATGCCCTCCTTACAACTGCTGTTTCGAATGTTTCCTTCCAAATTTTGCTCAATTTAAGTGTTGGGTTCCCCAGCTGCTATTGTCTCCCTCCAAATATGTAGTTTGGAATGATTTTGTTCTAGTTTCTATATTCTTGTCTCCTGTGATAAAATGTAAACTCCATGGGAGCTGAGACTGTTTTATTCTCTTTGTATCCCCAGCATGAGGTCTTAAGAAATGGGTAGCTGATTAATTAATTGATTGATTGATTTACTATAATCCCCTCACTTTATAGATAAAGAAACTAAGCCTCAGAAAGGGACAGTAAATTAGACTGCAATGCCCTCATCATACTTAGCATTTCCACCAAGGACCTTAGGGGCATCTCCCTATAGGGATGAAGAGAGAGCCTCACCACAGTGTACCTGAAAGTAGTTTGTGGTAGTTCAGTCTTTTCAGTTATGTCCTATACCTTGTGACCCTATTTGGGGTTTTCTTGGCAAAAACCATGGAGTGGTTTGCCATTCCTTCTCTAGATCATTTTATAGATAAGGAAACTGAGGTAAACAGGGGTAAGGGACTTGCCCAGGATTACTCTACTAGTAAGTGTCTGAATCTGGATTTGAACTCAGGACTTTCTGACTCCAGGCCTGGCACTGTAATTGATGAACATTCACCTTATCTTGCTAGGACACAGGTCCCAACTTTCTGCAAAGTATATGTACAGATGGACAGACTCAATAGGTCACCAATACAACTGCAAGTCCTAAGCTGGATGAGAGGCATTCTTCATCCATTTGTTTTTTCTTGTGTGGATTGTTAGCACAAACTCTTTAGAGCCACTGGATTTCATGAAGACCCTGCTATTCTGCTGTTTGATGCACTCGGCACAGTGCCACCTACGAATAACGTGGAAAACCTCACCATCTATAAGGAATCCTTGCATTCTGTGCAGGAATCCTCCACGATAGTGGCAGACATCAATTGTATCAATTGATTATTTTCAAAAGATAAGAAACATGGAGATGAGCAAATAGGTGTATGGTCAGCAGTTATTGATTTTTTGATTGATTTTTTTCCTGGTAATAATGTCTGTGATTCCTGCCCCACTTTCATTCAGCATCTTTCCCTCCTTCAAAGATCTTGAAAATGAATTCCTTATTACTTTCAAAATTGCACCTCCTCCGGCATAGATTTTCTTCTCTGTCTTGATCCAACTTCTCTTCCTGTCTTCCATAGCCCTATTTGCACTTGTTCATAGGGCTCATCAGGGCCTGCTGGATTGGGTTTAGAGTTGGTGGCTTTCCCATCAATGATGATGAAAACATTTTGTTATAGACATGCCAATAGATCTATTTCATTTTCATCCCTTTGTTGTCTTCCCTCTCATTTTATTTATCAACACTCTGGGGATGGTCTAGTTTATCTGCGACTCACACCAAGCTTTTGCCAGACTCAGTTTCCCCTCCACTACTCATCATTGTTATTGCTTGTCTTCTACCATTTTCCTCAATAATGTTTCTTAAAATATATTCATATTGATATCTCTAGTTTTTACATCACATACATTCCCAATAAACCTCTCCTTCTATACCCTTCCAGAGATAGTTCTATTACAACAAAGTATAAAAAAGAGGGGAAAAAAACCCAGTTCAGCAAAATTAACCAATATGTGGAAAATGTCTGACATTATATATGTTCCATACCTACAGCCCTCTTCCCCCTTCCAGAATATTTTGTAGGTGAGCTTGTATGCTAAGTCAACATTGCCCATGGTTGCTGTGTCTCTCCACTTGGATATCAAGCATTTGATGACTGAGGGGACTTCTGGGCTCTTTTGGTAGCCTCTTTGTGACAACTGATTTATATGTCACATTTCTGTAGGAAATGGTGAATTGGTTTTAATGTCTGTGCCTTTGTCCATTCTTCATCAGAGATGCTGAATAACTTTCCTCACTTGTGTAGGCAATATGGTAGATGTGGAGAGTCAGGAGATCAATATTTGAGTCCCAGTTGCCATATTTATGAGTTAGGAAACCATGGTGAAGTTCCTCTCTCAAACTCCTAGGATTACTATGAGGAAAACACTTTGAAAATCTTAAAGCCCTATAAATGTAAGCTACGATTCTTGTTTTTGGTAGATCAGGTTTCCCAAGAGAGGACTCCCTTCCCCAATCTCCAGGTTCAGGGCCCCCAATGATTATTGTTTAACCCCTGAGATAATCATATCAGAAGAGATAAGGGTGTTTTAGTTAATAACCAACAGATCTTTAATGCATACCTTTGACAAGCAAGGCTATTGTTATGGTTTGTCCTTCATTCTCAAAGAGGATCACAACATCAGGGAGGGAATAAGCATTTATGTAACACCTACTATGTGCCAGGCACTCTGCTAAGCACTTTACAAATCTTACCTTATTTGATCTTCACAATGATTCTATGAGGTAGGTGCCATCATTACTCCCACTTTACAGTGGAGGAAACTGAGGCAAGCAGAAGTTAAGTGACTTGCCCAGACAGAGTCACACAGCTAGAAAGTAACTGAGGTCAAATTTGAACTCAGGTCTTCCTAACTCCAGACCCGGAGCTCTGTGCACTATAACACCACTTAGCTTTCATGTTAGGTGTGATAGCTACTGTTTTGTTTGTTCAGTCATGTCCAACTATTTGTGACCCCATTTTGGAGTTTTCTTAGCAAAGATTCTATGGTGTTTTGCCATTTCTTTCTCCTGTAAAGAGCTATGTAAGGTGGTAGGTGTCCTGGGAAAAGTCTTGGACCTGGAATCAAGATACCTGTGTTTAAATCCAGGCTGGACTGCTCATAAACTATGTGACCCTAGGCAAGTCACTTAGCTTTTTTGAATCTCAGTTCCCTACTTTGTAAAATGGGACCAATGATACCTGCTTTTTCTACTTGACAGAAAATGCTTTGCAAATGTTTAAGTTTTTTTTTTTTTTATAAATGGGAGCTCATATTATTAGAATCCCTGCCCTCAAGGAGCTTACTGTTTAATTAAGAGAAATAAAATATACATGCATGGAATGAGAGGGAATGGCCACTAGACATGTGATTTCATTGGTATAAACAACTCCTTCTCCCAGTGCAGGGTGAATACCCTCTCTGCAACATATAACAGAGCATCCTAGACCACAGAGAGGTTAAATAACTTACTCAGGGTCACACAGCCATTATGAACCCCAATCTTCCTGGATCCAAGGCTAGCATTCTGTCTCTTATACCACACCGTACTGCTTCCCTATGGACAGAAAATCAAGATGACAAGCTAGCTTAGGACAAAGTTGCCTTGGGAAGAGGAGCTGTCATGTACTGGGAGCCCACCCAAAGTCCATTGGCATGGATTGTTTCCTTGGCTCTGACACCATCTAGCTTCATGCCTGTTGGTTACTCTGATCTCTTTCTGTGTGTTCATTTCTCTCCTTATAAAGAGACATTGTTAGCAGTATTTCAACACACTAATTCTTCCTGCCCATTCCCAAGGGTTAGGCATGGGCCTTAGACATATGTCATTTCCATCAACTGCAGATGATGGTTCTTCTATTCTCATGGTGGGAACTTTATAGGGTTCAGTAATCTGGGCTGACCATTTCCTTCCCTGTCACCCCCTATTGCTGTTGTTGCTTCAGCTACCCTCCAAACTTGACTTTGAGAGACTTGGAAGCCATCTAGGTCCTTTGACTCTATCCTTTGTGGGACCAGGCAGCCCCATCTTCCCCCTCGCTACATGGGGCCCTACAGGTACCCTCCTCTTTACCCCCTTCCACCTCAGTTTCAGAAAACTATAATCAAACCATGCTCCTACCATTGTCTCTGAGAAAGGTTTGTTCATGGACTTCTCTGTTGTTCTACTCACTAACTTTGTGATTGCCCAGATGCCAATTCCCTTCCTACCCACCAGTACCCTATCTGTGTGGTTTCCCCGATTTGAGCTCCTGGAGGGCCCAAACTATCTCCCTTTTTCATTTATTCCTTCCCTACACACATAGTAAACACTTAATAAATGCTTTCCATTCATTCATACATTCATTTATGTTCTTCATCTGTCCATCCATGGTCAGAGCTCCTTGGATGGGCAAAAGCTGAATACACTGAGTCCCACAGTAAACCTCTCTTTTCTGTGTGGTCTCGAGCACATCACTGGATCCTCAAGTTCCTTTCAGCCCTGTGGGCTTACACCTTCTTAAGTTCACTGATCACATAATTTGATGTCAGCAAATCTTGTTCAGATTCGAATTCAGATACTACTGATGCTTCATGAGCTGATTGAATGAGAAGATCTCTAAGGTCCTGTCAAAGGCTGAAATCTCTGACCCTATCCATATTACCCAGGACAAATCCTTTCCTTCTCTGGGCTTCAGTTTCCTTTTTTTCAAAATGAAGGGGTCAGCTTAGATAATCCCTAAGGTTCTTTCCAGTTTTAAACTCCATTATCCCATCACTGCTTGAGTTTGGGTCATGTTTCATCTGGTTTGGAGATCCAGACACCAGAACATCCCCCAGGTGAGAGAAAAGTCAATAGAATTTCCCCAGACCATAACAAATCATCTTCCCCTTCCAAATCCCTCGAGGTTAATCAAAGAATTAGTTTAACCCTTAGGACTGTGGAGGAAGAGAATGGAGGGTTAGAATCCATTTGTTCTAAGTGGTTTTTGATGACCTGAGGCTAAACTGCTTCTGGCTTATTACTGATCTGAATGTCAAGGACTGAATGAAAATGATCCTACTAGTGACTCAAACTGGCCACAAGGTGTCACGGAGAGAACTTTGGATTTGGAGACTCACAGGACCTGAAGTTCAAATCCCAGCCTCCCACTTACCACCTGTGAGAACTCTGACTGGTCACTTCACCTCTGGGCCTAAATGTCCTCTTCTGTACAAGAGGGAGGTCTCCCTCCTTTCATCCTCTGAGCTGCCTGGAGCCAGTGTGGTTTAACGGTTAGTGTGTAGGAGCTCAGGAGGTTCTGATCCCACACTTGGGGCTCTGGGGTCACTGGCAGTGTCTTCACTAGCTGAACTTCAGCTTCCTTCTATGTAAAATGACCTGGGTGATCTCTAAGGCTCCTTCCCGCTCTAGCTCTATGGTCCAATAATCCTATGACCTTTCTGATCTACCAGAACCCCTAGGGCTGCTCCTCATATGACCTTCCTTCTGGCAATGACAACTCCTTTGGAGACTAGGTCTCTTATGGGGTGGAAGCCTGGCTTCTGAAACATCCCTGCACCCTTGAAATGATCCATAAATGCCCAGAGGTTTGGTTTCCAGTTAGTGTCCAGAAAGTCAAGTTTCTAAACTGACTTTCTTTAGCTCATTTACCCTATTTCTGATGTCAAGGGGATAAGAGAGAGGGTCCAAAGTGGAATTCCTCCAGCACAGTAAGCTCTAGAATTATGTGAATTACATCTGATTACTATGGAGTAAAGTCTTCAGACATTGTAAGATCAACACATCTGTCCCTTACTCCACCCCACCCCTTTTGCCCATGTCCACCAAGTGGCAACCATCTTGGCCCCTTTGATGTTGAACGGTGGGCTTTTGGACTCTGGGCCTCTGAGCATCTGGTGTATAGGGAGGCAGTTGGACTAGACAATTCTTAGATTCCCTTCCAGGTCAAAATAGAAAATACTGTCTGTATGACCTTGGGCAAGTCACTAAACCTCTCAGAGTCTGTTTCCTTGTCTGAAAAAATGAGTGGATTGGATGGGATTCATAGCTCACATCCCTGGAAGTCTTGCTGGAGAGGTTACCCATAAAAAGGGTTAGGGTTGCTTGAGACCCCAAAATACCAGCACTCCGGGTCCTGCCAAATGAATTTGACTCAAATCTTCTCTCAGCCAAAGAAAAGTAAAGTTTATTGAAAATTCGCCATGTGGGGTAGACTCTTAAGGAACCTAGGTATCTGTGATACTTGTATTGGGCAAGCAGGACAGAGTAAGTGTATGCTAGGTCATTCTATGACGCTCTCACACCACATGGAGGGAAGGCAGGGTCTTATGTAGAGAAAGGTTGTGGCAGGAATCTAGGGGTAGTCTAGAGGAGGAGTTTGGAGAGAGTCTTCAGGAGGAGTCAGATGAGGTCAGACTTCAGTAATGAGTTTTGGGGAGGGTGCCATTTCTAGGGTGGACAGGAGGATCAAGGGTGGGAAATTGTTGGAACAAAGGAGGGCCAAAGACTTGAGCAGAGCCACTACTTAAGACCCATGGCCTCGGGCAAATGCCTTCCATGAAAAGATTCAAGGAGAGCTCAAGGGGACTCTCAGAGCCTGCACCTCATCATTGCCGCTACTTCTCCATGACTCCCTCAGGGGTCTTCTTTGACCTATAGGCTCCCTGTTGGAGAAACTCCCTCCTCCTTTATAGCCACTGAATGCAGAGCCTTTAGCCCCAGATCAAAGCCTCTTCCTACCCTTCAATATTGTTTCTATGCCCATTCGATTTCTAAGTAAGAATCTGATAGACCTAGGAGTGATTGAATAATCAATGTACCTATCTAAGCCTGTTTAGCAAAGTTTATTTTACTTTCTGTCTTGTCTTGTTTTTCTTCAATGCTTAAGAGTTGTGAGCCATCGATTAATCCTCCCTTGGACCCTGATAAGGTAAGATACTTTCTTTGCTTCTTCTGCTTAGCAAAGTTTATTTTGATTTTCTGTATTCTCCTTCTTCTGTGTTTAAGATTTGTGAGTCCTTAATTCACCTTCCCTCCTACAGTGAAAAGGTAAGGTATCCGAGTGTATCCTTTTTTTTCTTTTTTTTTTTATTACTTGATTTGTTTATTTACTTTTAGTTTACAAGATTCAGTTCCACAATCCCTTGAGTTTCAAATTTTCTCCCCTTCCTCTCCCTCTCCTCCCACTCCATGGCGGCATGCAATCAAGTATAGGATCTGCAAATACTTTCACACTGGACATTAGTCTGGTTATATAGAAGGATTGTAACCAATGGAGTGAACACTGGGAAAAAAGAAACAAATCCAAACATGGAAAAGAACGATAGCATGTAGATTGCTTCAGTCTCCATTTAAACTCTGTTCTTTCTAGATCTTTCTCTGAATGTAGATATCTCCTTCCATCCTGAGACTTGTAGAGTTGTCTTACAACTGTGCATTGCTGAGAAGAGTCCAGTTTATCAAGGTTGGTCATCACACATATGAT
>CM053589.1:184216291-184251640 GCA_028646515.1 Pseudochirops corinnae | reverse complement strand
CTGGCTATCTACAACAGTCTCCTAATGGGTTTCTCTGCTTCTTGTTTCCCACTTCTCCACAGGGCTGGATCACATTGCTCCCTTCAACGCCCACGCCTCCCCTTCTCCCCTCCTGCCCCCCCCCTCCGCCTACCAAACAAAATATAAGTCCCTTTGCTTACTATTAGGGCCTCCTGTAGATCGATTTCTACCAACCTTTAAGACCTTTTTCTCCCATTTCCAAATTTCAGCCACACTGAACTACTTAGCCAGCATCTGCCACCTCTGTATCTTTGCACATGCTGTTCCTATGCCTGGAATGGCCTGTCTTCTTCGCCTCTTCAGGCCCAGCTTGGTGCCCCCCTTTTCTATGAAACTTTTCACAGTTCTAATCCAAAGGGATTTTGTTCTCTTTAAATCTCTCATGCTATCTATCCCCGGTTGAAACTCTCTTCTTTCCTCTATTAACTTCTAATTCATAGTTATTCTGTGTACACATCCCTTTCTCCTACCAAAGCTGGAACTATATGGAAAAAGGAGTATGGGACTGTGAATCAGGAGAGAGCTGAGTGCAAATCCCACTCCCAGCACTTACTACCTACTCAGCTCCCTGAGCCTCAGTGTCCTCACGTGTGAAATGAGGGCAATAATTCTTCCTACCACCTGAAGCACAGTGTTGTGAAGAAAGCATCTGGCAAACCACGGAGTGCTAAAGAAAATGGGAGATGTACCTACAAACCCAGTCAATGGACATGCATTTATTAGGCACCTGCTGTGGGGAAGGCACTGGGCCACGTACTGAGGATACAAAGACAAAAGTGTCTCTGTCTTCTAGCTCACACTGGGGGAGGGAGATACAGTCTAACCAGGGGACTGGAGGCTAGGAAGGGGAGTTTTGCTCTAGACAGTCATAGGGATGGTCAATTATTGTGCTCCTTCCAGTAGCAATGGAAATGTTGATTTGATGATTCTCTCTAAAGCAAGAGCCAAAGATAGCAGAAAGGGAGAGGTGGAAGAATGCGTGTGATGCAGCAGGGCTGACACCCAGATGGCCTCCCTGGGGAAGCCCTGGAGGTCCAGTGAATGGAAGATTAAGTGGGATGTGAAGGAGCATGGTCTGAGGCCGGTTAGAGGGAGCAGGTTAGGTGAGTTTTCATTCACTCACTTCCCAGTCAGGACAGACTTGCCCCAAAGCAAAGGCCCCAGAATTAAATGGAGTAACTTCCTTGTGGTTAAAGGACTTAGTACCTAGAGATCTCCATCAGAGGGTTTCTGCTCCTGGTAGGAAGAAGGGGGCAGCAGCAAGACAGAGAGCATCATCCCAGAGTTAAATGGATTAACTTTTTTGTGGTTAGGGGGCTTGGTACCTAGAGGTCCCTAATTGGAGGGTGCCCGCTCCTGGTGGGCAGCAAAGCAAATGGCAAGATGAGTAAGCCCAGGGGTCCTGGCAGAAGCCTGGATGGGACTGTAGACCCCATGAATTCTGTCACTTTTGATTTTCAGTCCCCAGCCCTAAGCACACTGCCCGATACCAAGTAAGGGATTAATGAATGTTTCTTGAATGGATACTGACCCACAGTACTCCTCTGTTGCTCAAATGAGATAAAGGATGTAAATAAATCTTGAAAACCTGAAAGTACTGTGTACACATACATCAGTTACTGGTGATCACAATGCCAACAGCAGTCGTACTAGTTGCATCCAGCATCAGGAATGAGCACGTGGGTGGCCTTTAGCCATCAATGAAATGAGAAATGTCCTAAAATGCCACTCCCTGGCTGGACATATGCAAAGTAAATACCCTCTTAGTTCAGATCAGGCTTTGGAAAACTATGTACCTCCACCCCAGATTCAAAGCTATATTGTGTGAAAAGAAAAACTGTTCCTGGGTGCTCCCTACTGGGTGCAGAATTTCCCAACAGATAAACCAGTAGGTCCAGAGGAATGGGGCAATTAAACAACCCACAATGCATTTATCAAACACTGAGCCAGGAGCTTACATTCCACTGGAGAAGACAACAGGGATATACCTAGGTCTATTCAGAATGTGTGCAAAAAGAAAGAGGTATCAATGATGGCCTGCATTATAGAGACTTCCCAAAGCATCGTGCATACCAAACAACAACCCTGGAAGGGTTGGGATTGTCCCCATCTTATGGAGGAGGAAACCAAGGCTGACTTGCCCACCTAGTAGCAGGGGAGGGCACTGGCCCTCTTACAATTCCTGGAGGCAGCAAGGTTAGAAATACAATGATTCCTGATGAGAAGAAAAATATTTCCATTAATGACTCACCATTACCCTTACTGCTTGCACCAATAACTAATATAGATAAAGTGCTTCTATCTATTAGCTGGGGAAGTTGGGGGAGGGGGGCTTGGACAAGTCTCTTCTCTCTGGGCCTCAGTTTCCTTCTCTGTAAAATGTGGGGATTGGGAATATTGATTTCTAAGGTCCATTTCAGCTTGAAAAATCTGTAAGCCTCAAAATGAAACCAAAGCCAGCCCAGCCCCAGCTGTAGCACTGTGCCAAGCTCCCTGGCCCCGGGCCTCTCAACTAATAAACCAAACCAGATTGGCTCCACACACAGGAACACACTCAGTTTAAAACTCTCCAGGGCCACCTCCACCACTCGCCTCTCATTTTCCAGGCCAGAGCAACAGCAAAGGGCAGGAAGCCTGACCTGGAGCAAGGCAGCCTGCCCCAAAGCGGCCTGAGCATCTAGAGGCAGAGTCCGGCTTTCTGAAGCTACTACAGTAACAGCAAGAGATCCAGACACTTTTCTCCCTGTGGGAAGAGGACTGTGGAAAATCCCCATCTCTGCCACTCCCATCCTGAGCTTGTGGCCACTGGCCTTTGGGCCTATGATCCCTGGGTCCCCTCTAACTAAGCCAGCCTTGTCAGTGAGGGGTCTAAGTTGGAAAGAAATTCACAACCCCCCCCCCCCACAAAGATCCCTAGGATCCAGGGCTCCTTCAGGGGTCCAGGTTCAAAAAAGCCCCCTTGTTCAGGGGAGAGAAGGAGCAGCAGGGGTCACAAGCACAGAAGCCCAGAGGCTCCTGACTGAGAAGCCCCTCACCCACTTGTAAGCAATCCAGCCTCTGCCTGAAGACCTCTGGTGATGGGGGGCCCTCAGCCTCCCAAAATGGAGCTGTCTCACTTGGGAACAGTTTTAACAATTGATCTTGAATTTTTTTTCTCACAAACAAGACTAAATCTGTCTCTCTCTGCTTCCCACATATTACTCCTGGGGCCCAGCAGATCCAGGACTAATGCATCCCTCTTCCACAAACCTGGTGCCTCCAAATACTTGAAGGCAGTTGTCACGCTCCCCGCTCCCTGCTCCCCGCTCCCCGCTCCCCACTCCCCCCTCCCTCCTGCAGTCTCCTCTTCTCCACAGTAAACATCCCTGAGGCCCTTCAGCTGCTCCTCCCAGGGCACCTCCCTTTCTTAGACACAGCTGGCTTAACCCTGGATCATACCACCTCATTACCTACTGCCCTCTCTCCAAGGGCCAAATCCAAGAGCAGTCTACTTGACTAGGGATCTTTAAAAAAAAAAAACTACCTAGGAAACTAGCAAACACTCTCATCCCATTTTGCAGCAAAGTAAACTGAAGCCCAGAGGAAATTTTTAAAAGCTTGTTTTTAAAGCACATTGAGTAGACACCCCCTGTGGAGAGTGTATGGAAAGACAGAAGCACAAGGCTCCAATTGACCTCCCTACCAAGGAGTTCCTGGATCCTTCTGAGTATTAAACAACCCTCAAAATGTGAACCACAAAGAACCTGCTTCTCCAACTAATACGAGTAATAGTTTTAGGCAGATTCTAAAGCACTACACAGATATTAGCTCACCTATGTCCTGATGCCCAGTTTACAGAGGAGAGACCCTGAGGGGTAGAGAGAGCAGGTAGGTATTTGAATCAAGATTTATATAAATCCAGGTGTGACTCAGGAGCAGAGGACAGACAGACAGAGCTGGAAGAGAATTCAGAGGTCACTGCATCCAACATTGTCGTTTTACAAATGAGAAACTGAGTCACAGAGAGGTGGTTTGGTCAAGGTCACACAAGCACTAAGGCGCAGGAGAGGGTTTTGAACTCAGATCTTCTTGTCTTTCGAGGCCAGAGGCCTTTCCCACCAGGATATTAGGAGAATGACTCAGCCCTGCCCCCAGCTCTGAGTTACCTAGAGAGAGATGGCCTGGGAACACAGGCTCTGTCCTTATTATATGAGCAGAGGGTTCAGGCTTCCTGCTTCCCTGCTTCTCCTGCTCACAGCATCCAGAGATGCTTCGCCCTCTGGCGAGGTCCAGGCTAGTCACAAGCTGTTGGCTCGGCTCACACCCCTCTTTCATGTCTTCCAGGGGAGGAAGAGCAGGCCAGATCGATTTTTTTTTAAAGCCCTGGCCCCCAACTAGAACCACTGCTGCAGTCTCCAACTGGCCTAGCTCCCTTCTCTCTAACCAAGGGCCTGACCCCATTTCCTGCTTCAAACACAAGCTCCTTCCTCTCTCTGCTCCCATCTCTGCTCAGAATAGCAGAAGGGGTCTTTGCCAGGGTAGAGGAGGCCCTGGGGGTATGAAGCGTCTCTTAGTATCATTAAACTATTTCATTTTCTCCTTTTAAATTTTTTATTATGAGGAGTAATTTGACAGATGGGGAGGGGAAGGTGCATATTTAGAAATAAAGGTGATTTTTAAAAACAAAAGAGATCAACAAGGTGTTTTTTTTTTCTTTTTAAGAACAGAAGGAACTCTGACTGAAGGCTGCCAGTTCTCTGAGAGTAGGATAGGCTGGCACAAAAAAGACCCCCTACAGCCAAATATCTGACTGCATTCACACCAGTCTTGGCACAGAGTGGGTGTGGGGGTCAGAGAATCAGAAATAAGGAAGTTTGGAGATCACCCAGTTGAAATAGAGGCCCAAAGAAGGTGGAATGATTGACTCAAGCACCAGAGTCAGCATTCGCACTCAGGTCTTCAGACTAGTCAGATACCATACACCCTCCACTTGGGGACTCTGCCCCATCGGTGATTCGAGCTTCTCCCCCAAAGCCCCATGACCTGGCCCATTCCCACACATCCAGCCCCATGGCTGCTCCTTCAACTCCCCACACTGCCTGGAATATCCTCTCTCTCATGCAGGAAGGGCCTGCTCCCCACCTTCCAAATCCAGTCAGTGACTCACCTTCCCCTGGCCATCATCTTCCATGGTTGGCCCCACCTGACTCTACTCACTCCTCGCCTCGGCATCCCCCTTGCATTAGATTCCCCAAGTAGGCTAAATCACACTGTCCTCACGGACAGGGGCTGCAGAAAAGCATCTGCCAGAGGTCACCTGCAGATGTCTTGTGTCCCCAGCTCCTGCCTCTGCTACTTCTGTCCACCCAGCATGGGGCCTGCATGCCCGAGAGGTTCTAGCAATGCTTGAACAGGGTGTGTGAGCAAAAAAACACCCGCGAACCCCTCTGGTGCCTTCTCACAGGGCGGGCTTGTGTCAGAGGGCTTGTTCCTTCAGATAAGACCTGATGCCTCCTCGCTCTGCCCAGCTCTTACTGACTCTCATGGCCTCTCAGTGAGCTGCCTGTCTATTTCCTAGCATAACAGAACCAGAGCTGAAAGGAAGCTCAGAAGCCAGCCAATCCAGACTCAGCCGACCCCGTCTTACCGATGAACAGACCAGGTGAGATGATTCCAGGCGTACCCTGGGATTCCTGACAACAGGATCTCAGGAATCATCTGTGTCCACAGCTGAGACAAGCCCAGCACTGACACCGACTTACTGCAGTATGGTCTGGGGCCAATCCCTATGCCTCTTTGGGTCTCAGTTTCCTCATCTGTACAGTGATGGCGTTGGATCAAAGGAGCTAAGATCCTTTCCAACTCTCGGTCCTATAAGAGTGAGGTGCCTTTGGGCACTCACTGGAAAACCCAGGATTCTTAATCCTCCAGCACCTCAAGAAATATGGAGTTACCAATCAATCACCAGCATTTATCAGGCATGGATTTAGTGCCAGGCACTACGCTAGCACTGAGGATACAAGGACAAAACTGAACAAGTCCTGCCCTCACAGAGCTTAAATTCTATCCGGGTCAATGACGTGTGCATGGATAGGTATGTACAACAAAGAATTTCAGTGTCACTCCCTGCTAATACTCTCTAAGCCTCAGTCTCTTCATCTAGAAAATGAAAATAAAAATATCCACAGTTCTTATCTCCCAGAGTTTCAAGGAGGTTTGAGTGAGATAATGGAAGTAAAGTGCTTTGTAAGGTCTTGGGGGGGGTGGGGAGGAAGGGCTATCTGAACAAAATGGAACCCAGCAACTTTAGAATGATGGCCTCTGTGGCCTCTTTCTAAGAACTGCTGGCTTTTCTCCCTTCCTTACAGTGAATAGTAATGAGAGAAGTCACCAAAAGAACAATTTAGGCCTGATATCAAGAAAAACTTCCTATCATTTTGAGCAGTCCCAAAGTGGAATCCATGGGCTGACTCGAGAGACGGGAGGTTCCTTAGGGTCATCAAGTGGAGACTGGAAGATCACCTATGGGGGTGTTATGGTGGTGATTCCTTTCCTATAGGGGTTGGATTGGATTGGCCAATGAGGTCCCTTGTGGTTCTCAGATGCTGCAACTCCACTCTTCTTGTCTTGTCTTGTACATCTTGCTAGTACCACCAGCCTTTCCTTGGATAATACTTTTGGCCTTCCTCCATGGTTTCTCGCCCAAGCCCTTTTACCAAGCCCAGGCCACCCTGACCTCTCAGTGGCCTTGACCTCAAGTGGTAGCCTCCCACGGTTGGGGTCCTTGCCCAGGGCCTAGGACAAAGCTGTCACATTGAACCAGCTAAAAATACAAGCAGCTACTGATCGCTCGGGTGAATAGCGATGGAATGTGGTATGGCAGGAAGAACAGGAGCCCTGGGATGTGGATGGCACCCAGGGAGCCGCTGAAGCAACTCACATGAGTACCACAGGCTCAGTGAGGGAAAGGGGGGATTGTGCAGGGAGGAAAGCTTGACCTTTATTGTAGGATTTACGGTAGCACTGACATGTGCAACATGACCTTGGACAGGTCACTCCAAGCTTTCAGCGTTTTTCCAACTGCCTGATGTGAGCCATTAGATCGATCCAGTACGATACAGTGGAAAGAGAAATGGCTTTGTTGCCAGAGGATGCAGCTCCATTTCCCCCTCCCAGCCACTTATTATATGAGCCTATAATCTGTTTTCTCATTCGTAAGATGAGGAGGGTGTTAGACTGCACAGCCTCGAAGGTCCCTTCCAGATCTAAATCTATGATCCTATAATCCTACTATGTGCTGGACACTATACTGGGCACTGGGAAGGTAAAGACAAAATTTAAACTCTCCTTGCCCTCAAAAAGCTTTCATTCTTGTCGAAGAGGCAACGAGACAACGTATACAAGCAGAAGTGTGTACTCTGTACATGTGCCTTCAGAAGGAAGGCAGCCCAGAAATGTGTTTGGTAGGAGGTCACACGACCTGTTGTTGTAGCCCAGCTTAGCATAATAGCCGTAACAGCCATGTACCTGAAAGGGACCACGGGGACCAATGCAGTCTAACCCTGTACTCATTTACAGGCAGTGAAAGTGAGCAATTTACCCGAGATGACAATAATGATAGCGCTTGTTTCTACAGCACTTCTCATTTTGCAAAGCAGTAGAGGGAGGGAGGAACAAGCATTTATTAAGTGCCTGCTGTGAGCTTTACAAATACTATCTCATTTGATCCTCGTGACATCAGAGAGCACTGGATCTGGAGTCAGAGGATCTCAGCTCATACTCTGTTAACTGGGCCCCTGGGTAACCTTGGTCTCTTCAGCTTTCTGGGGCTCAGCTTGAGGGGCATCAACTAGACTTCTGAGGCTCCTTCCAGCCCCAGTGATCTATGATTATGGTCACCATAACAGTTGGGTGAGGCAAAGTCCAAGAACGGGGTAAAAAGAGCACTGGATTTCAAGTCAGAGGACCTGCCTCTCCATACGGTTCTGGCACTGACTGCCTCATATGGCCTTGGGCAACCCACTCCCTCTCTTGCCTACCGTTTCTTTCATGCTAGGTTGTTTAAACAACCACTTTATGGCTGGTTAAAAAATATAACTATCGCTGCCCTTACTCCTTCCCTCCTCAACAAAAGAAGTTCTCTTGTAGTAAGTCATAGTTCAGCAAAAGAAGCCATCAGCTCTGGGCCTCAGTGTTCCCATCTGTCAAATAAGAGGGTTGCACTAGAGGTTGTCAAAGGTCTCTTCCAGATCTGAATTCTATGCTCCCATGTATTACTGTCCCCAACTTAGGTGTAAGAAAGATTTCGCTGAGTTGCTGAAGGTAACAGAGTTTGGATTCAAGCCCAGGAGTCCTGACTCCCAAGGTCAATGCTCAAGGTCACCTTCAGTGCTAGCTCTGTGAGCCAGCATCCCATACCAATCTCACAACCAACCCAGGTTCCCTGACTTCACCTTTGGCACTCTTTCATTCCAGCCTACTGAGCCCATCATATTTCCACTGAGGCTTTTCTATGCACACTCTCCATCTTCATGGGGTCTCTCTGGGGAGGTCTTACTTCCCAGTCTCTACACTCCTGTCACCTTCCTCGTCCCCCCTCCCAGTGGGCACCCATGAATCCAACATCCCTTCAGGCGTGTGCCAGGCAAGGACACAACCAGCCTGATCTGTGGCCAGTCAGAAGGTCATCAACAAAGGTCCTACCTACAGTCCTCTCTTCATCGGTGCAACAGTCAAGTGGCTTCCTTTCCAAGGTCTAGATTTCTTGTTTGTCTGTTTTAGATTAAATATTTTTAAAGTACCTACTATGTGTCAGGCATTGTGCTAAGTACTTTACAAATACTATCTCTTTTGATCCTCACAACAATCCTGGGAGGGAAGCAGATCGTATCGTCATCCTCCTTTGATGAAGAAGTTGAAACAAACAGAAAATTAATGTCTTAACACAATGAGATCTGAACTCACGTCTCCCAGGCTCTACCCACTGAGCCACCTAGCTGCCTCCAGACCAGCCCCCACACCTGGCCATTCTTTCCATGGTGCAATGCTCCTCAGTGGACATGCTCAGGGGAAGACCCCAACACCTCCCATAAAGGACACAATGAATCGCAAATGTGGAAATGGACAAGTTGAGCACCACTGCTCACTGAGGACGTCAAATAGAGGGTATCCCAGGAATCTGTGCTTGGCCTGAGATGCTGTGGCACAGTGGAGTCAGGAAGACTGTGGATACCTGTCAGCTGTGTGACCCTGGAAAATCACATCATCTCTCCAGGTCTCAGTTTCCTCATCTGTCAAGTGGGGATAGTAACAGCTGTCATGCCCTACAGAGGCAGTGGGAAAAGCACTAGAGTCAGAGAGTCTGAGTTCAAAACTAGCCTCAGTTTGCTCTTACTCCCCAATGTGACCTTGGACAATTTTTTGCATCCCTGGGCCTGCCCCCTTAACTATAAAAATTGGACTGGATGTTTTCTAAGGGCCCTTCCTGTTCTAAGGCAATGACTCAATGATCTTCACAGTTAGGAGAAACTGAGTTCAGTTCCTGGTTTCTGACTGGTCCTCCTTAATCTTAGTGCCTCCCTTCTGCATAGTTGTGTGGGTATGTATATATTTCTTGTACAAAGTTGTTTCCATGTTGTCTTCCCCCATTAGACTGTGAGCTCCTGGGAAACAGACTTTTTGTCTCTCTTTGCATGCCCAACGCTTAGCTCATTGCCTGAACTCATAGCAGGCACTTAATTATGACTTAGTCTCTCAGTGGCTCTGAGCAACTCTGTAAGCAGATGCTGATAAGTATCCCTCTAGGTCCCCAAACTGATAAAATCACCTGTCTGGATGCAAAATCTAATTATTTTTTAAAGCCCCGTATCATAGGGTTGATATGAGATAAAATATATAAGAGCACCTGGCAAATTTTAAAATGCTACATAAATGTCAATCATTATTAGTCCTGCGCTATTTATTCATTTTATCAGTGACTTGGATAAAGGCAGAGATGACCGGTTTATCAAAGCTGCAGATGACACAAAGTAGGGAGAGACTATTAACCCAGTAGAGTCAAGATATAAAAAGATCCTGAAGGGCTGGAACACTGGGCAAAACTGAGTCGGAAAAAGCCTACCAGGGATAAATGGAAAGTCTTACACTTGGGCTAAAGAAAATCAGCTTCACAAGTACAAGTGGGGGAGGCACACACAGTTGGCCAACAGCTCTCAATGAGTCAATACTGAGGTGTGCAAATGAGGAACACACACACACTATCTTGGACTGGGGCTGATCCTACCAAAGATCTCGGCCCTGATCCTGCTGTACCGGAAGTACTGGGGGAACCACATTTTGGGAAGATTCAGGATAAGTTAAAAGAGTGTCCTGGAGAAGTCTATCATGATAATGAAAGGCCTAGAGTTCATGTCATCTGAAGACGGTTGCTTGGCCTGGAGAAGACTTAGGGCAGGGGGAGCAGACATCATCTATGTCTTTAATTATTTTAAGGAAGAGGATTTGTCTCCCCAGTAGAACGTGAGCTCCTTGAAGGCAGGAATAGTTTTTGGCCTTTTTTGTATTCCCAATGCAACTCACAGTATCACGGTGTCTGGCACATCATAAACACTTAATAAATGCTTGTTTTTTTGAAGATCATCGAGTTCCTCATTTCTTATAGCACAGCAGTATTCCATTACGTTCATATACCACAACTTGTTCACTCGTTCCCCATTTGATGAACATGCCCACAATTTCTAGTTCTTTGCCACCACAAAGAGATCTGCTATATAAATATTTTAGAACATATATTTAAAAGGAATAGCAAGCTATACATAACAGATTTGCAGTTCTATGTGCAATCATCTGTTTTTAAATACTGTTATAGAAATGCTTGTTTTATTCCATAAATTAAAAATAAAATTTTTAAAAAAATTTTTTAAGCAAAAAAAAGAAGCTTCATTGATTGATTCTCCTGTAGCACCAACCTAACAGAGTTGTCAAGGAGGTCTTAATATCTATATATTAATAATATATAATATCTATAACATCTATAAAATATTTTGCAAATCTTCAAGTGCTTTACAGGGTATAGTGAAACTATATAAAGTTTAAAGTTGAAAACAAATAAGGTTCAAGGTTACTAAAGCTTCAAAACTGCACTAAGATTTTTGGGACACCCTGTATAAATAGCAAAAATCAATCAATTTTGATGGGCTGACTTAGGGGCCTGCCCTGCCTTCCCCATTTATAACATTGCTTTTATGCAAAAAGGCATTCAGAGTACCAAAGGCTGGATATACAAAATGACTTCAGGAAAACCATTCATTTCAGTCAAATACTCTGGTCTCTAAGGAGTTCAAAGCATTTTCCATATTATCTTATTCATCCACAAAGGTATTGGGGTTTTTTTATTTTAAAACTTCTTCTGATAACAATATCCTAAGCCCATCCCTTTGAGCAAAGAAAGCTATTACTCTTCTTTATTTTGTCAATGGAGCAATTTAGTCAGGGAGGGGTGGAGCGTCTTACCCAAAGTCAGTCAATAAACAGGGACCATAGGATCCTGTCAGAGTCCAAGGTGCTGGCCTGTCCTAGCACACAATCCAAATGGATCCAGAGTCAGGAGGGGGGGAAAAAAGGCCTGGCTTTTGCATGGCAATGAGGAGTATTTAAAATCACAGACTCCAAGAGACCTTAGGGCAGTGGTTCTTCCTAATGCTGTGACTCTTTAATACCCGTATGTGGGCGTATCTGCATGTGGGTGGACTCACCTGGAGAATAGAGGAGTGGTGTCTCGGTTCCTAAGACCATCGGAAATAAATGTTTTCCGATGGTCTTAGGTGAGCTCTGCAACCCCTGTGAAAGGGTCATTTGACCCTCAAAGGGGTCTCAACCCACAGATTGAAAACCTCTGCCTTAGAGCAAGGAGTCTTAACCTTTTTGGTGTTCTGGGGTCCTCTGGCAGTTAAGTGAAGCTGGGTCCCCTTCTCAGAAGAATGTTATCAAATGCATAAAATAAAATACACGGGAGTAAAAGGAAATCAATTATAGTAAAATAGTTATGAAAATATATATTAAAAGTTCACAGATCCTCCCCATCCCCCAGATTAAGAACTTTTCCCTTAAAGATGCCCAAGTTCAGCCATTTCCCAAGAGCTCTGAGTCTCACCAAGGTGAAATATTCCGAGCCAATGTCACCCGGAGGGTTTAAGCCCTTCCCTTGGAATGCAGAATGCTTTTTGCCCATTCAAGGGCTTAGGGAAGTAACAGTGTGGGTGTGCACACTTCCTCCAGGGTTAGGGAGAGGGATTCTATTTTCCAAGGTTATGCAGCACATTTCATGTTTTAGCTCTGCCTCCGGATTTAGTCATCTGCTCCTTACCCAGAAGACAGGCCTGAAAAACCACAGAACAGGGGCCGGCCTAGGGCAAGAAATACAGAGACAAGGTACAACAGACAGGAAGTCAATACGTCCTCGTCCTTGGTTTAATTCCCTAAGAAGTTTAATGTATGTCTACCAAATAAAATTGAGTTTTTTTTTAAAAACCCTTTTTTTAATCCATAAAGCTGGGATTATATAAATATTTAATTAGCAGCAGTCAATGGAGTTGGTGTTTCTCATAATAGGTCCTGTCAACTTAATGCAGTCATACTTTCCAACAAGAGCTCTGCTCGATAAGGTGAATTAGGGCCTGGGCTAATTTTATACCAAGCTCCGTGTTGAAACATGAATGAACACACGTAAGGAGGGAGTACAAAGAACTGACTTCAGTCACTTACAAACTTAACTTCCTAGGGCTTCAATGACAGAAAATGATGAGGTTAGACCAGATGACCATGGTGGCTAGGCACCTGCCAACTCTAAATCGCAGGACCCTATGAAAAGAGAAGATTCTCAAAATTATTGAGGAGTCAGTTTCTGGAGTGGGCAACTGGGGGTGCAGATTTCCAAACACAGGGTCTACTACTAACTGAAACTAAAATCGCCAAAAGGCAGGGAAATAGTGAAGCTACCAAATTTCTCTCCAATTCACAACAGAATTTGAACAACCAATGAGTGACTATACTTTCAAGTTTCTCCGGTAAACTTTAACCTACCTCAAAAAAAGAAAAGAAAAGAAAAGAAAATCCATAAGTTCTAGGACTTGATTCAACACACATTTACTAAATGCCTACTATAATTAGACACTATGTTAGGCAATAGGACTACAGAAAATTTTAAAGCCTTCTCCACGAACTAAATCAATGCAGTTGGAATAAAAAAAAAAACATGGGGGGGGGAATCTTTGCATCAAACATCTCTAATTAAAAAGTCTGAGATATAAGAAACTGACACAAGGGCCATTCCCCAAAAAATAAGTGACCAAAGGGAAAAAAATTACTCCCTGCCCTTAAGAACTTAGATTCTATATGAATGGGGGGGAGGGGTGATTCTATCAAAAACAAGTATTCTCATAAAGAGAAGAAAGTTCTGCCTGTACATTCAGTGAAACCTCAGAAGCCTTGGATGACACACAGGTTGCTATTATTAGGAAGTTACCTTGAGAAAGGTCACCTCACCTGTCTAGGCCTCCATTTCTTTTAGCCACAAGACAGAAAGAATAATAAGCTTTCCATTCTGCCTCCTTCAGAGATATTAAGGATGAAGGATATGGTTCTGAACACGTTTCTGATTATTTGAACACAAGCAATATCAGAAAAAACCTGATTGAATCGAAAGGTTTTTTTTAATGTGGCATTTTAGTCAATACAGATGAACTCCCATTTTATAAAAGTTTATAAAAGTACCAAGAGCATTTTTCCTTTGGTCACCAATCAACCAGAATGTGTCCTAGAAGTAAGAGAAATCAAAATGTTTTAGAAGAGAAAGTGGGGTTTTACTTATAGTTTTCATTCCAGAAGTTCATTCTTCTTTAAAATTAGAGCTGACGATAGACTCCTACACCACTTTTTTTAAAGCGTGCAAAAGTACTTTACATACACTGGTCCTCCTATCCAATACTTGAGGTCAAGGAATCACCCAAAAGAGATCTCAGATTGAAGTCATCAACATTAGTCCAAGTTATGTGAAGCCCTGAGAAGTCAAAGGCATCCTCCCTAAAATATGGGATGGAATTAAGGACCAGGAAAGGGGGAGTAGGCATTAGATCCTCAAGTCCCACCCTCTCATTTTATGGATAACTTGATCAGTCTAGTTTTCCCCCAAACCCTCCCCCCTTCACATCCTGATACTGAGATTAGTACAAAAAAACAAAATGAACCAGAGAATGAATATGCCCAAGGTTTTACAGCTAACTGGTGGAAGAGAATAAGATGATAAGTCCCCTGACTCACATCCAGGGCCCTCTCTGAAACAGTCTTAAGTGGCAGTGTTAGATTGGCTATCAAAGTTCCTGGGTTCAAATTCCAGCTCTGCCGCTTAATATCTAGAACAAGATGCTTCCCCTTTTGAGCCTTTCCTCATATGTAAAATGAGGGGTTGACTTAATAACAGCTAGCAATTATATTGAACTTTATGGCTTATCTCATTTGAACCTCATTTGATGTGTGCCCTGTGTCTCTCCAAAAAGAACAGAAACCTCACTCTCTTTAGCATCTTCTGTTGACACCCAAAGAGGACCATCAACTAATGGAGAATGGCTGATTCTCATGTTATTCAAAAAAGTACCTGCTGTGAAGTGTTCCTGAAATATTCAGCACCTGGAGTTGGTTGGATTCTAAGGGTCTGGTTAGTTCTTCTAAGGTCCCCACCTTGCCTAGCTCTTGGAAAGAAATGAACATTTCTCAAAACAGTAAGTGACTTAACTTTGATTTTGGGCCAGCTGTCTCATAGCTGGAGAGAGCTGAAATTGACATAGCTGTCTCATGGTTGGAGATAATTTAAACTAATATACCTGGGAGAGAGTTGAAACTGACATAGCTGTCTCAGGACTGGAGAGTTGAAACTGACTTGTCTGGGAGAGTTGAAAGCAACAAAGCTGTCTCAAGGCTGGAGACACTTGAAACTAACATAGCTGTGTCATGGCTGGAGAGTTGAAACTGACCAATCTGGGAGAGAGCTGAAGATGAAGTGGCTGTCTCACCACTGGAGAGAGTTGAAACTTACATCACTATCTCATGGCTGGAGGTAGCTGAAATTGACAGCTGGGAGAGAGGGGAAACTGACATAGCTGTCTCAGGGCTGGAAACAGTTGAAACTGACATAGCTATCTCATGGCTGGAGACAGCTGAAATTGACACACCACTAGGCTTCCTGGACTTCTAGGAATCCACTATGTTTATTCTTCTGTAACTAATTCTCATGCACATTATCCCAGGCTGCCCTCCCTGTCTTTCAAGGAGTCTGGGAGCCTGTGGCTAATTGGTATTTTAGCAGATAAGGATCCCACAAAGTGGGCACCCACTGAGATACTACTATCGGAAATCTGTTTGCCTTTGTCTCCTCTTGTTTGGGAAAGAGACCCGGGTTAGTGCCAAGCATTCAACACCTCTCCTGCTTCCAGTCACATGGGAGAATCAGACAGCAAATTCTGTTTAGGTATAAGTCTGACTGCTGCACCCCTTTCCCCACTTTCTGAGTCTGTATTTGGATTTTCCGTTGGACATTTTTCAATTGTCACACAGACTCATTTTAACTTCATTCAAACTCAGGTTTTGCATCTATAAAATGGAGACAAGACTATCTGTAGTACTAACCTCCCAGGATTCTTATGAAGATCAAATTATGGAAAATGTGCATAAATAATAATAGCTAATATTTGCATAGCACTTTAAGGTTTGCAAGGCACTTTTCAAGTTATTTGTTTGATCCTCACAATAACCTTGGGTGGGAAGTACTATAATTATACCCATTTTACACACAAGGAAACTTAAGGATGAGAAGTTAAGTGACTTGCCCAGGGTCACAAAGCTAGCTGTCAGAGACTGAATTCAACCTCAGGGCTTCTGACTTCAAAGTCCAGCACCTCCTACACTGCAAACCTCAAAGCTTTATGTAAAGGGCAGATTATTGAATATGGAGAAGCAACAAGGTTCACAAAATATGCAAAGTACTTTGAAATTTTGAAAAATTTAAATTCAGGATTTAAACTCTTGAAAGAGCTAAATGAATGAGAGTTCACAGGCTCAAAACTGAAAAGGAAGGCGGCACTGAGTCTGGAGAATTTGGGTTCAAATCCTGCCCCTGATGATTTGTCATGTGTGTACTTTACAAGAAGATAACAGGTCTGGGGCTAGAAGGGACCCATCCAGTCTAACTCATTTTACAGAAGAGGCAGAATTCCAACCAAGGTCCTCTGAATTTTAACTGTACCATACCATAGCTTGATAGATCAAAGAGAAAAAATATGGAATAAAGTAATGTGTAACTCTGGACTGCTGTTCAGTTCTCAGGAAACTGGAGGGGAGGTGTTTGTTTTAAAGGGAAGATAACAAATTCTTGAGGAAGGCCACCCCAGGCTCCTTGGGACCCAACCACCATGGTCAACTGCAGCAGCCTGGGGCACATCACTTCCTCTTTAGAGAACCCATTCAACTTGGAGCTGTGACCCTTCATATCTGAGAAGAACTGCTCAGTCCACCCTCCAGGCAAATATTCATAATCTCACCATACTAATGGAGCAAAGAAGGAGGGCATTTATGATTTACGTTTAGATCTGTATGGCTTAGGTAACTGAACCCCAGAATAGGAATGTATATCTTTGGATAATTGTGGATTGCTAAATGTTTTCTAACCAATCTTACCCGGGACATCACTTATTAAAGGTTCTGTCATCACTCAAGTCACACCATCAAATGGGGATAAGGATAGGAGGGGGCTCAATGAAAGAAAATCAGACAGCCTTAGAGGAGATAAATTCTTCACTTTCTAGCTGTTGTTGGTGTTGTGTTTTGGGGTTTGTCTATTTATTTGTTTTGGCTTTTTAAGTTAGCAAGGAAGAAAATATGGTCCTTGAAAGGCCAAGCTCTTATCTTCCTGGAAAGACTTTCTCTAAGCAAACACAATAGTACGTAAGCTCCTGCTTAAAGAGAGGTTAAGTCTGGTGAATCACAGAAGGGACCTCAAAGGTTATCTAGTCCAAACTCAGCATTTTACAGACAAGGAATCTGAGTCCAGGAGAGGGAAAACGGATTTGTTCCAAGGCGCAAAGTGAATAAATGTCAGAAGGAGGCCCTGAACTGAGGGCCATTTCCCCACGACCATGATGTTCTGTCCAGTTTATTCTCTCAGGGGCTCCAACAAGAACTTAATAAACTCTCATTTCTCTAGGGCTTTAAAGTTTCCAAGGCACTTGTCTCACAATGTCAGGAAGGCAACGTGACCCAGTGGAAATGAAGGCTTTGTTTGGAGTCAGGACGACCTGAATGACCTTGGGCATGTGACTCCAGCTTTCCAGGCCTCAGTTTCCTCAACTATAAAACCAAGGAGTTGGACTTAGTGACTTCTAAGGTCCCTTTCCAGGATCTAAGTTAGGTAGGTTGAGCATGATTATCCCCATTTTACAGAGGAAGAAACTCGAGTCTGAGTGATTTGGTTAGGGTTACACAAAGCTCTTTCCTCCCAGTTTGAGGCAGGAAGTACAAATATTTTCCCTGAGTTACAAAAGAGCAAACTTAACCTGGGTCACAGAGCTGGTCAGTATACTAGAAACAGCAATTGTACCCAGGTCCCCTCATCCCAGAAAGAAAGAACTAGTGAGAAGATGACCAGTAATTGATTTTTAAAAATTCACAAATAGGGATGGCTAGGTGGTGCAGTGAATAGAGCACCCGCCCTGGAGTCAGGAGGACCTGAGTTCAAATACAGTTTCAGACACTTAACACACAAAAAAACTAGTCATGTGACCTTGGGCAAGTCACTTAACCCCAATTGCCCTACCTTCCCCCCTCCTAAAAAAAAAAAAAGCAAAACATTCACAAATAGAAGCCCAGTTTAAAGCATCCTGAGCCCCAGTGGATATTAATTAGCCTTTCCCTTGACAATTTGGCTTCAATTCATAGGAGGACAGATTTAGGGCCTTAAAGGTCAACTAATTTAATCTTCTCACTTTATAAATCAGTCCCTTGTTTGTTGTAGGTTTAGGTGTGACCCTGGGGAAATCCCTTCACCCCTCTGAGCCTCTGTTATCTGCTCCAAAGGGCTATTGAAATGGGTCACCATAATGCCGAAGGCCTTGCACACCTAACACTCTACTAAACACCCTCTGACAGTACAAACCAAGGCTACTCAGTCTGGCCAGAGGCACAGGCCTGGGACCATTCCTCACCCTGGCCCTTTTCTGCTGCATCCAAGACCCACTGAATGATGCCACACACCTTCTCTGACCCTCTCTGGCCAATGGGAGACAATGGGCTCCCATCTCAGAACTTACTATGCACGGGACCCCAGGCAAGGGGCTTAACCTCCCTCTGCCTCACTTTCCCCAACAGTAAAGTGCCAATGATAATAGCAATCAATACCGCTTCTATCACATTTACTCCATGCCAGGGACTATGCTAAGGGCTTTACAATTAATGTCATCTGATCCTTGTGACAACCCTAGGAGGTGGGCGCCATTAGCATCCCTATGAGGAAATTGAGATCAGGAGACTTGCCCAAGGTCAGACAGCGAGTAAGTGTCTGCAGCAGGATTGGGTCTTCCTGACTCCTTCCTGACCATTTCTTTAAGAATAAATCAAATGAGCTAAGGCACGATAGCCTCTTCATTAGTATCATCAGAGACCACCTCCATCTCATTCAAAGGAGGTTAGTGTACCCTAGTCAAAGTGTGGGAGATACACGTTCCCCTTCCCCGGGCCAACACTGACCCCTCTTAATTTATCTGTAAAATGGGGGTGGAGGAAGGGGTCCTAGGCAGTTTCTAAGTAGGAGTAACCAGAACATAATAGGCACTTGATAAAACTCTACTGACTTTTTTTTTTTAATAAGCCTCCTCTGTAAGACCCACCAAGGAACAGTAAGGAGGTAAGAGTGAGACTAGGCCATGTCATGCTGGGAGGCCCCAGAGGAAGAGCTCATTGTACACAGAACTTTAAGGTTTGAAAAGCACTTCACACACATTGTCTCACTTGGGACAAGGGATCAGGTCATCTGGACAACCAACGGCCTTGAGGCCAGACCTAGGTAGGAAGCTGACAGTGTAGTATGTGTGTAGCTCATAGGCCTCGGAAGGCTTCTTCTTGGGCCACACCCAGTTTAAGGTTTTAAAAAGCGTTCTCTCTCCCTCTTCCTCTCTCTATTTCTCTTTCTCCTCTCTCTTCCTCTTTCTTTCTTTCTCTCTTTCTCCTTCTCTCTCTCTTCTTCTCTCTCTCTCTCTCTCTCTCTCTCTTTCTCTCTCTCTGTCTCTGTCTCTCTCTAGCTCTCTTTTCTCTCTCTCTCTCTCTCTCTCTCTCTCTCTCTCTCTCTCTCTCTCTCTTCCCACCCTCCCCCAAACCACTTGCCCAAAAGGAAGATTTAACCTCTGGGAAATGATTCACAGAATTCTCCAGCCTGAAAGAGGCCTTAAGAATACCTGGCTTTAGTTGCAGGACCCCACCTAAAGCATCCCACAGAGATGAGGAGTCATCATGCTTTGAAAATGCCTCTTCCCCTACCCCATGTCACTCAGATCCCTGTAACAGGACAGAAACCTGGGCCACAGGGCTCCCACTCAGGAAGAGAGGGGGCAGACACCTTATATGTGAGTTCAAAGAATGAAACATGCCCAAGGAGGAAGCCATCATTGCCTGCAGCCCCCTCCTCGGAAGGATGAGAAAACTGAGACCTAGAGAGAGGAAGTTACTTCCTCTGAGCCCCAATGTTAGGAGGAGATGAGCCTTTGGTTTTGTGGTTCTATCAGTCTCCCCCTGCTGATGCCACCCCCAGGATCTGAGATACTATATGCAGCCATTGTAGACTCTATAAGATACTACGTAAAACTACAATCCTATCTCGGGGCCAAGTGACTGTGGTTCTCTTCCTTTGGGGATCAAGTCAACCAAAATATTGTGTAAGTGCTTTGCAAGCCTTAAAGAAGCCTGATATCGTGCGTTCTTAACCCCTTTCCTGTTATAAACCCATCTGGCAGTGTGGTGAAGCCTATAGGCCCTTTCTCAAAATAATGTTTTTAAATAATTGAAGGAAATGCTAAATGAAAAATCAAAATGAATTTTTCCCCCATTCAAGCTCATGAACCCACTGAAATCTATCCAAGGACATTTGCACTGTTAAAGTTAACAGCCTGATTCTCAGTTTCCCCATCTTTAAAATGGAAGTTATCCTAACTTCCCAAAGATGGGAAAGAACAATATGGAGCCAGGTCCTCCACACACAGTAGATGTGATTTGGCTAGCTAGCACTTGGCTGCCCATAAAGGGTGCTTGGTCATCCTCAGACCTCAAGTTTCTAAAGCAAAGATATCAAAGAAGCAGTTTATCCCAGCTTCTCAGCCACTAACCATTGGGCTTGGGACACCTGGGGAAACACGGTGACCTGCTTCTCAGGGCGGAATATCTCTGGGTGCTGGGGAAGAGAGTGTCAAGGAAAGGAGAATTAAACCTTCCTAATTCTGCAGCTGCAAATTCCATCCAAGGCAACAGGTTACTGTTTCAGCCTTCTTTTCATTGGTAATCTAAAGTCCCCTTCAAAAGGCTGCTTTGGCCTCACTGCTCATTCCACAGGTCCCATCCTTCCCTAGGAGCCCCAGAGCCGTGTCTGAGCACTCAGCCCTGGTACTGCCACTCTCCAGCTGTGTGTGACCTTGGCCATGGGATGCCATCTTTCTGGGTGGCCTGGCCCCAATGCCCTCTAAGATTTGCTTTCCACTTCCATATCTTTTACCCAGATTCTCTAACCAGAGCCCCATGCAAAAAAAGGGCGAAGGGAACAACACACAAGGACAACTGCCACTGAAAAAATACCAGGTCCTCAGAAGACCTCACCCCTGTGGGGCCACCTAAAGCCAGAACTCCTCCATGGAAAGGGGATGTCCAGGGTTGGAGCCCACAGGTTGAAGCCCAGAGCCCAGCTTTGATCCATGGGGTACTTTGGGCACACATTTTGTTTCAACAAGACGTTGCAAATGTTAGTCTGGTCCCAGCAGATCATACTGCATGGTGCTGGAGAGGCCCAGCACCATCACTTACACTTCAGGTTTGTGTGGGGATCCTAAACACAGATAAAGTCAACGTCATACATGTGGTGAACCCCACCACTATGGCTCCCAAAGCATCCCAAAACAGCCCTTATACACTGTATGTATATGTATGTCTAGGGAGATACAGAAATATAAGGGAATATTGGTTCCAAATACATATGCCGGGCACCATCCAGACTGAAATGACCAAAGGATCTTATTTTATTCCCATGATTTGGGGAAAATCACAACTCTGTCTCTCTGGAGTTGGAAAATCCAGTCAGATCAGAAGCTGGGAAAGAAGAGAGGAGTGAGCCAATGGTGTTCTCCTTACCCTGCCCCCACCCCTAAATTACGGGATGCTGGGGAATGCCTGTAGCTAGCTCCCCCCTCCATCTTAATTAACAAGCTATCCCAGCTAACAGTAGCTGAGGAGAAAAAATAGAGGAGTGGGCCCCAGTTGCCCCCAACTAAGAAACTACTAGACTGGATTTTTCTTCCTCCACCCTCGGCCTGGTGCTCTCACCTTGCAAGGCTTTTCCGAATCCGAGCCTCCACACACCCCCACCCCCAAGCTGGGTACAAAGCCAGTGGCCCAGAGGGGGCTAATTTAGAGGACGGTAACAGGCCTTGGGAATGGGAAATCTTGTTTCTACAGTACGGGGCTGCTCGGGGGTAAAGGGGACATCTCTATCCAGTTTTCAAGGACACTGCAGTAAGCCGATGGGTCTCACTGGCTGTCTGGCCATGCACAGACCACCTCGTGTTCAGGTTAGAACTTGGGGGTGGGGGAGGACTCCCTGGGAAAAGGGGGGGAGGGGGATCCGGGATTCCATGCGGCAGCAGCCGCTTTCCGAGGAAATGCGCGCAGCTCCAGCTGCAGACACTGACCCCCCCAGAGAAGGATAGAGCGGGGAAGGAGAGGGAGAGAAGGCTCGCGGGGAGGCAGGACTGCGCTCCGCACCTGGACCGGCACCCACCTTCTTGATCCGGTCATCCTTTAATTCGGTAAAGTAATAGGCTAGCAGCTGCGCGGCGATCATGGTGCCGGCAAAGGCGAGCCCAGCCCTGGGGCTCTTGGCTACGCTGCGCTCCTCTGAGATTCCCGAGCCGGCCTGGGGTCCTCCCTTCGCGTCGGGGCCGGGGCCGGGGACGCCGCTCCTTCCTCCTCCCTCGCAGGCGGAGAAGACGGGGACGCTTCTCTCCCCCCCCTCCTCCTCCAGGGGAGGGTGACAGCGCTAAGCCGGCCCACCTCCTGTTCTCCCATTGGCTGCCGGGGCCCGGCTCTGCAGCAGAGGGGTGGCCGGGCGGGGCCCGCGAGCTGGGACTGGGGCGGCATCCCAGTCTGGCTGCTGGAAGGGCCGAGCGAGCGCGGGACTCAGGGCGGGGCGGGGTGGAGCCGGAGGCCGAGCGGACAGCCTCACACACACCCCCCCCCCCCCAAAGTCCAGCATCCCGGCATGGGCACGTCGCCCACGTACCGCTGGGGAGGCCTGCAAGAGTGGGCTTGGGGGGACGGGGGAGGAGAGGGGACGATGGGGGGAGCCCCGCCCGCCTTCCTGCCCCAAGCCCGGAGTGTTGCGGCCCAGGGTGAAGGGATGGTTGGAGATGACGATTGGACAAAAGAGGGCAGTCCAACTCCCAGCCTTCCTCCTCCCTCCTCTGGGGGCAGAACCCCCAGAGGTTTTGCCTCTGGGTAATGACGGGGTTTCCTCCAGCCCTGACGTTCCTTGAACCACGTTCTCGCGTTATATGACCAGTACTGACATTCCATGATACCCTGTTGTTACGTTTCTGCAAGAACGTTCTGTGATGCCTTGATAGAACGTTCTATGGCCTGGGACCCCTTAGTGCACCATCATTCCATGTTCCAATACTATCAGCCCCTTTCCCGCACTCGCATTCTATGTTTTGTGTCCCGCGTTCTACGTACTACACTCCGAAGCCAGTTCTAAGTCTCTGGGTCTCTGGGTCTCTGGCCTTGCTGCCCTCCTTTGTGAAATGTTCTGCAAGGCTCCCACGGTTGGATGGTGAAGAGAATGTTGGGAAGACGTTTGGGGGGTGAGGGGACATCACACAACCTCAAGGCATTCCACAGGCGAGCCCTAGACTTAAGGGCCTTGGATTGGGGAGCCTGGATACGGAGGGGGTGGGCTTGGGCTGTAAGCTAGCTGCCTCTCCGTCTGCGATGGTTGCAACAAACCCAGCAAAGCATTAGTCCTGGCAGCAATTTCCCCTCGCGGTGGCAGGAAGGCGCCCGGCTGCCGTGAATGTGGGGGGAGGAGGGAGGGGGAGCAGGCACCGCCCCAGCTCAAACACGTCACGATCCAGGGCGGGGGAAGGGGGGGCAGACAGCTAGGCGAGCTCACCTCGAGAAGTGGCTGATGGAGCCGCCCCGCCCCGTCCAGGAGGGCGGATTTGCATCACTAGGCCAGGGCCAGACCAGAGACCTCCACGGCCTTGGGCCTGGCTGTGTGCTTCCACCTTCCCCTTGTCCCAGCCTTCACGCCGGTTCCCTCAGACCTCAGATAGCACTTGGTGTCTTATACCAAGTCTCTGCCTAGCTGTCACATTTGATCCCAGACTATGGGAACTGGGGGGGAAAAAAACCATCACCAACCCTGCCCCGTGGGGCATTTTACTGAGCCCCAGAGAGAGGAAGACACTCAGGCTCTTTGGTGGTGAATTATTTAATCCTTTAAATCTTCTCGTGGGATAAGAATGAATCACTGACTTCCAAACTTCTAACGTTAAGCATTTTGCAAAGCCTAAAAGTGCTCCCTAAAATCTGACCTGCTATTTCCTCATTCCTCTTCCCACAGAATGTCAGGCCTAGGAGTGAATGCACTCCAGGATCATCTGAGTTCATGTTAACAGGAGGAAGCCGGGGAAGGACTTGACCAAGGTCGTCTAGGTAGTACTGGCAGGTCTGGGGTTTGAACCAAGGTCCCAGGACTCAGAAAGCAGTGCCCTTCCCCTGCTGTAGATGTGAGCCGGGCCATAGCCACTGGCCACACACAAACACAGCCACCCGCACCTCCAAGCCCCCTAGGGCTCATTTGATACTGGGTTTCATCAGAGAGTGGGAAGATGTCAGCAGCCCCAGGGGCCCTCAGAGATGATTGAATTTGATTATTGTTAAAGTCCTGGCCTTCTAGCTCCAAACCCTAGGAGAAGAGGGAATAATTTAATCCAATCATTTTACAGAAGCAGAAACAGATCCTAAGAGGAGAGACTTAGTAGTGAATTCATTCTAAATCTCATTGGCTTTAGAATCAGGGGGGACCTTGGGCATTATCTAATGACAATAACGCGTTTGCCAAGTGTTTAGGAGTCAGAAAGTACTCCCCTCTGCTGGAAGTGGCACCATTTCTCTAGTCTCCCATGTGTGGCATATGGGGGTTCTCTTGGATGCTTCCCTCTTCCTCACCCCACAAATCTAGTCCCTGCCTAAGTCTTGTCATTTCTGCCTCCTCAGCCTCTCTGGCATTTGAATCTTCTCTCTGTTGACGCCCACCACCACCTTAGACTTTAGACCCCATCACCTTTTGCCTCTTCAATCCTTCCTCCAGCACAGCTGCCTAAGGAGTTTTCCAGATGTGCAGATCTGACCATGTCATTCCCCTCCTCAGTGACTGCCGATTACCTCCAGACGCCAATGTAAAATCCTGTTTGACTACATAATTTGACCCCAACCTCTTTTCCCTACTTATACATTATTCCCCTTCCTGCATTCTAGGGAATAATAGGGGTGAGGAACCTGCAGCCTGGAAGAATCCATTTGGATTCAAAGTGCTTCACTTGAGGACCTAGAGGGCCACATGTGGCCCTGAGGCCACAGGTTGCCCACCCCTGGACCCAACTGGCATTCTCTCTCACAAGGTTCTCCATCACTCATCCCATGCCTCTCATCTAATGTGCACCACCTCCCCTCTGCCTTCACTTCCTAAGACCTAGCTCAGACTCCAATTTCTATATAAAACCTTCACTGGTCTCCAACCCCTCTCCCCAACTGCTAGTGCACTTCCTCACTCATTACCTTCTAGTCATTCTGCATCTATTTATTTATGTATAAGCTGTCTCCCCATAGAATGTAAGCCTAAGAGCAGTAATGATATCGTTCTTTGTACTCATATCCTCAGCACCTGATTTCTAGGAGACAACCGGATGGCACAGTGGATAGAGTACTGGACCTGGAGTCAGGAAGACCTAAGTTCAACATGCCTCAAACACAACCTAAGTGATCCTGGGCAAGTCACTTAACCTCTGCCTGCCTCAGTTTCCTCAGCTGGGAGTCCATAACAGTATCTGCCTTTCAGGATTGTTATGAGGATAAAATATGTTTGTAAAATGTTCTGCAAACCTTGAAGCAATGTATAAATGCTGGCTAACGTTAATAAGTGTTTATGAGTTGATTGATCCTAGAGGAGATAAGTGAGTCCAAAATGAGACCCAAGAATTGCTTGAGAAAGTTGTGGTTTGTCTTTTTTTTAACCAGAACTATGATATTATTGGTATAGGGAATTCTGGGTGAGAAAGTGCTACCAGTGCAGATGGGCACTGGACTGAACCCAATGCTGCCTCTTTATCTACTCTGCCATGCTTCCTCTGAAGAAAGTCAGAGGAGCTAGAAGGGATCCCTAATTTAATAGATCATTTTATAGCAAGGGAAATTAAGATCCAGAGGTTAGGTGACTGGCTAAAGGTCACACAGGTCACAAGTGGAAGAGTTAGGATTCGAATCCAGATCTGTAGTCACACCCATCGTGCTTTCTAGTGCAGGATGCTGAGGAGCTGTGTATAAAATTGGTTACTTGTTGTCATGTTCTCCTACAAATTACAGCCTCTGCAACTTTGAGCTCAGAGGTTTAGGGACTGATTGTGACCTCGATTTAAGGAGGGCACTCAGCTCAGGACATATCATTTCTCCCCCGGCTGCCCTTCTGTGGGACCTCTCTGACCTTCCCCAGATGCCTCTACCTTCCTTTCAGCTCCCTTCTGTGGGTCATCTCTCCCTCCCTCTGTTACATGGTAAACTCCTGAGGACAGCGACTGTCTTGTTTGTTATTGTTATTTTTATACAAATACAAAAATGCGACAACAAATAATTATTCTGTTTTATTATATATTATGATCATTATTAAAAACTTCAAGGTTTGCAATGTGTTTTACATAGGTTGTCCCGTCTGATTCTCACAACAACCCTCTGAAATAGATGTTACTATTTATCATCTCCATTTTACAGATGAGGAAACTGAGCCTTGGGAAGGGACACACAGATAGGAAGAATCTGAAGCAGAATTTGAACTCAGGTCTTTCTGAGTCCAAGTCCAGCACTCTACCCATTTCAATACCCATGATTCACTTGAGCAAGCTGTAAAAGCAACTTCCAAGTTCAGAATTACAAGCATAGTAATTCTCCATATATTCAGTAACAAATTAAGACAAAACATTTACAGAAAAGAAAAAGTCAAAATACAGGGTAACTCCACCCCTGACTAGTACATTCATTTAGTCGATCACTAAGTCTCTCTTCTCAAGTAGAGATTAGTTTCCAATAATAAACAAAGTACATTCATTTGGTCAGTCATAAAACACAAAAATCAAAGTACTCCACCCCTGGATCACAACTGAAGTACAATTATCATCAGTTACCACCAAGCACCTTCTCAAAGGGGAAGTGGAGAGCACAAAGGCCATCTACCCCTAAGCCACAACAAAGTTACAATATCATCACAGCATTCAATACCCAAGGAGAGGTCTTTTCTTCATCTTGACCCAAGGCAAGTTCTCAGCAGTTTCTGTTCCTTGGGAAGATAAGGCTTAACGAAGACACAACATAGATACACATTGCCGGTGTCCTCATCAATTCACTGTCTTCCTGTGAAATCAACCTAGACCCACCAATAAGGTCTGAGGAATCAGCACAAATCATCAGTACAGTCCTAGGACCCCTTCTGTAAACATACAACAAGAAAATCCGCTTTCAGGGCTTCTGAACCAACAGAATGGTTCCAGGACTTCTACAACGACCCCAACATCCTCCATCAGCAGACGAGTCTGACAAACTAACATCAAAACAGACAGAACAAATACAAGCACCACAGTCATGCTTTCTCCCACTTCAGTCCTCAGTTCTCATTTCTCTCTCTCCAGCAGTAGCAGCAGCCTCCACATGCTGGCTCCCAGAAGTTCTTCTGGCCTTCTCTCTGCTTGGGCCTCTCATGCCAACAAGTCTATCCCACAAGTGGGATTCACAAGCTCTGGGTTTTAACACTTAACCCGAAAACCAAGCCAATACAAGGGGATCTTTCAATTCCATTACCATTACCCAAGCCAATAATGGAAAAAGGAAAGGGCTCATATTGAGAAGAAAAAGTTTAGAGTCATGAAAAAGACCACTGGGCTGGATGTCAAGGGGTCCAGGCTCAGTCCTGTTTATCTTTGCCCCTTAGTGCTTTTAGAGGAATCAAAGGTAAATAATGCCAGAATTTTAACAGCTGAGTGGTAAGCACCCTAAAATGCTAAGTCATAAGATCTGAGTTCAAATCCCAACTGTGCTATCTACCACTCTCTGAGACTCTCAGCCTCAGTTTCCTCATTTGTAAAATGTGGGGGTTGGTCTTGATGACCTCTAAGCTCTCTCCCTGTTCTACATCCATGAACGTTGGGCAAGTGACATCTGCCTGGGCTTCAGCTTCCCTATTTGTAAAATGAGAGGTTTAGACCAGATAATCTCCAAATCATCACCTGGCTCCAAAATATCTGCAATCTGTGACCTCTAAGATAAGGACATTCTCAAACAAATGCCTCATAACCAAGGTGACCAAAGTTGAAAATTGTTAAAAAAAAAAAAAAAAGAAAGAAAGAAAACAAAATCTATTGACCACCTTCCAGAACCAAATGGTGTCAGAACTAAAATAGACTTCTACAGACGATTACACTTTGTAGAGCTACAGCCTTATTGGCCTAGCAACACCTGGGGAAAAGATAACACCCCTCCCATGCCTTCTCCAGCTTGATCCTGTTCCTATTGCTAAATATGTGGAACCAGCTGGGTGGCTCAGTGAACAAAATGCCAGGCCTGGAATCAGGAAGACCTGAGTGCAAATCCACTTCAGATATGTACTAGCTGGGTGATCCTGCGCAAGTCACTTCACTCTGTTTGCTTCAGTTTCCTCATCTGTAAAATGAGCTGGAGAAGGAAATGGTAAACCACTCCACTATCTTTGTCAAGAAAACTCTAAAATGGGGTCATGAAAAGTTGGACACAACTGAAAAACTACCACACACACACACACACACACACACACACACACACACACACACACACACCCTGTGCAATCTTTCTCCAGCTCTTATAAGCTATAGCTTCTCCAGAAAGGATCCACCTAGCATACTAGAGACCTTCTCCCTCTTTTAGTTTTTTGTGGACACGAGTGGAGCACTTGGACACCCTCTCTGTCTTCTCTCACTCTTACCAATTCTCTGGTACCTTTTCCTATCATACATGTCCTGGTAAGCATCTTTAGGCCACTCCTCATTGTTAGTATATGATGTCCCCTATGACCTACCATGCAACTTGTCATTGCCCTTTTGGGTCATCTGCAATTTTCATTTTTCTGTGGTGTTCCATTATACGTTACCATCTCAGGAAGAATACTGATGTTAAGAAGACAGTATTCAGCAGAAATCAGTTTGGGATGGCTAAAGGCATTACGCATTTTCCCAAAGGTAATCCCAGCCCAGTTTCATACTCATGTTCAGCTCTGAGCTCACTCAGTTCACTGGTAACTGCAACATTTGATAGACTAGCTTTCTGGCCTTCTGCCCCAACCTCATCTTACAATTAGGTAATAGGTATTCTTTATCCACTTGGTTTTTCCTGCATATATGAGGCTATGACAGTCACATTTCCTATAAATGAGGTCTTACCAAGTTGGGAGTGGGGTGGGGTAAGGAGAACCAGGAACTCCTAGCCTAGGTCAACACCTTCAGTTCCATGTCCTATAAACATCACCCTCATGCTAGCAATTGATTAATCAGGGAGAGACATTCCATTGATAAGCCACAAGATTACATTCCTATTGAGGAGTTTGCCAGAAGATCAGGGAACAATCACTGTCAGATAGAGGCTTAAGAGCAATTTTCTTGGACTCTTGCTAACAGATTGGACCAAGCTCACAAGCCATAACTCTAATTCCAACTCTCTTTAATCCTCCATATCATCACTTACTAAGACTCATCAATTTTCCCTACAAAATATTTCTCATCTCTAGCTCATCTTCTCTATTCTCACTGCCTTTCCTTAAGCTGTTCCCCTGTACTAGAATAGGCTCCCTCCCTCCTCATTTTCACCTCTTGCAATCTCTGGCTTCCCTCAAGGCTCAGCTCATGTACCATCACATAGAGGAAGTTTTCCTAATTCCTTCCATCCCAAATGTCAGTGCTCCTTTCCTGCTTTAACTGGTTTTGGAATGGTTAATATGCTTATCTGTTTCCAAATTTCATGCTACTCTCTCTCACTCAATTAACTCTTTGAAGGTAGGGGCTCTTTCTCAGTATGTATCCTCAGGACCTAGATCACTACCTTGCATTCGGTAATTAGACCAGGGTTTCCAGTCCTTTTCTTTCCCTGTACCTTGTGGCTCTCTGTAGAACCTTCCCATGTGCTCTATTCAATGTGAAAGGAAATATATTCTAGAATTTACCTTGAATCTGTGCATCAGAAACAAGGTAGATTAAATTTCAATAGTATTACATAGTTATTTACCACATATTCCCTGTAAACCTTGACAAACTTCTGAAGGAAGCTCAATTTGGGAATTCTTGCAGTTGACAATAAATACTTGTTGGATTTGATTGGAAATTCCATTTTCCCACTCCCCCATCCTCCAACTCAAACCTTATCTCTCATTGGGCCATTTTGACTGTTAGGACTACCTCCCCATCATGCCACGCTCGTCCTCTGTCTTCTCATATTTACTCATTCTTCCCTCTCATCTGCGCTTGCCCAAATCTTCACTATCCCTCAAAAATCTTCACTATCCCTCAAAGTCCATCTCCACGTCCAACTTGCCCAGTGAAATCCTCCCCTGGCCCCTCCAGCCTCTGTTAATTTTCTCAACTTCTAGAGGCATTATATGTAATTTGGCAATTAATTATAATTATACTCTTCACTGTCATTGTGTTAGTCTTATCTCGTCAGCTTGAAAGAAGCTCCTAGGGGCCCGAAATCATGTCTTGTACTTAGATATAATAACACTTATTTCTATGTTGCTTTAAGGCTTACCAAATAACATCCTGTTCACTGGACTGGAGGTAATACAAGTCTCGCTAACTCTGTTTTGCAGAAGAGAAGACTGCTACTCACAGCGGGACTTGACCATTTAGGGGGCATCAGAACCAGGATTCAAACCCATGTCTCTCCTGACTCCAAGTCCAGTGTTCTTTCCAGTATATTCTGCCTTCCTTCTGTAACACCAAGTTCCTAGTACAATGCTGTACTTTGGTATTCATGGATTATCACCTTGTTTCTTCTCAAGAGTTTCAATTAAAGCAGAGAATTCAATTCACAGAACTATTACGGTATCTTTTCATCCAGGATCAACTTTCATCCAGAGGATCATAAACTGAAGTGAGCAAAGTTGGTAACACTTTCAGAACTAGACAAATCTAACCAAAATGCCAAGATCTTCCTGAGTTCCTTCAGCAATGACCAAAGAATGGAAGATAAATTATCACTGTGCTAACTCACTATAGAAACATCCTTCTTCTCTTGCCCAGGGGAGATAGTGGCCAGACAGGATAGAATGGCTGAGTTGAGATTTTTTTTCATTTTTCTTTCATGCATACACACAATTGATTATCTCAGAAACCATATTTGCCCTCTCAAAGGGGCACATTAATTAAATTAATTAATTTAATTAACTAAAGGGGCATAGCAATTACTATTTTGCTTTCTATTTTTTCCTAGAGTGCAATTAGCTTTTCTTTTAGGCATGTTAAATGCTATGCTTTTTGGTTCATATATTTAGGGTCACTTTGTAGGGCAGAAATGTGTTGAGATGTTTTGTGAGCAGCCGTACCAATCAGATATTGTAAGGAGAGATGTTGGCATTAGAGAGCTGGCAAAGAAAACCTGTTGACAGCAGTACCCAGAAGCCTAATGTGACCAAAGTTTGGCTGATGGCCTTGATTTCTCCACCTTCTTCCTCCTTCCATCTCTCATTAACATCCTAAGAGCCCATCATAGTCTCTTCCACAGAAGACATTCAAAAAATATTTTCTATTACCTCTCATTCAACACTGTCTTCTCCACTCATTAAAGCCCAAATAATAGAAATCCTGGAGGAAATGTTCATTATCTACAATTCAAAAGATTATGATTTCTGAAGGATCATTCCATTTTTAAGGATAGCTAGGTGGCACAGGGATAAAGTGCCAGGTCTTGAGTCAGGAAGACTCATCTTCTGATTTCAGATCTAGCCTCAGAAACTTACTAGCTGTGTGACCCTGGGCAAGTTACTCTGTCTCAGTTCCTCATCTATAAAATGAGCTAGAGAAGGACATGGCAAACCACTCCAGTATCTTTGCCAAGAAAACCCCAAATGGGGTCATAGAGAGTCAGACATGACTGAAACAACTCAACAACAACAACATCCCATTTTCAGGACAGAGGAAGGAACATCTGGTAAGCTAGGGAAATAAGGGATACCTAAACCTTAACTTATTCCCTGCCTGCCTACATGCTCACTCTGTATGATAGCATGGCTCAGTCCTTCCCCAAGGGAAGTTCAGTCTGAAAGGGGTCACAGCAATAGGATCATGTCTAAAAGGGACATGGGCTTTCACAAGTACTCAAAGGTCTCACCTCACACCTCTTGATGAAGAGAGCTCCTCTTGCTGCAGTGATGGAACACTACCATGGTCATCCTGGAGGTGACCCTGACCAGTCCCATAGCCATGGTTACTCAGGCCATTCGCACAAGGGTGACTGAAGGAGCCAAACAGAAGAGTAAGTAGCCTGGGTAAAGGCCTCTCAGAAAGCTTGATTTAGCACCTAGAGTCCAACTTCACCACTGTCTCCTATTGGTAAGGCACCCAAAGTAGCCTCATGTACCCAAGGCTCTGTTCACCTAGGGATGAATGCCCTGAACAATACTGTTTCTCCTGGGTACCTCCTCTCCACCTCATGCTCAGCATGTCCAAAGTCAGTCTTGGTTTGCTCCCTCCATCTGTTCTTTCAGCTGATGTGGCTATTTCCCTCTGCAGTATCCCCATTCACTCTGCCTCCTCCATGTTTGAACCTTGGGGTCTTCTTGGACTCTTCTCTCTCCAGTCACCAAAGCCTGTGGATTTTGTTTCTGCCACAACTCTTAAACCTGTTCCACCATTTCTGTTCCCAGCCCTATTACCCTCCCATAGACCCTGATAACCACCTGGACTGCCACAATAGTCTCCTGACAGATCTGTAGCTCCACTCTCCCCATCCAATCCATCCCTCAAATGCTGTCAGAATAATCTTCCTTTGATCAAGTTTAGTCACATCAATCCTTTGCTTGAAAATCTTTATTGTCCTTACTGAATCTAGTCCGGCAGTCAAGGCCTTCCACAACACAATGCCATCTGACTTTTCCAGCCTTTTTTCACATTGTATCCTCCAAACTCTCTAATCTGTAGCCAAACTTATTTGTGTCTTGTTCCCTGAATGTATTTCCCACCACTCTCTCTTTACCCACATTGTTTCCTGTGCCTGGGCTCCCCCATTTCTCTCTCTTCGTGTGTTACATTTCTATCCATCATTTAAAACTAAACTCAAATTCCCCATGAAGCCTTTGCAATCTTCACCCTCTCACCCCCAACCCTGAAGTGGTGACAACCTCATACAGATTCTGTTTTGTAACTACCCAACGCAATTTTCACGTAATGCTATTATAATTAATCTAAGCTTGTGACTTAGATCTCTATTATAACTTAAACTCCACAAGGTTGAGAGCCCCCATCTCAGGGCTATGTGGGCAATGCATATTTAACTACTAGTTTTGCTTTTGTTTTTTTTAGTAAACACATATAGGAATCAATTGTTTGTTGGATGAATAAGCAAGGGGAGGTGTATAAGCTAAGATTTCAGGTACTGGATGACTGTCTTTTTAAGTCAAACCCATATGAAGAGACAAAGGGGGATTGGGAGGAGGAGGAAGAGGTCTATAACTGGAGTAAGTTGCTGATAGACTTGAAGTCTTCCCTTTTCCCACTCACCTTCCTTCGTAGTTCTTTTCCTCTGTTATAGAGCACAGGAGAATAATCTGGCTGACACGTTATCCCAATGGTCATTAGGATTGAGATGAATGATTCAGGTGCCCCATTCAGCTATATCTGTTCTGAATGTTTGTCTGCCCAAAAAGGGCAGGCTTCCACAATAGAATATTATTCTTTTTTTTTTTTTTGAGGGGGAAGGTGAGACAATTGGGGATAAGTGACTTGCCCAAGGTCACACAGCTAGTAAGTATGTCAAGTGTCTAAGGCCACTTTGGAACTCAGGTCCTCCTGACTCCAGGGCCAGTGCTCTATTCACTTCATCACCTAGCTGCCCCTAGAATATTATCCTTAAGTCAAAGGTATAAGATCCTTCTCAGACTAATTTTTCAAGAAAGCAACTACTGGGTGGAAGGAGGTTGGCTATGGCAATATTGTCAAAGGATGGTGGTACTGCCTGCTTACTATACACAGCCCATAGCATTAGCCACCTACAGAAGTAGGGGGACCCATGGGCATGAGCAATATTGGAAAAAGTCTCAAATATCTATGACTCACTGCTGTCTACCCCACCAAAAGGCAGTGTCTACTGCCATCCCTACCTCCCCAGGGACATATCCTTGTGTCTCATGCTCAAAGTGCCCACCCTAGCACACTACTTTTAACTTTATAAAAATTCTAAGGTTTTCTCCTCAAAATATTTGTAAAATATTTGTGGAACAACATAAAGGGGTATTTGGGTAAAGGACAAAATGTCAGAGTCAAAATATGTAGTTCTGTGTCTGCCACACTGAGCTGGTAGTAAGACCACTGAGTGGGGACCACCTAGAGTCAGCTAATATAAAATGAGTCTAGAGGAAAGAGAGACATTTGAAAAGCATCCACATTCATTGCCCCATGGACAATATTCCATGGTGTGTATGGTTTATCCTTCAACAGGAAGGGGAAAAAAATAAATTTCTTCCATTCCCATACATTAAAAATACATTTATTAAACATCCACTGTGTTTTATACACATATACAAATGCTATGCCAGCAATCAAGCTTTCATCAGCTTTATTTTTCCCGTGGTTGGTGGAGTTGATTCCCTGCTTTATTCTTTATAACTCTAAGAAAGTGATACCCCAAGACCAAGATCTTTCAGGATCATACTTCAGCATTTATCCCTTTTCTATTCCTCAAGATCCCTTTCAAATCTTGACCTTCTAATGGAGAGAGAGGCACTCCATTCCCCATCTCCTATTCCCAAATTCCACTTTTCCTTCCTCCAAGGTCCCAAACTAAATGCCACCTACTTCTTCTACTGTGCCTTCTGGGATGCTTGCTCCATAGGCAACAAGCTTGCTTTCATCTTAAAACTTTTTCTTACACATTCCTTCCATCTTCTAGCAAACACCAAGTCATAGCTTCCTCCTGATGACACAGCCTTCCTGGCCAAACCTTCCAGGGCTGGTTGTACTTTAAATTTTTCTCCTCAACTCATCAGTCAGAGTAAGGAAGTTAGAATATTCTTTGTACCCCATTGATACTTTCAGGTTCTCCCCTCACCAACATCATTCTGTAACCTCTCCTCTTTTGAGGTTCACGCAATCCCCATCTACCACACAATCAAAACCCAGGTAGCTGGGGAGGGGCGGAGCCAAGATCGTGGCGTAGCAGCAGCAACATATCGCAGCTCTCACATAGCCACCCCAAAATACCCATGGAATAGGACTGTAAACCAATCCTAGAACTCCAAAACGCACACAAAGATACTTCCCACTAAAATCAGCTCGGCTATGAGGAACCACATCAGCACTGCTAACCAAAACCAGCCTGGCCTGAAGCCACTACTGAGCCCCTGGGGGTGGCTGGAGGAGAGGAGCGGTGAGCGGATTAGCAGCAGCTGCGAGCAGCATTGAGAACTAGGTCACTGGGGCTGAAGTTAGGAGGGAGGAGCAGTAAGGCCAAAAGGCCTCCAGAGCAGAAAAGCGAAAGGCAGAGGTTTTGCACCTG
>CM053589.1:184192301-184215791 GCA_028646515.1 Pseudochirops corinnae | reverse complement strand
TAATTTTGTGGGTTCTGGAGCTCTAAAATTTGTTTAGAGTCATATTTTATAGGTATTTGAGGTGGTTATAGGGGGAGCTGCAGAGTTCTCCTGCTTCTATGCCACCATCTTGAATCATCAATTCTTAAGGCTGGAAAAAGTAATCTCATCCACCTCCGAATCTCCCTGTTTCTAGGGAGAGATTAATCAAAACTGACAACCTATTCAGTTTTCCAGAACCATCCAGAAAAAGAGACTGCAAAGTGAAGTTTGGAGAATCAGCCAAGTGAGAGGCATTCTTCTTTGAATCTTGAGAGCATTCTGAAGACAAGAATATGTGAGTGAAGCAACTGAGGAAGAAAGAAAGCAGCCAGAATGTGAGGAGGGCATGCTGCCATTGATGAGGACTAGGAATCACTCTTTGAGGCAGAGGAAGGTGAAAGAAGAAGAGTCTAAGCCTGCTGGAAAGGAGAGGATGTGGAGACAGTGAGGCCAGTGAGCTGTGACCATTCGGCAGAATTCAGTGAGATGCTTAGGAGCTGCTGGCAGGGAAAGCAAGAGATTCAACAATCTATTTCTTCTGGAAGGGAACCAGGAGAATTTCTAGGTTAATCTTAGCTTAATTTCAGTTAGGTCTTAATTAGTTTAATTTTCATTTTGCAAAGGAGTAAATTTTTTTTTTCTTTTTGGAGGGGGAAAGGCAGGGCAGTTGGGATTAAGCGACTTGCCCAAGGTCACACGGCTAGTAAGTGTTAAGTGTCTGAGGCTGGATTTGAACTCAGGTCTTCCTGATTCCAGGGATGGTGCTCTATTCATTGCACCACCTAGCCGCCCCTAATTAATTGCTTTTAAAAGTGAAATGTTAGTTTTTTTTCCATTTTCAAGAATTTGCTTTTTCTCTCTCCCATCTTCCTCATCCTTCCTAAGAAAGCAAGAAGGAAGGAAGGAAACCCATCTAGTCAAGAAACAGACTGAGCAAAACAAATTCTTGTATTGACCATGTCCAAAAATGGGTCTTGTTCTGCATATTATCTCTTACCTCTCTATCAGGAAATGGGTACATTCTTCATCCTCTGTCCTGGGGTACATTAAAAACCAACCAACATTTGGCTTTTCGTGCCTCTCCTGCCACTCTTAGCCCTGCCGCGTGATTCCTTTCTTACTCTTCCCACTTAGACTTGTACCTATGTGCTGGGAATGAGGAGCTAGAGTGCATTGGTGGGTACCAATGCTTCCTCTATTCCTTCTCCGTCATATTCTTTCTCTTCTTGTTCCATGCTGGATTCCTAGCTTTTCCGGAGCTCCAGGCTGCTTTGGAAGCTGGGTATCCCCCATGGAAGATAAGACTAAATGGGAAACAAATTATGAGGGAGAGAAAGGGGCCATAGTGACTTGGTTTACCTTCTAAGCCAGGTGGACCTTCCTTGCTGAGTGCCTCCTGTGCACCTATAGAAGAGACATAAGGGGTGGGGGGAGTCCCTGTCCTGTTATCTGTATAGCCTTACCTGGATCATGAAAGGGGTTGGATTAGATAAACAAATGTTGATTGGTTGGTTGATTGATTGATGGTGATGACATCAGAGATTCCTTCCAGCTCTCTCAGTCAATCAATAAACATTTATTAAGTGCCTACTGTGTGCTGGGCTTGGCTAAGCATAGACTTGGGTTCAAATCTCATCTCTACCACTTCTCCCTGCCACCCTTGGACAGGTCACTAACATCTCTAGGTCTCAGTTTTGACATCATGAAAATGAAAGGGTTGGACTAGTGGCTGCTGAGGTGCCTTGAGCTTCACCGTGCCCACATGGAAGAAAGTCAGTTGGTGAGCATTTATGAAGCTCCTATAGTATACCCTCCACCACACTAGGCACTCTGGAGGGATACAAAGAAAGGGCAGAGTATGATTCATGCATGGTCCAGGAACTAACGAGTCTGCCTGGAGGGACAGAGCTAACAACCTTTGTTCTGGCTTTGGGTGAGTGACCACCTCTCAGCCCTTTCTCAGTTTCCTCCTCTATCAAAATGCAAGAGTTGGGATTAAAATACCAACACTTTCCCCACTTCCCTCTATCTTTCTATTGTCATTTCCTTCCATTTTCCATCCTTCCCCCCTCCCCATTTTGCATCTCATTTCTAAGGCTCAACCTCTCCCCCCTGGGCTCTGGGGCTCATCCCCTCCCATCTCTTTGCCCCCATTTGTTCTCCCTCTCTTGCATTTTCTGTATTTCTCTCCACTCTGGATTGTTCCCCTCATGATCAGGTCTCCCAGAGAAAAGGAATGAAGGAAAGCCTTTTCTTACCACCCCACCCCCCTCTGCTGCTGCTTCTGTTCAATTTCTTGGAAAAGTCTGCACATGCCACACTCCTCTCTTATCTCATGCTCACTCCCCTGCTCCGACTTCTCCTCCTTCCATCTGACTGTCGTCAGTCCAGTGAGCCAGGCCTGCAGCTCCAGATCTGACGCCCTCTCCCCCTCCCCATCCTTCTCAATCTCCCTGCAGCATCTGACCAGGTCAGCTTTCCCTCCCCTGTACCCCTCTCTACCATCTCCACTCCTGAGATAAATGAGACATAGTGATAGGTGGTGATCCAATTGAACCTCTCGGTAATCCAGTTTCCTACTTGGTCAAATGTGGGGAGGGTGTTGCTTGGACTAAAAATGACCTAAAATCTAAAACTGCAGTTCTATAAATGACTTAGTCTTGGTGCCTCCATTTCCTGTTCTGTAAAATGAAGCAATTGTTGGTCCCTTCTAATCCTAAATCTGTGATTTAGTTACTAATCTCTCTGGGACTCAGTTTCTTTTTCTGTAAACTGAAGGGGTTAGTTGGACTAGATGGTCTCTGAGGTCCCTTTTGAGCACTAAATCCCACAATATTGTGATCCCATGAACTGGCAGAACCCTACAGAACCCTTTAATGGTGCCCGGAATGATTCAGTCCAGTAAGCCTACATTAAGCATCTGCTGTAAAATCCTATATCAGGATACAAAAACCAGATGAAAGGAGTCCTTGCCCTCAAGGAACTTCTGTTCTCCTCCCCCAAGTCTCCTAGCAAGAAATCTTCCTCCTTCCAGCCCTTTGGCAGTCTGTTTGTGAGCACTGTTCCATTTCTCCTTTTTTGTATTCATCTGTGTGTGGCTCTCATCTCCCTTTCTGGACTGTTACCTGAGGGTAGATCTCAGTAGATCCCAAACTGTGGCCAGCGCAGTGTCTGGCTAGATAGAGATAAGGAGAGGGGGAAGTCAGTCCTCTGGATACTGGTGAGATTGTCCAGCACTTGCTAAGGCATTGACTGTTTCAGAGAGGGACCAGGGAGGAAGGGCTGGAATGTGAAGTAGACCATGCAGACTGGACTGCAGGTCCTTAAATCAGTACGTTTCTGCACCAGGGACAGGGCAGAGTGGGAGGCACTGCCCCTGTGGAAATCAGGTTCTAGCTCTCCTCTGCTCTCATATCCCCCTTCACATGTGCCAGGCAAACTCAAAAGAAAGCCTCTTAACGTGGGCCCATTCCTCATGCCTTATAATCCTGGCCTAGTTATGGCCCTATGCTGGTTGGCCCCCTGGTAGCCCACGAGCTCTGAGAAGCTCACCATGGCTTCCTGTCCTACTGGTTCAGGCACCCACCTGAGGAAATGCTCAGGACAAAGAAAGCTTCTCTACCTGTGTAACTGTGACATGCACACACACACTCATAAACACATGCAGCCCAGGGGCCCTTTCTTGTGAGATCTCTGTCTGGCCACTGGCCGGAGAACAGTCACTTTGGGAGAGGACATTCTAGAATGAAAATCCCTGTGGAAGTAGGATCAGTGAAGTATGAGTAGGCTCAGGAGGCCAAGATGATCCCTAACCTAATTTTCCATTCAGGTATTGAGCAGTTTCATGTGGGAAGCCAAGGACTGAATGAACGAGCAGTCATGAGGGCCCAGAATATGTTAGCCATGAGTTGAATCCTGAGCCCCATGGAGGCAGGACTGACCCTTCTCCACACCTCACCCGCCTTCATTTAAGTCTTTCTCTTCTCTCCCCCTAGATCGACCAATACCTTTATTCCATGCGGCTCTCAGATGAAATGCTTAACGAGATCACAAAACGATTTAAGAAAGCTATGATAAATGGCCTTTCCAGAAATTATAATGTAACTGCTTCTGTGAAGATGCTGCCAACATTCGTGAGATCCATTCCTGATGGCTCAGGTAAGATGGCGGGCGTACTATGGAAGAGTGTGTCCAGGGAGCAGACGTAGTTCATATGTAGCACTTTAAGGTTTACACACATATTGTGTCTGACCCTCAAAGACACCCTGGGAGGCAGCTGCCACTAATTCTTCTTCTTCTCATTTTAAAGATGGGAAGCCAAGGCCCTGAGAGATGAACCAAGGCAGGATTCAAACCCAAGTCTTCCTGACTCTTAAGTTTAGTGTTCTAGCACATAGCCTCTACCAAAGGAGTGCTTTCATTGTGGAGCTCTAGAGGACACAGTCCTGGGGCCGTAGCTAGGAATTCTTGACCTCTGCCCCAGTGAGATCTCATCTGGTGTCCTGGGTTCCATTGTGGGGGCCACAGCTTAGGAAGGATATTACAGATGGAAATATGTCCTAAAGAGGGTGACCTGGATGGTGAGAGGGACTTAAGAAGACTAGGCTTCACTGGATTGGTTGGAAGAAGGGGCGATATTTTGCCTGGCAAAACAGAAGGCTTAGGAAACCTATAGCTGCCCTCAGGGCTCAACCTCAGAGGGCGGAACTAGAAAACATTGAGAGTTAGCAGAGAAGCAGGTATGTCTGGCTGACCAAAAAAAAAAGTTTTCTAATAAAGCTGTCCAAAAAGAAGGAAAAGGGTATCTCCAGAGATTGTGCCCTGCCCCTCAGGGAGAGGTCATTGAGCACAGGCTACATGACCTCTCGGTTGGATGTTGCAGAGGGAAATCTTTGGGTACAGGCTGGACCAGTTGGCCTCTCTGGGATTCTGGACAGACCTGGGGCAAAAACAGTTGAGCAGGGTGGGGACTGGTGATGTTTGCAGCAGTGTACCGTCTCATTTCAGACAGTCATGCCTAGGGGGAAGGGAACTCCTCAGTGGGAAATGCCACAGTGATCACAGACCCTGGGGATGTTGGCCAAAGGTCAGGGGAAGAGAATGGTGTCTTGGCTCAAGCCAGAGGAGAATTGGGAGGTTCGTCCTGGTCACCCACTTTAGGATGTACTTCAGTCTGTAATGTCTCCTAAGACGTGGCCCCCAGAACAGAACACAAGACTCCAGGTGTGATCTGACTGAGGCAGACGCCAAGAATTCCTAGCTACGACTCTGATCTGATGTCCTCTAGGGTTCTGCAATCCAGGGATGGCAGTCTGCCATAGGAAGAAAGTATGTGCCACTAGATGTTGGTGCCCTGGTGCCAAGCTCTGATTGCCTTGCCTCAGTTACAGCTTTGAGTCACTATTGTTGATTTCCTCAGCCTGAAAGTCCACTTAGGATTTCTTTGGAGAGTAATTCTTTTAGTTTTCTAGGACCTCCTTCCAGTGTGCCAAATAATAAAAAATATTTCACATTTGCTCAGCTTTAAGGCATTAACAAAGCACTTTTCCCTAAGCAGTCCTGAGGGAGACAGTGTAAGCATTATTATTCCCATTTTCTAGGTGAGAAGATGGAGGCTTAGAGAGAATGACCTCTCCTCAAAACCACACAGGTAGTAAGTGGGACTCCGGGCCTGGCATCCTGATGCCCAGTTCAGCCTGCCTGGCCTGACTGAGTGGTAAACTGAGGCTTAGAGACTTAAGGTGACTTGTCCAGGGTCATGTGTTTAGTAAGTGTCAGACCTGGGGCTTGAGCCTGGGTCCTCTGACTTCATCTCATGATTTTTCCAATCTGCTTCACCACTTTTCAAAATAATCACAGTCTGCCCTTGGCCTGAAGAAATCTTGCCTCACTTGAGGCAGATAATTTCCCGTTTTACAGGTAGGGGCTTTAAAATTATATTTTCCCATCACTTGAATTATCAAAAAATACAAACATTTCAAGCTATAAAGAAGGACAAAAGAGCTTATTGTGTGTGAAAGGGTTTACTTCTCTTCTGTTTTTTTCAATTGCCTATTGAAAATTTAACAATTTTATTTTTTTATTTCAAAATTTTATTTCAAAAAAAATTTCAATTTTTTTTAACATCCCCTCACTACCCACTGCATCCCCCTTACCCCAGCTATAAACAATTCGCCCCATGCATGGGTTGTGTTGGAGAAGGTAAGTCTACCCAGAGGCAGGAGGCAGGCCAGAAGAGCCTTCTGGAGTCACTGTATTGATTGGAGCTCTTTCTGCAGTATTGTAGAATGATGCAGGCATGATTCTTCTGGCTCTGCTCACTTCCTGCTGTGTCAGTTCATATGGATCTTCCCAGGGGGGACTTCAGGCTTCCATGGGATCTGCTCAGTATGTGGAAACAAGATCTCCTGAAGTCAGGAGGAAAGGGATGGGTTGTGAGATCAGAGATCTGGAGTGGAGAGGCTAAGAACCCAAGGTCCCAGGGAGTCTAATAGTGTGAGGCAGGATTTGAACCCACTTTCTCTGCTTCTCTCAGTGGCCTCACTCTCCTAGAGTCCTGTTAGATTTTTACCCTTCTTCTGAGTGGGGAAGGCTGGAGGTGGACAAGGGTAGAAACAGGGAAGCTCTCATGGTCTGCTCTCCCATGGCCTGACCCATCTGGGAATCTGCCCTGCCTGCTTTGTGGAGAGCACCCTGCCCTGTAATGAGGAGACTGCAGGTTCCTGGCCCCATGCGAGCAGCCCCAGGCCATTCTCTGCTTCATGAGCTGCAGAGATGGCTAGACAGATCCTGGGAAGGGCCTTCGAGGTTCCCTGGGGGGTGTTCTCTGAGTTTTCATGCCCATCTGCCCCTGGTTTCCCTCTCCCTCCCCCAGGGTCTCTGGCTTTGAAGAGGTAAGATGCTCAGGAAATAAATGTCAGGAGGAGCTGGGCAGCAGCTGTTGCTGCTGCCTTAGTGCCCAAGGCACCAGAAGGGTCAGACCTGGGAGCCTGCTGGGACTTCCTCTTCCGACCACAGCCTGCTTTTAGCCTGAGTGCTGTGAGTCTGCCCATCAGAGCCGGATGAGGGGGTTGCAGCCTCTCTGTTTACTCCTCTGCCCGAGTCATCAGGTTGTGTTTGTGTCTAGGGCACAAATTGGCACTTCCATCCCTGGTATTACTGTGGCAGCTTCAATATCGAGCTCAAACCAATCCAGGGCAGTCCAACAACCAGCTATTCCATTGGGAGGCAGCTTGGTATAGTGGAAAGGCAGCTGCATTTAGAATCCTAGAACCTGGATTCAAACCCCAGCTCTGCCATTGACTGCTTGGGAGGCTTCTTTGGCAGTCCCATCCAGGATCAGCAATCGTGGGAAGGCCTCCACATGCTGGGCACTGGGTTGGATGGGCTAGTCCTCAAACTTTCCTTCCTCAGGGAGACTTATAGGCAGTGAGCCTGGCCTGGATGCTTAGGGAGAGGGAGGGCACTGGAAATTGGGGGAGGGGGAATCAGGAGTGCTTTCCTGTAGGGGATGACGCATGAATTAAATCTTGATGAAAGCCAGGGAGTGTAAGAGACTTGGTATTGAAAGTTCCATAGAGTCAGGAGTGCAGCCTGGATGGGACAAGAGTCCTTTTGAAGAAAAAAAAAGAGGGGGGCGCATTTTATTTAAAGGATCCTGGAAACTGTATCCTGCGGGACTAGCCCCTTTCTGTAGAGGTTAGCTTGAGAGGGAGGAGAGGCAGCTAAAGTGGGTGTGATCGGCCCTGACAAAAGTCACCTGATCTCCTCTTGGTAAGAGCAGAGAGGGAAAGATGATACCTCCCCAAGGTCACCTGTGCCTGGCTTTCCCCCTACTCATTCAGGATATCAGAGCCTTTTCAGCTGTGACTCCAGCAGGTGCAGTCTGGGCAGGGCTTTGTCCAGGCTTAGGAGCACCTGTCTTTACCCTCAGGACTCAGCTGTTCCCCTTCCCTTGCCTCCCATCGTAATCAGGGGGCTCTCTTCCTAACCAGAAGGCCCCTGGTCCCTGGAGGCAAGCACACTGGACCTTGGAGGCAGGACGGTGGGGTCACTGTCCTGCTTTGGAAACAGTCACTGTTTCCAGTGCTGCCCTGTGACTCCAGGTGGCAGCAACCAGGGGAGGAAGAGGAAGAGGGTGGTGGTAGAAAGTACCTTTTTTTAAAAAACAAATTTTTATTAATATTTTCCACTTCTTACATCACTATGTAAGTTCATCCCTCCCTTCCCAGAGAGCCATCCCATAGGACAAATAGTATTTTTTAAGAGAGGGAAAAAAAATCACCACAAGTGGTTGATATATTAAAAAGTCCAAAAACATGAGCAATGTGTGACTGACCACCTGTGGACCTCCTCCCTCCCTCCCTCTAAGGGGGGCAGGGCAGGCCTTCTCATATCCCTGAAGCATCTTTTATAGGAAATCACATGGATCCTCTGATTTGTATGTATATCCTGGAGTGAACCTGGCCAGATTATAGTGAGGCCTCAAAGCCCCCCAATCCCACCATTTATAAGATTTTCCAGCCCCTTTGGTCAGTGTGTGTGTTCTGCAGCCTCCAGGACGGGCCCCAGAACTGTGAGTTAGATGGTCCTGTTCTACTTCTAAAATATTAATCACAGCTCCAAGCAGAGTAATTAGTCACCAACGGAATTGGTGTTAATCCCGAAGCACCCAAGTAACAACTGAAACTAAATATGGAGAAATTCCCTTCTTAGATACAGGGCCAGGGAAGTGTCTGCTCAGGCTTTTGAATGACAAGACCAGCAATAACAATAATAAAAACTGATGTTTATAGAGCACTTTTTAAAGGTTTCTTTACATACAGCATCTCATTTGATTCTCATAAGCTCTGTGTGGGAAGTACTGAAGGTGTTACTATCCCCATTGTACACATTTGAAAACTGAGACTCGGAGACAAAGTGACTTGCCAAGAGTCACACAGGTGGTCTATGTGGGAGTCAGGAATAAGCCCAGGTCTCTACTGCTCCTGCCTCTGAGTCCCACGCTCTTTCTTAAATACCTACTGTGAGCCAGGCACTGTACAAAATGCTGTAGGAATTTTCCTCTTCTGTGTTCTCATAGGACTTATTGTCCATGCAGAAAACGTTGCAGCTCCATGTAGATTTGCCTGTTGCAATGGTCTGCTAGTTAAATGAGTCACCCTGCTTTAATTTTTTCCTTGTCTCAATCCATCATACACCCTGCTAGTAAAGTGATGCTCCTTGATTTTGGATTTGACCATGTGAGTCTCCTGTTCTACCTACAGCAGCTGACCTATCCAGGGAACAGTGCCCAAGATGTAGAAAAGGCACCGGGCAGCACTGACAAAGAGGGATCTGGTCTCCTTATCCCTGTCCACTTTTCCTGCCACTGGAAGTCTTGTAGTGGAAATTGGCCAAGTGGCCATTTGTTGGAGATATTGTAGGGGAGAGGGCAGCTCAGGCACAGGCAGGGCTGGTTGATGTCCAGAATCCCTTCCAACTCTGAGATTCTGGGAATTTGAGATGTTGCCAAGAGCTCTAGGTGGAGATTCAGGGGACAAGGGGAAATGATAATAAGTGACATTTATAGAGCACTTTTAGGTTTGCAGAATACTTTAATCACCTCATCTGAGCCTTGTGCCAGCCCTGCCAGGCAGATACTCCAGCCCCTCTTGTCCCCGTCTTAAGATATGGAGAGACTGAGACTCAGAGAGGTAAGATTCTTTGCCCATTGTCACACAAGTAATAAAGGTCAGAAATGGAATTCCAACCCACTCATACTGACTTGGAGTCTAGACTCATCACCGCTGTACCACACTGCCTCCCAAAGTGGGCCTGTAGTTTAGGGAAGAGATCCAGAGATAGAAAGAATCCGTTGGAAAACACATTCGGGAATCACACAGGATGAGAAGGCATAGAGGGGTAGCACTTAGTGTCCGTGAAGGGAGTAATAAAACCAGTCCTCTCTGGAGGTTCCAGCTAATGTGGTCGTAGAGGGCCTTGACATCTTGGGAGCAGTTAGCCTGGTGGTCAGCTTGTAGAAGACAAGGGCAACATCCCTTTTTTAGGGAGCTAATCAGGAGGGGAGCTGTAGTGAGCGTCCTGGCTTCCAATGTGAGAAGCTGAATTTCTAAGCAGAGCAAAGGTAGGCATTTCAGAAAGGTGGCATTTGTTTGCAGCATGTTCCAGGGCCGACTCCCACTTGAAAAAGACATCTGTTCCAATGTTTGTTTTCCATTATGGTCTGCCCGCAGTGGCTGTCATTAAAAAGTGGAAGGTTGCTAGTGGCCCTTCAGATGGCTTATTTAATAAATGCTCTTGTGGAAGTTTCTCTCGCTTCAGGGCTAATGGGAAATGCTGGAAAAGTAACCCAGAGTGGGCGAATTTTCAAGGGAGTATAAGGTCTGTTGGTAGGGAATATCCTAAGTCATGGCCAGAGTCCATGACCTCTGCCTCCCAGGCCCTGGTTTCTAGGTTTCTGTACCAAAAGAAAGGCTTAATATGAAAATATATTTACATGATTGCACATACATAACCTATATCAAATTGCTTAATTGTTATAGGGAGGGAAAAAATTTGGAGCTCAAAAATTTTAAAAGACAAATGTTAAAAATGGTCTTTACATGTGATTGGAAAAAATAAAATACTGTCAAACAAACAACAGAAGAAAGAGTCTCTAGGGATGAAACGACCCTTAGAGCTGAAAGACACCTTTGAAGACACTGAGTCCTGCCCCTGTATTTTACAAATGAGGTAATAGGCTCAGAAATGTAAAGTAATTTTCAAAGGATCACATACATGGCCAGTGAGTATCAGAAGTGGATTGGAACTCAGGCCTATCTAAGTCCAAGCCTAGTGCCCCCTAGCTGCCTTCTTTCAGAGGTTCCTGGTAGTCAGAACAGTAGAAAAGAAACCTTAGGTGGATTCCAAGATGGTAGTCTTGTTAAATGGAATGGGAAGATTCAAAAGATGTACCTGATCTCTTATGTCTATTTCATTCAATCCAATTTAAAAAAACACCACAAAACTATCTGCTATATACAAAACAGTATTCTTGGAGCTGGGATTAACTAGGAACTGTCTTTATGCTGGGGGGAGCCGGGGGGAATGCTAGATAATTTGAGGAGGAATAGAGTTCAGACAATGGAGGGATATTTATTTAGTTTCAGTTTTATTCACTCAGTACAATGGATTTCAAACTTACTAGCTACAGTGACCATGGAGAAGACTTGTCATCTCTCTTGTGTTGTGGGTGACTAAGTTTGTAAATTATACTTACTTAACATTCTTTTTTTTTTTTTAATGCTTTTTTGGAGGGCAATTGAGGTTAAGTGACTTGCCCAAGGTCACACGGATAGGTTTTTTTTTTTTTTTTTTTTTTTTTGTGTTAAGTGTCTGAGGTCAGGTTTGAACTCAGGTCCTCCTGACTCCAGGGCTGGTGCTGTATTCGCTGCACCACCTAGCTGCCCCCAAGATTGTAAATTATAGAAGATTAGTCTGTCTGTATTCATGGAAAGAGTTTTTATATCAGGGATTGATTCCCCTTACTGGTTCAATCACAGATCTCGACCAAATAATTTTTTTGTAGAGTGCTATTTTCATAACTGCAGAAGATGCTCAAATATTGTTTTGCAAATGGAAGTACCCACTTACTATGTTTCAGGCACTGCGCTAAATGCTGTGGATACAAAGACAGGCAAAAAATGCCCATGGCATTTCCATTAGGTATCTAATCCAATCCAACAAGGATTGTTATGTGTTAGGCAGTGGGGATATTAAAAAAAAAACAACTCAACCTATCTCAACCATTAAGGAGTTTCCATACTACTATGGGGATATGTTATTTGAGAAGAGAGAATCCTAATCACAGGGGCATAAGGAAAGGCTCCCCATATTCAGCTATAAAATGAGTGTGGGGCACTAGATGAACTGGAAGGCCCATTGCATTGATAAACCTATGAGTGTGTGGGTATGTGAGTGGGTGTGTGTGTAAAGAGTGAGAGACATTTCTTTGTATCACTGGTGCTTAATATAATGCCTGGCATCTAGTAGGCACTTAATAAATGCTAGTATGCTGATTCTGGAATGAAACTTGGGATACTAAGAAATGTAGGGAGGCAGGAGGGCGTTCTAAGCCTAGAGACCATCCTTTTCAAAGGTATGGAGGCCAAGGATGGAGTGCCAGTTCAGAGAATAGCAAGTGAGCCATTTGGACTGGGTCATAGCATGCATGGAAGGAGTAATAATATTAAATAAGCCTGGTAATGGTAGACTGGATGCAGATTTTATTGGCCTGAATGGACTGTGTAGTTGACCCAAGGTAGTGGCTCTTATCAGCCAGTCCATCAACAAACATTGTGTACCTGCTGTGTGCAGGGCACCATCCTTAGGATTTTGGGGGAATATAAAAAAGTTCATGATGCTGTCCCTACTCTGAGGTGACTTCCAGTCTGGAGATATATCTATATCAGAAGGCAGTTATAAATGGAAACAGAATGTAAGTCCCTGGAGGGCAGGGACTGTTTCGTTCTTGTCTTTGGTTCCCCATTGCCATGTATAGTAGGCACTTAAATGTTTAGTGAGTGCCCACTGGTGTGGCATAAGCAATCATTACAATGTCATGCCAGTCTCTGCCTTTAAGAAACATGTGCCATCTTTTTGTTTTGACAGGGAATCCTTTCCCTGAGGAACTAGAGGAGACACAGCCCCAGATTCAAAGGTTATTGGGTTACTTGTCTCTGATTGTATTTGAACAGGTTCACATCAGATTAGACAGAGGGGCTGGCATGAAACAAAGCCTTTGCCTGGATGAATGACTGAAAGAATTTTCCTCCTTTACCAGTTTAAAATGTCTTCCCCTTTCCCTGCCTAATGAGCCATCACTTATCACAAAGAATTGGAAAAGAGAAGAAAAGCAATTGTGTAAAACTCAGACACTGAGTCTGACAGTAAATGTAGCATTTCACACCCCTAGACTCCTGCCTCTGCAAAGAGGCTCATATTACTTGGCAGGGAGGAGGGGAGAGTCAAACTTGGTCATTAGAACCACCTGGAATTCAGTTTCTTTCCATGAGTTCATTTCTAATCCTTCTCCTACTCTTATGTTAATGTGACTTTGCATCTTAGCTCTCAGCACTTATTTCCTGCATGACTTTAGGCAAAGACTTGGTTATATGATTTGTAAAGTGGAGATAATATTGCCTGCACTGCATCCCTCCTAGGACTGTTCCGAGAAAAGCTCTTTTCAAAGCAGAGTAAATCAATGTCGACTGACCCAGAGCTTATGCCAGTAGAGAATCACCTTGGACAGCTCCTCCCAAGCTGGAAAGACTTTGATTCTCCATCCCTCTATCAGGGAGGGAAAAAGAACCCTTGACTGTGAATCTTATCAAGGAAACAGCCTAATAATAATAACTGACATTACAATCACCCTTTAAGACTTGTTCCACCCTGGTCTTCCTGACGCCTAGTCCAGTACATGATCTATTAGCACTTCACTGACTGCACAGCTCTGCGGATGGGTGAGAGGGTGTTCAGACCCAATTGGTCAGAGCATGGAATGAATGGGTGGAAGAAGAACAAAACCGAGCCAAAACTCTTTCAGCTATTCTCCCTAGGCAGGATGTTGCAAGAGCCCAGAAATGGCAACAGGTACTCTCATGACAGGACGGATGGGACGACTTTTCTCAGGACCGGCATCTGACTCGTTGCTTTTTGTTTCCTTAAACAGAGAAAGGAGATTTCATCGCTCTGGATCTTGGGGGATCTTCCTTTCGAATTTTACTAGTGCAAGTGTCTCATGAGAAAAAGCAGACTGTTCAAATGGAGTCAGAAGTTTATGAAACACCTGAGAGTATAATGAATGGCAGTGGAGCCCAGGTGGGTAATTCTCTGCATCTCCCCCCATACCCTTTAACCCTTAAAAAAAGGGGAAGTTTTCAGTTTACAAACATTCATTTTTCTTCTCTCAGTCACTGACAAAGAAAACAAAACCTTCACAATAAATATGCAGTTAAGCAAGACAAGTTCCCACATTGACCTTGTCCTCCCTCCCCTGTCTGTTGGCACTCTGAGTCCATCACTCCTTGCCTTGGGCTACCATCCCTAAGCACAGGTCCCCTCCTCCACTCTATAACAACAGAGCTGCCATTTGGCACTGGTTTTACTCCCAGCACAGGCCAGTCTGGGCCGGCTCTGGGCCCTCCCCTTGTCCTGGTGCACAGCTCTCTCAGCAGTCCCTGTGCTGGAATGCTGTCTCACATATTCCTGGCTAGACTCCATCCCCAGTGTCTGTAGTCTCCATTTCGGTCTGTCTCTCCAACTCATCTGGGCTGGAAAAAAGACTCACTGTGATTTTTTTTTCCCTTCAATTTCCTGATCAAGTTCAGACTGGTGTGTTTTTTTCTGTCTTTGCCAAGTAATTATAGGAGAAATCTTGGCCATACTTCCTGTTACTCCCACCTTGTTGGCTAGTCTCCACCCATTAACTCTTGATGGCCACCTCTCCATCATTAGTGCCAAGGTTACCTCTGACAAGGTCAATTCTTGGGTATTCAGATCTTATACTCCCCAGAACAAACAAGAAACCTCCAGTAACCCTGGACTAGATTAGCAGAGATCCCTGTCATGTGTCTCCAAAAACACAGAACTAAATAATAGATCAACAAGTATTTATTAATGTGCTTAATACTTGATTTATTATTAAAGGCTTATTACTGTATGCAAGGCAGTGTGCTAGGGGATGGGCAAATTGAGACAAAAGAAACCGTTTCTGTCCTTAAGGGTTTATATTCTCTTGGGGTGGGGGAAGATATTTACACATAAAAATCTGTCCTAAATCAATATTAGGTAGTTTTAGGAGGGATGGAGAGGTGGGAGGGAAGGTGCTAGAAGCTGGAAGGAATCAGGAAAGGCTTCCTGGAGGAGGAGGTGTTGATTGAGCTGATCTTTGAAGGAAATTAGGGCTTCTGGAGAGAAGCTTATGATGAAACATTCTGTTATTATACTCAGAGTCTGGGGAGGTTTACCCAGATATTGCCAGGTGGGAACCCACCCTCTGTGTAAGCAAGTGAAAATGGAGCCTTTTGTTGAGTCAGGATGGGTGTGGTAAGGAAATACTGTGTACCTGGTAAGGAGAGGCATTGGTGCCCTTCATTATCTTATGGGCCTTCAGTATCTTGGCACAAGAAAGGGGCTACTTGCATCTGGTGGCTTCAGGGTTATCTGGAGGAAATGTCCCACCCATAGGGATTGCTTCCTCAGAATGGTCTGTTCCCTGCCTCCTCATCCCCACCCCTCCTCATACACACTACCCTTCCCCCTAACTGTAGCTCAGCTGAGACTCAGGTGGTGAAGTGCTGAGAAGAACCTTACTCACAATTAGAACTCTCCAGAAATGGACAGAGCCTCTCTGGACAAGGAGTGAATTTCCTGTGGCTGGAGGTCTGTAAGCTGCTGGGGTATGGCAGATGACTCAGTAGCCACCTTTGCTATCACCCCTGCCTGGATGCCAAGGGTTATTAAGGTTCCATATCTCCAGGTCTTATCAGGTCCTTGGCACTCTACAAACACTCGATGGGGAAAGGGTGGGAGCAGGGCACTGTCACAGATAACAGCCTCCTAAGGATGGCCCCCTGAAAATGAGAGGTTCATAGATCTAGGGCTGAGAGGGAGGGGCCTCAGAGGCCACCATGTTTGAGCCCCACATTTTACAGATGAGAAGACTGACTCCCAAGGAGGTTTGTGACTTGCCTAATGGGATCACACAGATAGTATTCGAAGTAGGATTGAACGTAGGTGGCTCTATTCCAGAACCAGTCACACGCTAGCCTCCCTTCAGTGGAAACCGGGCTATATCCATGCCCTAAGGAGTCCTGCACCCTCCCCCTCGAACTCTGTGTCTTCCATACCTAGTTCCAAGTTAGACTAGTGGCCCATCTGAAGGCCTGCTAGGGCTTGACAGAGAGGCAAGATGACCTCAGATCCCCATCTGAGGTGGGAGGGGAGGTGGAAAGTAGGAAACCCTGTCCCTCTTCTCCCAGGCAGGCAGCGATGGTTAGAGTGTCTCCGGCTCATTTTTCTGTTCAGGATCGATCCAGATTTAATCAGCCTTCCCGTCAATCTCTTCCAAACCACTTCCTAGTCCATGAGTGTATCCAGTTTCCATTCTGAAGAGCCTTCAGGCTCACCATTTGGCTTTGTCCTTGACTGGGCTGTTTCCCTGGCACACGAGACCTCCTGGCTTCCCCAGCTCAGGGCTGTTCTGATGAGTCACAGGCTCTGTCCGTGATGCATTACCAGACCCTGTTCAGGTGCTTGCTTGGGGGAGGCAGGGAGAGCATTCTACAAAGAACTGACTCTTTATTCTTGAGTGGAGGGAGCTCGATGGCCCATGATCTAGACTCTCTTGCCACCTTCCACCTTGATGCATCACAGGATAGCAGAATCAGAGCTGAAGGGGACCTCAGAGGCCAACAAGGCCAATGTGCTCATTTTACAGATGAGGAAACTGAGGCTTAGTTTGGGGAAGTGACTTATACACTCAGAGCTAAAAGGAGCCTCTGAAACCGTCTATGTCTCATTTTACAGATAGGGAAACTGAGGCCCAGAGAAGGGGCCTATTATTTGGCTTTCGAGCCTTGATTTCTCTGTTGGCAAAATAAATAACACTCTCCTTCCTGACCTGTTTCAGATGGGTTATATAAGGATGAAAATAAGCAACCTGAACCTTTGAAGCTTTAGTCTCATAGTAGTGTGGTATAGTAGAAAGAGGCTTGGCTAGGGCGTCAGAAGATCTGGGTTCTAATCCTGGCTTTGCTCCTTACTGTATTCCAGCTGTGACTTTGGGAAAGTCTCTTCCTCTCTCCAGGTGCCAGTTTCCTCCTCAGTTATTCAGCAGACATTAAGCCCTCCCTGTATGCCAGGCACTGTGCTAAGTGTTGGGACACAGAGCCAGGCAAAAGCGGTCCCTGTCCTCACAAAGCAAGCATTCTAATGGAACAGGTGACTTACTGTAAATAATTAGGTGCTTCGATAAAGTAACCTCACAGAGGAAGGCGCCAGCAGCCAAGGGGGATCAGGAAAGGCCTCCAGCACAAAATGGGATGTGAACTGAGTCTCAGGGGAAGCCAGGGGGCTTTAAATGCCAAACAGACGACTTTATAATCTGATCCTGGAGGTAACGGGGAGCCCCAGAGCTTATTGGGTAAGGGGGGGTGAGACAACCTGATGTAGGAAATTGGATAGCTGTGTGAGTGAATGGATTGGAGTGGGGAGAGCCTGGGTAGGGTACCCAGTTAGAAGGCTGTTGCGCTAGTCCAAGCTGATGTTGAAGGCCTACACCAGATTGTGCAGACTGTGTGAGCAAAGAGGACGAGTCTATAGGAAAATTAATTTTGAAGGTTCCTCCTAGCTCAAAATCTAGGTTCCTGTGATTCTGCCGGAGGAATCAGTGTGGGCCTTCTCAGAGAGCCCCAAAGTATAAATGTAAGGGAATAAAATGACCATCTTGACCATAAACGGTGCAGTGAAACAGAGGAAAACATCTCTTATTGGCCCCTTTGCCTAACTGATTTCTTTGGTTCTGACCTGTATACAGAGCTATCATGAGGCAGCTTGGGACATGATTTCTACCCCCTCCTCACAGAGAACATAATTTTTTCTCCTGGCTCCTCCACTATCTTGGGGTATCCTGGCCATCACACCCTTGTTCCCAGGGGCCTGAGGTTTCAATGGCCAAACTAAGCCACTTGGCTTGTGTAGAGCAAATGCCAAGGTGAGAGAGGATGCCTGAGAACATCACCCCCTCTTGGGCACAGTCAGTTCATCCCTCCCTCTTCCTGAGTCACTTCGTTGTGTCCCCTCTGAGAAGCTGCTGTGGTGATAAGGATTCATTTAGGCCTAGCTTGGCCTCTTCCTAGGTAGGTCTTTTCTTGGTTAAGTCCCTTTACATCTCCAGGCCTTAGCTCCCTCATCTGTAAAATGAGAAGGTTGAATTTGGTGCCCTTCCATTGCTAAATCTCTAGTCAAATGAGACAATGTTTGTCAAGCTCCTTGCACATAAGTACTTAATAAAGACTTGTTCCCTTGCCCCATCCTATGAAACTCCCTTGTTCCTCTGTCTCCAGGTGCTTACTGAATCCTTGGTTTCTCCTGAAGATGCCACACCCCTTGGCACCCTCTCCAAATCCAGCAGCTCAAACCCTGTACCTTCTGACACAAGTAGGCCAGGCGGGGAGCTTGGCACACTCCTTGCTCCCCTGCCCCTGTCACTCAGTAACTACCTCTTCTCCATCCTGCCCTGATCTGGATTGCTATCATCTTTGGACCTCTGGGTCTTCCCTCCTGAATAAATCCTCTACCTGGCTCTTAGCCTCTATGCCAGTCCCTACCCTATTCAGTCTCCTGGCCTCCTGTTCCCTTCACCTCTTCAGCTCCAGGCTCCCTCATTTCTTAGAGCCCCCTTGCACCCCTACTGCTAAGCTTAGCTGAGTTTGCCCCAGGGGACGGAATTCTTACTTAAGAGTTCTATCCTGGCCTGTTGAAACTAGACTAGTTTTCTCTGTGCAAGGTGGTGTGTAGGCAGCCCGAGTTCATCTTGGTGTTTATTTTCCTAAGAACATGATTCGAACCTGGTTCAAACACTGATTTCCCTGTTTGCTTTCCCTTAATAAATGTCTCTGGGTTTGCCAACATTTTTACATAACAAGTTATCCAGAAACAAGCATCCTTCTCTCATCACATACTCACCCGGCCCATTTTTTCTATGCCTGCTATGTGATTAATTGTCTGAAAGGCTCATCTCACTCAACCTCTGGTCATGAAGGTGATTTCTGAACCACATGTTTATTGTCATTAAATTTCAGCACAGTGTAGGGCAGTGGTTCCCAACCTTCCTAATGCCGTGACCCTTCAATACTTGTATGTGGGCGTATCTGCATGTGGGCAGACCCACCTGGAGAGGGATAGAGGAGCGGTGTCTCGGTTCCTAAGACCATCAGAAATATGTGTTTTCTGATGGTCTTAGGCAACCCCTGTCACCCCTGTGAAAGGGTTGTTTGACCCCCAAAGGGGTCACAACCCACAGGTTGAGAACTGCTGGTGTAGGGGGTAGAGAGCTGACCCTGGAGTCAGAAATCCCTGGTTCAAGTCCGACTTTTGACATCTCTTGGCTGAGTGAGTGGCCCTACCCAAGTCACTTCACTCAGTGTCCCATGAAACTCACTCAAGCTTTTGAGAAGGTGCTGCCCCACCCAGTGAGGGGCCGCTTCACAGCCCCGTGTGATGTTTGTGGCAAAGGCAGGGTTAGCTCCAGAGTGACCCGGCTCCATTCCTTATTCACTTGTCGAGTGCTCCCTGCTGTGCTGGGTGAGATAGAGATAAATGAGATACCATCCCTATCTTTGAGCTTCTCAGGAAGGAAGGAAACAAGCATTTATGATGTGCCTAAAGCGCTGAGCACTTTACCCCTTTGATCCTCACAACCGCTCTGTGAGTTAATGCTATTATGATCCCCATTTTACAGCTGAGGAAACTGAGGCAGAGAGAGGTTATGGGTACTTGCTTAGGGTCTCACAGCTAGTTAGTGTCTGAGACCAGACTTCAACTCAGGTCTTCCTGATGTCAGGCCCAGTACTCTATCCACCGCACTACCAGCTGCCTCCCAAGTCCCAGTTCCCAAGACTTTGGGAATATCTCTTATGTTCCAAGCTCTGTACTGGGCACTGGGGATACAGATATGAACATGAGGCAGTCCCTACCCTCAGAAGCTTACATTCCAATAGAAGAATGGCTACAATAGAGTAGATACCATACAGTAGAGTGGTCACCAGGAAAAGGGAGTGATGGATGCTTACAGCCAAGGGGAGGAAGCTAGGGGTGGGACAAGCCATCTAGAAACATAAATTTTATATAAATTAGACTTTGATTAAAAGCATTAGAAAGGTACAGAGTATTAAGTTAAGGTGGAAGAGAGAGAAGAGAGCAGAGAGAGAAAGGAAAAAGAAGGGAGAGAGAAGAGAGGGAGAGAAGAGAGGGAAGAGAGGAGTTGAGAGAGAGAGAGAATGAGAGAGAGAATGAGGAGACTCCTAGAGTAGAACTGCTATGAGTCATTAGGGGCTAGCTTGTCTTCTGTTAGACCTAAGTCAGTCCCCTCCTGAGACTACATCAGTTTGGGGGCCATTCTTTGGTTTAGTTCAGGAGCTGAGGTCCCATACTCTTCTCAAGTGTCTTTCCATACAGCAAGTTTCTCTGATAAAGGCCTTATTTCTCAATTATATAGAGAACTGAGTCAAATTTTTAAGAATGAGTCATTCCCCAGTTGATAAATGATCAAAAGATATGGACAGGCAATTTTCAGATGAAATCAAAGCTATGGGCATATAAAAATGCTCTAAATAAATCATTCATTGATTAGAGAAATGCAAATTAAAACAACTCTGAGGTACTACCTCATACCCATAATATTGGCTAATATGACAGAAAAAGAAAGTGATAAATGGTGGAGGGGTTGTGGGGAAATACGGACATTAATGCATTGTTGGTAGAGTTGTGAACTGATCTAACCATTCTGAAGAGCAATTTGGAACTATACCCAAAGGGCTACAAAACTGTGCATACCCTTTGATCCAGCAATACCAATACTAGATCTATGTCCCAAAGAGAATTAAAAAAAAAAAGGGAAAAGGACGTATGTGTACAAAAATATTTACAGCAGTTCCTTTTGTAGTTGCAAAGAATTGGAAAGTGAGGGGATGGCTATCAGTTGAGGACTCGCTGAACAAGTTGTGGCATATAATTGTGATGGAATACTATTGTGCTATAAGAAATGATGAGCAGGTGGATTCAGAAAAACCTGTAAAGACATATATGAACTGATGCTGAGTGAAATGAGCAAAACCAGGAAAACACTGTATGCAGTAACAGCCACATTGTACAAGGATCAGCTGTGAATGACTTAGCTGTTTTCAAGGGTCTTTCCAATGGCTGACTTCCTGCTTTTGATATCTGGGTATCCGCAGGGAGGAAGGTGGTGGCTGGGCACTCCCTGTGTTAGCTTTTATAGATCTCCTATAGCTGGCATTCTTCAGCTAGAAGGCAGTGTTGCCCACTTTAGCTAAAATAAGGAGGGCAAATATTTATTTACTGTAGAGCTGGAAGGGACTTCAGAGGTCATCTAGTCCAAGGGGTCTTAACCTGTCTGTGTGTGTGGGTGTCTGGGAATAGATTTTAGGAGTTCTGTGAACTTGGATCAAAAAAATCCATCTTTATTTTTCACTAACCTTTAACTGAAATTGAGCATTTCCTTCAGTTATGAAGGAAAAGATTATTCTGAGTGAAGGGTCCAAAGGTCTTACTCTGGACTGCTATAGGGATCTATAACCCCTGCTTGAGCCCACTCCCTTCATTTTACAGATGAGGAAAATGAGGCCTACAGTAGCCATGATTTGAATCCAGATTCTCTGATGCCAAAACAGTATTCTTTCCATTATACCACACTGTTCCTTTTAGCTTCAGCTCCCTCTTCTATAAAATGGGAACAATAAGTCATTTCCTCACGGGACCACTGTAAGATGAAAGGGACCTGGTGGGTGCAGAATGCACAGTCTTTATTCTTCGGTGGACCAGATGAATGCATTTCACACCCAGGCTATCCCATATATAATTGCATGACATGTCAACCCCCCTACTGTGCTGGAATGGATTTTCTAATAGGTTTTAGATCAGTCTGAAATGTAGGTCAAGGGAAGCTTATCCAGGCTTGCAGAGGGGATGATGAGTCACATGTATCCCTTCCAGCCGCCACACTTGGTTTAGCCCCCAGAGGTACGGCAGGCGCTGAGGAAGAGACAAACTGTTAGAAATTATAATGAACCAGCGTCAGTTGTGATGCCCAAGCTTGATGTCAGGGAAATGACACAAAGCCTGTTCTCTGGAACCTTAGGCTGGAGGATATTGGAGAAGGCTCCTTGCTGGGAGATGCTGTTCTGCTAAGAGCCCAAGGCTGGGGCTGGAGGCAGCAGCTGTCAGGTCAGATGTGGGAGTGTATTGTTCCTGCTCTTTCTCATAGCTCTCCAGGGCTGCCTCCATGAGCCTTAAGTGACCCTGCTGTTGTCCCGTTAGCCTTCACAAGCCACTGAGTTTTCATCAAATAAAAATCCCAGGCAAGCCTGGTGTTCAGCAGAAAAGTGAAGTTATTGATGAAGCTCTGAAACTGGCTTCTCTTTAAGTGGCTACTCACAATAATGTAGGTCCTGACTTGTCAAACAGAGCTGTCCTATATTCTTGGGGGAGAAATGACTGGGACAGAACCTTAGGTCGGTGACAGAAGAAGATTGGGTGAAAAAGAGGGGATGTTTAGCTTGGGGAAGAAAAGATTCAGGAGGCCCATGATAGTTACTTTGTAGTATCTGAAGGACAGGCATATGAAGGAGACTTACTTGAACCTGGAGGGCAGAACCAGGGACAATTAATTGGTGGAGCTTACAAAGAGACCAATCTTGGGTCAATGTGAAGAGAAGCTTCCCAAACATTAGAGCTGTACAAAGGTAGAAGAAACTACATGGACAAAAAAACCATAGCATCTCAATCTCAGAGTTGGAAGGGAAGAGGGCTCCATCTAGTCCAACCTAAACCGAACCCCAAAGGAATCCCCACTAACTCACTATAACCTCCCCAACAAGTGCTCATCCACCATCACGAGGGGGTTCCCATGGCCTGCCAAGGCAGTCCATTCGTTCCCCCTTTGGACAGCTCTCATAATAAGAAGCCCTTTCCTCCATCAAGACTAAGTTCATCTTTGTTAACCATAAAGCCATTGGAAAGTCTCTGGAGAGCAGGTGTTTTCCTCTCTTTAGAGAGTCCCATGTTCTCTCCCTGCTTTCTGCCTTGGAACTGCTGGTCATCTTCTCCCCTCTGTTTCTTCTAGCTTTTTGAACATGTTGCTGAATGCCTAGGTGACTTCATGGAGAAAAAGAAAATCAAAGACAAGAATTTACCTGTTGGATTTACCTTTTCCTTCCCCTGCCGACAGACAAAAATCGATGAGGTAAGAATGGCCTAGAACTCCGCGGCTGCCTGGTGCTCTGGGCCTAAAAACAAACGGAGCAAACTTCCTGGTCCTTTTTTCCCTGTTTGGGTCTGTGATGGAGGGTCCTGGGAGGAGGTTCCATGATGGAGATTCAGTGATACAGATTCCGTGATTGAGAGTCAGTGATGGAATCTGTAATGGATTTGGAGAGCCTGTGGGGATCTGTAGTAGAGTGACCATTAAGGGAAGTATACATGATATTTACTCTGAGTCGTGGTATAAAGAAAATCATCTGAGGCAGAGCCAAGATGGTGGAGTAAATCAAGGAAATCCTCTGCAAAAATGAAGGCTACTCTGAATGTTGGCTGTTCTGAGTTGCTTTTTCCCTCAATTATTTTAATTGCTAGCATATTTTAGGAGAGGAATATAGAGCTCCTTCTGATAGTGGGGGAAGTTTATGA
>CM053589.1:184149659-184192201 GCA_028646515.1 Pseudochirops corinnae | reverse complement strand
CATCTGACATTATTAATATTAATGATTATAATAATTAATAATAACAGAGAAATAACGTAAGGCCAGCCTGTGGATAAGAAGATCTGACTCGGACATGACTAGCTGGATGACTCTGGATGGGTCACTTAGCTTGCCTCTTAGTCCTGGACATGTTTCCTTATAGGTGACAGCTGAGCTGCTGACCTGCGTCAGTGAAGGGGATTTCCACACTGGGAATGTACAGGGCCAGACCAAAATAGTTAAGAATGGGCTGCTGTGGTTTTTGTTGTCATTGTGCTGGGAGTGAAGCTCACGGTTATATAGGATTTTAAAATCTCCTTAAGTCACTTGGCACTGCATCTTCCAGGCCTGGGTTTTAAGCTGGTGGTTCTCAGCCTTCCTGATGCTGCTTGGAGACAGGTAGAGGAGCAGTATCTCGGTTCCTAAGACCATCAGAAATAGGTGTTTTCTGATGGTCTTAGGCGACCCCTGTGATCCCTGTGAAAGGGTTGTTTGACCCCCAGAGGGGTTGCGACCCACAGGTTGAGAACCATTGCTTTAAGCCTTACCTTCATTTGTCCAGCTTTTCTGCCCACAAGTCATGTGACCTTAGGCAAGTTACTTTCCATGACTCAAATTTCCTTATCTGTAAAATGGAAATAATAATCAGCCCTGCCTATTTCCTAGTTGGGGTAAGGATCAAATGATATCCACAGGGATGTACTTAGTTATTTACATGATGATTCTCCTCTTTAGAATGTAAGCTCTCTCAGAACACCAACCATATTTCCATCTTTTTTTTTTAATCACAGTACCTAGTGTAGTTGACTAATATAGAAAAAGCCTATGTAGCTATTGGCTATTAACCCTATTTAAACGACCCTGCATTGTTGAGTGGGGTTGGTGTTAGGGCCACATAGTGGGAAGAGAGGACAGCGTCCATAAGCCAAGGTGCAAAGGGACAAAAGGAACCAGTTTTAGAAGTGAAAATCAAGGTAGCAGCCTCTTCTGGAGGACAGAAGCATGAGAATGACATAGAGCAGTGGACCATTGAAATAATGTAAGTCTGAAGACTCCCACAGAATTGGACTCCTGAAGAGGAAGCAACTTGCTACGTTCTGCACCAGCAGTTCTCAGTCTGTGGATCACAACCCCTTTGGGGGTTGAAAGACCCTTTCACAGGGACCACGGGGGTCTCCCAAGACCATGGGAAAACACGTATTTCCGATGGTCTTAGGAACTGAGACACCGCTCCTCTATCCATCTCCAGGAGGGTCTGCCCAAATGCAGATACGCCCACATATGAGTATTAAAGGGTCGCGGCATTAGAAAGGTTGAGAACCACTGCTCTACATAATGATGGTGAAGATCCATAGGTCCAATCTGGATGAGAGAACATGGCATTCAAATGCCACCTCTCCTACTTAATACTTGTGTGACCTTGGGTACCTCTCTGAGCCTAAACTAGATGTTCTCTGAATCATAGCTCTAAAGCTATGAATTCTGTTCTAGGCTCTAGGACTGGCCACAGGAGGGAAAGACAAAGTCTGGTGCTTGGAGATCCTCTGCTCAGACGTACCCAGGCACTTATGCGCTGCCCCTACATGAACCAGAAGGAAGTTTGTTGCCTTCAAGTCAGCTAACTTCCAGATCCTGCTCTGGGCTAGGCTATAGAATAATCCCAGCCCTCAAGGAGTTTACATTCTACTAGGAACAGATAACATGTATACAACTAAGTAAGCACAGTATAATTTGATTAGAGGGAGAGTATTAACCACTGAAAGGCATCAGGAAGGAAGTGACAGTTGTCAGAACCTATATCTAGCTGGGACACACCAGACTGCTGCCAGGGACTGCTTAAACCCAATACCCATTACTCACTTCTGATTAGTTAAATGACACCTGTGTGAAAAGATGCTGTGTGAGCATCTCTAGAGATTGTGAACTTCTGGGCAGAGAACAGAAGATGTTGGAGGCACAGGTGGCATTTTATATCCCACTGCTGCCAGGGAAAGATAAGGACTTCTGAAGAGAGGACAGATATGAGAAGAGAGTATGTTAATTAGAGAATAAATTTATATTCACATATGTTAATAGGATAATATTGGAGAACAAATAGCATTTGGATTTTTAGACCAGAGTTGGAGTTTTAGGAATGATGGGCTCTTTGCCAAGGATGGAGTGTGTCTAATAGGGGCTGGAAAGCATAGAGATTGCACATTTGATTAAGAGAATTCTACCCTGAAATTGGAGGAGATGGAAGAAAACTGCCCCATGTACATCTGCTAAGACAGGTGCCATAGAGAAGCCTAACAATGAATGGGAGACACAGTCCCCAAAGTGGGACAATAATGTTTCATTTTTGCCTTTGCACCCCAAGCACCCAGTTCAGTGCCTGATGTATCATATATGCTCATTGCTTGCTTGCTGATTGACACCCTGAATTTTAGGAGAATGGATTTGAGAGAGTTCAGAGAAACAGGGTCCTCTGGTCCAAGATTCTATAGGACATGAGGGGCAGGGAGGAAGGGTCGAGAGGAATGGTACCGCCCTCACAAACACAGACCGCAATGATTAGAATGGAAGGAAAAAGGGGGTGTTGTGTCTAGATGAGAGGTGTCTGATTCACTGGGGCACAACACTCCTGAGTGAAAATGTAATTAGGAAATATTTAACAAAATAAATAAGAATATATAATAGAAAATTGTTAGGTTCAGTTGTGTCTGACTCTTCATGATCCCATTTGAGGTTTTCTTGGCAGAGATGCTAGAGTGGTTTCATTTCCTTCTCCAGCTCATTTTACTGATGAGGAAACTGAAGCAAATAGAGTTAAATGACTTGCCCAGGGTCACACAGCTAGTAAGTATCTGAGGTCGGATATGAACTTGGGTCTTCCTGACTAACCACCGAGCCACCTAGCTACCCAATAGAAAATAGGTAATGTTAGTTTGTGGTTTTTTAAGTCTATCTAAGGTCCTGTTTCTATTTGAATTTGACAGTACTGGTCTAGATAGATGGTAGAACTCAAGCTCCATCTTAGATTTTACTAAGATGTGTACAAAAGATGGAAGCCGGTGTTGAGAGCGGTGGAGGATGGACATAAAGGACTGTCTTGGTCCACAAAGAGCCAGCAGAGCAGAAGCCCAGGAGAAGTGATGCCTGGGGCAAATGCTTCATCAGCATGGTTTGGTTTGGTCTCTCTGAAAGCTGTTAGGGGCAAGGGGAGAGGAACAGGTGATGGGGAAGGCAGAACTACTCAACCCCATTTTTCTTCTGCTTTCTCTACCTCATCTCCAGAAGATCTTTTTTTTTTCCTTTAACCACAGCAAGTCATGGAAGACCCTGTGTTGAGTCTCCAGACACTTATTGGTGTATGTGTGAGTAGATGACATAGGCAGTATGCTATGAGATGAAGATACAGAGACAAAAGAGACACGATTCCAGCCCCCAGGGAGCTTGCAAGAAGACAAGCCATCTACATATATAAGCTTATGTGCCATGATTGGGACTGAACCTTTCGCTTACTTGGGGCAGAGTCCTCCCAAGTGAGGAAACTCCCAAGAGAGCAGATGGTCACCCAACTTATTGTCTTAAGAGAGTTACTAAGAGCATTGCACAGAATCACACAGGCAGGATTTGGACCAGGGCTTCCTGGGCAGCTAGATGGTGCACTGTGCCTGGAATTAGAATCTAGCCTCAGACACAGAACCTACCTGACAGAGAGGTAGTACTTAAGTACTTTGTAGTCCTTAGTGCACTATGTAGATGGGAGCAGCTAGATGGTGTGGGGGCTGAGAATGCTGTAATTGGAGTCTTAGGAGACCTGAGCTTGTATCCTTGCCTGAGATAAAGCCTAGCTTAGTGACCTTGGGCAAGTCATTTAGCCTCTGTCTGCCTGAGTTTACCCATCTATATAACGGGGTTGCTACCTCCTCCTGGGGTTGCTGTGAAAATCAAACGAGTTCATTGTAAAGCATTTAGCACAGTGCCTCTCACACAGTAGGTTGTTATATAATATTAGTTATTGTTACTTTAAAATTTTATTTTATGATTCCTAGCTCCAAGATGAGCTCTGTATCTGCCTTGCTAAGCTACCTGCCAGACCTGTATATAAAAGATCTTTAAAAATAGATACAAGATAATTTGGGGGGCAGAGAAAAGCACCAACAGTTGGGATGATCAGGAAAGGGTCTCATGTAGAAGGTAACCCTTGAGCTCAGCTTAGAAGAAAATGAGGGATGCTAAGGAAGAGGAACAGAAGCGAGTGTATTCCAGGAATGAGGCACAGCCAGGGCAAAGGCATGGGGGTGGGAGATGGGGGATCATATAGAAGAAGACATGAGGTCACTTTGGTGGAATTATAGAGTATGTGAAAGGGACTAATGAGTAAGAAGTCTAGCCCAAGTTGTGAGAATCCTTGGATAAGCAGAGGGATTTATGTACCAGGTAGAATAACCTTCAGATTGGGAAATAGAGAGCAAAAATGGTCACTAGGGGGTTGAAATCTAGACTAGAGGAAGCAGTGTTGAGAAGCACCTTGACGAGGAGGCAAGGGAGCGTTCTGGACCCGTGATTTAATTAATATAGGGAACTTCCTGTGTGGCAATGCCCTTCACCGGTGAAGATCAGTAACTTACAGGCTCTAAGACAGTGGTTTTCAACCTTCCTGATGCCTCGACCCTTTAATACTTGTATGTGGGTATATCTGCATGTGGGCAGATCCTCCTGGAGATGGATAGAGGAGCGATGTCTTGGTTCCTAAGACTATTGGAAATATGTGTTTTCTGCTGGTCTTAGGCGACCCTGTTCGACCCCAAAGGGGTTGCGACCCACGGGTTGAGAACTGCCACTCTACAAGCTGCCTGAGTTAATGACACATTTTTTAATTTCCAGTCCGGAACTCTCCATTACCCTGAACTCTTTGGATTTTTTTGGGGAGGGAGGTGGGAATTGGGGGTATGTGTAGCCCTATAGGAGGGAGTGTGGTATGTGGAGGCACTTTGAAGGTCAAGATGCAGCCACAGTTTTCTGATGTGAAGAGGAGAGTCAACATGCACTTATCATGGCTCTTTATTTCTAATCATTTTCTCAGAGCAAACACTGTCAGGACATGATTGCATTTTCTTACAGGATGCCAAGGCCAGAACTACAGATTGTTAATTTAATTCTGTTAAGTACCTACTGGGCAGGGTGTTGGGGGACAATGGGAGATGTGGAAATGTTCTTACTTCCTTGCCATCTTTACATAGACAGCCCCCTTTCTGGGTAAACTCTCATGCACTGGGGATCATTCCTCCCACATCCTTAAAATGAACACACAGGGAAGCTACCCATCAGGAATGGGAGTCAGTGGTAAGAACAAAACCTCGGATGTGTGTAGTGCCCACTGATGTTCTGTGTTATCCTGGGCAAATCTGAGGCCTTATCTTTAGGGTCCGGGTTTATTGGTGCTTCATTTCTCTGTGTAAACCTACCCCTAACCCCCACACAGAGAAAACTCTTGCTAATTACAAAGGAAAATAGACAGACGTAATTGACATCAGACATGTGTCTGAGAGGGCAGGCAGCATTACGTACTGGTGGACCCTCACCTCTTCACAGAGAGGAGGGAAATGGGTGTTATTATTTGTTCTCTGGGACTGATTGGTCATTGGCATGAGTCTGAATTCAGCAGCTTGGGAGTGTTGTCTTCATTTAATTGTAGTAGTCACTGTATGTATTGTACATATAGTGTATGTGTTGTGTATATTATATATGTCGTGTATATATGTACATATAGTGTGTTGTATATATCGCATGTATATTGTATATATCGTACAGATATTGTTCATTGTGTATATGATGTAGGTTGTACATATATTGTGTATGTTGTACATATATTGTGTATGTTGTGTGTATACTTTTACTCCTATTCTCTTGGCTTTCCATCTGTTGCCTTCCCATGCTTCTATGAGTTCCTCATATTTGTCATTCCTTTTGGCACTGCAGTATAGACTATAATTGGTTTATCCACTCTCTAATTGATAGGCAGGATTTTGTTACCACAAAAAATACTGCCACAAATATTTTGTGCATACATACACACACACACACACACATTGTTGTATGTATGTGTGACATTTCTTTCTGGCTTTGTTGTCCGTGGGCTACACGCTCAGTAGTAGGACCCCTGGGTCCAAGGGCACGACTTTTCTGGAATAATTACACATTGTTTTCTAGCATAACAACACCAAGTGTTAGTGTTCCCGTCTTCCCACAGTCCCTCCAGCATTGACCATTTTCTGTCTTTGGTCACTTCTGTCAATCTGATGTCTGGGGTGTGAAGGTTCACTTGTTCTGATTTGAATTTCTCTTGTCATTGATGTTTTTTCTGGTTGTTGATGGTTTGCATTACTTCTTTTGAAAAAACGTTACCTTTTGACCGTCAAGAACTGGTTTTTAGGGTTTTTTTTTTTTAGTTTTTTAGTGTTTTCATCAATAGTTTTTATATTGTACATTTATATATTTCATCTATTTATCTATTATAAATTATTACTTGTGTCTCCTATTAGAATGTAAGCTCTGGGCAAGTAGAGATTGTTTCATTATTTTCTGTTTGTATCCCTTGTCTGACATAGTGCCTCGTGTGTAGTAGGTGCTTACTAAGTGCTAGTGGATTAATTGAATTTCTTATTTGTCTCAGACATGAGACTTTTATCAGTGGTGTATGAGCCCTTGAGGTTTTGAAACAGGTTCGCCCCCTCACATAACCATCCATTGTCCTTCACAGGCTATCCTGATTACCTGGACCAAGCGCTTCAAAGCCAGTGGCGTGGAGGGATCTGATGTGGTCCAACTGCTCAACAAAGCGATCAAGAAGCGAGGGGTAATTTCTCCTTGATATTTGGGCTTAATTAGCACCACTGGAGGGGTTTCTAAGACCTGGTTTCCTGGCTTGTCAGCCACAGCGCTGAGGCAGGTTTGGAGGGCACAGGTGGTCTTAGGAAGCTGAGGGGCTGGGGTCCAGAAGGTCAGACAGAACAGAAATGCTGGTGAGTCTGACCTCTCTCCATCAGTGATAGTAGATACCGGATTCTGTGCACTGAGAGACTGAGAGAAGAAAGGAGGAACCAACCCAGAGCTCTTAGGGCATGGTGCGTTGCAGCATACCATCTTGGGGTTTACCCAGATTAAGCCCCCACCTAGATGATTGAGTTGATGTGTTTCCCCTGATTTGATTGGCATCCCAGGATTCAGTTTTAGTTCAAACCCCAGTGAGAACAAAACCAGCAAAAGCAGTAGAGAAAGGACAAACTCTGCTCCTGGGTGCCTGCCTTCCCATGGTTTCTCTTCATTCTGTCTCTCCATCAGTGTGATAGCCAGGCTTCTCTGCTGGGTCTGTCCCACAGCAGTGTCTGAAGCTGCCACCTTGTTTCTGTCCCCAGGATTATGAAGCTAACATCGTGGCTGTTGTGAATGATACCGTGGGGACGATGATGACCTGTGCCTTTGATGACCAGGCGTGTGAAGTGGGCCTGATCATTGGTAAGGCTGCCACCTGGCCTGTCCTGGAGTGGGGGGTGGCCGCTGGCCTCTGTCTGTCATCCTCGGGTCCTACCTCCTGATGTTGTCTCTTTTAGGTACCGGCACCAACGCTTGCTACATGGAAGAGATGCGGCACATCGACGTAGTGGAAGGAGACGAAGGGCGTATGTGCATCAACACAGAGTGGGGGGCTTTTGGGGACGATGGCTGCATCAATGAGTTTCGCACAGAGTTTGACAAGGAGATCGACCGGGGATCCCTCAACCCTGGGAAGCAGCTGTGAGTCCCCTGACTGGTCATGCCTGCTTTTAGGGTACTTCGACTTTGAGGTGTCAGGGCTCAGGAAGAGGAGAAGACCAGGCAGGTGGCAGCAGTCAGGAAGACCTGGGGGAAGCCATGTGCCTCGGGCCACCTCGTTGTGGGTCACACAGCCGCAGATCCTGTCTCTGGGCCTCAGTTTTCCCATCTGTAAAATGGCAGCCTACATCTCTCTGAGCACTAAGTCTTTGTGTTGGTAAACCTTGATTTGTGACTTGCTCAGGGACATACAGGTGATAAATGTGAGAAGTGGGATTCAGATTCCACAAATTTGAGGCTGTGTTTTAGCTGCCTTTCTGTGTGGGGGTAGATGTGTTGTCAGAATTACTGATCTGTCCCATAGAGCTCTGAGGCTTCTAGGACCCCATCTGATTCTGTGTGATAGGTTCTATCATTTCATCACCATTCTCCAGATGAAGAAACAAAGGCTCGCAGCTCATCCAAGCCCAGGATCCCAGGCTCAGAGAATTAATGACAGAAGGGGCCCTATGGGGCATTTAGGCCACTCCCTTCATTTTACAGATGAGGAAACTGAGACCCAGAGAGGAGAAGAGGGGCCCTGCCAGAGGTCACCAAAGGTAGCAATATCAGAGGTGGGTCCTGTAGCAAATAAGTATTGGGCAAGATTTGAACCATGGTCTTCCTCCCTCCAGGTCCAGCTACCCATCCATTATATACCCTGCCATCTTCCCTGTTTGCATTAGCATGAAAATTGTTGTCCAGGTGTGGAAGAGCATAAATCTGGGAGGTATCTGTGGAATAAGTGGGGGGTAGGGAGAGTCCTTCGTGCACATGGGAGAAATGTTCTTGTGGAGCATCTTCTTGGGGCTGGTGGGACGCAGAGTGAGTGCCCAGGCCTCCTTCTCCCTGCTCTCTGTCCAGACAGCATGGACATAGAATGCTAAGATGAGGCTGCGTCTGGTGAGCAGTATCACAAGGGCTGCCCTTTCTAGCAGAATCTGGGCATGCCGGGAGTGAGTAGGGAAACAGGACTGAGCCTGGCAGCTTCTTTTGGGGTCTGGATCTGTGATTTCTTTGACTCACATCAGCAGCACATCTAAATTGAAAGCTCTGGAGTCTGGTGAGTGAGTGGGGCCAGTGCGTGTTAGACGTGGGCCTAGAACTCACTTCTTTCCGACCCTGGGGCCAGCTCTCAATCCTCTGGTCCAGGCTGCCCTTTGCATCTCATTAGCAAGGTTGTTTCTGGACTGGTGAGCTCATGGCGGCAGAGGGAAGAAAAGATGCATTAGTTCACAGTTTTGTTCACCTTCAAATGTCCTGGTGATTGAGGCGGCTTCTGGACCCTCTGAGTGATGACTCATTGTCTGGACTGGCTCGCACAGTGGGGCCTGTGTCAGAGGACTGCGCCCTGCTTTCACAGTGATGAGGACACTGTCCTTGTGCTGTTACATGGGTGGCCGGTGGCCAGGAGCTGATCGGAGGTGGGTGGTGCTTTGGCTCCACAGTCCTGGTCTGGCCATCCGGCCTTCCCTTGCAGACCCCCAGTAATGGGGAACTCATGACCTTTCAAGACTGCCCATCCTTCCTTGGGGCAGCTGTAATCTGTACGAAGCGTTTCTGTGTTTTAAGCTGAAATCTTCCGCCATGTGACTTCTTGGTCACAGTTCTTAGTTCCACTTTCTGGGGCCAAATGGGATAAACCCGTTTCCTCTTCTGCGGGGTATCCCTTTAGATACTTGAAAATCGCAGCCACCCTGAATCTCTTCTTCTTCAGGTGAAATAGGCCCAGCACCTTTGAGCGATCCTCTCCCTGGCATCATTTCCAGCTCCCTGAGATCAGGGACTGGGGTTTTGCCTTTCTTTATCTAGTGTTACCTTAGTACAGTGTCTGAAACATAGTAGGTGCTTAATAAATGCTCATTGACAGACTGTTCTGTCTTCTGGAGCTCCCACCTCTCTGGAACATAGTATGCGCTTAATAAATGCACATTGACAGACCGTTCCTATCCTCTGGAGCACCCACCTCTGGCACACAGAAGGTGCTTAATAAATGCTCATTGACAGACCATTCCTGTCCTCTGGAGCTCCCACCTCTGGCACACAATAGGTGCTTAAAAAATGTTCATTGACAAACCGTTCCTGTCCTCTGGAGCTCACACCTCTCTGGCACATAGTAGTAGGTGCTTAATAAATGCTCATTGACAGACTGTTCTGTCCTCTGGAGCTCCCACCTCTCTGGAACATAGTAGGCACTTAATAAATGCTCATTGACAGCTGGGTCTATTCCTGTCCTCTGGAGCTCCCACCTCTCTGGCACACAATAGGTGTTTAATAAATGCTCATTGCCAGACCATTCCTGTCCTCTGGAGCGTCCATCCCTGTCACACTCCAAGGAATACTCCACCCTTGTGGTCTGATCAGGGCAGAGGCCCCTTGTTCCAAACGTGGCTTCTATTATTCTGAGCCCCCTCCTCCTAATTGACCTTGTAAAACGTTTTTTGTCCCATTTTCAGCCAACCGACATATAAACATTAATTAAGCACTTATTATGCCCCAGGTACTGTGCTGAGGCTGGTCACCAAGGCCCTTTGGGGTCCCCAAATCCCCAGTCCTTTTTCCTCCTGGATACCTCATGTCCAGGGCTGTCAGACCCAAAGAGGGGCTGCTAATCTGTCCGTAAGGATCCCTGCAGGTTGCCAGCTGCCTTAGCTTTGGAGAGGAATGATACCACCTACGTTTTATGGCATTTCTCCTCATTTTGTTGGCTGTTTCCCAGTTACATTTGTGTCTGGGTTTTGTGTGTCTGGACGGGCCATGTGTTGGACTCCTCTGCCTGAGGACACTTCCAGAACACCAGCGTGTTCATTGGGACAGCGTGGCATTGAGGAAAGAGCCCCAAATTTGGAGTTCAGGAGATCTGGGTTCGAGTTCCCAGTTCTGTGACCTCAGACAAATCTGTCAATTTTCTTGGGACTCGGGTTCCTCTCCTGAAAAATGGAGAAGGTAGTATTTATACTGCCTCAGAGGGCTGTTGTGAACGTCACGTGTGATAGCTTGGGCAGGTCAGTGGGGCAGTGCAGAGTCAGCAAGACCTGAGTTTAAATCCAGCTGCAGACACAGACTAGCCAATTGACCCTGAGTGAGTCACTTACCCTGTCTGCCTCAGCTTCCTCATCTGTAAAATGGGGATACTATAGGGTTGTGGGGAAGATGAAATGAGGTACTTTTTGTGAAAGTATTTTGTAAGCCTTAAGGCACCGTAGAAATGCTGACTGTTATGGTGAAAATGCTTTGTCAGCTTCAAGGTGCTAGAATCATAGCAGACATTTCTCCAGCACCGACCCAGCGCTTGATCCTCATGATTCTCTGAAGTGGGCGCTTATTGTTGCCCCATCTTACAGATGAGGAAACTGAGGCCCAGATCGAGTACGTAATCTGATTGTGGTCTGTAAGCAGCCAGAGGTGAGATTTCTTCTCAGCTCCGAGTGTCCTGCACTCTATAAAGTCGCCTTTTGTTGGGGCCACCCAGCAGATGTGGTCATTCAGCGTTCCAGATCGAACTCTCCACTCCTGCTCTCCATGGTTAGATCTGCTGTCCCACAGCAGTTAGAACCAGGGCTCCCTTTACCCTCCTTCTCTTCACTAGGAGCTGCTGTGTGCTCTCAGGAAGGTCCCTTACCCTCTCTGCTCCTCAGGGAACACCTCTGGAAATGGGCGAGGGAGTAACAGTGCTTATCCCGGGATGATCTGAGGCCTAGCCAAGGCAGTGCAAGTAATCAGCATCGCAAGCCTTAAATTTCTAGAGAAAGGCCATGATGAACATTTATTAAGTGTCTATATAAAGTCAATATTTAATAGTCATGTTGTATTTCAGTAATGGCTATTTAAAATATTTCTAAAAAAATGAAATAAAATATTTCTAATAAGGATATGGATTAGATCATCATTGGTGTAGGAAACTCCCCCTGCCAAGAGGGAATCATCATAATATGTTAAATACTGGGTTTTGTTTTGGTTTGTTTTTTTTGGCTTTTTGGAGGGGGAAGGCAAGGCAGTTGGAGTTAAGTGACTTGCCCAAGGTCACATGGCTAGTAAGTGTTAAGTGTCTGAGACTGGATTTGAACTCAGGTCCTCCTGACTCCAGGACCGGCGATCTACTCACTGTGCCACCTGGCCACCCCAGCATGTTGAATATTGTTAACATTGGTAATGAATAGATCCTCATCCCTCTCCTCATTCTAGCAGGCCCTCACTGAATGCGGCTAGGGGATGCAGAAGGGCTTGTTGCTTTTTCCTTCTTCAGGAAGGGGGTGTCTGTGCTGGGGGCAGCCATGAATGTTGAGGCTAATTCTTCTCACTACCCTCAGCTCTCTGGGACACGGCTACACATGCCCATCGGCAGGTGAGACAGCCCGGCTTCACCAGGGCATCTTCTGCCAGGCAGAAGGAGACACAAGCCTTGGGGCTGGCATGCCCTAGGAGCTGGGGGAAGATCAGGCCTATTTTAATTCTTTAAATTTTGCTAACAAACATTACTAACATTTACTAGCATGCTCTAGAGTTTGTGGACATTTTAGAAGATCGGACATCGATTTAGAGCATTTAGTCTAACTTCTTCATTTGCCACAGTTTTAATGTGCCACCCTCTGGACTAATGAATCTAGTGAGTGAAGTAATGTAGGTATGATTCTCCCCATTTTGCAGATGGTTAAACTGAGGTTAAATGCCCAGAGAGGTTAAGCAACCTGCCCATAGTCACACAGTGTCACTAAGTGTCAGAGGTGGGATGTCCACCCAGCTCTTCCTGGCTCTGGGTCTAAGGGGAATGTACTGAGCCTGGGCCTTGGTAGAGTTGGGTGTGCAGGGCAGGGCCATTTCCTAGGTTGGGTCAGGTGATGGTTTCCACGAGAAATGATTGGGGTCTCAGCCAGGACCATGGCTTCATCCTCAGGGCTTACCCAGGCGAGCACATTCCTGTGGTGAGAAGGAACAATGAGAGCTGTGTTTCCTCAATGCCAGGTGTTGACAGAAGGGGAGAGGGCAGCTGCCAGGCAGGTCTAAGCTGCTCCCCCTGGGGACCGGCTCTGACAATGGAACCCGCCGTGGGTTTATTCCATCACTCTGAGTGCCCGGGGTCTGTCTTAGCACTCCACAGCAGCTTTAGACGGTGCCCTTGCCAGGCACTCCCTTCTTCAGAAAGCAGTACTGGTCACCACTTGCCCCTGGATGGAGTATAAGCTCCACTGCCATGACATTCTGGGCTCTTTCTCGGTGGGCCTCATTCTGCCTATCCAGTCTCTTCTCTCCTTGCTCCCAGATATGTCCTCTCTTTTCTCTTCACCCCTGTCCTTTGTGTATTGGAAAGCCTTGGATCCAGGTTCTAATCCTCCCCTCTACCACTGGGTGACCTTGAGAGCCTCATGTTTTCTCTGTTTTCCTATCTTGTCCAATGGGATTGGATGGGATGATTCCCAGCCTTCTTTCCCTCACAGGGCCATGGTGAGGCCCTAATGAGGAAATGATTGTGAATGTGCTTTTAAAAAGCTCTAGGCCAGTGGTTCTCAACCTTCCTAATGCTGCGACCCCTTAATACAGTTCCTCATGTTGGGGTGACCCCCAACCATAAAATTATTTTCGTTGCTACTTCATAACTGTAATTTTGCTACTGTTATGAATAGTAATGTAAATATCTGATATGTAGGACGTATTTTCATTGTTACAACTTGAACATAGCCCACAGGTTGAGAACCACTGCTATAGGCAATACGAAAGGCAGGCTGGTCTAATGGATCGAAAGCTAGCCTCAGTAAGACTTGGGTTTAAATCCTGCCCCTGAAACATCCTGACTGTATGACCCTGGGCTTGAAGATGTGCCCTCCCCTCATTTCTCAGTTCAAGGCTGAACATCCCCATTTCTTTCAGCTTAGTTTCCTGTGACATGAACTTGGGATCCTGGTCTCTCCCCCTGGCTGTCCTCTCCATCCTCATTGTCCTTTCTAAAATGAGTTACCCAGAATGGAGCAGAATATTCTAGATCTGATCTGGCCAGGGCAGAAAACAGCAGGACTATCACTTCCCTATCAATCCACAAGCATTTATTAAATGCATACCTGTCACTGTGCTAGGTGCTAGGGATACCAGTACAAAGAATGAAATAATCCCTAATCTCAATGAGCACAGATTTTATTTAAAAAAAATTTTTTTTTTGCTTTTTGGAAGTGGAGGGCAGGGCAATTGGGGTTAAGTGACTTTCCCAAGGTCACTTGGCTAGTAAGTATGTCAAGTGTCTTAGGTCAGATTTGAACTCTGGTCCTCCTGACTCCAGGGCCAGTGCTCTATTCACTGCGCCACCTAGCCACTGCTGAGCACGGATTTTAAAGGGCAAGACAGTATAGGCCCAGACAGTCCAGGATGTGTGTGTCCATACTTGGATACATCTGGGATCTTTTATCAGCCTTCACGTTCCAACCGGGATGATATTTGGCCATGCCCTCTCCCAGATTAGCCCAGAGGATCGATGACTTCCCGCCTCCTGACAGACAGTTAATGGACTCAGTGCAGAATGAGATGTACATTTTTGGCCTTGACTGACGTGGAACTTGTTTGATTATACTTATTTATTGCAAGGATTTTCCCCTCTCCTCCCCTCTTTTTCTTATTTTTTTCATTGGAGGGTGGGGAAGATGGGAGGTGGAGAAAATAGATTTTTGTTCATTGACAAAACGTAAAGTTTTTTTTAAACCTGGGGGAGGGCACGGTTCTATTCCATGTTCTATATGCCTTTCTCTAGATCTGTTGACACTGTGTGTGTGGATGGATACTTGTGAGGAACACTCATTATCTCTTACTCTTGCCCAATGGCAGGCCCGTTTTTTCCCCTTTTCCCTATCTCCTAGGCATTTCTTCATCCACAGTGAATTTTAGCCTCTTCCCACCCACCATGCACCTCTGCATATTCCTTGGGTGACTCACAACTTGAATTCTTTGGAGACTGGAAGGATCTAATGACCTGCAGCCAGGTAGCATCACCAGAAGAGTACTGTTAAAAAGAGGTGTCTTTGTTGTTACAAGTCCTGCTTATTTTCTCTAAGACTGCCCTGCCCGTTCTTCTCTTCCTGTTCATTGTTGGGCCTAGCTTCTTGCACAATGAGCTTTTGTCTAAGATGGATGTACTGACAGACTAGCTCTCTGGGATGGCTGGGCCACCAAATGTTACAGTCTGGATCACAGATGCTCTTCTGCTTGTCTTTTCCTGCACATATGTCTGGGCTAAATCACGTTGAGTTCGGCTTCGCTCTGCTTGACCCTCAGGGAAGAAGCAGGAGCAATGGGTGGGGGTTACGGAGGAATGGACTTAGGCTAGACCTTGGGGAGCACTTCCCAGCAATTAGAACTATCCAGAGAAAAATGGGCTGCCTTGGGGAACTTGCATGTCGTGGTTCCACTTTTATGGAGCAAGACCTGTAACATATGTGTTCTGCAGTCCTAGTGAGGGTGAGACTTGGCTGCCCCTGCTTGTTCGAGATCCCGAGGGGATTGGTCTTCTCAAAGGCTATAGCCATGAGCTGTCCACACACAGAGTTCTGAATCAAGGCTGGCCTGGTCCCTACAATTTTCTAGTTGGAGAATCCTTTGAGATTTGTTCTCTATTCTCTGTGCCTCAGAATGACTAATCTTGACTCCAGAGGACAGGTGATGAATGTTGCTCAATAAGTAATTATTAGTGATCTATTCTGTGCCAGGCATTGGGCTAGGCACTGGGGATATAAAGGCAAAAAAGGGAATAATCCCTGACTGCAAGGAGCTTACATTCCATTGGGGTGACACATATTTAGAAAATATAAAATGTAAAAAATTTATAAAATCAAATAAAAATGTAATAGATACAAGGTGATTTTCTTTTGGAAGGGGGAGAGGGTACTAGCAGCTGAGAGTAGAACACAGGCTTTGTGTATTTTTAAAAATTGAAATTCTTTTAAAATTTATTTTATTTTTTTATTTATAAACATTTTCTTACCTATTCACTACAATGAAAAAAAAAGAAAAAGAAAAATCAAAGCCTTATGACAGTTGTGCACAGTCAAGCAAAACGGCTTCACACGTTGGCCAGTTGTGTGTCTCGTTTTTCCACCTGTAGCCCATTGCCTCTTGAGCTCGAGAAGTAGGTAGCGTATTTCATCGTTGGTCTTCTTGAGTCATAGTTGGTCGTTGGATAGATGGAAGTTCTTAAATTCTGTTAACGGCTCCATATAGAAGGTGACACTTGAGGTAAGTTTTCAGGGAAACTAGAAATTCTCAGAGGCAGAGATTAGGGGACGTGTGTTCTCTTTGCAAGGCACAGGGAATGGACTGCTGAGTGTGAGGAACAATAAGGACTGATGGACTAGTTCATACAGTATGTGAAGGAGAATAATGCACACGCCAAGGAGAGCCAGGGACAGGGTGTGAGGGCGGAGATGCTCAACGGGAGCTTTATCTGCTCCTCGAGGCGATGGGGAGTCAGTGTCCTTTACTGAGTTAGGGAATGATATGGTTGGTCAGGCCACAAACAGTTGTTAACTGTGTGCCATGTTCCAGGTCCTTTGCTAAATAATGAGGATATAAAGCAGAGAAAAACTCATCCCTGCCCTTAAGAAGGTCACAGTCTAACGGGAGAGGGAACATGCAGACAGCTTTGTACAAACAGGACACAGACGGAACAAATCGGGGGAGTCTCAGAGAAAGGGCATGAAGGAGGACTAGGAAAGGCTTCCTGTGGAGGGTGGAATTTTAGTTGGGTTTTAAAGGAAGCCAGGAGGTAGAAATGAGGAAGGAGAGTGTTCCAAGCATAGGAGAAAACCAGAGAAAAAGCCTAGAGCTGAGAGATGGATTGAAGAGTATCTGTCTGGGAGTAAGGTCTGAGACAACTGGAAAGGTAGGAGAGGGCTGGGTCATGAAGGACTTTGAATGACAAAAAGGTTTTTTTTTTATCCTAAAGGCAATAGGGAGCCAGTGGAGTTATTGAGTAGGAGGGGGTATCATGGTCAGATCTGCATTTTAAGAAAGTCACTTTAGTGGCTGAATGGAGGAGAGACCTGAGGCAGACAGATCCCCCAACAGGCTACTGTAATAATCCAAGCATGAGGTCAGGAGGGTCTTCACTAGAGAGGAGAGAAGGGGGCATATTTGAAATATGTTAAAGAGGCTAAATCAGCAGGCTCTGGCAACAGCTTGGATATGGAGGATGAAAGAGAGTAAGGCATCCCAGGATGACTCCTAGGTTGTAAATCTGGGCGACTGAGAGGGTGAGGAGGGTTTTGGGAAAAATGTACTGAGTTCATTTTTGGACATGTTGAATTTAAGATGTCTATGAGATATCTCATTTGAGGTGTTCAATGAGTAGTTGGAGATGCTGTTTTGAAAGTTAAGGCCATATAAGTGGATCAGGTCATCAATAATTGAATCCATGGAAACTGATGTGGTCATTGAGTGAAATAGTATATAGGGAGAAGAGAAGGTGGCCCAGGATGATGCCTTGGGGAATACCCACAATTAGGGACCATAACATGGATGATGATTCAGCAATGGAGCCTGGGAAGGAGGGGTGAGACAGGTAAGAGGAAAACCAAAAGAGAGTGGGATCATGAAAACTTAGAAGAAAGTATACTGGAGAAAAGAGAGTGAGGGATCAAAGAAGGATAAGTCTTAGGAAGAGATCAGGTTGGTGATTATGGGACCATCAGTACATTTGGAAAGAGCAATTTCAGTCAGTGATGAAGTTGGAAGCAAGATTAAAAAGAGATTGAAAATTGAGTAAGAGGACAGAAAGTAGAGACGCAAATAGCAGAAGACTTTTTAAGGAATTAGCCTAAGAAAGGGAAGAGAGCAATAGAGGGATGGTTGTAGTGAGGATTGTTGGGGAGAAATTGAGTGTGTTTGAAGATAGTAGAGGGGTACACAGACAGGGAGAAGTTGAGGATTAGAGAGAGTGGGGGGGATCATTGGGGGGACATTGAGCTGGAGAAGATGGGAGGGAAGGGGATTAATTGCACACACTGAGTGGCTGGACTTGGCAAGGAGAAGGGCCACCTCTTCATCAGGGATTGGAGTAAAGGAGGACCCTGGGCAGCTGGTTTTAAGAGAGAGTCAGCTATAGAAAAAAGGAAAATGAAGAATTTTGAGCAAGCAGCCTGTAATCTCTCAGTCAAGTCTGACATAATAGTCTGAGTTGAACCTGTGGGAGGGAAGGGCCAGTGTAGGAACTTGAATGAAGAGAAGGTGAGGTGGGGGCTCCCACTGCAGAATGTCTCATGCACTGTTAGACATACATTTTTTTTGCTTATCTGTTTTTTGCTACAAGGGAGAATTCTACTGGGAAGTAACTAATGTTAAAAAAAAACAACATGATTTATCAACATAAATTTTTTTAAGAGAGGAAAGAAGCGAAACCTCATAAGCAACCAGCCCCGCCTTGGAATCCATCCCTGCCTCTGGGGCCTTGGGTATCATCCCAGTTAGTGGAGGGAGTTGAAGGGGGTCTCATCCAGCCCTTGGCAAGTTATCACCCAAAGCCCATATGTGGGGCTTGCATCTGCATGGCTTTGCAGGACCCCTCATCTCATGCCCACACAGAGGCCCTACAGGATGGGCCCCTTAGGTGATCAGTCTTTCTACAAAGTGTAGGGATGTGATGGGCAAATACTTGTGTCACAATGTGTCATCTCTTAGTAAGATACCGGAGAGGCTGCCAAAGCACAGTGGATAGAATTGACTGGTACACAGTGAAGTAGCAAGAGCCCTGGACTGGGGATCAAGAGACCCGAGTTCGAGCCCTAGTTGAGCTACTCTCCAGTTATATAATCTTGGGTTTCTCCTCTCTGGGCCTCAGTTCGCTTCTTCATAGAGTGAGGCCCTGTGGTTATATAACACTTGAAGTTTTATAAAACACTTTGCAAATATGGTCATTTGGATCCTCATAGCAACCCTATGCAGTAGGTACTCTTAACTCGTTTTATAGATGAGGAAATGGGCACAGAGAGGTTGAGTGACTTGTTCAGGGTCACACAGCTAGCAAGCATCTACATTAGGATTTGAACTCACGTCTTCCTGATTCCAAGTCCAGCTCTCTTCTCTCTAGGCCATGTAGTGGTCTTACTGCTGTTCCATACTTCCTAGTGAAATTTTAAATTTTTCTCTAAAATCCTATTATTTTTATAGCCTGAAAAATGAGATTACCACAATTTTATATTTGTCATGACAGTGGCAGAGGATCTGGCCTCACACATATTGGTCCAGCAGGCTCCATGTCCAGGTCCCTGGCGCCATCTTTTTTTGTGTGTGTGGTCTCTCTGTAGCCTGAGCCTGTTGTGTTTTCCTCTTCACAGGTTTGAGAAGATGGTCAGCGGCATGTACATGGGGGAGCTTGTCAGACTGATTATTGTGAAGATGGCGAAGGCAGGCCTCTTGTTTGAAGGACAGATCACACCTGAGCTGCTCACCAGAGGGAAATTTGAAACCAAGAATGTGTCGGCTATTGAGAAGTAAGTAGGTGGCCCCTTCCTTTTCATATCTGATTCCTTTGTCTCTGAGCACTCCAGCATTGTGTTGGAGGACAGGCGGGTGGGGGTAATAGGAAACTTCTGTTGACCATCTCTTGCTTCCTGGTCTTTTAACATTTTCTCTAAGAGATGGCCTTGTCTTCAGTCAGTCTGTGGACCTTGGGAAAGAGAGGATCAAGGTTCTTTCCAGAATAGAGCAGGTGGATCAATTCTCCATTGGTCCATTCTGAAGACTTCTTGGATTGGCCACACTACCCAAAACACAGTGCCACTGGGTACCTCAGTTAACTTCAAAGACTCCCTTTACCAAACCCTGAAAGCAGAGACTGGAACAGTGCTGACATCAGCTGAGCAAGTGTTGGGCCAGGAAGCAGATGGTTTGGGTGATGGAACAGGGATTAAAAAATCCCCAGGATTTAGATTCTTGAGGATTTCCCTCTGGAATTTCCTTAAGTGACTGTTTCAAAGCTCACCCCAGAGGGGACTATAATTCTAGCTTTAAGCATTTTGTCTGGCAATCCAGCAGCTGCTTCTGAGTATTAAGTTAAAAACCCAGAAATTCACTCTTCTTCTGTCCTGTGTTTGCTAGTCAAGTGTCTCTCCCCTTGAGGGTGAAGCCAAGTGAAGGTTCCCAGAGTCTGAGGGCCCTGAAAATTAGATATTGATGAGCTGGAGGGCAGCTAGAGCCAGGGGCCCACAGATTACACTCCCAGGGGGCTATAAATTTGGTGTTTTAACGTGTTAATAGCTATATTTCAGTATAATTGGTGTCCTTTGTATTTTATTTGATGCAATTAAAAGCATTATAAGAAGGTTTCCATAGGCTTTACCAGATTGCTAGACAACTGGGGTCTATAATACCAAAAAAAAGTGAAGAACCCATGATTCTATAGGAAGGCACCAAGGACGGTGAGTGGCCTTGAGTCCTGCTATACCAGAGTCAGTCACGTTTTTGAAAGGTTGTCAACAGGAGAGGGTAGACTTGTTCTTCTTGGCCCTATGAGGGGGCAGCACTAGAATAATGGGGGGTTATTGTAAGTGTGGGTTTGAGATCAGGAAAAAGTTGCTAACAATGAGAGCTGACCCAGAGTGGAGCAGGCTGCTTTGGGTGGTGGTGAGTTTCCTGTTATTGGAGGCCTTCAAATAGAAACTGGATAATCTTGTCAGGGGTGAGGTTGAGACCAGATGAGGGCAGAGGCTGGGCCAGGAGGCCTCTGAGGTTCCGAACTCTCCTATCAGTACAGGAGACACCAAGTGGACATTGGACTATCACTGGAATTTGGGAGTGGATGGTCTGCATTGGAGCACCTGCTTTCAAATAGGACAATGGGCTTCCCTATTCTTGCTCTCTAGGGAATGGGCTTGGCTACATGCTGGTCTAGATGGCCTCTGAAGTTCCTTTGAGATGATAATAATGGAGGTGGACCAAGATCTGAAGACTGAGGTTAGGCATCTTTGTGGTTAGAGAATTCAGTTGAATAAGCATTTTTTAAGCTCCTGCTCTAGACCAGGCTCTCTGCTAGGAGCTGGAAATGCAATACCAAACTGAGATGGTCCTTACCCTCAACGAGCTTACATTTTATAGGGAGAGAAGAGAATGGATGCAGAGGAGTCAGTATGATCTCATGCTAAATGACCGTTGGGGTTTATGTCTTGATCCCTTCTCACATTTTGAGTTGCTTCTGCTTCCTTCTCTGTAAAAGAAGGGGGTTCAATTATGTGCCCTCTAAATTCCTTCCTTGCTCTAAATCTCTAATCTGAAAAATCCGACAATCTTAACTATTTTTGCGTTCTGTATCCCCTTGGCAGTCTGGTGAAGCCTATGAGCCTTCTTAGAAGAATGTGCTTAAATGCATAAAATAAACCATGTGAGATCACAAAGGAAATTGATGGTATTGAAATACAGATGTAATTATTTCCCCCCATCCAAGTGCACGGGCCTTTTGGAATCTACCCACAGACCCCTTCGGGCCCCTCACACACCCGAGAAGAGCACCTACTACAGTTTAGCTATTAGTAGTTACTCATAGCTGGTGTTGCTTCTTCCTTGCTCCAATAATATGACACAATTAACATGGGGCTTCCCATCATCCAACATGGTAGACCTTCCTCATGGCCCTATCAGATTCTTGATTTTGTTGTTGAGTTATTTCAATTGTGACTGACTCTTCATGACCCTACTTGGGGTTTTCTTGGGAGAGATACTGGGGTGGTTTGCCATTTCCTTCTCTAACCCATTTTATAGACAAGGAAACTGAGGCAAACAGGGTAAAGTGACTTGCCCAGGGTCACACAGCTAGTAAGCATCTGAGGCCAGATTTGAATTCATAAAGATGAGTCTTCCTGACTCTGGGTCTGGCACTCTATCCACTGCACCATGCAATTCCCCTATTCCATGGTCACTCACCTGTGTCTGACCCTGGGTAGCTTGTGATCTTTGTGTGACTCTGCCCTTCATACACCCTAATGTGGCTATCTCACTCTATAGAACTAAAGAAGGCCTCCAAAGAGCCCAAGAAATCCTGACCAGCCTCGGCCTGGAGCCATCCCCTGAAGATTGCATCTCTGTCCAGCATGTGTGTGCCATTGTCTCACATCGTTCAGCCAACCTGGTGGCTGCCATGTTGGCCGCCATCTTGTCTCGCCTGAAAGAAAACAAGGGCACGGGTCGGCTACGGACCACGGTGGGTGTGGATGGGACGCTCTACAAATTTCATCCGCAGTAAGTCTTCCCTCTCTGTAACTAATGCTTGATATACCAAGCATAGATTAACCAATTGAGTGATTGGTTGATTAGGCAGGTGGTCAAACGTGGGACAGAGGGGAGATCTGATGACAGTCTGATCAGCACCAGCCCCAACAGATAGGAGACAGCAGAATGTGTTCAGTTAGAAAACTAACTCACAGAGAGGTTTTGCCATACTACCATTGGTTGAAAGGGCTGGATATGCTGAGGTGAAAAGATTAGGACTGTCCTGTGAAGGAGAGATTGGCTTTAGAAATACAGGATGATAGACAATGGGATTGTTAAAACTAGAAAGATCTAGAAAAATTCTAGTTCCACCACTCCTCCCCCCCCCTTTTATGAGAGGCAAACGGTGAAGTAACTCGTCCAGGGTCATACAGCTAGTAAGTGTCTAAAGCCAGATTTGAACTCAGGTCCTCACGACTCTAGGACCAGTACTCTGACCACTGCCCCACCCTCTTTTTTTACAGAGTGGAAAACTGAGGCCCAGCCAGGTGCAATGATTAGACCAAGGGTCAGAGCCAGGATTCAAACCTGGTGTTCTTTGCACCAGATCATGCTTCCTTCCATAGTCCAAGAGGGCAGAAGTAGGAGCAGTGAGGGGATACTAGAAAAGGCCAGATTTAAGGATCTTTAAGGAAAGCCTTCCTATTTATTCCAACCTAGAGTGGGATCCCTTGGGAGGTAGTGAGCCCCCTTTCACCTGGGGCTCTTTAATTCAGTACTAAATGAATTAATCATATGTAAAGTGTTTTTTTTTTTGAGGGGGGGAAGGTAAGGCAATTGGGGTTAAGTGACTTGCCCAAGGTCACACACTCAGTTTTTGTGTTAAGTGTGTGATGCCAGATTTGAACTCAGGTCTTCTTGACTCCAGGGCCAGTACTGTATTCACCGTGCCACCTAGCCGCTCCTGTAAAGTGGTTTTTAATGTGAATGCTAGCCCTTACTATTATAATTAAAATAATAATTATTGAAAACAAAAGGGGAAAACAGACTGGAGGAATTTTTTTCCAAGGGTGGGCTGGGTTACAAGGTCCCTTTCAACTCTGAAATTCTGCTTGGGAAGGGTTGCACAATGTGCTGTGCCACCACATCCCAGGGCCTTGAAGAAGAGTCCAGTTTCTTAAGGGAGCTTGGATACAGGCATCTGAGTCACCATCCTGAGGTCCTCCCGGGCCCCATCTCTTCGTGGCCCTTAGGGGTCCCTTTTCTTCTTCCTTGATGCTGCTGCCCTGGAAGGTTTGTAAAGCACTTTACATACATGTGGTTAATTCATTTTGATTCACAAAAGGTCTCACCAGTTATTTCAAGTTTCCAGAAATAGAGGGTAGACAGCATTTATACATCCTTAAGTTCTTTGCCCGTTGGTGGTTCATTGGCTTCACGGCTTCTTTCCCACCCACCCCCAATCCTCCTTCCCATCCCCTTTTATCCTTAACAGATAATTGTGATAGCTGATGTTTTTACACATACTTCTTGTTGGTGAGTCTTTTCAGTTGTATCCAGCTCTCCATGATACCATATGGGATGCTCTTGGTGGAGATACTAGAGTGGTTTGTCATTTTCTTCTCTACCTTATTTGACAGATGAGGAAACTGAGGCAAACAGGGTTAAGTGACTTCCCCAGGGTCACACAGCTAGTAAGTGTCTGAGGCCAGATTTGAACTTGGGTCCTCCTGACTCCAGGGTGAGCCGGTATCACATGATACCACCATACACCGTCTCATTTAATCCTCAGGCAACTATGCGAAGCAAACACTTGGTATAGGTCTTTTTTTACTGATTTTATAGCTGAGAGGAAATTGAAGTTCAGAGTTAAGTGGCTTGCCCGTGGCCGTCAGGTAAGATGCCGAGTTAACCAGAGTAACTTCTGTTTTTGTACTGGCAATCCCATTAGTAAGAGAATCAATCAAGTCGGCCCCCCAGCCAGCCTGGTACGTTACACTTTTTGTGGGGCATGGGAAACCATCTCTCGCCCCTTGGTCAGCTGTGGGAGCCTTCAGAGACCATTGGAGTGACGAGGCAGAGCTTTTCTCCAGGCTCCAGGTGTAAAGAGAAGGCCCACAGGAGAATGGGTTAGAAATCACCTTCTACGGTTATTGTACACACTAACAAGCAATATTGTACCATGATCAGCTGTGGAAGACTTGGGCTGCTCTGGTCAGGACGTTTCCAGAGGACCCGTGATGGGAAATGCCGTCTACCTCCAGAGAACTGGTGTGCAGGTCAGACACAAGTGCAGACAGAAGCATGATGTCTGCGGAGAGTGCTGTGTAAGCTGGAATAATGATGATGCTAATAACTGCATATGATGCTTTGGGGCTTGCAAAACAGTTCTACTTAAAAAACCATGGCAGCTAGGTGGTGCAGTGAATAGAGCACCGGCCCTGCAATCAGGAGGACCTGAGTTCAAATCTGGCCTTAGACACTTACTAGCTGTGTGACCTTGGGCAAGTCACTTAACCCCAATTGCCCTGCCTTCACCCCTCCAAAAAGACAAAATTTTTTTTAAAACCACCTTTGAGGTACCCTGTATAAACATCGAATGCAGATAATTTAGGTTTGAAAAAAAAGTTTTCCCCCATCTTGGCCACCTCTTCCTAAGTAGGCTCTGAATATTTCTTAGGGATATGTGGTAGAACCTGTAAACCATGATCTCTGAGATAACTGTTGCTTCTCTTCACATCATGGCACATGTGTGGGGTGATGATGGTGGCGGGGCAGAGACACGTGGGCAACACTGGCCCCCAGAATCTGATGACATTGCCCCCCCTACACAACTAGGTATTCCCGTCGATTCCACAAGACCTTGCGGCGCTTGGTCCCCGACTGCGACGTGCGCTTCATCCTCTCGGAGAGCGGGAGTGGGAAGGGGGCCGCCTTGGTGACGGCTGTGGCCTATCGGCTGGCTGAGCAGCACAAGCAGATCGAGGAGATCCTGGCGCCCCTCAAGCTCAGCACCGAGCAGCTCACACAGGTGAAGAACAGGTTGCGGGTAGAGATGAACCTTGGCTTACAGAAGAAGACCAACGAACAGGCCAAGGTGAAGATGCTGCCGTCCTTCGTCTGTGGCACCCCCGATGGGACTGGTGAGCTCCCAGGGCGAGAGAGGGGGCCACAAGCCTGCCTTCCCCTGCTACCCCCTAGGGGCCCAGGAGCGGGCTTCCTTCATCCTCCTAGAGGTTGCAGTGGGCATCTCCACTACCCTGTGAGTGCCCGTTAGAGTGGTCAGTGGATCATCCCAGGGCCTTCCTCCTTTCAGGTCTCTGCCTGAGGAAGGGCTAAAAGCCCCCAGTCCATGTGTGTATGCACATGTATGTGCCCCTGGACCACTCATTTCTCCCACCTGAACTTTCCTCTTGAAACCTGGGAGCGTTTCTGAGTGAGTGGCAACCTGTCCATTAGAATGCCCTAACACCCTCGTTTTCTTTTTTTTTTCCTTTTCTTTTCTTTTCTTTTCTTTTTTTGCTTTTTTGGAGGGGGGGGGGCAGGGCAATTGGGGTTAAGTGACTTGCCCAAGGTCACACAACTACTAAGTGTGTGAAGTGTCTGAGGCTGGATTTGAACTCAGGTCCTCCTGGCTCCAGAGCTAGCTGCCCCTACCCGTGTTTTCTGACGTGCTCCATCTTCTTGCTTTCTGACAGAGAACGGAGACTTCTTGGCCCTTGACCTTGGCGGCACAAACTTCCGGGTCCTGCTGGTGAAGATCCGCAGCGGGAAGAAGAGAAGTGTGGAAATGCACAACAAGATCTATGCCATCCCTGAGGAAGTGATGCAGGGCACAGGAGAGGAGGTGAGCGAGGGGGCATGGAGGGGAGTCCTCGTGTGGTCAGACCATGTCCACTCCCACTCCCATGATGCATTTCTGAAGAGGCATCGATTGCCTCCTCCAGGGGTGTCTTGTTAGGTACTGACACACTCGGAATAATGGTTTCAGTCTGTTAATATTTCATTTAAATTAATTTTTATTTAAGTGTATTTAACAATACCTAAATCTATTAATAATAATTCTATTAAATCTGTTTCTTTGGAAACCTAAAATTAAGTAGCACCCTAGAGGATTGAAAGTGTGTTTTGCCATAACAACAATAATAATAAAATAATTAAAGTTAGCATTTCATAGTGCTTTAAGATTTATAAAACCCTTTGCACATGCTATCTCATTTGATTCTCACATCAGTCCTGGGACATAGGTCCCATTATTCTCCCTGTTTTACAGATGAGGAAACTGAGGCAGACAGATTCAGTGACTTGCCCAGGGTCACACCGCTAGTAAGTGTCTGAGGCTGGATTTGAACTCGGGTCTTCCTGACTCCAAGTCTAGTACTCAGAAAGACATATTCTGGAGGAAGATCATAAGGTCATAGATTTAGGTCTAGAAAGGGCCACAGAGGTCACTGAATCTAGGTGCCTCGCTTGACAGATGAGGACCAAGGCTCAGAAATGCCAGGGGACATGGATGAGGCAGGATTGGAATCCTGGCCTTGGGCTCGGTCTGTGCAGGCTCTCGCTGGGAGAGTCACGGGTGGTTCTCCGTCTCTCTTCTCCTCCAGCTCTTTGACCACATTGTCTCCTGTATTTCTGACTTCCTGGATTACATGGGCATCAAGGGTGCCCGGATGCCCCTGGGCTTCACCTTTTCCTTCCCTTGTCGACAGACCAGCTTAGACGGGGTGAGTCATGTTGCGTCCCAGGTCTGTGCTTTGACTCCCAGGTCGTGGGGACTAGAAATTTGGCTCCTTGGGGCCCCTCCCTCTTAAATGAAGCCTGTACTTCTCCCAATCCGGATGTTCTGTTGGAGGTCCATTGGGCCAGCCGGAGCGAGGTGCCATTAGTCATATGACAAGGCTACTAAAAGCCTCCATATCTCCCTCACTGGTCTTTGATGGGGAGACATGGTGAAAGCTGTGAGATTTTTAAATATTTGAATCTTTGGTGGTGGTGGTTGTTTTTAATCCTCATCCATTTTATAAATCACATTGCTGTGTTGTGAGGGGCCTGTGAGGTTTCAAAGTCTTAGTGTATCTCTAAAAGACCAACCTTTCCTTTCCTTAGGGCATCTTGCTCACCTGGACGAAGGGTTTTAATGCATCCAACTGTGAAGGAAATGATGTGCCCACCTTGCTGAGAGAAGCGATTAAAAGGAGAGAGGTGACAGCTTTCACTTGGTTTAGAGGCCTCCGTGGCCTGGGTGTTCGTGAGTGCCCACAGCCTGGACCCAAGCTGGGGAAATGTGGTCCAGAGATGGGCAACTCCCTTGTAACCTAGCGTTGGAGAGGCTAGGCACTTAGCATTGGCCCCAGCATGCAGGAGGCACTAAGTGCACAATTATTCCCTTCCAGGGCAGAGGACACTAAGTGGCCTTGTCCAGGTTCACAGAACCAGGTTGGGGTAGACATGTCTTCCTGAAGCTGAGGCTGGCTCTAACCACTCCATCACACTGCCCCTCACGGCTTTTGGTTAAGCTGCTCCAGCATTTAGTTTTTCTGCTTACTGGTCTTCCAGTAGTGAAATGCATAGAATCATAAAGTAGTAGGGCTGGGAGAGACCTGGCCAGAACCCTAGAACACTAAGTGCTGAAAATAGAAACTGAGGATTTGGAACCTAGAATAGTATTAGATTCTAGTAATATTAGAACCTAAAACTGACAGGACCCTTAGAACACTGAATGTCACCGAGTTCTTCGAGGAGTCTGTGGACCTCTTTCAGGGGGTCCACGAACCTGGATGGGGGAAAAAAAATGCTTTTCTCATCTCTGAAGGAACATCCATTTTTTAAAATGTTGCGTTCCAAGTTCTCTCCCCGACTCACTGAGAAGGCAAGCAGTTTAATGTTGATGATGCATTTCGCATCTCTCTAGAAAAATTTCTTTATTTTTAACATTTATTTTTTTAAATGTTGAATTCCAAATTGTCTTCCTCCCCCCAGCTGAGAAGGCAAGCTATGTAATACCAGTTATACATTTGGGAGTTTTTTAAATGTTGGGTTCTGAATTCCCTCCCTCCCTCCCTCTAGCCTGTGCCCCACTCATTCTCTTCCTCCCCGCCATTGAGAAGGAAGGTAGCATGATACCCCTGTGAAGTCATATGAAGCTTATTTCTCTTATTAACTACATGAGCATTTCTTTCAATCAAGAAGCAACCTTGTTTCTGAGTAGAGGTCCATGGGCTTCACCAGTCTGCCCAAGGGGGCCGGGCCACACATTCCTGCTGGAGCTCAACCCCATCATTTTATAGGTAGGGAAACTGAGGCCCAGGGGACCTGCCTGAGGTCACAAAGCATTAGAGACAGGATTTAAAACCTGTGTTATCTGAATCTCAGATTGGTGCTCTTTGCTGTATGGTGTGCATGATGGTCACAACTGAAAGAGGATGACCATTGTGGTTGGGGAGACTGGAGAACACACCCAATGAGGTCAATAAAGAGAGTGTGGGATATTTAGCTTAGAGAAGGTCACATTGGGTGTAAACACACAGGCAGGATTCAAACATCTTCCAGCGCCTTGGATTCATGGCCCACCACTGCCTTTTTGCTTCTCTTCCTGAACCGTGATCCCCAGAATCAAGCAGTTCTTCAGATGGGGTAAAACCAAAAGGTCCATGAATGTTTTACAGGCTCCTAATAAAACACAAAAGTAAAAAAACCCCGAGGTCTGTGCTCTATCTAATCTCATCCCACATCCTGCTCTCTCCAAAGGAATTTGACCTGGATGTTGTTGCGTTGGTCAATGACACAGTGGGCACCATGATGACCTGTGCCTATGAAGAGCCGACTTGTGAAATTGGACTCATTGTTGGTGAGTGAGATGAGCTGTGGCTTCCCAGTGCCCAGGTGCCCAGTACCTCCTGGGGATTAGCACAGTAATTATTGCTTATAGGCTGTGGATGTGTGTGAAGAGTCCCTGTCTGATGTCCTTGGAGGGGTGCCCATAATGCTTCACTTGCCCCAAATATCGTAACAGCCCTTCAGTTGTTTGTAGGGTAGGATTCCTTTGTGTTTTCTCCTGGTATGTTCAGAGACACGTGCCCTTGAAGAGATATTTTATTGAACAATTAGCTTCTGGTTGACCTAGAATCCTAGAGTCTGAGAATTGGCAGTCACCCAGTCCAACCCATAACATACACCAAAGGAATCCCTCCTATAGCACCCCCAGCAAGGGGTCCTCCTCAACCTCTGTTTGGAGGTCTCCAAGGTAGAGGGCACCGCCTTTCTCGCCATCCTGTTCTGCTTTTTGGACAGCTTTCACAAATAGGAAATTTTTCTTGGACTTCAAAATCTATATTGGCACCTTTGCCCTCCTTTCCACGTCCAAGCAGAGTAAATCTAACCCATCTTCTCCAGGAGGCACATACCGTTCTTTCATTGAGTCCTTTTATGGTGACACTTCTGTGTGGGATTGATTTATGGGATTGCTGGGACAGGGGGCACATTACTCCTGGTGGTTGAAGTATGGAGAGGTAGTCCTGAGAAACCCTGTGATGGAAGGCAGTGGAGGAGGGAATAAACATTTATAGAACCCCTACTGTATTCAAGGCTCTGTGCTTTTTACAAATAGTATCACATCTGATCCTTATAGCACGATTTTTTTTTGTTGGGAAACTGAGGTGAGCAAAGGTTGAGGGACTTGGTCAGGGTCTCACAGCTAATAAGTGTCTGAAGCCAGCTTTGAGTTCAGGTCTTTCTGACTCCAGACTAAGTTTGGCAGCCAAAGGCCAGCAGAAGATCATTAGATATGTGAGACCTGGGGAAAGCAAGGAGCAGGAGCCCAAGGTGGGAGACAGCCTGAAAAGGGAGATGGGAAGTTGATAGACTGATCAGACTTTGTCCTTTGGCCAAAGGACACTGCTTCGGCCCTCTGGCCTTTTGTTCTCACATTCTTTGCTCCAGGTGGTTTATGAGGCCTCTTTCTAAAGGTATGGATTTTAAAGCCACTGTAGTGCTTATCTGGAGAATTTGCGCTGGGTTCAAATTTAAAAGTTGACTGAATATGTTTTAAGTACTTACTGTGTGTGACTCCTTGGTTAGCTGGGAGATGAAAGAAAGACCCCGAGCCCCTTGGGCAGACCTCATGGGATGACTTTCTGGAAAGGCACAGAGGAAAGTTTCCCAGGCTGAGCAGGCATAGACAGATGGCCTTTCGTGCCCTTTTGCAGGGAATTTCCATGTCAGTAAGATCTTGGCTACATTGGAGTACCCCTATATCAAGGTCATTGATTTTGAGCTGAAAGGAAGAGGTCATGCACTGTAACACCATTCTTTTACAAATGAGGAACCTGAGTGCCAGAGGGATAATGTGTGGTTTGCCCAGGGTGACACCAGGTAGTTGGGTCAGAGGCAGGATTAGAACCTTCCCCACACCATGACGCCTGCTCTTTAAGGGATATTGGTTGGTTCAGGGTAATTCAGCATTTATTAAACAACCGTTTTCAGAATAGCAGAATATAAGCTTCTTGAAATCAAGGCCTATTTTTGTTTTATCTTTGGAAACCTGGTACCTAGAATACAACCTTGCCCATAATAATTGTTGGGTGCAGGGCCCTTTGCTTGGTGCTAAGAACATTGATAAAGGGCCTTGTGTATTATAGGTGCTTAAAAAATGCTTTCTAAAGATAATTAAACATTTATCAAATGCCTTCTGTATACAAGGCCCTTTCCTGGTGCTGGGAGTATGAACATAGGGCCTTGTGGATAACTTAATGAATGCTTATAAAAGATAACTACATATTTATGAAATGCCTTCTGTGTATAAGGCCCTTTGCTTGGTGCTGGGAGTATGGATATATGGCCTTACATATAATAAGTGCTTAGTAAATGCTCATTGAAGATAATTCAACATTTATTAACTGCCTCCTGTGTACAAAGCCCAGTGTTTGGTACCTGATACACAGACATAAGACCTGGTGTTTAATAAATGCTAGTTGAAGATAGTTAAATGTTTATTAAGTGCCTACTTGGTAAAACGCTTTATGCCTGATGCTTGAGGGGTGGGGGGGAATCCTGGTGATATTGAGGGGAGAATGAGTCAGTGTTATAAACAGAAGACAGACACCCATGAAGACAGTATATATCACAGATGGGTGGCAAGATTGCCTTAGCATGCCGAGGCTTCATCCGTTAGAGGCCAGAGTTGGCCCCGATGACTTCTCAGCTTCCTTGCATCTCTACAACAGTGCTTTCAAGACCAAGAACTCACCTGGTGTGGGGGACCCTTGGATGACACTGCTTTCTGCTTATTTCCCTGGGGAGAGGAATTTTTCCAAGATTCTGAAGTGATTGTTTGGCATAAGTTACAAATGCTCAGAAGGAAGGCCAGGGTCCTCCTGCTGCTCCCCCAACCCCCACAATCCAGGCCTTGACAAGACATTTTCAGGGCCCACCCCCTGCTCAGCCCCTGACCACAGAGCCAGGGTGAGGGTTTTTTTTTCCAATTTCTGTGGAAAAAGCTAAGGGTCCTCCATAGAAACAACCTTCCTTTGGGGCCCTTTTTACTTCTTCTTTTGCAAAACTCTTTCCTTCTTGTCCGGGGCTGGGTCCAAAAATGCTGAGTTAGGGTGACAAGGCAGGTTTGGGATCCCGTGTGGTTTGCCTTCCCGCCCCAAAAAAACACACCCAGCCCCAGGAGGGGCAACTGGTCAGAGGCTCCCCTGGAAGTGAGTCACAGGCTAAGAGGAACTCTGGACGACAAGAGCTGAATCCAGAAATCCTGAGTCACCTTCTAGCAGACTAGGGACTCCAGGACCAGCTTCCCTATGGGAGAGGTGGAAGGGACCTGGGAGGTGCTCATATTACAGATGAGGAAACTGAGGCCGGCAGGCCAAGAGCTTGGTCAGGGTCACACACTAGTAAGTGTCCAAGGCCATGGGAATGTCCTGGGCCTTCTACTCTGAAAGAATCTCCCCCAGGACATGCCTGGCAGACAGGTGGCCCTTGGGTGTCCAGGAAGGGCAGTCTTGCCCCATGGACCCTCAGGCTTTCCATGCTCCCTCTAGCAGCTGCTGCTTGCTCTGGGCAGAGGCCAGCTCAGCCTTCCAGTACCATCCTTACCTACATGTGCTGGTGATATGCCAGAGGCCAACTTGCGTGGGGGGGACACATTCCTTCCTCCAACACATAATTTGCTTCTTAAAAATGTTCCCGACATCCCTCGTTTCCTTCCCTTTTCCTGAAAGCCATCGTTGTTGCAAAGAATAAATATGAAGGGGGTGGGAGGGAGCCCAGCTCCCATGGTGCCCCACCTCCACCTTCCCTCTGAGATTGCCTCTGTCTCCTGCATAGTCCTTGTTTGCATGTAGTGGTTTATAAGTGGTTGCCCCCCCCCCCCTCCCCATTAGACTTTAAATTCCTTCAGGATGGAATATTTTTACCTTTCTTTGCATCCCCCAACACACTGAGCACAGTAGGCTGGCTCATATTAGGTATTTAATAAATGCTTATGGCCCTGTTGATTTCTGCAGACAGGGGCAGGAGCAGGTTCACTTGTCTCTGCTCCTGGGCTGTGCTTGCCTTCTGTTGGGCTGATTTTTGTTGATTGTCTGTTGTGTGTTGATTTCCTGGCTCTGCTTTTGCAAATACTCATTTTGAACATCTGTTCTCCGGGAATCGTGTGAGCAGGAGCCCATACTCAGTAGTCTGGGGGCCAGAGCGCCCAAGGTTCCAGCATCTGTTACTGGAACAAGCCTGTTACTGTACCATTGATGGCCACTCCCCATCCGGACAGGTTACACCCATCTGGCCTTCCTCATTTTCCACTGTTCTTATGCTCCAGCTTTCCTTGAATTTTCTGCAGAGAATTTCACCCAAAATGGGCCCAGGCCCTCCTAGGTTCTTTAACATTTTGTGGCCTTTGAAGTGTAAAAACTTCTGAAGGTTTGCCCACAAAACCATAGTCATTGCCTTCTTAGTATGAATTAGTTGAAGTAGGTTCTTTCCTCCTTAAGATCTTCTTCCTGAGGGGATGAACATCTTTATGATGGCAGTGAGGTAGAGAGTTTTAGCACATAAGAAATTGTTGAGAGTCATGCCCTGGGTCACACAGGTAATAAGTGTCACAGGCTGGATTTGAACCCAAGTCCTTTGACTTTAAACTTTATTCTTTCTCTTAACACCAGGTAGTAAAGTCACAAAGCCATGACCTCCATAGAGACCAAGTATCCAAAGAATCCTGAGCACAGAAAGTGCTAGATTTGGGGGCAGAGAACCTGCTTCTTCTCTTACTCCCTGTGTGACCTTGGGCATGTCATGTTTCCTCTTCTGGGAGATATTTGAGAGAGGTTCTCGCCAGCCCCTTAGTCTATAGTTGTATGAAACTCCTGATTCTTACCATTTTTTTCTTTTCTTTGTCCATTCAGGGACAGGAAGCAATGCCTGCTACATGGAAGAGATGAAGAATATTGAGATGGTGGAGGGGAATGAGGGACGGATGTGCATCAACATGGAGTGGGGTGCTTTTGGGGACAACGGATGCCTAGAAGACATCAGGACGGAATTTGACAGAATCGTGGATAATTATTCCCTCAATGCTGGCAAACAAAGGTATTTGTCTAGCGTTCAGGGAGATGCAGAATGTGGTTAAGAGAAGCGAATTGTCCCACAAAGGGAGGGAAGAAAGGAGGAAGGAAGGGGAGAGGGAAGGTAGGCGTGTTTAAGAGCCTACTATTTGGCAAGCACTGTGCTAAGAGCTGTAGATATAAAGGAAAAGGCTAGATAGTCCCTGCCCTCAAGAAAATCACAATCCAGTTGGGGGAGACAACATGTAATAAAGTCCGTAAGGGTTCGGCCCTAGGGAAGGTGGCAAAGCCTGAGGGTTCTCAGGTTGGAACATCAGTAGAGTGCAGGTAACAGTGTAGGAGATCTTCAGAGAGAACCTAGGGGACTGTAGGAAGTCCTTGGGGAAGGCCTGGTGGTCCGCCCCTTACTGCAAGGAATAGAGTTGGTACCTCCCATCTCATCTAAAAGGTGTGAGCGTTTTTCAGATGAAGGAATGGATGCTCAGAAATGACTTGGCCAAGGACACATGTCAGTGTTGGAGAAAGCATTTGAACCCAGGGCTCAAACATCCCACCTGCTGCCCAATAAATACACCTTGTTAATTTTTTGGTTACTTGCTGTCACGAGGCAGCTTTTTGGGGCTTTGATCTCTGTGACCTTCCCAGAGTGTCCCTAGGACTCCATTTGGAGAAACTCCAGCCTCAAGGTCCCAGTGACCTTTTAGCTGCCATTGGGGTGAAGCTACAGGTGCTAAGGGACGTACCACAGAGGAGTTTTAAGTTCTTTATTTTTACTGGAAAACCCAGAATGTTTTGTGGGAAACAGATGAAAAGTTCTAAGGACAGGTTTGAAAGGAGTAAAGTCCGGTGGCAGGGTGGGGAATGGGGTGGGGACGAGGGGATGGGCGGGAATGACGAGGATTCTGGCTCGAAATCTCAGCTCTGTCACTTACTACCTGTGTGACCTTGTGCAAAGCATGTCCTTTGAGCCTCAGTTTCCTCCCTTTAAGCTGTGGATCTTCCACAAGCCTATGGAGGAGGCACCCAACCAGAATGAGAATTCCCCTCTACAGAATCCCTCACAAGTCTCACGGCTACCATCCACATCACTCTGCCAGGACAGTGACACCCTTTTATAACACTACGGGACTAGTAGAAGGAAGGCTGGCCGAAGGGAATTTTTCCTGGGTGGCTTCTTTCCCAACATCTTCGCTTTTCTGTTTTAACTGGTTGTGTCCAAGCAACTGGGATGCTCATGGAACCATGTTGGAAGAATTTGGCGCCACCTGGTGGTTTTAGGCTGCTACCGAGGGACCCGGCCCTGGGACCTTGCTTATTAGTAAAGGTTGTTGGATGGTGTCATCAGTGAGGAAGGCTTCCTCTCAGGGCTGCACCAGGGAATAATCCTGCTCAGAAACTCTTCTATAATGGATGTAGAGCGACCTCTGGTATTGAGAAGAGGAGAGACAATCGTGGGATCATACACTCAGAGAGAGAAGGATCTTACAGGTCATCTTATTATCTGAACTTGAAGGGTTCTCCAATACAACTCCCTCATTTTACAAATAAGGAAACTAAGGCCCAGAAAAGTGCCTCACCTAAGGTCACATATATATCAGATGTCAGAGGTCGGATTTGAACCCAGCTCCTCCAAATTCAAATGTAACTGGAACCCAGCTATTGAATACATGATACATGATAGCATAAGCTAATGACCAACACTCCTTTGGCTTTGGAGTTTACCTCTTCCCTGTGGTCCTTAGCTTCCTCTTCTGTCAAAGGGGGAGGTTTACCCAGACAGTCTCTGAGAATCCTGCCAGGTCTAATAGTTGATGAGTCCCTGGGTCTGTCTGTCTATCTTATTAGGTTGAATGCACAAAGGCATGATTTGGGCAGCTGGTCAAGCAGAGGCTGTGTCCTGAGCCACCTCTGTCATGGGCTCCCCTTCTAGCTAAGTGAGAGTGTTACCTGGGATTGCTCCATTCTTACCCTTATCGATCCTAAAAATCCTGCCTACGTGGGGTAGTATGGAGGGCTCTGAACTGATGGGTTTAAATCCCGTCTCAGAAAATTACTAACTGGGTGGCCCTGTGTATGCCACTTCCCTTATAAGTCTCACTTTCCTCATCTGCAAAACAAAAGAGTTGAACTCAGTGACTTTGTGAAATCTCTCCTCTGACAGTGAGGATCAGGCTTGGAGGAGAGAGCCCTGGCTTTTCTCTTTTTCAGCCTTCCTTTCTCTTTGGACACCACGTTTTTCTGGGATTTCCCCTGGCTGTCCCCCCATCGGCCTGCCTCTCACGTGGGGAGGAGAATAATATTGGTGGAACCCTCTGAGATGCTCTGGGGAAGGCCGCTGTGTAGACTCCCACCGAGGCTGCGAGGCTGTTGTTGGTTTCTTAGTGTGGCCTCTTCCCTCTGTTTCAGGTATGAGAAGATGATCAGTGGCATGTACCTGGGAGAGATTGTCCGAAACATTTTAATCGACTTCACTCGAAAGGGTTTCCTGTTCCGAGGCCAGATCTCTGAGGCCTTGAAAACCCGGGGAATCTTTAAGACCAAGTTCCTATCACAGATTGAAAGGTAAGTGAGCAGCAAGAGGGAGAGTCCGGGCTTCTCACCATTTCCCTTAGGTACCCCATTAAATCGCAGGCAAGTCCCCCCTGGGCCTCAGTGACCTCATCTGTGAAGTAGGGATAGTCATCTGGACTTTGCCCTAACTCTAGGCAAGGCTCAGTCTTACTTGATGTCTCCCTTCCCCTGCAACGAAAATATTCTGCATTTTTACACCTCTTGTTTTTACCCAGTTGAATGAAAACGGCTGGTTCTTGAGGAAGGATTCATTTCCATTTTATTCTGTCCCCAACACATGGCAAATGCTTATTAAATGCTTGTTGCATTGAATTTCCAACCTTACAAGGGTATAAATATTTCAAGAACATAAAAATAGAAATCATGGTGGTATTAATCGTGTCAGAATCCCTGGGTTCAAATCCTGCCGTTACAATGTGGATCGAGTCACTTCTGTTTCCTGGGCCTCAGTGTCTTTTTCTGGAGAAAGAGAGGGATTGGACCAGGTGGTCTCTGAGGTCCTGGCTCTGGCTCTAACATGTAAGACCTTCCCTAGACTTCAGCTTCTTTATTTGTAGAATGGGGAGTCGGATGCCCTTGGTGTTCCTCCTGGTGCCAAGTCAGTGCTCAGTGCAAATGCTCTACCAAGAATCAGTGTTCCACAGAGGCAGATTCAAACCCAGACCTCTCCCAGTCACGGATGCAGGGCTCTTTCCGTCTCCATGATTCTCACTAGGACCTATGGCGGATGCTCAGAGATCAGTGTCACCGGATGACTGACAGCCTTTCTTGTCCTTTCCTTCCCTTCCTGCAGTGATAGGTTAGCTCTGCTCCAAGTCCGAACAATCCTGCAGGATCTGGGCCTGAACAGCACCTGTGATGACAGTATCCTTGTCAAGATGGTCTGCGGGGTCGTGTCCAAGAGGGCTGCTCAGCTTTGTGGGGCAGGCATGGCGGCTGTGGTGGAGAAGATCAAGGAAAACAGGGGCCTGAAGACACTGAATGTGGCCGTCGGAGTCGACGGAACGCTCTACAAACTCCATCCTCAGTAAGTGCTGCCCTTACCTTTGGCCCCTGCCACCATGCTTCCTGGGAGGCCGGGCTTGGCCCCAGCAGGCCCTGGGTCATTCCGTCTTTTCAGTCATGTCGACTCCCTGTGACTCCATCTGGGGTTTTCTTGGCAGAGACACAGGGGTGGTCTGCCATTTCCTTTGAGCGGTGCCCCTACCAGGACATTCTCTCATGGCCATCCTTGCCTTCTTGTCGCTAGATTGCCCCCTCCTTGAGAATTCCTATTTCTTTCAAGGGCAGAATCATCATCTCAGTCAAATTCGATAATATTTGTAGTTACACAGTAGGGGCTTGATAAATGCTTGTTCCCCCCCCAGGTGTCTTTGGCATCATCTTTGACTATTGCTTCTTCACTTCCGTCTTCAGTTCATTTGCCACGTCCTATAGATTTTGTTTCCACAACTTTCCCGTTTCCTCTTCTTTCCCTGCCCCCTCTCCTCCTCCTCTTCCTTCTCTTCCTAGCTATCATTTCTATGACGCTTTTCAGTTTTGCAGAGTGCTTTCTTTATGTCATCCTCCCAGCAACCCTGGGAGGGAGGGAGGTGGTATGATTATCCCCTTTTTACAGGTGAGAAAAGTGAGGAACAGAGGTTAAATGACTTGGCCAGGGTCACCCAGTGTCAGAGGCTCTTCATGATTCCAAGGCCGCTGTGCCAGGCTGCTTTCACTAATGTTTTTTGCAGGACGATCCCCTCTGCCCACCCTTCTTAGGATCACAGAGGACCTCAGTCCATACAGCCTGATCCTCTAAGAAACTAAGAAAGTTGTTCAAGGCAGGGAAGGACCAGGAGGAGGATTCGAACCTAATTCTCAGAGGATAGAGGCAGGATCCTTTGCGCTATAAAAGACCCAAGAGTTGGGGGTTCTAGCAGAGCCAGCAAATGTTGCCAACATCCTCCTCCAGCGTCTCCCTCTCTTCCTCTCTTGTAGCTTCTCCAGGATCATGCATCGGACAGTGAGCGAGTTGGCCCCTAACTGTAAGGTGAAATTCCTCCTCTCAGAAGATGGCAGTGGGAAGGGAGCGGCGCTCATCTCAGCTGTCGGGGTGAGGCTCCGGGAGGCCAAGGCCAAGGCCAAGGCCAGCTAAGAGCCCCACCCTTGGAGGAGCCTCTCCCCCTCCTCTCTTTCTCTCTCTCTCTATCTCTCTCTCTCTCTCTCTCTCTCTCTCTCCCCCTATCTCTCTCTCTCTCTCTCTCTCTTACTCTCTCTCTCTCAGCACTCCTCCACCTTCCTTCCTTGGGTAGCCTGAACTGAATGCACACCAGACCCTGCCGATGTATGGAGCCCTGTACAGCTCAAGGCATAAAGAACTTGGGTGCAAAATTGAGTGTGTGCTGTTGATAATATCTCTCACCCCGGGAACCCCATCCTTCCCACCCCACCCTGTCGCCTTCTCCCTTTCCCGGTCACTGTTCTGCATGTTTTCATTTCCATTGGGTTGTCCCATTTCCACACGTGAATTAGTGAAGTCAGTTCCTAATTTATATAGTCATCTAAGCTATTTATTGATTGGACGTGAAAAGTTCTAGCCCCCCAATAGACTCTACTCCTTTGCTGCCCTCAGGAACATCCTCTCTGTGAAATGTATTATCATGGCAAATTGGGTCTAGACACCCACTGCTGCCCCGGAGTTACCCAGAAACCAGAGGGCTCTTTCCGTCCCAGTAATGAAAGCCAGCCATCTCACTTCCTAAGGACCCTGTTGGGAAGGGGCCATGCTGGGCTGTGCTGTGAGGGTCCGGTGATTACCTGCTGCATATGATGGTCTAGCCCTGCGTGCGTGCGTGCGTGTGTGCGTGCGTGCGTGCGTGCGCGTGTGTGTGTGTGTGTGTGTGTGTGTGTGTGTGTGTGTGTGTCTTGGAGGGAGGGGCCAGAAGGGGCCTCACCTCAGTTCTTCTTTCCTCACCCCCTCTCCACCGTCCCCTGAAGGATCTTTCTTGCCTCCCATCTTACTTACCCTTGGCCTGCCACGTTGTTTTCATGGGCCGTCTTGTGTGACTCTGTAAACTCTGTACCATTCCAACAGTCAGAGCCTTGCTTGGGCTGATTGTGGGTGTGAAAGGGGGCTGCTTCTCAAAGGGTGGCCAAACCAAAATGCCCTATAGATTCCCGTGAATTTGGGGGCTTCTGGTTGGGTTTGTGGCATGTATATGATATATATATATGTCACCTATATGTATGTCACATCCCTAAGTCCACTCTTTTCTCCAGCCCTGCCCAGGAAGACCTGACTCGGTGTGACTGTGTGTTGTTTACCTCCATGTTGTGTGTGATGAGGGTCTCTCCCTCTCTGTGTCTCGTACTGTATCTCAGCAGTCATCCTGCCAGTCCCCTCACTTGGCCAGTAGTCACCAGCCAGAGTGTCCCCTCCTTCTCATCACGATGAGGGGTAACCAAATGCTAAGGAATGAGATGGAGAGTCAGTCTCCTGGCCTCCTCACCAGCCCTAGCTGGGGCCCAGGGGAAGCCACATAAAATCCTAGGATGATAGAGGTGAAACTCAAGGGACCTCAGAAAGGAAAGTGACTTGTCCTAGGTCACACAGTTCAGTGGCAGAGGCAGGATTTGAACCCAGAGCTGGTGTTCTTTATACTGGACCGTATAGACTTGGAGATGGGAGGGCCTGGTTTGAATTTCATGAGGAGATGGGGATAATCACTCCTCTATCTGCCATTTCCAAACCAAGGCCCTTCTGTTCCTCTTTGGCCCAACCTGGAGACATGAAGCCAAGTAGATTGTCTCCTGCCAGTTGTTCCCATGCAGACACTAATGATCCTTTGAACCGGCATGCGCCCTGCCAGGGCCAGGTGAAGCTGGCGGCTCCATTTTTACCTCTTCCTGTTCATGAATTACTCCCTCCCATGGGAGGAATTCACCTGGCCCCAAACCCCAGCTCCACTCTGGCTTCCTTGTCCCCAGTCGCCATCTTGAATTCCCTCCCCCTTCACGGATCCTGTGTCCACCTGTGTCCTGACGCACTGTGATTGACTGAATGTTGTGATGTCCTGCATTTGTCTGCTTTGCTGTTCCTGCAGTGTGTGGTGTGTCCACCTTCAGGGACTGCATGCCCACTTGGTTAGGACAGGGAGGAAGTCCTTCCATTTGTTGCATCGGCAGTGACCGTGCTCGCGGCACAGTGATATTTGTGGAGAAAACAGACAAACATCATTAAAAAATTTTTGATGTTGGCTCGATGGTGTGGAACCCTTCTTTCTGTAGAATCTTGGGGATGAAGGGGTGGTATCTCAGAAGGAAAAGAGGATTTTTTTCCATTAAATGGGTCAAGGCCCAGTGTTCGCTGGAAACTGGGGGTGGCCGTTATGGTCTCATGGGGAACCCAGTTATGGTCTCATCCATGTGGGCTCAAGGTCATGGAGCCAGTGAGCCCGCCTTCACCTGTGCACAATGGGCAGGCAGGCTGCAGGGTCAAACTCAACTCGGGTTTGGTTATCTCCTGAGGCTCCTACAGGGGACCCATGAGTCAACGCGGGATGTGTGCAGGTGTCTATGCAAGGCCCCTTCCTTTGGCTTATTCGTTGATATCTTTGGTAAGTAATGGTGGTGATTTGAGCAGCAGACCCCAGTAGAAATGCACAGCTTATGGATACCAGCCGCCTTGTCTCCACTGCCTGGATTCTCTCCCCACCAGAGGTCCAGAATTCACATCTGCCTTCCCTGAGGTATGTATTCATGGGCACATAGATTTAGAGTTTGAGGGACCATGGAGTCCATCAAATCCAATTCTCTCATCTTACAAGAGAGGATATAAGGCTTAGGTTAAGAGATTTACCTGGGATCACATTTCAGGTGTTCTGAGGATAGAATTTGAATTCAAATCTCAGCTCTTATAACATGAACCATCTTGATTGGAGACCGTGTGATGGCAAACTAAGTGTGGTTACCTATACTCAGCCAGTGCCGTAGCAGACTATGTCACATTCTATAGGACCACTTTGACATTGCTCATGAACCCCCTCTGGACCTCCTGCTTTTCACCTCCAGCTCTGGCCACTATAATCCAGTCAACATGACCATTATTCCTGGAAAGAAAGTCCTGTTTACTCTCTAGCTCCACTCCTGAGTCTGAGAGGTAGGTCCTGTTATTCCTATTTTACAGATAGGGAAACTGAGGCTGAGAGATATTACATGGCTTGTCTAAGATCATATAGTTAGGAAGTGTCTGAGGCTTGATTTGAACTCGGGTCTTCCTGACTCAGGCCAGCCCTCCATTCACCATGCCACAACTTCCTCTCAAGGACTAGCTCTGAGCCCTTCAAAGCACCAGATCCTAGTGAGCCCCTACAAGTTCACTGGGCACAGCATTTCTCGGCCCCCTTAGGCCCATTCTGTGGTGTCTTGCCTATCAGATCTGGAACTCTGTTCATTCCCAGAATCCCAGAGCTGTGAAGGGACCTCAGAAGCCATCTCATCCGGCTACCACATAGGCAGCCTGCTCCCCACCAGTGGTCTCATCCCCCCTGCACTTGACCTCTAGAGAGTGAACTCTATGTCCTTGTGTGCAGGTCATTCTACTTCTGAACAGCTGTGATGGTTTAATAGTTTTTCTTTATGTCCATCCAGGGTCAGCTTCTCTGCAGACTGGGTCTGGAGGCAGGAGGTGAATCTCAGTGGCAGTTTAAGCCACACACCTCCCATTTTACAGATGAGAAAACTCAGACCCTCAGTCACATAGGTAGTAAGCCTGATTGACAGTAGAATGTCACTGGCCTTTTCTTGGCAGCAGTTATCTATAGCCAGGGCCTAGAAAGAAGGGGAACGGGGAAGGAAGGCGCTAGATACTGAGCCAAGTGATTTACAAATACCGTCTCCTCACTAACGTGAGCAACGGCAGGTGAAAATCTACTTACATCCTTGAAAAAGTCTACATGAGTGTCTGCAGGAGCAGGCTTGACAAATGTGCCTTTTCAATAGGAGGTTTGCTTCCTATGCCGTTTTCCCCACATCCCAGGAAAGAGGGAGCCCAGCACAGTGAGTAGAAAGCTGGTTTCAGAATTAGGGAGCCGTTGGGTTCAAGCTCTGCCCCTGAGATGGGCTGGCTGTGTGAGTCAAAGCAAGCCACTGAGCTTCTCTGGGCTCTCAAAGATGAAGCTGCCAAGCTTTACCAATAATGGCAGTCCTCTCACCATGGATTCCCTACACCAATGGTATCAAACCTGTATGGAAACTGGGGGCCACTGGCACAAAAGGATCCCTGCTGGCCATGTTGTTAGAAAACCACGTATTAACGTTATCTATGTTCTATTGAATTTTTTTTCTTTTAAATGACTTGTTTATTTACTTTTAATTTACAAGATTTCCACATTCACTTGAGTTTCAGATTTTCTGGGG
>CM053589.1:184130870-184149159 GCA_028646515.1 Pseudochirops corinnae | reverse complement strand
TCCTTCCTTCTTCCTTCCCTCCCTCCCTCCCTCCTTCCTTCCTTCCTTCCTTCCTTATTTCCTCCTTCCTTCCTTCCTTCTTCCTTCCTTCCCTCCTTCCTCTCTCTGTTTCCCTTCGTATTCTTCAAATACAGTGTAATGTGGGGTACATTTGTCGTTCAGTCATTTCAGTCATGTCAGACTCTTCATAACCTCATTTAGGGTTTTCTTGGCAAAGCTACTGGAATGGTTTGCATTTTCCTTCTTCAGTTCATTTTACAGATGAGGGAACTGAGGCAAACAGGGTAAAGCGAGTTGCCCAGGGCCACATAGCTAGTAAATGTCTGAGATTGGATTTGAACTCAGGTCTTCCTGACTCCAGGCCTGGTGCTCTATCCACTGAGTCACCTCGCTGTCTGCCTGGTATGTGGAAGGTGCTTAATAAATGGTGTTTGGTTGGTTAAAGAGTTGGCATGTTAGGAAGATGTATCTCCTTGTAGCCAAGCTGGTGATGGGCCTATCGGAACTTGTCCAGCTGGTCCTCAGCAGACAGACACTCAGGCTGTTACAAAGTCCAAACCTTAAGATGCTCCAGCTTGGCATCAGAGCTACGGAGAGTTTGTATTCTGTGGGCCCAGCCTGGAGGACCCAAGGTGGCCACTGGGAAAAGCCCCACCATACTCTAGGGCAGCGGTTCTCAACCTGTGGGTTATGTTCAATTTGTAACAATGAAAATACATCCTGCCTACCAGATATTTACATTACGATTCATAACAGTAGCAAAATTACAGTTACGAAGTAGCAACAAAAATAATTTTATGGTTGGGGGTCATGACAACATGAGGAACTGTATTAAAGGGTCGTGGCATTAGGAAAGTTGAGAACCACTGGTCTAGGGTTTCTAAACCTACTTTTGATGCCTGCTGCCTGTGAGAAAAGAACTTGGCCAGAGTATTTAACCTCACTGGGCCTTGGTTTCCTTCTCTGTAAAATGAAGAGGGCTGGATTCAGAGGCTTCTGAGGTGTCCCTTCTACTTTTATCTATAATCCTCTGACCTCGGTGGAGGGTCAGCTATAAAGGGGTGTGGACATGGACGGGCTTTGTGTAGATCCTGCATGTTCTGTAGATAAAAACAGCCCAGAGCGGGGCCCAGAGCAGGGCCCAGAGTAGCCTGTGTTTGGCACAGGGTTCTCGGAAGTCTGGCCTCACCCTCTTTTTTGCTGCAATGTGTCTCCATCTCTGCTGGACCCTGACCAGCTGGTTTCCAGGGGCAACCTGTCTCCAGAGGGTGACGCCTGTGATGCTGTACGTGACGAACATCACCACCAGTGGCAAGAAGTAGGTCAGGATGATCACGGTCAGATGGTACCTGGGGAGGGAACAGGAAGGTCGCCCAGGTGGGATATGCCACCTCAGCCCCAATCCAAGGACCCTTGAGCTGGACGGGATTCCCCTGTGTCCACACCCTCCCCAACCACTGATCTGACCTTCCCAGGTTTCTGACACTGTATTCTGCACACACTCTGTGATCCAGCTGTACTGTCCTACTTTCTGTTCCTTGCACCCCATTTCCAGCCTCCATGCCTTTGTGCTGGCTGTGTCCTCTATGCCTGGAATGTACCTTCTCCCCTCCCTTCCCTGCTTCCCTGGCTTTCTTCAGACTCAGTTTAAATTCCAAGAATTGCTTTTTTTCTTTCTCTCTGTCCCCAGAGCTTAGCACACTGCCCGACATTGTAAACACTTGATAAATACTTGTTAGCTTGACTTGCTTGGGAGAGATGAAAGCCTCTGCCCGGGGCCTGCTGCATTGACCTGGCAGGGAGCACAGCGAGGCCTCCATGCCTCACTGAGCTTCACTCTAGGGGGCTGTTTCTGGGAGCACAATTACCATGAACTTAGAAATGCAGAAAAAGGCATGTCTGTGGCTGCTGTTTTCACTTCTGATACCTGTAAGCCACCTATGTGCCTTACCTAGGGTTTATTACTAGGCTGAAAACAGACCCAGTTCTAGATGCCACCCCCCCCATTTTATAGAGGGCCACACTGAGGCTCAGAAAGAGACACCTCCTAGGTTTTAAAGCTTGAAGGGATATTAAATATCACTCTGAGGAAACCGAGACTCAGAGAGGGCAAGGGTCTTGCCTCAAGGTCATGTAGTGAGCAGCAGAATCGGGCTTGGGGTCATAGAGGTGACATTTGAACCCAGATCTCGTGGCCCCAGGTAGAAGACTCTTTCCTCTACAGGAGAGGTCCTGTCAAACCCACACCTAAGGCAGGAGTCCCTATTGTTACACAGATACTGGGGGAAGCACCCTTTTTATAACAGGAGGCTGCCTCTAAGCCACAGTGGGGGGCCAGACAAGGCAACTCCCTCCCCACTGTCTCCAGATGGGTGTGCCCTGCCCCTGCATCCCTGTCCCTCATCTTTTCCAGCTCTCCTGGCTGATGGTGGGACGGCTGCGGAAGGTAAAGAAACTCTGCCCGCTAGTGGCCAGAGCTCACTAAGTGAGCCATGAGAGTGTCAGATCCTAGAGCCTCAGATTTTGAGCCGACCTCACAGTCCTACTTAGACCTGAGCAGGAATTCCTCTGAAACGTCCTTGAGGAGGAGCAAGGCAGTGTGGGAAAGTAGGAAGGGAGCAGGACCTGGTTCCAGTCCCTCCTCTGATGCTTACTACTTGTGTGACCTCAGGCAAATCACCACCTCCTTGGGCCTCAGTTTCCCTATCTGTAAAGTGAGGTGGTTGGACTGGAGGTCTGTGACCTCCTTTCTAGCCCTAGATATAGGATCCTAAGTGACCATCCACCCTCCTCTTGGATGCTTAGGGCAAGGGGAACTCACTGCCTATGGAAGAAATCAAATTGATTTTTGTTGAGCCCTCATTTTTAGCAACTTGTTCTTTGCAGGAAGCAATTTCTCTACAATTTTTCTCATTGATCTTGATTCCGTCCCATCTAACTCTAACTCTTGTTCCCCATGACAGTCCCTCAGATGCTTGAAGATAGCTCTCATGTTCTCCATCCCCAAATCTTCCTTTCTCTAGGCTAAATATTCCCAGTTCCTCCTTAGCCATTTTGCGTTTTCCTGAGATGTGGGACTCCCAATCTCTATCAAGCAGCCCCCATATCCCCTAATTCTGTTTTAAAATTCTACTTGGTTTTCTCTTCCCTATTGGATTATAAATGGTATGAGGTAAAAGACTCTGGCTTCCCTGGGACAAAAGTCCTTAGGGTCCAACGCAGGCTCTGGCTCCCAGCAGGCATTCAGGAAAGGTTTGAACAAAGGGATTCGTATCTTGGATAACCTGACCATCCAGGGCCAGGCACACTGGTGATCCAGAAGGGGTTATAGATAGCTAGTCACCACAATCAAAAGACCAGTCAAACAATGAATCAGTTTAACGTGCACCTATCGGGTACCTGTTCTGTGCTAGGTGAAAATGAGAAATTGGCTATGGAGAAAATGAAAGTCTGTCCTCAGGAAGCTTATATTCTATTGTTAGATACTATATGTACAAAATAAACACAAAGTATTTATATGTTATAATCATGGGAAGGGGCTTCACAAAGAAGGAGGCACAGAAGCTAAGCGTTGAAAAGAACTAGGGATTCTAAGACGAATCAGGAGAGGGCATTCCCGTGCCCGGGCGTGGAGATGGGAGGCTGTGTGTGAGGAATGGTCACAAGGGGCAACTTGGTTCTTATTAGCCTTGTTCTTGGGAGTGATGTATAATAAAAGGTAAGTCGGAGCCAGGCTGTGAAGGGTTTCAAGGGTCAAACAGCTTTTGTACCCAATTCTGGACATGTGAGGGATGCCAGGCTGGGGTGGTACTTCTTGAACCAACCCAATCCATCAGGTCCCTCGTCCTTACACAAGGAGCTTAACCTTGCCATCCTCTGGCCAGTCCACAATGCACTTGGTCACCCCTTCTTCCACAGTGATCGTGGAGTAGAAAAACTGGGGAAAGGCCAGTCCTGAAGCCACCAGCCAGATAGCCCCAATGACGACCTTGGTGTGGAGGGTTGACAGCCGGGGTTGGAAGGGATGGATGATGGCCATGTACCTAGAGAAGGAAGAGGCGCCATGGAAAACCACTGGTGAGTTGTGGGCGTTTTCGGTTTTTATGAGAACTTCCTTTCCCCCCCACCTCCCCAGCTTTGACCATAACAACCACCCTCCCCACAGCCCTGTTTTCCTGAGGACAGCTGCTGCGGGAGTTTAGAGATCACCTGGTTCATCTTAGAAGAGAGGAAGCTGAGGCTCAGACCTCTACTTCTCCCCCTTCTTTCCTCTGTCTTGGGTCTTCTCTGGGCTATTTCCTGTGTCCCATTCCAAACAGGTCCTTGATCTCACTTAGCTAGGGACAAACCAGCTAGGTCCAGCCTCAGACACTTACTAGCTGTGTGACCCTGGGCAAGTCACTTACCCCTGTTTGCCTCAGTTTCCTCCTATGTAAAATGATCTGGAGAGGGAAATTGATGGCAAACCCCTCCAGTGTCTGCCAAGAAAACCCCAAATGGGGTCACGAAGGGTGGGACAACTGGAAATGACTGAACTACAGCAACAAAAACCCAGTGAGACAAAAATGACTGAAGAGAGCTTGAGGTTGAGCCCCTTCCCAGGATTTGCTTACCTTTTTAGAGGGGGATTCCCCAGGCTCTAATGCCTACCACACTAGAGCCAAAGGAATTCATCTAATGGTGATGTGTCAGATGCTAGGCCAGGACATGGGAGGCCATGTTAGATTATTTTTTTAAAATTGATTTGTTTATTTACTTTTAGTTTACAAGATTCAGTTCCACAATCCCTTGAGTTTCAAATTTTCTCCTTTCTCTCTCCTCCCCCTCCATGGCAGCATGCAATCAGGTATAGGATCTGCAAATACTTTCACACTGTACGTTAGTCTGGTTGTATAGAAGGGTTGTAACCAATGGAGTGATCAGTGGGAAAGAGGAAACAAAACCAAACATGGAAAAGGAAGAGAGCACGTAGTTTGCTTCAGTCTCCATTTAAACTCTGTTCTTTCTAGATCTTTCTCTGAATTTAGACATCTCCTTCTATTCTGAGACTTGTAGAGATGTCTTATAATTGTGCATTGCTGAGAAGAGTCCAGTCTATCAAAGTTGGTCATCACACATACATTGTGTCTGTCATTGTGTACAAATTTTCCTGATTCTGCTCTTCTCACTTAGCATCAGTTTGTATAAGCCTCTCCAGGTAAATATGAAGTCCATCTCCTCCCCATTTCTTATAGAACAATAGCATTCCATTTACATTCATATACCACAACTTGTTTAGCCATTCCCCAGTTGATGGGCATCCCCTTAATTTCCAGTTTTTTGCCACCACAGAGAGAGCTGCAATAAATATTTTTGTACATATGGGTCTTCCTCCCACTTCTATGATCTCTTTGGGATACAACCCCAGAAGTGGTATTACTGGGTCAAAGGGTATGCAATTATTTATAGGCTTTTGGGCATAGTTCCAGATTGCTCTCCAGAATGGTTGGATCAGTTCACAACTCCATCAACAATGCATTAGTGTTCCAATTTTTGTCCTCTCCAGCATTTGTCATTTTCCTGTTTTGTCATCTTAGCCAATCTGACTGGTGAGATGCATTTTGATTTGCATTTCTTGAATCTATAGGGCCATGTTAGATTCTGCTACATTAGAGACCATCTTGTCCAAACTCTGCATTCTACAGATTAAGAAACTGAAGGCCAGGGCGGGAAGTGACTTGCCCAAGGCATCTTGGTGGCGCATTGACTAAGGCACAGGGCCTCGGGGCAGGAACTGAGTTCAAATCCAGCTTTCACTAGCTGTGTGACCCTGGGCAAATCACTGAACCTCTCTGGGCCTCAGTGTTCCCATCTGTAAAATGAAAGAAACTCTAAGGTCTCTTTCTGGCTTTTCATGTAGTCAGTTAGGTAAGACAGTTAGAGTCAGGAAGACCTGAGTTCAAATGTGACCTCAGGTATTTATTCTCTGGGTGACCCAAAGGAAGACACTTAACTTCTGTCTGCCTCAGTGTCCTCACCTGTAAAATGAAGGTCATAATGGCTCTCATCCCCTAGGGGTCAAATGAGATAAAATTTGTGAAGTGCTCCGCCACAGTGCATGGCACACAGCAGGTGCTTAAATGGATTTGAGGGAGGGTTTCCTGATGCCAAGTCCATTTTGCTTCCTTTTGCTCACCCTTTCAAATCTTGCCGGTTCTACCAAACCCTATCAGGTCTCTTTTTTTCCATCCCTGCTGTGTGTGAAAGGAAAGAAGGGATTTTTCACTGTTTCTGGCTAAGCTGAGAACAAGTCACTAATGGATGGTATTTTAGTACCCCCTCCCAAGTAACAGCTGGGTTTCAACAGGGCCCTTCAGTGGTTTAATCCCCAAAGACAACTCCCCAGGCCCAAAGCTTCTTGGGCAACTCTTGGAAGGCAGGTTCTGTGGGCTTTGGGAGGAGCCCTCGATTCAAAGATTATAGGAGTTAGGGATGAAAGGAACCACAGGGATCCCTAGTCCAATCTCTCACATGGAAGGGCCCAGGGAAGGGAAATGACTCTTCTGAGGTTATACTCCTAGTAAATACAGAGGCAGAATTTGAGCCCAAGACCTCTTGACCCCAAAGGGCTCTTAGAGGAGAGTTTCCAGTTTCCACCTGTCTCTTGCAGAGTCCCCTCCTCACAAGATCCTACATCAGCACAAAGAGCTGAGAATCATAGGCTCATACATTCAAAACAGGAAGTACCCTTAGAGGTCATTTAGTCCAAGACCCTTATTTTAACAGATGGGGAAACTGAGGCATGCAAAGGGGAAAAGTGACTTGCCCAAGCTCTCACAGGTCATAAGTAGTCCAGCTGGGCTCTAACTTTGGCCCTCTGACTCTGAATGTAATTCTCTGTCTCCCTGGGTTTCCCCAGAGCCCAGACTCACACAAAAAGCCCACAGACACTGACAGCTCAGGGGAGGAGATTATAAACCAGCAGAAGCCTGGACAGTGCTTGGCCCCCATCCAGGCCCCTCGTGCAGTTCTCAGGAAGGAGCATGGAATCACAGCTCTGAGCCCATCAGTCCAGCCGTCTCATTTGGACAAGAAGGAAGCCACAGCCCCAAGAGGTGAAATGAGTAGTCCAGGGCCAATCAGTCAATAAACACATGTGCAACAAGTGCCTACTGTGTGCGAGGCGAAGAGTCCAAGGAGTGAGGTGGCCCTTTCTTCCAAGAGGCCTGCCCTGTGATGGGCAGGACAGCCAGCGTCCTTTAAATCCTGCGTTCCCGAAACACTTTCTGGACACGCTCGCCCATCTCCTCACCCCCACCTCAACCAGAAACCCAGGAAAGAAACTGCACAGGCCGGGACGCGCCCCTGAGTCCCAAGTGCCCCTGGTCCTTCCTCCCTCACAGTGGTTTGGGGGGAGCCCCTTCGCACCACCCAGTGAGAACAACAGCTACAAGGACACTGAGGTTTGGAAAGCCCCTTGTGTGCCTCTTCTCATTTGATCCTCATGCCAATCCTGTGATGTAGGTGCTGTTACTGTTCCAGTTTTACAGATGGGGAAACCGAGGCTAGAAGAAGTCAAGGGATTTGCCCAGGGTCACACAACTGGTAAATGTCTAAATCAGGATTTGAACTCAGGGCTTCCTGTCTTCAAGTCCGACACTCCGTCCACTGCCCCACTTAATTGCCTACTTATTATTAGAACTACAACTAGTGGCACCAGCAGAGGGGTAGAGGAAGGGGTATATTCACCCAGGATGAGTCCACTGATAGAGAATAGTGGGGAGGTAGAAGAACCACCTAGGAAATTACAAGATGCTTAAGCTGCTGAAGGGAGGATAGTCTCTGTGGAGCAAGAGTGTTGCTTCAGGGGCAAGCTGGGCAGGGGAGAAAAGACCTTCTAAATTTCATTAAAAAAAATTTTTTTTTTGGCTTTTTGGAGGGGAAGGGCAGGGCATTTGGAGTTAAGTGACTTGCCCAAGGTCACATGGCTAGTAAGTGTTAAGTGTCTGAGGCCAGATTTGAACTCAGGTCCTCCTGACTCCAGGGCTGGTGCTCTATTTACTACACCACATAGCCACCCCAACCTTCTAAATTTCTCACCCTAGAACAAAGCCCTGATCACCCACCCTAGTTATGGCTCTAGTAATCTTTGTCCTGGGCTGACACAATCCCCTGATAGGGGCTTCTTGTATTCTTTATTCCTTGCCCCCCACCCCCAGCCCACATCGATTCCCCATCACTTGCCTGTCCACAGCGATGGCCATCATGGAGTAAATGCTCACAAACATCGCCACGATAGGGAAGAAATTCTGGGAGTGGCAGAAGGCTTGGCCAAAGTACCAGATATTGTGACTGGCATAGACAAAGTTGAAGGCAACGTTGAAGGTGGCCATGCAGGTGTCAGCGAGCGCCAGGTTAAAGATGAAATAATTAGTCACTGTCCGCATCCTCTTATGGGCCAGGATGATCCAGATGACAGTGATGTTGCCCGTGAGGGCCACCAGTATCAGAAAAAGGTAAGCCAGGGCCCAGAGGGCTAGCTGCCACCTGGGCAGTGAAAATGCTGTGATGCCCGTGGTATTGCTCTCAGAGTCAGAGGAGCTGTTTCCATCACTTGACAGGATGCATGCGACCATGACTTCCAGGGGGACGGGGCTGAAGGATGAAAGGTTTTGAAATCTCTCAGTTTTCCCCAAATTCTATGTTTTACGGATTTGCTATAGAATGAAAATGTCTTTTGATGGGCATTCTCCTGTAAGAAGGTGGGTCTCAGAAGCCAGGGCAGTGACCTCAGAAGTCATCCTGTCCCAAACCCTCATTTTTCCAGAGGAAACCCAGAGGAGGTGAGGGATTAACTCACCCAAGTCACCTAGGTAGTAATGACCAGAATCGGAACCAAACCCACAAGCTAGAGCTAATGGGGCCTCATAGGCCAGCTAGTCTAACGCTCTTACTTTACAGAGGAGGAAACTGAGACCCAGGGAAGTTAAGGGGCTTACCTGGGGATTCTTTCTTCTATTCCTGCTAGTTCCTTCTCGACCCCTGATGGTGACTGTTTCAGGCCAAAGATAGAAGATTTTCCTCAGCTCCTGTGGAATTCCAGGTCCTAACCTCCTGCTTAAGCAGGAGAAGCCTGAAACAACTTCCACTCTGATCCCCAGGATAGCTCCAAGGGCTGGCTGGATCTTCCCCTCATCCAGGCTATGTTTGGGTCATCAGCCGTCTCTGCTTCCTTTTAAACTGCCAGGCTCAGCCGGCTGCTCGGCTGGCCAACCTCTCTTCAAAACAACTGCCTTTGAAGGAAGGAGGGAGGTGGGAAGTCTCCCAACTTGCCTCCAGTTCACTTTCTTGCAGGAACTGCTCACTCACTTTCACCACTGTGGGAAATCTTTAAGCTAACTTGGTTGAGCAGAGGGAAATGGAACAATTCAGAGGAGCAGTAAGGAGAGATAGGGGTCTTCTAAAAAATGGGAAAGGAGCATTATCTTAGGGTATCGTTTCCCATGCTCTTTCAGAAAGGGATGGGAAAGTTGCCACTTGAGAATTGTCAGGGCAGTTATAAGAATCCTGATACTAATTAGCTGTGTGACCTTGGGCAAGAAAATCACAATCTCTCGGGGCCATCTGTAAAATGGCTTATAAGCATTAAATCTTGTGATCTACTCTAGATCCTTCATTTTAAAGAGGCAGAAACTGAAGATCAGAAAGGAGAAGGGATATGCACAAGGTTACAGGTCACTTTCTTTCTCCTCTAGCCTAATTTAGGACTAACATGGGAAGATAATCCTGACTAACACTAAAAGATATTAGAATTTTGAATCAAGAGCATGACCAGTCTTGACTCTAGAGGACTTATGGTGAAGTATACATTCCCAGAGATGATCTTGGCAATTTCTAATCCTAAATCATAGAATTGTCTGGGAGAAAGGGCTTTATGTCAAACTCCAACACAGGTGTTAAAAGAAAAGAGGGAATCTTAGCTTGGGCATACTATGCCTGGCTTTTTTGTTAGCTGGAATAGTGCTATGGCTCATAACCACTATGACTAAATAGCTGTCAGCCTGCTCTTAACAAAGACCTGCTTTCTAGTTTCTGTACACAAGCCAACTGAAGCTGACATTTGTCAGCAGGTGGCCTTAAAGTGAGAAGCTGGTAGTAGGGAGCGACACAGGGGGAACAACTGTGATATTAATAGTGAGTTGGAAAGTAGAGGAGCCCTAGGGATTAACAGAGACAGAGAACAGCAGCCCCAGCCTGGTGTAGTGGATACAGTGTTGGACTTGGAGTCAAGAAGACATGGGTTCCCACCTCAGAAACTCAAAAACTGGGTGACTCTGGGCAAATTTCAACTCTTTCTGCCTATTTCCCCATATGTAAAATGGGTATAATAATAGTCCTCCACCTCACAGAGTTACTGTGAGGATACAGTGCTTTGCAAAACTTAAAATGGCTATATAAATGCCAGCTAATATAATCAGCCATTATACCCAGAAGACCCTAGCAGCTGTTTAGCATAGGAAGCATGAGTTGCCCCTCTTGTGTGTGCCCTGTTCATGAGTTCCCGATGTGGATACCCCCACTTGTATGTTCTTTCGTTACGTTCCTTCCCTTCATGTGCTATTCCTATGAGTGACATTTGCAGGAAAGTATGCCCTAGGGATTACACAGACTGGGAGACCGAGGCCAGTTGAGATTAAGTGATTTGCCCATTTGATACAGTGGTAGGGATGTGATTTAAACTCAGGTCCCCTGATTCCAAAGCAAGTGTTCTTTCACTACCACAAAAGCTGACAAGGGTTTGAATGGGATCCACCTATGTGGGAACTTACATTCTACAACAAAGCCTTATCTTGAAAGTACAGTGGGACTTGGGGCTGCCGTGGCCTTTGGGGAAGGAGTGCATTTTTCTTTGGATCTCCTTTTTATTACTTTTTCAATTAAACCCTAGCTCTAACCATAAAAGGTGGAGAGCTCATCTAACCTACTCTCCTCCATTTTACAGATGAGGACATTGAGGCCAGAATGGTACATTGACCTGACAATGGCCTCTCCTATGGCAAGTAGGAAGGTTTAGTTGTCAACTGAGCACCAGGCTGGGCATTTCAGTCCTTTGGCTCCCATGACTCCCGTTCCCACCCCTTGTACCAAATACACATTAAGCTGCTGCCAGTTTGTCTAAACACTCTCAGTGTGTTGGTGGCAATGTCTTGGGGGAGGGTGCGAGATTTATGAAGCTGGAGGAGCCCCAGAGGTTGTATAAACCAGCAGTCTCCCCAGGCAAAGTCTGTTTATCTTCTGAGTATATAGATCCAGGACAATCTGAGAGGAGGGAGGGTGGCTCAGTGTTTCATGGCCAGAGAGGGGATCCCCCACAACATACACTTGCAACAGCATTTGAGAAGTGATTCCTGTCTCATCTGATAATGGGGAGAGGTCTCAGAAGGCACCATTCCTGTCTGGTAGCTTCCTGTTTTAGCAGATTATTTTTGTTACTAGGTGCTAAGTTGGGTTGAGCTTCTTTTATTCTTTAACCTGCTGGAGGAGCACAAGCTACCAGTGATAGCCCTCTAAATGTCAATGACCTGGTTCAAAGCCCTGTGTGTTCCACCTTAATTAACACTCTTAACGTGCCCATTTCACAGGTTTTGAAAGGATCGCCTGAGATAATATTATTATTAGTAATTCAATTTAACATATATCTGTTAAGTACCCACTATGTGCAAGGCCTTCTCTAGAGGTTTGGGACATGGAAAGTAACTAGACATAAAACCCAGATCTTGAAGAACTTACAGTCTAATAGGAGAAAGGCAGGTGACAAAAACTATGCCTCCTATGAGAAGATGGCCTATGTGAAATGGGCCAAGGAAGGAACCCGGCAAAGAGGTGGGAAGTGCTTGAGGAGTTTCCATTTCAGTGTGGAGCACTCAGGGAAGGATTCATGGAGGAGGTGACATTTGGGCCTTGAAGAGAGAGAAATCAACAGAGGCAGAAGGATGAGATAGAACATGGTTTTAAGCCTGAAGCATTTCCATAATAAGCTTCTTCTGGTGGAGAGAACATCTGCCTATGTGGGGAGTGAAGTTGGTGGAGAGCTTTGGAGCAGAAAGACATTCTTCATCCCTTCTTTGAGACCCAGGTGGTCTTAAAGGTAGGAAGAGACATGTATGTGCATGCATGTGTAGACAGAGAGAAAGAGATAGAGACTGAGAGAGACAGAAAGAAACAGAAAAAGAGATACAGAAAGAAAGAGAGAAACAGAGAGAAACAAAAAGAGACAGAAACAGAGAGATAGAAACAGAGAGACAGAAACAAAGAGAGGGAAAGAGAGAGAGAGAGAGAGAGAGAGAGAGAGAGAGAGAGAGAGAGAGAGAGAGAGAGAGAGAGAGAGAGAGAGAGAGAGAGAGAGAGAGAGACTGGAAAGAGACATGTGGAGGAGCTTACCAATTTGCCTCCTTAGAGACTCGCGGAAATTTCACCTCGGGAAATCAGGGCATCTCCCTGGGCTCGATCTTCTCTTTCACATAAATGGGATTACTCACTCTTTGCTATTTGTGATGGCATTTTGTGCAACTAGATATTGGTTGGAAGGAGTCAAATCTGAAGGTGTAAGCTTAGAACTACCCCTTCCCTTTTAAGAGACAGCAACCAAGAAAGCAATTAGACCTAAAAATAAATCATTCCCCCAGACCTGAGATATTTAGATATGGGGGGAGGGGCAGATAGCTATAATTAGAGTGTTAGACCTGTAGTCTGGAATACCCGAGTTCAAATCTGGATTCAGACCCTTACTAGGCATATGACCTTGGACAAGTCACTTAGCTGCTGTCTGCCTCAGTTTCTTCATTTGAAAAATGGTGACAATAATGCCTTTTTTAAGGGTCTGTGATTTCCTAATTGTTGGTTCTCCCTCTTTTGAGCCTGATGTGATAGAAGAACACTAATCTGGAGTCAAAGGACCTGGGTTCAAATCTTGTTTCTGATACTACCTCATTGCCCTTCTCTGAGGCAGTTTCCTCAACTGTCAAAAGAAGAAACTGGAATTATAGACCAAATATCTCTGGCCCCATAATTTCATGATTGAGAGCAGGCACTGTGTTTTGTTTTTTTCTTTGTCTCCTCCTTATAGTGCCCAAAGTGGCTTTGCCTGCAATAACTCTCAAATGCCTGGGTGAATACATTTCTGGGACAGCTGCTGGGAGGGTCATATGCAGAAGAGGACACTAGAGGGAGACCTTGTCAATATCTTCTTGGGATGTTTGAAGTTGCCCGTGGTCAATTACATGACCCAGGAGGCAGCTTTTGGACACACACACCGTGCTCTTTTTCCTCTGCCCCAAATCCTTCCCCAATGTCCCTGCTGCTCCTCAAACACCTTTATCCTTGAGCTCTCCTTCCCCTCAAGCCCTTCAAGCAGGGAGCAGAGGTATAATTTTTCTCCTATACCTCACAAGATTCAGAGCTTGAATAGACCTTAGGGATCATTGAATCAAACACCTTAATTTTACAGAGGGGGAAACTAAGGTCAAGAGAGATGATGGGACTTGCCCATAATCACATACATGGTTAATAAGTGTCAGAGCCAGGACTCAAACCCAGGACGTCCTGGGCTTGGAGAGAACAGATTTCACTGAATTACAGATTTCAGTGATCGAAGGGACATTGACCATGGTGTATAGAATCTCGAATCAGCTTAGGAAAGCTAATTGTTAAATTTTGAGTGTGAGGATATACACCTCAGGAACTGGCAAGCCACTACAAACCAGGACCTGGATTGATTTGTTTTGTCGATTGTCCAGACTTGAAAAAGTGATAGAGATAATGTTAATAACATTAAACAGGTAGCATGTATATACTCACTTAATTATCTCTTTCTTTTTGGGCAGCTGGTTATATAGCACATAGTAGGTGCTATATAAAAGCTATTATTATTTTTATTTGTATTTTTAAAATAGTATTTATCTTTTCCAATTACATGCAAAAAAGTTTTCAACATTCGTTTTATAAGATTTTTGAGTTCCAAACTTCTTTCTTCCTCCCTCCTTCCCCTCTCCCCTCCCCAAAATGGCAGGCAACCTGATATAGGTTATATATTTACATTATATATGTATTATGTTATATTTATTTTTATATTATATTATATATTATATTTATATAATATATATTTACATTAAACATATTTCCACATTGGTCATGTTGTGAAAGAAGAATCAGAACAAAGGAAAATGCAAAGGTGAAGACAGTCTGCTTCCATCTGCATTCAGAATCCAAAGTTCTTTCTCTGCATGTGGATAACATTTTCCATCATGAGTCTTTTGGAATTGTCTTAGATTGTTGTATTACTGAGAAGAGCTAAGTCTATCAAAGCTGATCATCGCACAGTGTTGCTATCATTCATCGTGTACAATGTTCTCCTGGTTCTGCTCATTTCACTCAGCATCATCCGTTCATGTTAAGTCTTCCCAGGTTTTTCTGAAGTCTGCCTGCTCATCATTTCTTATAGCATAATAGTATTCCATTACATTCATATGCCACAACTTGTTCAACCATTCCCCAATTGATGGACATCCCCTTGATTTCCAATTCTTTGCCACCACAAAAAGAGCTGCTATATTTTTGTACATGTGGGTCCTTTTCCCTTTTTTATGATCTCTTTGGGATATAGACCTAGATGTGGTATTGCTGGATCAAAGAGTATGCAGTTTTATAGCCCTTTGAGCATAGTTCCAGACTGCTTTCCAGAATGGCTGGCTCACTTAACAACTCCACCAACAATGTGTTAGGGTTTCGATTTTCCCACATTTTGTCTTAATACCCATCACTTTCCTTTTCTGTTTTATTAGCCAAAATGATAGGTGTGATTTGTTTTAATCTGCATTTCTTATCACTACATCAGTAGTGATGTAGAACATTTTTTCATATGACTATAGATAGTTTTAATTTTTTTCATCTGAAAACTTCCTGTTCATATCCTTTAACCATTTATCAATTGGGGAATGACTTATATTCTTTTAAATTTGAGTCAGTTCTCTATATATTTTAGATATGAGGCTTTATCAGAAACACTGGCAATAAAAATTATTTCCCAGCTTTCTGTTTCCTTCTAAACTTGGTTGCATTGGCTTTGTTTGTGAAAAACCATTTTAATTTAATGTAATCAAAATTATCCATTTTGCTTTTCATAATGTTCTCTATCTCTTGTTTGGTCTTAAATTCTTCCCTTCTCCATAGATCTGACAGGCAAACTATTTCTTGTTCTCCCAATTTGCTTATGGTATCACCCTTTGTGTCTAGATAATATACGCATTTTGACCTTATCTTGGTATATGGTGTAAGATACTGGTCTGTGCCTAGTTTCTGCCATACTGTTTTCCAGTTTTCCCAGCAATTTTTCAAATAGTGAGTTCTTATTCCAGAAGCTGGAGTCTTTAGGTTTATCAAACAGTAGATTGCTATAGTCATTGACTACTGTGTACCTAACCTAATTCATTGATCCACCATTCTATTTCTTAGCCAGTACAAAATAGTTTTGATTGCCACTTTCTAACATAGTTTTAAATCTGGTGTGGCTAGGCCACCTTCCTTTGCATTTTTCCCCCATTAATTCCCTTGACATTCTTGACCTTTTGTTCTTCCAAATGAATTTTGTTATTGTTTTTTTTTTGAGCTCTATCAAATAATTTTTTTGTAGTTTGATTGGTATGGCCTACATAAATTAATTTAGGAAGAATTGTCATTTTTATCATATTAGCTCAGCCTACCCATGAGCAACTGATATTTTCCCAATTATTTAGATCTGACTTTGTGTGAAAAGCATTTTGTAATTGTGTTCACATAGTTCCTGGATATGTCTTGGCAAGTAGGCTCCCAAATGTTTTATATTGTCTACAGTTATTTTAAATGGAATTTCTCTTTCTATCTTTTGCGGCTGGGCTTTGTTGGTAGTACATAGAAATGCTGATGATTTATGTGGGTTTATTTCATATCCAACTTTGCTAAAGTTGTTAATTTTTTCAAGTAGTTTTTTACTTGATTTTCTAGGATTCTCAAAACATACCATCATATCATCTGCAAAGAGGGATAGTTTTCTTTCCTCATTGCCTAGTCTAATTCCTTCAATTTCTTTTTCGGCTCTTATTGCTACAGCTAACATTTTATTATTTTTAGTATGGTTTTAATAATAATTGCTAACTTTTACATAGCACATAGTAAATGCCATTATTATTATTTTCTCTGGACAAGCCTCCTCAGCTCCTTTACCTAATCCTCAGAGGTCTGAACTCAAAGTTCCTCTGGCCTCTCTCCAGCTAATCAATGTCTTTCCTTCCTTTTGGATCCTGGAACAGAACACAACACCCCTGATGAGGTCTGACCAGGGCAGAGGACAGAGGCATTATCACTTCCTTATTCCTATTCTCTTAATGCAGTCCCAGATCAGATTAGCTTTTTGGCTGCTGTCACATGCTTTACTGATATAGAACTTGTGGTCCATTAAAACCTCAAGATCTTTTTTCAGAACTGCTAACCCTATGTTTCCAATCTTGTACTCATGAAGTTGGGGTTTTTTTGTACCCAAATAGAAGTCTACATTTAGGAACAGGAATAGGGCTGAACCTGTGATTTTACTGATATAGGGAACTCCCAGATGAGGATATTTCTTCTACCAATGCAAGTCAACACCTTCTTTGCAACATACAGTCATAGGGAGTTGGGTGAGATCATTGAGAAGCTAAAGTCAGTATGTGTCAGGGGTGGTACCTGACTCCAGGTCTTCCTGGCTCCAAGTCTAGCTGTCTAACCACTGCACCACATGGCCCCTCCAGCCACCGTCAAGGGCTTTTTGGATGCTAAACTTGGCATCAAGGGCAAAAGCGGATTCAGTGAGATGCTGTATCTCATGAAGATGTAGATGCTCCAAATTCCTTAGAGCAGCAGTTCTCAACCTGTGGGTTGTGACCCCTTTGGGGGTTGAACAACCCTTTCACAGGGGTCACAGGGGTCTCCTATGACCATCAGAAAACACATATTTCCGATGGTCTTAGGAACCGAGACACCACTCCTCTATCCATCTTCAGGCGGGTGTGCCCACATGCAGATATGCCCACATACGAATATTAAAGGGTCGCGGCATTAGGAAGGTTGAGAACCACTGCCTTAGAGAGAATAATCATTTCTGACAAGCATCCAGTACTTTATACACAATAATCATAACTGTCACCAGCATATCACTTCATCCCCAATGAAAAGGTGTGGATTGTATTAGGGAATAAATTAAGAGTGGGGGAGGAGGAGATTGCTGTCTTCAAGTGTCTGAAGGGCTCCCGCCAGGGATTAGACCATTGTACTTGGCTCCACTGCATGAGCTAGGAGCATGGGAAGGACCCAAAGGCAGGGAGATGAAAGGGAAAACCTTCTGCCAATCACAAATGAAAGCTCCTCCAAAGCCATTAGGCCTGTGAGGAAGATGATGGCTCAGCCCTCACTGGAGCTTTCTTAACAAGGTTGGATGACCACTTGTCCATGCTATTGTTGTAGGGGGATTTCATGTATGGGAGTCAGGCAGGATGTCAGAGGATTTGGAACCAAAAGGGACCTTATTGGTCATATAGATTTGACAGATGAGAGTACTGAGTCTCAGAATGGTACCTACTCTAAGTTATACCAGTGGCCTACCAGAGAGAGCTAAATATTGGGGCCTTCTAGATTAACCCCCTCAAATTTTAGATGGGAAACTGAGATGGAGAAAAGGTTAACTTGCTCAGGTCACACTGATAGTACTCACCGGAGGCAGGATTTGAACCCAGGTCCTACTATTCCAAAGCTATTCCCTTGACACTATACTGGACTGGTTGTTATCTCCATCTTATAGATACATACAGATACATACATACATATAGAGAGATTAATGACCTGTCCTGCTTCATCCAGCCAGCTAGTGCCTGACCTAGGACTAGAACCCATACCACTCCTGGGTTCAGATCTTACTCCATGTGCTAAGCAAAAATAGCTTTAATAATAGCTATATATACATATATATCATGTATATACATAGGTATATCTACACACACATATGTTTAATATATATATATATATACTATTACCACTTTATATAACATAATAGCTATATATACATATGTATATACACACATATATTTAATATATACTATTACCATTTTATATAACATTATAGCTATATATACATATATAATATATACATATGTATATACACACACATATATTTTATATATACTATTACCATTTTATATAACATAATAGCTATATATACATATATAATATATACATATGTATATAT
>CM053589.1:184108125-184130370 GCA_028646515.1 Pseudochirops corinnae | reverse complement strand
GAGAATAGACTGGGGGAGGGAGGACACACTGGGATGGCGGTTTTGGGGTGGTGGGTGGGGGAAAGAGGGGGAGAATATATGTAACTCAAAATCTTGTGGAAATGAATGATGTAAACTATAATAAAATTTAAATAAAAGAGAGAGAAAAAAAAGGATTATCACTTTCCAATTCCTGGAACCTATGTCTCTCACCTACATTGGCCCATGAGCACTTTAGGCTTACACATCCCACTGCTGACTCATACTGAGTTTGCATTCACTAAAACCCCTAGAAACATTTCAGAACAAGTGCTCTCTAACCATGCCTTCCCCCATCTTGCATTTATAAAATTGATTTTTTGGACACACATGGAAAACTTGACATTTATTCTTATTGAATTTCATTTTATTTCATTCTTCCCAATGCTCTAGTCTAGACTATGCCAAAATTCTTTTGGGTCCTGACTCTGTCATCCAGTGTATTAGCTGTTCCTCCTAGCTTCAAGTTATCTATAAATCTGATAAGCATGCTACCTATGCCTTTATCCAAGTCACTGATAAAAAAAATGGGATAGACACTCCACTGGAGACTTCAGCCATGTTGACATTGGATTAACAACTACTCTTTGTGTACAGCCATCCAACCAGGTCTGAATCTATCTAATATTATCTAATCCATATCTCTTCATCTTTTCCACAGGAATAGTATGTGATACTTTATCCAAAATCTAGATAAATGATATCCATAGCATTCTCTTTATTTAACAGGTTAGTAGTCCTGGCAAAAAAAAGTAATAGGGTTAGTCTGACATGGATTTTCTAAGCCAGGTTGACCTTTTATAATTACTACTTTCCTTTCTAATTGTTCAATTTAATGATCTATTCAAGAATTTCCCCAGGAATCAAAGTCAAGCTCACTGACCTATAGTTTGTAGACTCTGTTCTCTTCCCTTTTTTTTGAAAATCAGCACATTTACCTTCTCCCATCTTGTGCTATCTCCCCCATTTCTCATGATTTTCCAAATATTTTTGGCAATGGCTCACTAGTTACATCTTCCAGCTCTCCATGACCCAAAATGTAGTCCACATGGGCTAGGGGACTTGAATTCATCAAGGGAAACTAAATGTACTCTTTTTACTTGTCATGGCAGATTCTGAGAGTTGGAAGGGACTTCAACCACCATCCCCACTATACCATACCCATACAAGTGGTCATCGGACCTCATCTTAGGTATTAACTTCCTGTTAGTCATTTTCGCTTGGTCAAATTCAGTGCAAAGGCCATTCTCCTTGATAGAAGAGAAGCAAAATAAAAACTGTTGTCAGTTAGCCAGTCAATATGCATTTATTAAGTGCCCACTATGGGCCAACTGTTAACTGCTGTCACTGTCCCAAGGAATGGTCCTGTCCCTTTTCTAATCCTTTTTTTCCATATGTTGCCAAAAACATCTTTGTGTTGGTACCTCAAATGTCATCATTCAGCCCCCAGGGAACTGAGGTCCAGAGGGGAAGTGACCTGTTCAAGGTCATACAGTAATGAACAGAGCCAGGATTTGAACCTAGATTTTCTGACTCCAGACCCAATGCTTTTGCCATCTTTCCTTTCTTGAAAGAATATGTGATTTCTCAGTGTAAGGACCTCCTGGTGAGGAATTCTCTTATCCATGCAAATTGGCAACTGCTCTGTATTTTATGGTCTTAAAGAGTGGTCTGAGACATTGAGAGGTAAAGTTGTGAGGTAAAATCGTTTTCCTAGAGACACAAAACCAGTATGTGGCAGAGGATACTCTTGAGCCCAGGTCAGCCCTGTACTCAACCTGCCTCTCACATGTAAGATACAGATAGATAGATGAACAGACAGGTAGACAGACAGATAGATAGATAGATAGATAGATAGATAGATAGATAGATAGATAGATAGATAGAGATAGGCATATAGATAGATATACATGTATGTATGTGTATATATGTGCGTATATATACACATATATACATGCATACATCCACACATACATACATATACATACAAACATATAGAGAAGAGTAGTGTGAAATAAAACTAGAAAACTAAAGGGGAACAGGATTGAATGCCAGCTTTGGTAATACGTATTTTCTCCTGAAGGCAGCAGGAAGCTATAGCAAGAGGGACACAGTCAGTGGGCACTTGGCCATCCCTCCACATGAAGATTGCTCTTTGCTATCTCTCTAAGTCCCAGGTTTCTGCCTTTTCCCTTCTTAGCCTCCCTGGATCACAGGAAGCTCTAGCAGGCTCCCACACCACTGTCGGCTTCTGGATCTGGGTCCCTAGACCACAAGGAGGTTTGAGAGCAGCTTTTCCATCCCTCCCCCTCCCCAAATTGCCCCAATGCCCACAAGGAGCTGCGGCCACCACTCTGTCTGTCCTGGAGTTTTCTTGGCTGTGTCATCTTTGTGCAGATACTACCTGTCTGCCCTTCAAGAATACTTGGGGAAATGAAAGTTTCTTTACTGTTATCACTAAGAATAATGAGGATCATTTCCGTAACACTCTGAGCAGTCTGGTCCCAGCCCCACAAAGTCGGCAGGCAGCCCAAATGATTTGGTAAAATGGTAAACCCTCAGCCAAAGGTACCTCAGAGGCCATTTAAATCCCAGAGATGAGGAAGTTGAGGCCAAGGAAACCTTTGCAGCTCCTCCAACATCCCAAAGGCTGGGAGAGGGCAGAATCAGGATTATTGTCCTTATTTCCCAGTTGAGAAAGCTGAAAGCCAGAGAGTTTAAGGCACTCGCTCTCTGTCACCCAGATAGTGTCAGAGCCAAGCCCAGGTTTCCTGACTGTGAGCCTCAACCTCTTTCTACTCCATTGAAGTCTTCAAGTGAAGGAATGAAGACGTTCTGGTGGGATTTCAGTGCCCTCGAAATCAAGGGCAGCACCATAACAGAACTCACATTCCTAAGGAATTGTTCTTTACAGTTTGCAAAGTATTGTCTTCACATCAACCTTGTTTAAGGTCAGCATTTCCCTCTCACAAATTCAGTGGCCTGGATGACCCTGGGCAAGTCATTTGACCTTTTTGTTCTCTAGGCAACTCTCTGAACGACAGAGAGCAGGTGTTAAATTGCATTAGGGGGAATTTACTCACAGGGAGCTTCCTACATCAATGAAGTTATAGTTCTCTATTTCACACAAGAGGAGACTGAGGCTCAGAGAGGTAATTTTCCCACGGTCAACAGCCCTTCATGGGTCAGAGTTGAGGTTCAAATCCAGACTTCCTGACTCTAAATTCAGTGCCTTTTCCCTATTTCTTTTAAGGCTCAACTCAAGTGCCCCCTCCCACAAGAGATCTTTCCTAATCCCCCCACCCTCATGTCCAGTTACCAGAATTCTCTTTTCCCCAAATTATTTTCTATATATTTTTGAAGTCACTTGTGAGCAGTTACTGTTAGGTGGCACAGTGGACAGAGGGCCAGGGCTGGAGTCAGGAAGACCTGAGTTCAAATTTGGCCTCAGACACTTACTAGCTGTGTGACCCTGGGCAAGTCACTTCACCCTGTTTGCTTCCATTTCCTCATCTGTAAAATGAGCTGGAGAAGGAAATGGCAAAATCACTCCAGTATCTTTACCAAGGAAACAACAAATCGAGTCACAAAGAAAACCCCAACTGAAAACAACTAAACAACCACCATTTGTGGTGTGTGTGTGTGTGTGTGTGTGTGTGTGTATAACAGCGGTTCTCAACCTGTGGGTTATGTTCAATTTGTAACAATGAAAATGCATGCTGCATATCAGATATTCACATTTTGATTCCTAAAAGTAGCAAAATTACAGTTATGAAGTAGTAATAAAAAATAATTTTATGGTTGGGGGTCACCACAACATGAGGAACTGTATTAAAGGGTCATGGAATTAGGAAGGTTGAGAACCACTGGTGTATAACCTCTATAACCTCAATTTCCAGCACAGTGCTTGGTATACAGTAGGTGATTGATAAATGCTTATTGACTAACTGAATTGAAATATACATGCATTGCCCATGTCTCAACTGCTGAAAATTATAGATCAAATTCTTGTCAAATAAATCCTACTGTAAACGTTCTGGTGGGCCTGGATGTGCACAGGTACCCTACCCCAAGTAGAACAAAGCAGACTAAAATCCTTTCTGTCAATCACCCTGTGTTTATCTGGAATTATACTTGGTCTTAGCCAGTTACTCAGGGCACAAAGAAGAGTAGGTGACTTGCCTAGGGTCACTCTGTCAATATTTGTCAATAATTTGTCAATGCACTAGACTTAAAAGCAAAGTCTTCTTGAATGCAGTCAATCTATTATCCACTATCAGCTCATTGCTGAATATTATGATTACTATTGTTATTATTATTCATTATTACAATCATCATTGTTAGGACCCAATAAGGAGAGAACAGACCCTGCCTTCTTTCTCTAGCTTGGGGAGGGAAGAGAAGGAATATTCATTAATCTCCTCCCAGAAGCCCAGGCTGGGCAGCTCAGAAATTCGCCTCAGCAGAGTCAATGGCCTGGAACCTTCTCTCCCCCAAGCCTGTCGGGCTCACCATGTACACACTAACCAGAAGATCTGTCCAGGCTAACCTCTTTGGCTGCTCCCCTCAGTGGTCCCAGGCTAGCATTCTAGGGACCAGGTTGGGCTGGGCCCTCAGGGCTTGGACTGCGACCCCAGCTTCTCTCCCTCCCCTGAGGGCTTCCAGCTCAGTCGCCTCCTCTCCAGACTTGGGGCTGGCTTAGCCCCTCTCCCTCAGAGCCACCACCCCCCCACCAGAATGACCCATTAGTGAGGCCCATTGTGATGTAATCGGATTTCTCCCCTTGTTAGTCAGCAATGAAAATGTCTTCTAGACCCAAGCTGAGGGAGAAGAGCTGGGGAAGTGGGGGAGGAGGTTGGGCACCCCATTCATCCTGAATTAAATTCTCTCCGCTGAGCTGTGAAACTATTCAGGCAGTAGCTGGCAGCTGCAGCCTCCAGCTTCCTTGACAATGTACTAGCCCACCCTGCTCCCTCCCCCAGCCCTTTCCTTGGACCAGGAGGGGTGGGCTACGGCTGCTGGAGACTTGTGTCTGTGGGCTCTGGCTTGGACTGGCCTCTGGGGGGGCATTGCCAGAATTCTGCCCTCCCTAATACACCTTTAGACCCTTGAGGCCAAGAGGAAGCTGGAAGCTAGTAAGGATCTAGGTCTCCACTGGAGGGGATGGGGAGGTGGGGGAAGGAATGGAAATTGAGGGAGGCCAGCTACTCTTGTGGAAGGGAAAGATCCATGGTCAGTAGAACTTTCAATAGCTGTATGACCCTGGACAAGACACCTTCTCTAGGCTTTACACAGGTAAAAGGAGAGAGCTGATTTTGTTTATTTGAGAAGGATTTAGAATGAGGGGCCTTAGAAATCAGACCATCTAGAGTAATTCCCTGAATTTACAGAGGAGGAAACTGAGGCCAAGGAAGGTGAGGTGACTCACCCAAAGAAAAAGTAGTAGTAGAAGTAGTAGTACTAGTAGTAGTAGAGGTCAGTGTTTGTACTACCACTACTAGTACTAACTACTACTTCTACTACTATTTTAGAAGTAGCAATAGTAGTAGCAGAAATAGTACTACTACTGTTAGTACTACTACTAAATAGTAGTAGTAGTAAACATAGCAGTAAGAGGTACTAGTAGAAGTAGCAATAGTAGTAGTAGAAGTGGTAGTAGTAGTAGAAGTGGTAGTAATAGGAGTAGTACTAATAGAATAAGTAACAGTACTATTCAAAGTAGTAATAGCAGTAGTAGTAGAAGTAGTGATGATTGTAGTAAAAACAGTAGTACTAGTGCTATAGTAGGAGAAGTACTAGTAGAAGTAGTAGTAGTAGCAGAAGTAGAATGACTTGAAGTAGAAGTTGTAGTAGTAGTAGAAGCATTAGTAGAAGTAAGTAGGAGAACTAGGATTCAAACCCAGACCCTCTTGTGTTGCTTTACAACCCTACTGTGTTGCTTTACACCTCACCACCCCCAGACTATGAGTCAGGTGCTCTCCCCTGCAAAATGTGATATCTTTGAAATGAAATACATATGGAATGATAGATAGGTAGAGTTATATCCATGTATGTCTAGTTGTATATCTAGCTATATCCATAGATAACTCTGTGTGTATATACATATATGTATACTGAAAAATATAAGTATATAACTTGTGTGCAAGTATACCTACATACATATAAGTGTGTATATGTGTGATATGTGTGTGTATGCTGAACAATTATGGGCCATATTGATGTTTAACAAATCAGTCGATAAGCTCTTACTAAGTCCGTGTTGGGATTGTTGGGGCACTGGAGGAGTGAAAGGGGAAACAATCTTCACCTTTAAGGAAGTTACAGTCTAGTGGGGGAGAGACAACAGGTGAACACAGAAATATCTACAAGATAAATACCCGATCAATACAAAGTGTTGAGAGAGAGGTGGAAGCGTTCGGGAAGCTCTGGGAGGGCTCCAGGAAATGTAGGAAATGACCCTCAAGCTAAGCCTTGAAGACAACCTAGGCTGTGTGGAGACCCAGGTGAGAAGGCGCACAGGCTGTCAGGTATAAGAAAGACCAAATTGGCTGAAAGTGCTCCTAGAAAGGAGTAATGTACCATAAGGATGGGAAGGAGGGTTACAGAAGGCTTGTGCAGGGCTTGACATACTGAATTCAGTTTATATTTATTTCACCCTGAAAGTAACAGGGAGACACTATTTATTCGCAAAGTTTGCTGTAAGGGACTGACTTGTCTCTTGAAATGAATTAAATAAATATTTGCTGAGCACCAGCTCTGTGCTAGGCAGCAAATCTCTTTTTTCTCTCCTAGCCTGAGGCTTAAGATTTAGGGAGTAAACACTTCTGGAGCCCAAAGTCTGCCCCCTGGGCATTACCTCTCTCTCTGGGGTCTCGAAGGATTCCGGTTTATGGGGGTGAGAATGGGTGTCAGAGTCAGTTCTGGGAGAGTGGGAGGAGGAGGAGGAGGGGACATCAGGCAGACAGGGGGAGGGGAGTGGTCATCATCAAACCCATAAAATTTTAATAGTTCTTATAAGGGGTCAGGATGTGTCCAAATAATGAGAGTGTGACAGCCACACCCAGAATCTGGACCGGTGGCAGCACAAAGTTGGGCTTAGAGTTAGCTGGGCTTTGATGCTCACTGGCTCTCTGGGTGAGTGACCTCTGGTCAATCTCTTCCTCTTTCTAACCCTTAGCCTTCCTATCTGCCAACCATGGAGAATAACCTTTGCACCATCTCCCAGGGCGACAGGGACCTTGTCACCTTAAAGGGTCATAGCAATGGAAGCAGACCCCATTATTAAAATGGAAGAGTGGGAGGAGGAGGAGGAGAGGAGATCAAGCGGACAGGGGGATGCCAAGTACCGATGTCTTGTGGTCAAAGAAGGCAGTGGAGTAGAGCAGAAAGACAGTATGGGGTGTGGAGTCAGAGGCCCTAGATTCAAATCCCACATGGAATGCTTACTGCTCATGTGTCTTTGGGCCTCAGGTTCTCCATCTGTAAAATGAGGGAGTTGAACTTGAGGCCTCCGAAGTCCCTTCCAGCTGGCACTGGGACCCTCCGATTTACCTTTAAACTCCGACACTTTCATTTCTTAGGAAACGCTCAGGAAATGCTAAAAATGAAAGTAAAACTGGTCTCTCACAAGGAGACATTACATCTCTGTCTCCTATCCCCCCAACCCTTGGGGATACAAACCAGATTCTGTCTAAATTTTGAATCTCAATTTAATAAAACGAGTGTTTCCACCCTTCTGTCCTGCATTTATATATCACCTACTGTATACTGTGAACACTTTACAAAACCCACTTCATTTGATCCTCAACAACCCTGGGAGGCGGGTGCTGTTATTACTTCCATTTTAAGTGGAGAAAGCTGAGATGGAGATTAAGTGACTACTCCAGGTCACACAGCTAGTAAGGAGCTGAGGCTAAATTCGAACTCAGTTCTTCCTAATAATAATAATAGCGAATATTTACATAGTCTATACCCCATGCCAGGCATTGTGCTAAGAAATTTAGGATTATTATCTCCTTTGAGTTTTACAACAACTCTGGAAGGTAGGTGCTATTCTGATCTCCATTTTACAGATGAGGAAACTAAGGCAAATAAAATTAAATGACTTGCCCAGGGTCACACAGCTAGTACCGGTCTGAGGTTGGATCTGAACTCAGGAAGGTGAGCCTTCCTGATTCCAGGTAGGCTGCTCCATGCACTCTGGTGCCATCTGGTGGTAGTTTTTCTATTTATAAAGCCCTTTAAAATTGGCAAAGCAACAGTTGTTGCTTTGAAGGAATGAGTTCCCATCACTATGTATTCTCTATGCTAGAAGCTCCCACCACAAGACCAACAACCTTCCCAAGTGTCTTAAAATGTAATTAGGAAATAGTTAACAAAATAAATTTTAAAATGGAATAAAACATGGATAATACTACATTTTAAAACAAAGGCACTGAGTGCCAGCAAGGATTGCTAGATGTGAATTTGTAGTCCCACTACTGCTCAATGCTACTGACCCACTTCCAGCAAGACATCCTGGGGGGTAGGAGTGGGTTCTGGAAGCCTCCACACTGTCTCTCACCCCCTCTCAGAGGCCAAAAAACTGGCATTTGTGGGGTGGCTAATCAGGGTCAGACTGCTATGGGAACCCTGGTCAGAGGTTCTAGTCTGGTCCCAGATTAAGAACCCACCTCTGGGAGGTTTGCTAACACTGGTTCTGTTCCCATCAGGCTTCAGCACCCTGGAGAGCCCCCAAAAAGACCTTGACAAAGGGGCTCAGCTCTCCCATACAGAAGATCAAACTGCTGAGGAACGGCTTGCCTAGACCGTGGTATGCAGTCTAGTTGTATGGACTGACCAGTGGGTTGGCCCATAGGTTTAGACAGATATCGCAGATGCAAAATGAACTGGTCCTTGCGGCAGGGACTGGTCATTGGATAGTATTTTTTATTTTTGTGGTTGTTGTTCAGTCTTGCCCAACTCTTCATGACCCCATTTGGGATTTTCTATACAAAGATACTGAAGTGGTTTTGTCATTTCCTTCACTAGCTCACTTTATAGATGAGGCAATTGAGGTAAACAGGGTGACATGACTTGCCCAGGGTCACACAGTCCTGATCTGAACTCAGAAAGAGGATTGTTCTGGACTCCAGGTTCCACACTCTGCACTCTAGGGCCACCTAGCTGACATGTGATTCTGTCAGAAACAAAAGTCCCACCTTTAGACGGAGTTTTTAAGAGAGAGGTGGAGATTGTGCCAGATTTGAAGTCAAAGGACCTGGGTCTGATTTCTTACTCAGCTAATACTCTGTTACCCTGGGCAAGTCACTTGTCCCTTTGGGTCTCAATTTTTTCACCTGCAAAATGGAGGTGATGATTCCTAGGAATGGAGATAATGGATCTAAATCATTGTAAACTCTTCCAATATAATTATTATGGGAGATGAGAATGCATGTCAGGGACTTGTTTAAGATAAAAAATAGAGTTTAATTCAATGTCACAATGCCTGAGGGACTCAATATGCCAAGAAGAAATTAGGAAACCTCCCCACAAGGAGACTTAGACATTGGTGCAGGAGCCAGAGTTGCTGCTGAGGTACACTGAGAGGGGCCCTGCAACCCCTAGACAGGAGAACTGGATTCTAACCTGGACTCTGCCACTATTCTATTTAGTCCAACATCCACAATATGCTAGGCACTGGGCATATAGAAACAAAAGTGAAATAGGGCCTGCCCTCAAGGGGCTTGTATTCTACTAGACAATCTCAATATATGATCTTAGGCAAGTCATTTCCTTTCTTTGGGACTCAGTTTCCTAAACTGTAAAGTTGGAGTTGGACTCCATTTCTAAGTTCTAACTCCTATGACTCCATCTCTCTCTTGAAGATTCAGCACCTGGAGACTGAGATCCTTATTACTCCTCACAGTCCCTGGTCCTAGGATGTTAGAGCTGGAAAAAAGGCTAATACAGGGCTCTTCACCTGTGGTTTGTGATCTTATTTTTGAAACTATTTTGATAACTATTTCAGTATAACTGGTTTCCTTTATAAGCATGTGCATCTTATTTTATGTATTGAAAATGTTATTCTGAGAAGGGATCACAGATTTACTTCACCAGACTTCCAAAGGGAGTCCAGGACATGGAAGGGGGCGGGGGAAGAGGGAAGGTTAAGATCTTCTGATCTAGACTCAACCTCCTCATTCTAAAGAGGAGGAAGCTGAAGGTCTGAGAAGGCATGGGATTTGTCCAAGATCATACAGCTTGTAAATGACAGGGGTGTGACTCAGGCTCCTAGACATATCAGGCACACCTCCCTTCCTTTGCCAGCTCCTAAAGCACCAAAATGGGGTGATAAGCTGCTTCCTACTCCCCAGTGGATCCAAATGTATCTAGTGCTATCCCGTCTCCCAATTACCCACTCTGCCAAAAGGATTCCGTCTCTTTGGATGCCAAGCCTGGAGACGTGTAGGTTTTGAATTACAAGTGGGCAGTGCCCCCTGGCGTCCAAATGGAGTATTGGAGACTTTTCTATTACCTGGAGAATAGAAAGGAAGCTTCAGTTCTCTACCTTTGGGATGCTGAAAATTTCATTGGGGAGAGCAATCGGATCTAACATGTAAGAAATGGAAAGTAATCTATTAAGAAGCAGCCATATTACAGTGGGAAAGAGATTTGGAGTCAGGGGATCTGGATTCAAATCCTTCCTTTCTCCCTAGCTCTGATGTTGGGCAAGTCAACTTCACTCTCTGGGTCTCAGTTCCTCATCTGTAAAATGAAAGGGTTGGTTTAAATGATCTCCAAGGTCACTTCCAGGTTTAAATTTGTCACCCTCCCCACTTCCCCTATGGTCCCGCCTTCTTCCAGCAAAGCACTGGACTTTGAGCCAGGGAAGGCACCACTTCAAACCTTGCCCATGACACTTACTAGCATTGTGACTTTGAGCAAATCTCTTAAAGTCTCTGGTCCTTAGTTTCCTCACTTGTAAGACTAGGGCGGGAGAGGGGGCAGAGCAGACTCATTGGCTGCCAAGATCCCATCCAGGACAAACACAGACAAGAATGACACGGGATGAGAATGTATGAAGGCATGAGAAGGCTGGATTCTATGACTGTGTAGGGTAGAATGTATTTCCATTTAAAAGATCTGGATTTGAATTCCTTTTTAACTGGGTGGTCCCAAATTAGTCACATTTTCTTCCCCCCTCCTCGTAGAATGGGGATTGAGTTAAATGGTCTTTTTTCAGTTCTGAATTCTCTCCTTCCACCCAATGAAAAGGCTAGTAGTACAATCATTGTCATTAGACGGATCTCTAAAGCCAAGATAGTCTCTCTATATCAAAGGCAAATCTATTACTCTCCCTGGGTCTCAGTTACCTCCTTTGTATAGTGAGGTCAGTGGAGCAGCTGACCTTCTAAGGTTCCTTCCCGCTCTTACATGATCATAGTACTCCCTCCATAACAAAATATTCATGATTCCTATGATGAGGGTTCTTATTTTTTTAAAGGTTTCCAAAGTACTTTCTTTATCCTAGCCCTGTGAATCATAACACAAGCATTACTGTCCCCATCTTATAGGCAAGAGAGGGGGCTCAGAGAGGGATCACGCAGCTTAGTAGATGCCAGAAGCTGGATTCCCAAGCAGGTCTTCTGGGTCCTCAGGCTCTGAGCACTACACCATTGGCTTCCAGAACATATGTAATCAATCAATATTAAGTGCATATCATGTGCCAAGCACTATGCTAGACACTGGGGGTATAAAAAAATGAAAGGGTCCTTGATCTCATAATCTAAGCAGAATGGGTTGCCTTGGGTGGGTTTCCCCTCAATGAGGGTCTTCAAGAGAAGGCTGGATGACTCCTTGTTAGGGATACTGTAGTAGGAATTGTGAGTCAGGGAGAGGCTAAAAGTCCCTTCTAACTGAAGTTGTGTGACTGTTGACAATTCATCTGCCTTGAGGGTTAAGGGTAGGCTGGTTTCATCTTATAGGACCCCTTTCTAAGCTCCTAGAGGCAGCTAAGTACTGGGCAGCCTGGGGGATGTGATGAGGGAGCAGCTTGGTGTAAAGGATGCTGTTATTTATGAATCAGAGACCTTTGTTTAAAAGCTGTGTGACCTTATATATATCTCTTAATCTTTCTGGGTCTCTGTTTTCGTCATATGTATTGAAGTGATAAGACATGTACTAGTTATCTCACAGGGTTGTGGAGGAGAAAGACACTTTATTTGTTAAATTTTGTTTTTTTCAATTAACAAAAAATCTGCGCTCTCGCTCTCATCTCTCCTCCCCATTCTCCAATAGAGAAAGAAGGAAAAACAAACCCCTCCTACAAACAAGTATAGTAAAGCAAAACTGATTCCCTCTTTGGTCATGCCCAAAAAAAAAACCACACCAAAACCCATAACCATGTCTCCATCTGCCTTCTGATGGATCCTTCACTTCTCTATTAGGAGGCAGGCAGCAGAACCCATCAGTAATTCTCTGAGACAGCAGCTGGTCATTAAGCTGATAAGAGTTCCCAGTGCTTCAAAGCTGATTATCTTTATAACGTTGCTATTATTGTATCAATTGTTCATCTGGCTCTCCTTGCTTCACTCTGTTTCAGTTCATACAAGTCTTCCCAGAGTTCTCTGAAACCATCCCTTTCATCATTCTGACAGCACAGTAGCATTCCATCACATTCATGAAGGAAACGATTTAAAAAAAAAAAAAAGAACTAAATGACCTATAAAAGTGAGATGCTATTTGTGTGGGGTTACAAGGGAACTCATCCCCTGCCCAACTGTGGGAGAGGGAAGGTAGGAGAGGGCAGGGAAGTTCCTCTTTTGGCTCCCCTTGAAGGCATTAGATCCACTCAATATCTGAAGGGCTAAGGTTATTGGCTCATTTACCTGCAGTCTGGATCTAGCCTCTCTTGCCTGGCTTCACATTACTTCCCTTCACAAACTCTATATTGCGCCCAAACTGAGTCCTTGCCCTTCACCAAATAGTATCCCATCTCCCAGCCCCACGCCCTTGCCCAGCCTGGGATGCACTCCCTCCTCCCTGGCTTCTTTCTAGGCTCATTTCAGGGACTACCTCCCAAGTGAGGCCTTCCTTTCTCTCCCTTCTTAGGTTATTATGTTTATACTTGTGTTCACACTGGATCCCCCGGTAGACTGCAGGGACCTTGAAGGCAGGGAGTTTTTGTTTGGTTGTTTCTGTCTTTGTATCCTGCTACCTATGTATCTTTCATACAGCAATCCCTTAAAAGTTCATTGGATTCAACTGGAGAGAGCCCAAGACTGGGTGGGCATCATCTTTTGGGTTCCAATTCCAGCTCTTCTAGAGGCCAAGTTGTCATATTTCTTATGTTCTTTGTGACTCAGTTTCTCTTTCTGGAAAACATAGGAGAAAGCTCTTGTATCTCTGCCTGCTCTTTCATGTGGCCAATTTCCCAAACCACAAACACTTTTCCCTGTTTCTGCAAGTCTGGAAATGTCCTATGAGGTCATCACCTTGCTGGGCTGTACCAGTCCCTACCAGACCCTATGCCCTGTGAGATCTTGTGTGACTCCTGCCTCCCTCCAGCCTCCTCATTCAATATCCCCCCCCCCATCTGAGATGTTTTAAAGTCCCTTCCAGCCTTAATGCTCTATGCTCTGAATCCATTTCTAGCACTGTTATTCTATGTTCTAAGATCCTCTTTTCTGACATCTCCTGTTTTATTTTCTAAGGACCCTTTCACCTCTGTCATTCTAATTCCTAGGCCCCTTCCAGCTCCCCTACTCCCTATGGCTCTGTATTTCAGGGCTAATTAATTAGATTGTCCTAGAGATCAGGGCCCTTCCCTGGCTTTGCCTCACTTGCTTCTGGACCAAGGCTTTCAGAAGCAAAGAATCTTGGCCAAGCTGGGTCACTGAGCTAACCAATTAAGCTTAAAAAGTCATGAGGGATCAACTGTAATCATGGGCAGGGGAACTATATGTTTCTTTATCCTCACTATGCACCTAGTACGGAGCTGGGCTGTTCATTAAAAGCCTGTGGAGGGATCAAATGAGTCAGATTCTCTGGCCTTGGCACTCAACTGGTGGCTTCCTCATCTCCAGGACAATAAGAAGGGGAGCTGGGGTGAGGGCGGGCTTAAACAAACATCTTCCACCAGAGGGCAGCACAGTACAAGTTATCCTGGTGTATTCTTGAAAGGCAAAAGTCTGTGTAATAAAAATAGTAATAGTGGTATTTACATAGTGATTTAAGACTAAAAGGGGCTTCTAATGCAGCCCATCCATACAGGAGCAGGAAATCCTCTCTACGAAGGCATTCCCAGCCTCCACATAGACTCCAAAGATGGCAGATTCTTCCTTAAACCCCACCCCACCTTTATCAATCTGCTTACAATTTTTTTTAGTACAGAGCAGAAATGTCTCTTTGTGTATATGTTTATGCATACATAGTAAGCACTGGAATACTTTTTGACTGACCCGGATGTTCCTAAGCTTATACATGAATGGGAGGTATGGGGTTTCAGAACCAGCCTCAGTCAGAAAGTCCTTGTTTCAAATCCTGCCTCTGCCGCATTCCAGCTATGTGACCCTGAGGGCACCACCACCTCCCAGTGTCCCAGGCAGCTCTCCAAGACCAGAAGTTGCAGACCAGACACCTATCTATTACCATAAATCAAGGTCCAGCCAAAACAAAATGTGCGCACACACTCAGGCAAAATCTCTCTGGAAATGAGTTTTATAAACAGCTTTGGGACTTTATACATCCCTTCATGCCTTACAGACCTCTGACTTCCTATTGCTATGGGCAAATCACTTAGCTTTTCCAAATCTCGGTTTCCCCACCTGTGAAATAAGAACATTCATGCCTACAGTAAGCGCTCCAAGGATTATTCTCAAGTTTAGTGATGTTTGTATAATGATTGAACCCAAACCACCCACCACATTTTAGCCTTGATACCTTCACTAGGTAAAAATCCATCTCAATCAACTTCAAAAGCTTTTTGAGGCTGAGTAAAGTCTTTCAGAGCCATTGGATAAAGTGAAATGTTTGCAGACAAGAAAATCTGTTGCATAAGGGATTTTGATGTAGCCTCAGGGTCCTGTATAAAAGCATCGAGTTAGCTGGAATTGGGGAATTACAGTGAGCGACAATTCCAGAAGGAAAGCATGCCAACCCAGGCAGGTTGGAGGTGGGGGTAGCTATGGCTGAACTCAACAAGCAGCTCTGCCCAAGACCTGGCTGATGACACCCGGGTACCCACCTCCCCAAGGACAGAGGCAAGTTTGGAGAAAACCTCCCCTTGGTACCTGCCCACCACAGTCACTATACTATAATCTACTCCTTCACTGCCGAAACGTCTCCAGTAACCTCAGCTTGGTACCAACCACAAAGAGGCCAGGGGCTGACTTACAGAGATTCGTAACTGCAAAGTAACTCAGAACCCAACCTCTGCTGAACGCTAGGAATTTTCCCAACTAAGGGCTCGGCATGATCAAACTCACTGAACTTATTTTTTATTTTTTCTTTTGCCTAAAATAAACTCCCTAAAGGTGAAAAGGCAGAAGAACCCTGTGGACCTGAGTGATCATTATATAGGGCGTCCCAAAAGCCTTAGTGCAGTCTTAAATCTATTAAAGCTTAAGGTTGTACTAAGACTTTTGGGACACCCTGCCTATTCCTCACACTCTATTATCATCGTTCAGTCACGTCAGTCGTGTCTGACTCTTGGTGACTCCACTTGGGGAGTTTCTAGCTGAGATACTGGAGGGGTTGGCCATTTCCTTCTCCAGCTCATTTTACAGAAGAGGAAACTGAGGCAGGCAGGGTTAAGAGACTTGTCCAGGGTCACACAGCTAGTACGTGTCTGAGGATGGTTTTGAATTCAGGTCTTCCTGACTCCAAGCCAGGCGCTCTACCCACTGCACCACAGCCCCTAAACTTAACAGGAGTTAACTATTATTATAACAGTATTAGACATATAAAGTACTTTGTAAACTGTGAGAAGGTCCGAACTTGCCAGGTCTCAGCATGCCCCCTCACCTACCTTCAGAAATGTGAACTAGTTCCCAGTTGAGGGGAAACTCAGGACTTGTAACAAACACAAACATGTCTGGCATTTGAAACTCCAGCTTGTTTAGATGTTCCAGGGCCCTCCCTGCCCAAGGTTTATCTACTTGGAGAAGAGATTTCCATAAATGGATTGCCCCAAACTTCTCCTGGCCAGCTTATTCTACATTCCCTTCCCCTAGCCCCTGCCAACATCAGGGTTCCCTCCACCTCTTCAGTGAGCTCTGTGGGCACCCCTCACCAGCCTTCTCTTGCTAAAAGACAAGATTTGGGGGCAGGGGAGTGATGATTTTGGCTAATTCTGGTGACTGTCTTCAGAGACAGGACACAGTGCAGTGGAAGATTAGAAGCATAGAAGAATGTGGAAGAAAGAAGGTGGGGAGAGGAGTCTCCCCAGGAGACTGTGAACACCTTGAGGGCAGGGACCACTTTAGTTTATGTCCATCTCCTAGGATCCTAGCACTTAGCATCGTGCCTGGTACACAGGGAACAGAACAGGGGTAAGAGCTCTTATTTCATTGGAGAAGAAAGTCCTGGTAAGGAAGTTTCGTAAATGCACACCAACACCTTCTCAGAGACTCAGTTTTAGAGGCTCTCAACCCTTCCTGGATCCCTCTGGCCCAATCTGGTGAAGCCTGTGGATCTCTTCTCAAAGTAATGGTTTTAAATTAAGAAAATGAAATACAAAGGATTGCAAAGAAAATCAGTTACATTAAAATCAAGATGGAATTTCTCCCCCATCCCAGTTCCCAGACCCTCTGGCATCTGTCCACAGGGTCGGGGTTGCAGGATCCCAGGATAAGACCTTTGTTCTTGGACAGCTCATATGGGCTTTGTAAAGCAGGTACTACAGAAAGGTCTGAGGCAGAGCTACAGCTGAGAAACCACATCATGCTTACAGTGGTCCCAAGCTGCTCTCTGCTACAAAAGGCAAGCTTCTTCACAAAGGCTGGATGGTGCAACTCAGTGAATGCCACAATTTAAGGATGAGGGCATGGTATGGTGGAAAGGGCATTGGACTTGAGATCCGGAACACCTCAGGTTCAAATCTTGAGCCCAAAGCTAGTGATGTCACCGTGGACTTCACTTCTCTAGAGGCAACCCTGATCCCCCATAAGGCTTGAAGGGAAGGAGTGGCACCACCAGGGCATGCTGCCCACCTGCCTTCCCCCTGTGACCCTGACCCTCAAAGATGGCCACCAAGAACTCGCCCCGCCTGCTTGACTGCTCACAGGTATTAGATGAGAGGGGCTGCCCCAACTCTGTTCCTTCCAGAGAAATGGAGACCCAACCAACCTTAGCATTGAACCCCCACCATGTCCAACAGCAGGCCCACAGCTCTCCTGAGCTTGTTGAGCCACATTAAAATGTAATTGGGAAACTTCACACAAAAATAACAGACTAAAAAAGAAATATGTACAAGTGCAGTTTTCTAAGTCAACATGTGACCTGAAGGGATGCCTGCATCTCTGAGTCTGACACCAGTGGTATGGGCCCTTCCTTGTTTCTTCATCCGGGCCCCATCATGAAACCTCCTAACAGAGCCCAAGGCCTTCTGTGTTTTTCTCACCTGCCCAAAGCTGAGCTCTTTTTGCTGCCATTTCCCCAATGAGAGGGTGAATTCCTTCAAAACGGGGACTATTAACTGTCTGTTAGCATTCCCAGCACTTGGTGTATTTAAATGCCTTTTCATTCATTCATTTACTTGGCAAAGGTTTTCTATTTCCCTCCCTGTGTTTTACCTTCCCACCCTAAGAGGATATAAAAGTCTTCAAAAGCAGAGGCTGGCTCTCTTTTTGTCAAGTCATCCCAGGACCTGGCTTAATGCCTGGCACTTGAAGACCCTTAATCCTGTGTGCTGATGGAGTGATGCAATGTGTTCATGTATGTAGAATGCTTTGACAGCCTTCAAGAAGCAGGGCTGGGCTTGCAGTGGGGAATCAGAGAGAAAGAAAAACAAACAATCCCAAGTGTATGATTCAGATTAATCAAACAGGCCTGTTATTTGTGTATAAAACTCTACAGTTACAAAAGTCACATATAAATGGAGTCACCAAAGCAGCAGCCCTCCGATGGGGGTTCAAGGCACTGGACACAGGCCAGCCTAGAAAATGGACAGAATCATGAAGTTATGGTACAAATGATCAATCAGCTAGTAGACACTCATCACTCCTCAAGACTCTGGTTAGGACCAAGCAGGCACACACATCAGTACACTCATCCACACCCCTCTCCCACTCGCTTATAAATCAATACAAAAATAGCCACAATTTAATTTCAATGCCACAGGACCAGCCCCAGATGTAACAGTTCTGGCCAAGCTAAACTCATTTATTCCCACACACACGGCATCTCAGACTTAACTAAGAAATCTTTTTTTTCCTTTTTTTTTTTTTTTTTTGGCCCCTGAGCTTCCCAGGTGGGATGAAGAAAAAGGGCATAAGGCCTCATCGAGTAAGCCCAGAACAGCAGTTGAATCAATACCCAGATGGACTGTAGGGTGACAGAGATAGAAACTAGGGGGGCAAGACTGCCCCACCCCAGGCCATGGCTGGGGGATGGGAGGTCCCAGGATTCTGAGACCCCCAGATCTGCCCCTAGGGCTTAGTCACTATCCCACAGGCCCGCCAGCAGCAGACAAGAGACACAGGGTAGGGGTAGCTAGGTGGTGCAGTGAATAGAGCCCCTGCCCTGGAGTCAAGAGGATCTGGCCTCAGACACTTGACACACTTACTAGTTGTGTAAACTTGGGCAAGTCACTTAACCCCAGTTGCCTTGCCTTCCCCCCTTAAAAAAAAAAGAGACACTGAGTAAACCAACAGGACAGAGGTTCTGGTCAGACAGCCTCCTACTCTCTGCCTCTTTGTCCCTCGGGGAAGAAGAAGGTTGAGTTAGGAAAAGGGTTTCTCAGTCCCCTTCAGGTCCCAGAGGACCCTGAGAAAGAGGAGCATGGGCATGAGGGCTCCTCCAAACTCTGCCACTCCCACAGTCCCAGTCAGGATAGGGCCCACATGGTCTGAGGGAGCTGGAACCAGGGGCAGAGGCCTGGGGTGGCATCATCTGTGGAAGCAGATGGCCCAGCTCTGTCCCAGTGGTCAAAGCTCCCCTGCCCCTCCCCTGCTCTGGTGGACCAGTGGAAGAGCCTGTCACAGGCCCTGAGGATGCTCCCCCGGATAACACATGCAGCAGCCTCCTCCTGAAAACTCCAGGTCTGACTTTTTCTGCCCCTGGAGGAGGCCATCGGTGACGGAGTGTTCAGAGATGATGTCTTCCACCCTTGTGATGTAGAGAAGAGTGAGCAGGACACCCAGGAACTGAGGAAGGAAAGGGAGAGGGGAGGCAAAGCAGGGGGAAGCTCCCCAGCCCTCCCCCCAACGCAGCCCTTGGGGAAAGGATGCCATTGGCTTTGGAGTCAAAGGCTCTGGGTTCAAATCTTGCTTCTGCCACTAACAGCATGGCCCTAGGTAAGCCCTGTCACCTCTCTGGGCCTGTTTCGTCACCTGTAAGAGTGGATATAATGAGAGTACCAGGCTGATGTCAGGACCAAAGGAGAAGCCTGTGTAAGGAGCTTTGCAAATCTGAATACACTATGTAAATGCTAGTTATAATGACGATTAATCAGTCACATGAAGGAGAGGCGGTGGGTGAGGAAGCCAGGGAGATGGGGGCTCAGGAGTCCTACTCTGACAAACACTAGCTGCAGGGGCTAAGTTCAGCTCTCGGGGCTCTAAGTTCCTCTGAGCCTCCAAGAAGGTGCCAGCCTGCTCTGGCAGAGGGAGCCTCATCGCCAGAGCTCCCTGTCCATGAAATCTCGGGCTCCTAACCCTTTCACTGTTGTTATTAGGAGTAATAGGAAGGCCTGGCAAGTGCTTCACACTCTGTCCTCACCACAGCCCTGATGGAGGGGGATCATCATCCCCATTTCCATTTTACAGATGAGGAAACTAAGGGGGCTTCAGTGACTTGCTCAGCTACTCAGTGTCCAGGGCAGGCTTCGACCTTGGGTCTTCTTGAGTGCTGGTCAGCGCTCTGTCCTCTGCCCCGCTGACCCTCCCTCCATTTGCCATCATCATTAATACTTTCCCCACCTCCCACCACCCTCCAGGTGCTCCCACCCCTTCTGGGGGCATCCCTGCCCTTGGCCTCCCACAGAGAGGGCACCCTGGGGCAGCCTGAAGGATGCCTCACCTGGGGCAGCAGGATGCCCAGCAGAACACCAGCCATGATGGCGTAGTTGTCCATGAACCAGATAATCACAGCGTTGGTGCAGCCGCGGACGTAGATGACATCCAGGACGCTCAGGCGCTGCCAAGGAACCAGAGCGGTTGGGGGCGGGGTTGCGGGGACACCCCCTCTGCCCCTCAAAAGCATGGGCCTCACAGAATCACAGAACATCACAAAGACCTTACAGGTCTCCCAGGCCAAGCTGGTCACTGGTCTAAGCTTGCTCCTCTCCCTGCAAATCCCAGAAAAGGGAAGCATCCTCCTTCTCTCCCTTCTTCCTTCCTTCTCTTCTTTCCTTCTTTCTGTTTCTGTCTGTCTCTCTCAGATAGATGCTTCATTTGAACTGTGGGCTATGACTCTGAGGAGGTTAGTAGCCCTCTGAGAGCTAGTTTCTGTAAAAACGTAAGGGAAATGCCTGTACCCACAACAAGGAAGCCTCTGGGCTGCGCCTGAAACCCCTGACACTCCTGACTCTCAGAGCCCACCACAGTCCGCAGACGACACCAGCTAATTTCAAAGCTTTCTCAGAATAGGGGTGCTCCTGAAGCCCCCAGAGCAGCCTGCATGGCTGGGGACCCTCATATCAGCACCAGGGGAAGAGAAGGAAGCACAAGGGTCTTGACAACTTAAAAGGACTCACCTCCTGGTCAATGGTTTTGTAGCCACACATGGTATTAATGACATTAGACTGAAAGAGAAAGGGACAGTCAGAGCCGACAAGGAAAGGTCCCACGGCTATTCTCCCAAGCACCTCTTAGGACAGAGGTTCCCAACCTGAGGTCCAAGATAGAATCTGACAACTGCATACAAAGACTCCCAGGCCAAGCTGGTCACTGGTCTAAGCTTCCTCCTCTCTCTGCAAATCCCAGAAAAGGAAAGCATGCTCCTTCTCTCCCTTCTTCCTTCCTTCCGTTCCTGTCTGTCTCTCTCAGATAGATGCTTCATTTGAACTGTGGGCTATGACTTTCAGGAGGTTATTAGCCCTCTCAGAGCTAGTAATCCTCTGTAATCCTATTTTTAAATTTTCTGCACTTAAACACATGGTCCTGAGAAGGGGTCCAAGAGACATCATCAGGCTGCTGACAGGTCCCAGGACACAAAAGGTTAAAAACCCCCTGACTTAGTGGCACTTGTCTTCAGGGCATATTTTTAAAAATATCTTCCCCCAATTACTGTAAAAATAAATTTTAACATTCGTTGTTAAGAGTTCCAAATTCTACTCCTTCCTCTCTTCCCTCCCTGAGACAGTAAGCAATTTAATACATTTCCATATTAGTCATTTTGGGGGCGGAGAACTCAAACAAAACAAAGAAAGCAAGAAAGAGAGAGGAAGGAAGGAATGAAGGAGGAAGGAAGGAAGGAAAGAAGGAAGGAAAACAGGAAGGAAGGAAGGAATGGAGAGAGGGAGGAAGGAAGGAAGGAGTGAAAAATAGTGTGCTTTGGTCTATATTCAGACTCCATCAGTTTTTTCTCTGGAGATGGATAGCATTTTTCATCATCAGTCCTTTGGGATTGTCTTGGATCATTGTATCACTGAGAAAAGTTGTCATTTGCAGTTGTTCATCATACTGTGTACAATGTTCTCCTGGTTCTACTCATTTGACTTTGCATCAGTTCATGTAAGTCTTCCTGGGTTTTTCTGAAATCATCCTGCTCATAATTTCTTATGGCATAATGATATTCCATCACAATCATATACCACAACTTGTTCAGCTATTCCCCAATTGATGGGCATCCCGTCAATTTCCAATTCTAAGCCATTATAAAAAGAGTTATAAATATTTTTGTACAAATGGTTTCTTTTCCCTTCTTTAAAATCTCTTTGAGATACAGACCTAGCAGTGGTATTGCTGGAGCATTAACTACAATGTATTGTATACCTAATCTACTCCAGTGATCCATCACTTTATTTCTTAACCAATACCAGACTGTTTTGATGATTATTGCTAGGCCACATTCCTTCCTTTTTTT
>CM053589.1:184081573-184108025 GCA_028646515.1 Pseudochirops corinnae | reverse complement strand
TGACATTCTTATTATATTGATTCAGTCTACCCATGAGCAATTAATATCTTTCCATGGTTTAGATCTGACTTTATTTGTGTAAGGAATGTTGTGTAATTGTGTTCACGTAGTTCCTGGGTTTGTCTTGGCAGATAGCCTGCCAAGTATTTTATGTTGTCCACAGTTATTTTAAATGGAATTTCTTTTTCTATCTCTTGCTGCTGGACTGTCATGGTTTTTAAGATGTCTGGATTGATTAATGAACCTGTGATCTCTGTAGGGTTCAGAGTCAGCCAGTCAATATTCATTTATTAAGTGCCTACCTACCATCTGCCAGTCATTATGCTTAGCAGACTGTCCCTGCCTTTGGGGAGCTCACAATCTAATGGGGGAAGTAGGACGCTTTGAGCGCTCTCTCTCTCTTGCGCTCTCTCTCTCTCTCTCTCTCTCTCTCTCATTCAGAAACAAAAAGACAAGACTGCATGTGGATAGAAGCAGCATGGTACCATAAGCCAGCAGAATGCCGAAGCCTTGGGTTGAAATCCTACCTCTGACATTAGCTGTGTGATCCTGAATCAATGATTAGCCTTCTCTATGTTCTTCACGCAACTCTCGAGCCCTGCTTGGGACTACTCTACTAAAGTATAGACCCTTCACAAGCTGAGAGGGATCTCCCACTCCCTGGGCAGAGAAAACCACAGATTCTGAATCTACTGGCATATCTGAAAGCAAAAACTTCCATTACTCACAGTTTTTTGGTTTTCTTGCAGCCCATATTAACTTCCACAAGGCAGTAACCAAACTGCTGACTTGTTTCTCCCTGACTCCTTTTCTTTGTATTGATCTGGATTTTCTCGCTGTCATTTCCTTATTATTTCCAAAGTCAGGGTCAGTGCAATCAGGCTCACTCAAGCTCTGCTCTCATGTCTCTGCCATTGCCTGTTAAGGCTTCTCTTTGGTACTTTCCTGTTTTCAGGTCTTTTTCGTGTGTGTGTGTGTGTGTGTGTGTGTGTGTGTGTGTACCTGTGATTTTTGTCAGTGCTCCCTCCAAGGGTGTGGGTCAGCCCCAACTGAGAGAGATGAAGTGAGCTGCCCACGACAGCCGAATGGGCCAGGATGTCTTGGACAGGATTTTGATCCGTCACTTCCTTGTTTTTTAAGTTCTATTTATTAGTTTTGTTCTCATATTACACAGATTCACAGATAACTCACACTTGGTAAGAGCTCTTTTGTGACAAAGCAGAACAATGAAATAAAACTAATAACAGAGTGACCTCATCTGAAAATGGACACAACATTCTCCACCATAACACCACCCCCATCTCTCTTTTTTAAAGTGAACAGAAATCTATTTTCTCTCCCTCCCACTGACTCCCACTGAAAAAAGGAAAAGAAAAACAAATTTCTTGCAACAAACATGTATGGTCAAGCAAAACAAATGTCCTCAATGGTCATGTTCAAAACTCTACGTCTCAGTTTGCGCCCTAAATCCATCATCTCTCCATAATGGATAGAATGTCTCACCATCAGTCCTCTGGATTCCTCGACAGCCTCAGTTTTGATCATAAGTCTCACAAAGCTTTCACAACCGTTTGCTTCTACAGTGTTACAGTGTTGTTATTACTGGATAAACTGTTCACGTGGTTCTGCTCACTTCACTCTGCATCAGTTCATAGAAGTCTTTCTATGTCTCTTTGAAACCATCTGTTTCCCTATGCCCAAAGGGCTATAAAATTGTGCATACCCTTGACCTGGCAATACCACTATTAAGTCTATATTCCAAAGAGATCATAAAAATGGGGAAAATACCTACATGTAGCAGATCTTTCTGCAGCGGCCAAGAATTAGAAATTGAGGGGATGCCCATCAATTGGGGAATGACTAAACAAGTTGGAGTACATATATATAATGGAATACTATTGTTCCATAAGAAATGATGGGCAGGGTGCTTTCAGAAAAACCTGGATTTACACAGACTGATGCTGAGTGAAGTGAGCAGAACCAGGAGAACACTGTACATACAAACAGCAACACTGTGCAATGACCAACTTTGATAGACTTATGTCTTCTTAGCAATGCAAGGATCTAAGACAATTCCAAAAGACTCATGATAGAAAATGCTGTCCACATCCCGAGAAAGAAAAACGGAGTCTGAATACAGATGAAAATATACTTTCCCTTTTTCCTCCTTTCTCATGATTGTTCCCTTTCCTTCTGATTCCTCTTTCACAACACGATTAATACAGAAATATGTTTAATATGATTGTATATGTATAGCCTGTATCAGATTGCATGCTATCTTGGGGAGGAGGGGGATGGGAGGGAGGGGGAAAATCTTAGAACTCAAAAATCTTATAAAAGTGAATGTGGAAAACTAAAAATAAATAAATAAAATTTTTTAAAAAAGAAATCATGTTTCCTCCTTTCTTACAATACAATAGCACTCCATCACATTCATAGATCACAACTGATTCAGCCATTCCTCAACTGAGGGGCATTCCCTTATTTCCAGTTTTTTGCCCCCCCCCCCAAAAAAAAAGCTGCTATAAAATATTTTGTATAATAAAAGACCTTTCCCCCTTTCTTTGATCTCTTTTGGGCATAGGGCCAGCTGTGGTACTGCTAGGTCAAAGGACATGTACCACTTGGTAACTTTTTGTGTAGGATTCCAAATGGTTTTCCAGTGGTTAAACATGTTTATAGGGCCCCCAAAAGAGCATCGAGATGCCTCTTTTGCTACAGCCACTCCCAGCCTAAGAGTGAGAACAGTGATCCCTATTTGCAAGCTGACAATAAGAATACGTAATAGCTTTGGGACCTGAGGTCAGAGGTCTAGGTTCAAATCCCAGCCCCACCACTCACTCCCTGTGTGATGGTTAAGTGATAATCACTTTGGGGGCTCAGCTTCCATGTCAGTAAACAGAGAAGGGGCTAGACCCAGCAATCCCTATGGCCTCTCCCAGGCCTAAGGACCCCTGGTCCTAAAACTGAAATTCTTTTGGATTGGCTGCATCTTCTTCCAATTCCCCCTCACTTTTTGAAGGCAGGTTCCCCGCCCCCCCATACCCCCTTGGTTCTGTGGGGTGGCCCAACCCACTGGGGTTGAGAGCCTCCATGCACTCGCTTCCTTTGCATGCCCAGCTCCTTTCTTTCTCATATTCCTTCAAACTTCAAGGCTGACTCAGTCTAAGACTCCTCTCTGTCAGCATAGCTCAGGCTGCACTCAGTAAACCACAGGGGACAGAGCTGGCCTCAAATCCCAGAGGCTGCTGTAGTCACCAGCATGTGACTGGGGGCAGAGGGAAGCGAGCTCCCCAGCCCCAAAGGGAAACCAAGCCCTGACCCAAACAGGGAGAGCCACGTTCTTGGCATCCTGAGTGGGAACTGAAATGTCTCTGCCCATGGAAATCACGTGATTAAAAAGTCCAGTGGCAATTCAGCCACCACAGTTCAGTCATGTGGCAACCTCGCCTCTTCACACCATGCCAAGAAACAACCGAGCTGCCTGAAAACTGTCACAAAGATCATGCATTTCACCCAGAAGACTGCCCTCACAGTCTCATACTCAAAGCCTATGAATTCTGACTTTAACCAACCTGGCTCTCTGGCTTCTGTAGGTACCCAGCCCCTCTTCGGTCCTGGCCTACTTGGCCATGTGTGCAGGCAGGAAGGATCTGGGTGTCTGGGGACTGTGGGGACCTCTGCCCCCACTCTCACCACCCGCTGGGCAATGAGTCCTTCAGTCCTACAGGCAATGAAAATTTCCCCCAAACACAGAAATAACCAGAGGATCACAGATTCAGAGCTTGAAGGGACTGAATCCAATTTCCTCATTTTCCAGATGGAGGAACTGAGGCCCAGTCCAGGCCCATACAGCTACTGTGCACTGGGCCAGGATCTGCTCCTGCTGTCCACAGGCTGCTCTTTCCAGCTGGCCGAGACTCCAGAGCAGCCATACAATGGGGTGGGGGGCAGGAGCATCTCCCCACTTGCTGAGACAGCACAGAAAAGCCATCTGGCCCTAAATCCTGCCCATTTCCCACGCCAGGATCAGAGGGCAGAGAAGGAGCTGCACCTTTAGAGAGTGTGTAGCATGGTCACTCCATCGTCCAGGTGAAGAGAAGGAAATGACCTGCCCCAGGTCACACAGGCAGTGAGACAGGGGATTCAAACCCAGGGCTCTTTCCACTATCCCACAGATTAGCCCTCCACTGAGCCCCTTGGGAAAATGAAGGTGGTAATGAGAAGTTCCAATGAGAAGACCCTTCCTTGGAGCCCAGACCCTTCCAACTAAGGTTGTAGAGGAATTGGAAGCTGATGGGTGGGTCTCCTGGTCAGCTCTTGTGGTGGCCAAGCAGTGAGAGAGGCAGGAAATGCTCCCCAGTCCACCGAGTCTGAGCCTTCCTTCACTCCCTGAACATGACCTGTAGACCCCTGTTTTTTGCCCACCCTTTCCCTAAATCAAGGACTCAACATCTGGGGGTCTCAGACCTCTTTAGCAGTCCATCTGGTAAAATCTGAGTCATGTTTTCACATGCATAAAATACAAAAGATTACACAGGAAACCAATACTGAATTACTGTTCTCAAAATATCTTTTAAAAACAAGTTCACAGACCCCACATCGAGAATACCTGCCCTAAGTGAAATGACAAAAACAACTCATTCGCTGTCCCATGTGATCCTGACAACAATCCTGGGAGGCAGGGGAAAACAGAAGGGGTAAACTGAGGCCCCAAGAAATGAAGTGACTTGCCCAGGACCACCCAGTGCTCCGACTCCAACGACAGCTGACACTCCCCACTCATTCTCCGACCAGGGTCCCTAGAAGTCCACCAACCTGTCCTCCTTTCTGAATCCTGAACTCGTTCTTCAAGGGCCAGGATTGCTTTCTCAACGGGTGGGCAAGTGAGAATTTAGAACTCAAATTTGTTTTAAAATATGCTTTAAAAATCCTTTAACTGGGAAATATTTAACGAAACAAATAAAAATAACATTTTAAAGGAGAAAAAAATCAATCTCGTGAATCACAGAGTGTGGGGCCTGTCACAGCTCAAAGCGTGGGCCTGATTAGGTAAAACTATGCTTGTCGTTACATGTGCCGGGAGAGGAGTCACAGCATCAGAATAAAGAGAGATGTTTTTAGACAGAGATCTCCCAAGAATCGCCAAAATACCACCCATGAGGATGAAAGGCCAGCTTAGGCAAAGAGAAAAACCAGAGGGTCTTGTTAATGTCTACGGTGAACCGGAATCCTTTCTTCTGTTAAACTGGCGTATCTCTGTTTATGACAATCCCTGCTGTGTGTCAAAAATGGAATTTCCTCAGTACACACGCATCATGCTCTTCTATTACTCCCTGGAGGGCTGCATTTGCAAAAGCTGCCATGGACATGACTGCTGCCATGGCACATGGTGGCACCCCTGCCCCGACAAATGACACTCATGTCCTGAACCACAACCAGCTGGACTCTTATTCTCACCAGGAGGATGTTCTAAGCTCCTCAGAGCCGAGAGACTGGCCAGCCCCAGCACGGGGCCCAAAAAACAGCAGGAGCTTAATAAATGCTCCCTTGATTTGAAATGAAATGCTCCCTTGACAATTACTCTAAACTGTGATTTGTGAAATATATTTTGAGGTTGAGGCGGAAGGGATGGAAGTCCAGTATGGAGCCTACTGGGCCTAGACCCAGACGCTGGAATCTCTGCGTAACAAGGTGGCAAACTAAGATTCTTTAAAAAGGCCACCTATCCAGTCTCAATGCCCTCACCTAACACTCAATAGTAATACATTTGGGTGAACTCCCAGAGGTTTTCTGCACTGCTAACACAGAAAATGGTTAATTTGCCCCTTCCTCTTTATTGCACCCTATTTTAAACTTGTATGTTTGTGTGTTTTATAATTTTAGTAATATATTACAGTAGTACATTATGTAATTCATAGATAGGCATGTATGTTTATAAACAGCAGAAAGACAGCCTAGCCTATGGATCTAAAGCCAGCACTGAAGTCTGGAAGATCTGAGTTCAAATCTTGCCTCAGACACCTAACCTGGACAAGTTGTGTGACTCTGGACAAGTCACTTCACTTTTCACTGGGCCAGATAACTGTCTACAATCAGAAGATGCAGAGACAGGGCCAACCTGCTCTGGTGGAGACAGTCTCTTCTCCCAGAAATTCCTTATCCCAGTCAATTCCAAGGTCCAGCCCTATCCCTCCATGCACATATTGAGGGTACATGTTCAATTTTTCTTTTCTGATAGGCATGTGGTCAGAAATCTGGGGACCACTGCCCCAAGTTCCCCCCCACTGCCATTTATCAGCAGCAGGGCAACCCCCTTCCTCTTCTGGGCCTCAGTTTCCTTCTTTTTCAAATGAGAGGGTCAGACTATGGCCACACCACCACAAAAATGAACCTTTCCCTCTCCACCCCCTAAAGGTGGGGTGACCTGCCCTTTCATTAAACTGCATCACCATTAGTCTCCATCAGACAGCAGCTGACAGTCTGCAGAGCCAGGCAACAAACTGGCAGCAACAGGGAACATTTATTTCAAAGCACATCAGGTTTGGAACAGAAATTTTCCATGACCATTAAGGGAGCTCTCTGCTTCTAGACAGGAACCAGGTGGGAAGCAAGCTCATTCATCAAACTCTGCGTCTGCCTAGGGACGATGTCATCATCCTTCCTCGGGAGGTCTGGAAGCAACCCCAAGGAGCTGGTGCTCTGGGGAGGTTTGCTGCCTCTCTGGCCCTCGGGCTCCTTCTCTGTCAGACAAGGATCTACACTCCTAGAGGGTCCCTTCCAGATCTCAATCTCACAATTTTCTCTGTCTTGGTGGGCAACCAAACAACGTTTTTGTGGGCTGAATGTCTGCTGGATTTCGAGTCCCAGGCTTGAACCAAGAATCGAAGTTGAGAGAGGGGCTGGTGATGAGCAAGATCAAGCCCTCAAAGGAGGAAGACCTGGGTTAGAATTCTGCCTCTGATATGTACTCGCTGTTTGACCCAGCCTCCCTCAACCTCAGTGTTCTCATTTGTACAATGGGGACAATAGCTTAGGATCAAATGCGGTATTTGTGAAATGGTTAGCACAGTACCTGCTTGTTTCCATTGTGGTGGCAAAGCATTGGAAACTCAGGGGATGCCCATCAACTGGAATACTATTGCCCCATAAGAAATGATGAGCAGGAAGATTTCAGAAAAACCTGGAAAGACTTGCATGAACTGATGCTGAGTGAAGTGCGCAGAACCAGCATAACATTGTACACAGTAACAGCCACACTGTGTAATGCTTGACTTTGATGTACTTAGCTCTTCTTAGCAATGCAAGGATCTACGACAACTCCAAAGACTATCCGCATCCAGGCAAAGACCGGATATTGTCTGAATGAAGGCTGAAGCAACCTATTTTCTCTTTTGTTTTTTCTTTCTCATGGTTTTTCCCTTTTGTTCTGATTCTTCTTTCACAATATGACTAATGTGGAAATGTGTTTAATATGACTGCATATATATAGCCTATACTAGACTGCATGCTGTCTTGAGGCAGGGGGAGGGAGGGGAAAAATTTGGAACTCAAAATCTCATAAAGTGAATGCTGAAAACTAAAAATTAATTAATTTTTAGAAATTGCTTGTTTCCTTCCTTCCTTCCATCCAAACCAATCCAAAATACATTCACTAAATACCTACCATATTCTAGGCACACAAAGAAGACAATTCCTACCCACAAGGGGTACAAGGAGTCTCCATGGGAGATAAAAGATAATTAATACTTAATCATCGGCATATTTATGACAAACCAAGATGGATCAGGAAAGGCTTCCTATAAAAAGTAGCCCAAGGCTGTGCTTTGAAGAAAGCTAGGGTTTCTGAAAGGAAGAGAGGCCTATGGTGGGCAATACTGGTAGGGGGGACACCTGGACAAAAGTCCAGTGGCTGGCAGTAAGATGCTAAAAGTCTGGAATGTCAGGCTTCCTGATTACAGAGGGATCTGAACTGCGGGGCTTGAAATGCCACACCAATGAGTCTGTATTTGAGCACAAGGGGGGCAGGATTCCAGAAAGGACCCAAAGCACTTGGCTGCTCTCCTTATTTGGTCACAGGATCATAAACTGAAGAATCAGAAGGATCTCAAAGATCTGGGGGCCCATGAACTCACTGGCTTAATATTCTGATAACTGAATCTTAATATAATTGGTTTCCTTGGTAGTCCTAGGAGTTTTATTCTAGGCATTTGAAAACATGATCAGAGAGGGGGTTTATAGACTCCCCAGACAATGCCTACAGGGGCCACAACCCAAGAAAGGTCTAGTCCCTCAATTTTACAAAAAGCAGAGTGGGGAGAGGGGGGATCTTGAGACAAGACTGGAGGAGGCTCTGCCATGACTGTGATTTGGGGTGGGGGAGGGGCTGCATCATGGTACTCATTTGGTAGGAAGCAGCAGAAACCTGAGTTCAGACTATGGCTCTGACACTTCCTCACCGTGTGTATGTCCATGGGCAAGTCCCTAAACTTCCCTTAATATCAGTTTCCCCACCTGTAAAAGGAAGAGAAGGATATATATGCTCAGTATGAAATCCCGGGTGCAGACCAGGAGTCTTGAACTGCTCTTGTCCCACAGGTCCTGGCCGTCTGGGGAACCTGTGGCCAACTGAGTTTACCGTTGACATTCCCAATCAGAACACTGAATTTCAGTTATAGGTTAATGAGAATCCCACTTTCTCATGCCCAGCCAAGGTCACAGACCCCACTGAGGTGCATGCACAGACCCCCCAAGGACTGAGAGCCCCTGACGTGAGCACAGTGGCGGCCTTCACGTGCCCATAAACATTGCTGCTAGAATGAGATCAGGCTGGCTACATGGCTATTCAGTTGGCTACACAGCTCTTACCGAATTTCTGAAGCAGCAGGTATAGGGCACCCCACACGCTAAGGGACCGGGCGCGTTGCAGTCGTGGTACTGGTTCATGGCCCAGTCCTTGTAATCCTCCCCACCGCAGCACTTAAACTAAAAAGAATGAAAAAAGTCAGTGTGAGCAGGGGTGAGAGGGGGACAACAATGCCCTCAAGTGTCCCCAGTCAGGCTAGCACACACCTACAAAGCACCACCAGGAGCCCCTCCCACCAAAGCACACTGGTTTGCTTTACAATTAGCAAAGGATAAAGAAGGTCATTTCTGAGTTCAGTTAGGACCCAGGATTAGAGCTGACACCAGGCATGGGCAGTAAGCTAAGCTCAGTTTCCCCAACTATAAAACAAGAATTCAGTCCTGGGGGAACCAGGCAACAGGGGATTCTGCCCAGAGCACAGGCATATACTGGGCAGGAGGTAACTAGGCCGGTGTCATATGAGAAGAAGGTAGAAGGCACCAGGGAAGGTGAGTCTAGAGAAGCCCTAAGGGTGGACAAGAGCTGTCCTCAGGTCCTTGGGGATCCATCATGAAGAAGAGGGATCCAATGTTTCTGCTTATTCCTGAGGCCAGAACAAGGAGCTATGGACTGGAAAACACTGGGGAGGGTGTGAAGTCGCCCCAAAGAGCAATGGACCCTCCAATACCAGTGGGCTTCCCATCCCTCTCTATCATTTGGTAGATAATTTTTGACATCACCCTGAGCCCAACCCCAAGGGACCTCCCTGGTCTGCCAAGGCTAGCCGGCACCCTCTCTGTGCTGTGCAGCCTTGGGGAGCTGCCCAGAACCATGAGAGGCTGAGTGATCTGTCCAGGCCCCCAGGGCTAGTGTGGCCCTGGTGGCCTCAAGCCCAGGTCTTCCTAGCTCAGGGCAGACTCATCCCACTAGACCACACTGCCTCTGGGATGATAATGATGTACACTGATATATTACTTTGGGGTTTACAAAGTGCACTCCCCACAGCAGCTCTAAAACCTGGTGTTAAGTTACTAGAAAAAAAGAAAAATAAATAAAAGTAGTCTTACTCATTAGAAAAACAAACTCCCAGCCAGCCCCGGGGTCTGTTCTAATAGAGATCGAGTCTCTGGGCCAAAGGATCCTGCTCTGAAGCGTGGCCCACCCCAGGAGAGCTGTCAGGCGTCTGCCTGGCCCTGCACCTGTTCAAAATCATGGGAGGGGAGCCCCGCGAAGGAGGAGAGACAGAGGGAGCTCTGTTCAGGCAACACCAGTGGAGTGGGGGTCAGCTCAATTTATAAAGAGCCTCCCCCTCCACATCCCTTTCAACAGGAGACGCTCTGCAGCACTCGGCTGAGGGTGGCCAGTATAGGTCTACTGTCCAAAGACCCCAAGCAAAAGCTTGCTCCAAGGAGCTGCCGTCTACACTGAAGATGGATGGGGTTCTCACGGGGAAGCTGAGAGCATCTGTTTGGCAGCTGGAGCCAAACGGCACAGGATCGAGAGGCAGAGGGAGGATGGGGTGGGGGTGGGGGGCTGGACCCCCTCCACCTATGGAGGTGCTCAGGGCTCCAGGGACACATTTCTTTCCAGGTCCTGGGTGAGGGCCAACAAACTACTTTTACTGGTGCTTGTGGTCTCCCAAAGGGGAGGGGAAGGCTGGAAAAAGAACCAGAGTTGAGAAGAGCTCATGTTTCTTTTGGCAGCTCCCACTGGAATGTGGAGACCTGCTCCTTCCCCCCCTCAATCTCTCTTCTCTCTCCCTCCTGCCCAAGACCTTGGAGTGATGAATTTGTGGGCTGGGGAGGGGGAAAGGAGAGCCCAGGAAGGTAGGGTGGATATGAGAGGGTGAGTGGGTCAGCAGCCAGGGCCAGCTGGCAGAGAGGAGCCAGGCGCCAGTGTAGGGGGGAGGGAAACAACCTTGAGTGTGCCTTGTGGGGGAGAGCTGGGATTCCCGGAATAACAGCCATGGGTGTTACCATTTCTATGGTGCTGAAAGGTCTGCAAAGGGCTTTACGTCCATTATCTCACTGGATCTTATGAGGGGAGGTGCTGCTATCATTGTTTCTGTTTTACAGAAGAGGAAACTGAGGCAGACAGTGAAGGGACTTGAGCAGGGTCACACACACATCTGAGGCAGCATTTGAATTCAGGTCTTTCCAACTCTAGCACCAGGGCTTCATCCACATGGTAAGGGCTGTCCAGCCTCAATGTCATCTTATATAAAATGGATTCAATGACACTGGCACCATTAAAGTGTGAGCTCCCTGAGGGCAGGGACCATCTTGTGACTCTTTGTATTGGCAGGGTCGGCACAGGGGAGATGGACGGATTCTACCACCTGTGGACAGCGCTGCCACCGCCTCCTCCACCAAGCTGTGACTCATCTCCCCTTCTCCAGTGCCTGGCCACAGGAGAAGGCGAGCTTGGGGACAGGGACAGGATGGGGGGGAGCAGGGGAACCCCCTTCCCCAAAGGACTGAGAGGTTGCCCCCGGAGGAGAGATCAGACACGGCCTGTTTGTTCCCGTGGCCAGAAACAAAGGGAAGCCAATTCAGGACTGACACTGTGAAGGGAATTATGATTTCCATAATAACTGATATGACATGTGTAACGAATACAGTAATAATTTAGATTTCTCTCAATGGCCTCTCCTGGCTTAGGAGTCAGAAGCTCACAAGGCAGCTTCCGTGCTGATGTGCTCACAGCCACTGCATTCCTGTGCCTGTGCGCCTTCAGTGAAGCGAATCAAAGACTTGGGCAGGCCTTGGAAATGACTGTTCATAACCCACCCTGCCCCTCGCTCCCCACTTGTGACTTATGCACACATCATATTATGTATATGATCTCTGCCTTCACTGCAGCAAGGTGGGACTCTGATCAGGAGGGTGCCCAATTTTCAGATCTGTTCCTCATGAAATTAAGTAAACCACTACCTGATGAGAGGCACCTTGTCTCTGGCCTTCTCTGTCTCCTCATTCCCAGGCGAGACACTGGCTCAGTAAAACTCTGTTAACAATGAATTACCACCACCGACAGGCAGGGTGGGCTGCCTGGGGCGCTAGGATCCTCCTCCTTGGAGATCTTCAACTATGGCCCCCATCCCCAGCTGCAGAAAACCAGGTTCTCAGGGGAATTCTTGGTCAGGAATGAATAGAATAAGAAGACCCCCAAGGCCCCTTCTGACTCAAGCTCCTGTGATCTGGTCAAGAGGACAGCCATGACAGGCTGCATCTGCCCGATCCAGCTAGGAGGAGTGTCTGAACATGGGCTGGCCACGTGTAGGTCGGTCAGTCAGTCGGTCAACAAGCATTTATTAAGTGCTTTCTATTTGACAGGCACTGGGCAAGTGTGTGGGCTGCTCTCCCCAGCAAGCCCTTCCACCTACTTTTCAAATGGTTCCACTGCACCCAGGCTGGGGCAGGCTAAATGAGATCATCTAGGTAGGGCAAGTGGCCCCCTGGGGATTGAGTCACCAACACTTCGAGGCCCCTAAGCCCTGAGTCTGAATCCAAGAGCCACCCTTTAACTCGACACAGGAGCCTCAGTTTCCCCATCTGTATGACAAAGGCACGACACCCATGCTAGCTGCCGGATGGGCCCTGTGTGGGAAGAACACTTTTTAAAGCCTTAAAACTCCCCCTGGAATTAGAGTGAACGTTTAAGCATTTACACAATGTTCCTGCTGTAATTCCTACTGTAATTGCTGTTGCCTCCACCGAGCCTGGCCGTCCCTAGCCTCACAGCATCTGGACTGGAAGCTGCCCTGGGGGCCGTGCAGTCTGTCTCTCACCTTTACAGTGACCCAGGAAAGCCCAAGGTGGCACAGACAGGACATGCCAGAGCCAGGACTAGACCTGGGGGGCCTCTGAGCACCAGTTCTGTGCCCCGTCCCCCACACAACATAACCTCCGGCTGAGAGCAATGGGTCAAGGTTGGAGGCCTTGGTGTGGACCCCAGCTGTGCCTCTGACCCCGAGTCACCTCCCTCTGGCACATCGGTTTTCTCATCTGTAAAATGAAGACGTCAGACCCGATGCCCTCTCCTCCCTTCTCTGGGTCAGTGGCCCCATGACTGAGTGGGGAAGAGGAGAAAAGGGGGAGGGGAGAGAGGACGCAAGACGCCTCCTTCCCTCTCCCAGTGAACATCAGGACTAGGAGGGAAAGAAAGAGGGACAAATTCAAAGGGAAAATAAGAGAGGGCGCTCTAACCTGCTCCTGGACAAAGTCCATGATGTTCTTAAAGTCCAAGTCGTCATAGTAATTCTGGATTCCTCTTCGGATGTTGTCATTCAGAAAGTCAATTGTCTGCTCAGAAAAGAGAAATTCAAAAAAAGCCGGATCCCACCTCGGTGCCTCTCCCTTCTCACTGCCTTCTCCTGGCAATTCTGCCCTGCCTAGGCCCACCCAAATCCTCACCCACCCGCCGGATGACACCCAGGACATCCACCTTCCCACAAGCTCCAAAGAGGATGGGCCTCACGATAGCCAGGAGAGGAAGCGGGCAGGAACTGCTACCCTCATTTTGTAAATTAGGAACCAGGCCACTGGAGAAGGGCGCCAGGCCATCCGGGTGGGACGGGAAGCCAGATCTCCAGGCTAAGTGACACCTGGTCATGCCTCTGACGGACCTGTGCCATCTGAGCTTCAGCCCAAGGGCACACGCGTAGCATGCCCTTCAACCTATCCTTCCAAGCCAAGGCCACCTCCTCCCCGAGGCCTGCTCTGATTTCCCCACCATAAGTCTAGTGCTCATTCCATGGCACCAAAGAGACTCTGGCAACATTTGAGGCGATCCAGATGGGTCAAGTGTAATGCTCACAACTGAAAGAGTCTTTCCTAAGGAGAATAACAATTCACAATTGCACAGCATTTTAAAGTTTACTGGTAATTTTGTGTTATTATCCCCATTTTAGAGATGAGGAAAGAGAAGCTCAGAAAGGGGATGTGGCTGATCAGATCAGAGGCTCTAAAGACTGACCCAGAGCTGGAAGGGACCTGAGAGGTTGGCTAACCCAATGCTCTCTCTTTATAGATCAGGAAACTGGGGCCCATCAAGGTGAAGTGACTTGGCCAAGGTCACACCAGTAGCTATCCAGGAAGGATTTGAACCCAGGTCTGATGACTGAAAGAGCCCTCTCCCTACCACACCACCCCGCCTCTCTCCTGATCTCCTGGTCAGGGGTGGGTGACTCTCCCCAAGAAGAATGCCATCTGGCTCGTGTCCCATACCGAGTGACACTGTGTTGTCTGCCCCCACAGTCCATCTGTTGTGTTAGGGCTCTCTGGGCACACAAAGGGCCTCTCAGCAGCCATGGGTGGGCGATGTCCCAAAGATGGGCAGGCGACTCTGCCCACCCCAGTACAATGGGAGCTTTCAGGCTGCAGAGGACCATCAGGGACAGCCAAGGCTGGGAACAACAAGGGACCTTCTCAGCTCCATGAAGAAAAGCCAGACAGAAAGGCAGGGGGCGAAGGCCAGATGTGGCCCTCGAGCCTGGCCATCCCTGCCAGCCAGCCCTCCCCTCTGGGTTCTGGGTTCTACTTCCTTCCTGGGCAGGGAAACAGAGCCTTCCCAGGGACGGAACATTCCGTTCTCCATAGATGTCATCTCGTCTAGGAAAAATGCTCTTTAAGGAAAAGGAACATGGAGAGAGAGCTCAGGAAACCCTGGATGCAAATCCCTCCTTTTACACACAGTAGGCAAGTCCCTAACCTCTCTCAGTGCCTGGCACACAGCAGGCACTTAATAAAGGTTTATTAACTCGGATTACTGTAGGCAACTCTCCAAGACAAGGGTTCTTAAGCACAAACTCGATTTTTTAATATTCCGACAACTCTGCTTCAGTGTAATGGCTTTCCTGGGTAACCCTAGGTATTTTCATTTAAGTCACCTGAAGTTTATTAAATTAAAATACCAAGTTCACCTGTTCTCCAGACAGTCAAAGGGATCTCGGGCACAAACAAGGTGAGGAGCACCTTGTATGTGTGTATGTGTGTGTCTATGTGCGTGTGCGTGTGTGTGTATGTGTGTGTGTCTATATAAGTCTATGTGTGCATGTATGTGTGTATGTGCATGTGTGTGTATGTGTGTGTGTGTGTGTGTGTGTCCCTGGGGCCACACCTCCCAACCGGCCCTCAGACTTACAGGCTGGAGTCCCCAGAGGATGGCTGACTACTACTCCCCTCAGTTTCCTAGGGATAAATCTATTAGACTGAAAGTTCCTTAAGGGGAAGGGCCGTCTTTTGCTTATTCTTGCATGCTTAGTGCCCGGCATGTGGTAGGTACTTAATAAATGTTTATTGATCAGACTGAATTAAATTAACCCCAAGAGGCTGGCATGTATAACTAGTCTTGTTCATGAGCCCCCACCAGCATGCTCCCTATTGGTTATCAGCCAGACATAATTAATCTTTAGAAAAGATGTTTACTAAGCTTGTAGGGCATGGACAGAAACATTCCACCCCAAACATTCTCCACCTGTTCACACTAGGTCCCTGGAGAGAGAAGGCTCAAACTCAGAAAGCATATGTAGCCACAAGGTAACTAAATACAGCTAGTGATTACTGGAAACCTCTTTATGGAGTCCTCCTTATGTTCCCTTAGGTGTAGCTCTCTGCCAGACTCTGAAGACCCTGGAAGAGTCCTGAAGCCACATTTCTGGCTCTGTCTCATGCCTCCTAGTCTCTAAGCTCCCTATGAAGATGTTGTTCTGGGTAAACTGCTACCAGGCCCAATGGACCCTGCTACATTCACCCATGCCAGATCTTCTGACTTTCTGAAGTTGGGAAAGATGTCACCTTGTCAATGTTGCAGGATTGGGAGGGGTGAGGATGAAACTTTCTTCTCTCTCTCCTTCCCTCCCCACAAAGGCAAGTCCCTCTCAGCAGTCCTTCTCCACTGGAGTTGATCACCATTCTGCTGGCCTGCTGTTGGAGTATGTACCTCCAGACTGGCCTGTTAGGGGCACCTAGGTGGTACAGTGAATAGAGCACCAGCCCTGGAGTCAGGAAGACCTGAGTTCAAATCCAGCCTCCGACATTTAACACTTACTAGCCGTGTGACCTTGGGCAAGTCACTTAACCCCAATTGCCCAGCATTCCCCCTCAAAAAAAAAAAAAAAAAGGGCAGATTGGCCTATTGTCTTACACACTGGCCCAGAGACAGAGCTGGTTCTTTCAGTCAATCACAAGATTATTTCACGCATGCTGTCATCTGCCTTTGTCCAATGACCCCAAGACCTCTATGATCCTTTCACACTGATTAGTCTTCCTTGCACCTCCTCCACTATAGACTGATTAACTGATTCATAGCTGTCTGCTATACTGTGATTACACGAACTGGGGGTGAGGTTAGAACCCCCCATCCTGACAAACGGTGGGAGGAGAACAGACAAGATTGAGCCTCATCAAAGGGAACTTGAAACACAGCACAGAAACATGATGATTGGAAGGGCCCTTAGAACACACAGAACGTGAATCAGCTGGCAGGATCCTGAGAAAGTGGAATGTTAGAACTGGAAAAGGCATCCGAACAGAACACAAATGTCAGAACTTGGCCATCATGCCTGGATGTGGTAGGTAGGATAGCCGAGTGATTGGGGAGGTCAGGAACAGGAAAGAAGGGACCTTGGGGAAGCAGAGGGGAGCGCCAGCTGAAAGAGGATCAGCAGAAGCCTGGGAAGCTTGGTGACCTCAGCACCCACACCCACGGCAGCATCTGCAGGAAACAAATCATTAAGTGATGATCTCAGGCTCTGCTGCCACAGGTGGGAAGAGGCCAGTGCTAAGAGGCAGCAGCTCCCAGGCCGGGAGAGACACCATCTCCCATGCCCATCGGCAGATGACCCCGGGGAGATAGGGCTCCCAGGAATAATAGCCTGAGGGGCAAAGGGAGCTGCTGCCTCTCAGAGAAGAGAAGGGGGGTGCCGAGCCCAGGGCCAGACTGTGCTGGAGACCTCCTAGCTGTGTGACCCTGGGCAAGTCACCTCATCTCTCTGGAACTCATTGTCCTTAGGGGGCCTCAAAGGGCTCTTCTGACTTTTCATCTAGGTGGCGCAGTAGTGCAGAGAGTGCTGGGCCTGGGGTCAAGAAGACTGGAGTTCAAATCTGCCCTCATGCACTTACTAGCTGTGTGACCCTGGGCAAGTCACTTAAGCTGTCTGCCTCAACTTCTGTATGTGTAAAATGTGGAGGCCTCCACGGCCTCTTCTGGATCTACATCTATGATCACATCACTCACTCAGCCATTCAATAAACACTCACCAAGAGCCGGCTGAGTGTACAGGTCACCCAGCCTGGCCCTGGAGGAGATACAGCTTGGATAAGCTGGCCCCTGTCCTCAGGGGGCACACAGAACAACTGATGATAAAAGGCTTTCCTCACAAACTCCCTTTTGGGGTGAGGGAAGGGCCAGACAGGCATCATTGTACTTAATTTGCAAATGGGAAATAGAGGTTTGGAGAAAGGAAGACACAACATAACAGAGCCTCTGAATCGGAGGACACTCCAGAGACCATCTATAGCCAACGTGTACTGGAAAAGTCCCTTTACCAATGGCCAACCAACATTTGCTAGAAAATCTCCAAGCTTCATGGAGGATGTACAGCCCACGGGGGGGAAGGTTTTCTCTGACACCAACCCTCAATCTGCCTCCCTTCGCATTCTATTCCATTGTTCCTAGTGTTGCCCTCTGCAGCCCTGCAGACCAAATCTGGTCGGACTCCCAGGTGATGCACCTTCCAGCGAGTGAAGCTAGCTCCCACAGAGTGTCCTCAATTCCTTCAGTCAAGCCCATATGACACGGCAGTCTTCTTCCAGACAAAGCTCTAGATTTTCAACATCCTTCCAGGTCTGAAGAGGACAGTCCCAACGTTCTATGCCCAGCAAGGAGGGCAGTGGGATTAACCATCATCTCTCAGTGCAGTCACATCTGCTTCTCCAGTTGCCATGTTATACTGAGGATTTGTGTTCATCTTGTAGTCCACTAATACCCCGTGCTAAGTGCCAGAGAAAGAGAAAGGCAAAAACAGAAGCTGCCCTCAGTGGGCTGACGTTCATGCAGAGATCACGAGCAAAGCAAACAAAGTCTCTGATACTATACAGACATCAGCTAGAGCCCAAAGTGTCTACTTTGTCCATAAGAGTGGCATGAAAATGGAAACTATTTTGCTGCACGTAGGCAGCCCAAGATGAGAGCATTCCTCTGTTTTCCCAATGGAGTAACCCTATCCAAAAAGGAAATGAGGTTAGTGTGGCAGGACCCAATTTTGATGAAGCCATGCTGGCTCCTACTGATCTCTGTTTCCCTTTCTACATGTACACTAACCACCCTTCTAAAAGTATGCTCTAGAATCTTACCAGGAATCAAAGTCAAGTCTACAGTTTAATGTCATTCTCTTCTCTTTTAAACTGGGATTTCTTTTCAGGGTAGCTAGATAGCGCCAGAGTGTACAGAGCGCCGGACTTGAAGTCAGAAAGACTCCTCTTCATGAGTTCAAATCTGGCCTCAGACACTTACTAACTGTGTTACCTTGGGCAAGTCACTTCACCCAGTTTTCTCATCTGTAAAATGAGCTGGAGAAAGAAATGGAAAAGCCTTCCAGGATCTTTGCCAAGAAACCCCCGGAGAGGGCCACACAGAATCACACAACTGAAACACAACTACACCACATTTTCCTTTTTCCAGTCCTGCAGCATCGCCCCGCCCCATCCTCCACAGTCTTTCAAACATCACTGACACTGACCCAGCAATGCCTAGCGCATATCTGCTGATTCACAACTAAAGCAAGAAGAGACTTTCTCTCCCAACCTCATTTTACAGATGAGGAAACTGAGGCACAGAGAGTTTAAGTCATTCACCAGGGTTACAAAGGCAGAAAGTATCAGAGGCAGGATTTAAACCCAGGTCCTCTGGACCCAGAGTCAGGGCTCTTTCCAGTATGTCATTCTGTCTCTTAGGATACAGGATCAAGCAGATAAAAGCAGCTGGGTATCCCCTCCCCATAGCTAGGATTGAGAGGAGAGTGGGGGCGTGAGTGGAGGATGGGAATTCTGGAGAGAGAAGCCCATGGGCTCACCCTGACTGGAAGGACACATCAGCCCGCAGGAAGCCAAGAGAAAAGAGCTAACGATGCACCTCTGGGCAGAACAAAGGCAGGAAGGAAATGATTTGAGGAGCAAAGGCCAGAGAGCCCAGCAGAGACCTTGGGCCTGCAGCTGTGCCGGCATCAGGAGCACAGAGAGATGGGACCGAGATTCAAATCCTAGCCCTGCTATGAACAGCACGTGTGAGTGGAGAAAAGGCCTCTCCCGTGACTCAGTTTCCCCCTTCATAAAAGGAGGTGAGTTGGCGGTCTCTCAGGCCCCCTGCAGCTCTAAAGCCTGGGATTCATGCTACCTCTGGGCAGTTATGAACAGTGCTGCTGGAGATCTCAACCATCCCCTCCATCCCCCCACCCTCTCCAGTCTTAATTTACAGGAAGAGAAGGTAGGAAGGAAAGGAAGGAGCCATTAACTGTCCAAAGGAGCTGGCTCCCTGAAGCCCAGGGGAGCCATGGGAAACCCAGAGGCATGGGGGGGGGGGGGGGAGGGCACACATCTGGACATGGCCTGAGTTCCCACCCCGCCCCCACTCCCCACCCCCCGGCCCAGCTTCCCCTCCTCCGCCTTCCCATCTGACATCAATAACGCTTCTAGCAGGGTCCTGGAGGGAGGAGGAAGCAGGAGCCAGACTGGGGGCTCTAGAAGGGCTCCGTCATTTACATGTGACTGTGATGAATCAATGACCTTCTCTAAGCCTTGTCTCCTCAGCTACAGAATGGGGAGCAAGGTCCCTGCCCTGTGTCTTTTACAGGGCTGGTGTAAGGGATGGGAAAATGTCCTGAACATCACAAATGCCTTTTATGTGTGAGGCATCACTGCCACAGAGGCATTATTTTAAGGCTCCAAATCTCTGTCACTCACTTCATGAGGCAGCTCAAATTTCAATTCAATCCAACAAATGTTTATGAGACGCCTGCCATGTGCCAAGCACTGTAGGAGATGCTGCCCCTAAGGAGCTCGCCTTCTACCTGGAGCACCCCTGACTCTGGGAGACGCGAGGCACAAGGAATGGTACTGGCCCAGGAGACAAGGATTGGCTCCATTCCTGCACCTCTGGGGCTGCGCAGGAAGTCATCTCCCTGAGGTCGGGGAGAGGGCCGGGCTCAATAGCCTGCGGTCCTTCTAGCTCCAGAGCCACAATCTGGACAGAACCTGCTCCAAGGCACAGGGATCAGAGGATCACCGGGAAGAACTCAAGGGGTCCAGAGAGATCAGAGTCCAACCCCTTCATTTTATAGAGGAGGAAATTGAGGCTAGAGAAGGGAACTTTCCCCAAAGCACACTGAGACAGGATCTGAACTCAAATCTTCCCGACTCTGAGTCCAGCACACCTCACCATTGCATCATCTAGCATCCTCTGGAAGCAGAGAAATGTAAAATAACTGGCAAGGTTGGGGAGCCAGACTGTAAGAGGCGTTAAAGGCCAGGCAAAGTCACCACTAACTGTCTAGAAGAAATCCCCACCAAAGCCTTTGTTAGGGAGACGAGCTTGGTGTGAGTCAGCAGCGTGATGGGGCAGCCAGAACATCTGACACCATCTTAGGCTGCCTTGTGAGGCCTGGTATCCAGAATACGGGGGACAATGGTCCTGCTGTCCTCTGTCCCCATCTGAAGCACACAGCACAAGGGCAAAGGAGGGCCAAGCCAGGGAAACAATGGCGGGGGCCCTGTCTTTAAGATCAGGCATTGCCACGGAAAAGAGGGATGAGAATCAGGACTGTTCAGCTCAGTCTGAAAGGACAGAACCAGCACTGATGGGTAGGCATTCCAGACGATGAGATCCGAAAAACTTCCAAGGTTTGCAAGAACTATCCCAAGACGGGAAGCACTGCTTTGGGAAGGTAGTGAGCTCCCCATCCTCAGAGGTCATGGAGCTCGGGTGGGATGACAGCTTGTCAGGGATGTTCTAGAGGGGATTCTCGCTCAGGCAGCAGCTGGACTACAATACTGGAGACCACGATATTGGATTTCGCTATCTAATAACAACGATAATGGCCAAAATGTAGACGGCCCCTACTATGTGCCAAGCGCTATAATAGGCCCTTTACAAATATCTCATTTGACCTTCAGCACAACCCTGGGAGGGAAGTACTATTATGCTTTCCACTTTACAGTAAAGGAAACTGAGGCAGACAGGGTGGGGTGACTTCCCCAGGGTCATAGAGCTAGGAAGTGTCTGAGGCCAGATTTGAATTCTGGTCCTCCTGACTCCGGCCCCGCACTCTGCACACTGTTTCCTATATAGCTAACAAATCCATGCTGGTCCTCAATAACACTGATCCATAGGTCTGTCTACAGCAAGATTAAAGGGCAGATGAAAAGCATCCTGAGGCCATGTTGGCAATTCTGGGATTCTAGGAACGACATATTCTCCAGCAGCCTTTGCCTGTGATTCCCAAAGGGGAGCCTCTGGGCTGGACCCCTGCCACGGACAGAGGGCATCCTTCTTGCAACAAGCCATCCTCCAGGGCAGCAAGGCAAGAACACTCCCCTCTGTGGAGCTAAGGGCATGCCTGGCCGTTTCTTCCCACATCACAATGGCCTTCCATTGCAGTCCCAGGGGGCCACTGGCAGGCCTGAGATGCCTGCATCCCAGGGATGGAGACAAGTACATGTGTCTCCAGACAGACTGGCCTCCCCCTTGTCCCCGGGGTCTGTGAGTGAGCTGACTCCCCCGGGAGTCCCAGGAAACTTGTGGGAGCCCTGTCCCACCTGCCTCCCCAGGCGCCAAGAAGCCCTACCCCCAATCCCAGAGGGATTTCTCTACCTGGTTGTCCCAAGGGTAGGCAGGCTTCAATTCAGACTCACACAAGCTAGAAAGGACCCAAGAGATTGTCTATTCCAGGGGTTTTTAACCCTTTTTGTGTCCTAGATCCCTGTGGCAGTGTCTGGTGAAGCCTACAGCCCCAAGCTCAGAGTTCCCCAGGGAACCTCCCCTATCTCTAGTCCTGGTTTCTCAAGACTGAGACAAAGAGTCAGTGGAAAAGGGGGCAGTGGCAGCCAGCTCAGCCAGGAACCCTACACCTTTCCCTTTCTCCTTCCATCCCAACAAAGGGGGCTAATCTTCCTGCCAACACAAACCGATTCCAATTCTCTTCTCCAAGCCTTCCTCCCTTCCTCCCTTCCCACCCCACCCCCCATTCAATTACCTAACTTAATTAAAAAGTTGATTTTATCAAGAAAGCCTCTGAGTCTGTCCTTGGAAGAGATTCAGGCAAGGTTCTGATTCTGGAAATAAATGGATGGTGAATGAGGCACTATGGCCGTGGGGGTCAAAGCTGGCGGGGGGGGGGGGGGGGGAGAGGTAAAAGAGGGGGAAGGAGGAAGAAGAGGAGGAAGCCTTCCTAGCAGGAATACTCTGGTTCTCCCAGATTTCCTCCCTCAGCCAGGACCCCTCCCTCTCCACTCCCACCCTCCCTCACCACCTGTATCTTTTCTTACTATAGACAGGTCCACTCCCATGCTAAGAGACTGAGTAGCCCAAGTGGCCCAGATAGGGGAGAGCAGAAGGCTGGTCAGACAAAGGCCCTTTTGTCAATGAAGACTCAGTGTCGGTGGCTGCAGGTAAGCATGCGAGACCCAAGGGGTGGGAGGTGAGTGGGCTCCCACCCTGAGAAAATCCCCCTTGACCTCAGAGGTGACAAACACCAGCCCAGCCACTCCAGCTCTGTGGCCACCCGAATGCCATCAACATGAGAGTCCACGTAAGACAAAGGGAAGAGCCGGGCTTGTGTCCTGGCCCCGAGTTAGCAGCGGGGGGACCCTGAGCAATACATGGGCCTGGAGGGGCAGGGCTGGAAGGGACCTCCTCATTTTACAGATGAAGAAACTGAGGCACGGGGGTAAGGTCATACAGGGGAGACAGGAGCAAATTCACAGCATTCCTGTTTCAGCGCTCCTTCAGATCCTGATGGCCTGACTGAACCTTGAATTTGACAGCTAGGGGCCAGTTCCCCAAGCTCCCCAGATCCAGGGAATGCCCGCTGACCCCATGCTACCTCCTGCTTCACCCGATTTCATTCATTAAACGTTGATTCAGGGCTTCCTATACTGGACACTGCAGAGGACTCAGGGAATAAAAACAGGGCCTGCCCTCAAGGAGCTTACGCTCCCAGCACAAGGCCCACTCCCCAGTCCTGCCAGGCTCCATTCAGGGCCAAGCCCCAACACACGGCCGACACGCCTCGAGCAAAGCCCAATCAGCTGAAGGGTCTTCAAGGGGAGGGTCTTCTTCCTAAAATTTCTTCTTTTGGTGCAGCCCTGGTCTCTCCTCCATCACAAGGGATGTGTTTAAAAGCCTCTGTTTCTTCATCTGCAAGATGGGGCCAACGACACCTCCACAATCCCCCCTGCAGGCTCCCCTATCACACAGTGGGAAGTGCTTAACAAATGCTGACTGACTGACGGTGAATCACAAACGCTGACAAACTGACTCCCTGTTATTGGTAAATGTATTACAGACTTAGAATCACATAGCGAGAGAGGACTGGGCTGGATTCCACCAGGTAAAATGGTCAGCGATTCCAACAAAAACGTGACACAGAAATCAGTGCTGTCACAGTTACTGTTATCAGCAACCAGACGGCGGCCATCAGCGGCTGCACTACTGTCAAGCACTCCCACCATCATTAACGGCCATATTTTAATACTGACGCCAACAGCAGAGAATGATGATGATGGCGGCGGGCAGGGACAGGCCCCAACAGCCTCTAAGTCAATGCTCCCATCGTCTCTGATTGCATTAATGAATTAATTAAGTTAATGATAGTTAATAAGTCACGCGCTGCTTCTTGGGTGAGCAAGGACCCTGGAGGGAGACACAGAGCAAAGGGAAAGGACCCCCATTGGGCTCTTTTGTGAACCACAGGTTCTCTCCTGTCCAGGACTCTGCACACAAGCCCGCCAGTCAGAATTTCTGCCATGCTCGCAGCTCACCTGGTTCCTGAAGATTAAGGCCACCACGCCCCCGATGAGCTCGATGATGAGGCAGATCCCCAGGATGTACATGAACTGTGGGATGGAATCAAACAGTCACTTAGAGATGGAGGCCCACCACCATGCCACCCCCCTGCCCATTTTACAGGTGAGGTGACTGAGGCTCCAGAGCAGGAAAGCTGCTTACCTAGGATTACACCAGCCTCCAGGGCCAGTGTTGGTCCTGCTGCACAAGGCCTCTAGGTGGTGTCATAGTGCACTGAGCAAATCTGGCCTTAGACACTTACTAGCTGTGTGACCCTGGGCAAGTCACTTCACCTCTGCCTCAGTTTCCTCACCTGTAAAATGGAGAAAACAACAGCACCAGGTCCAGAGCTGCTGTAAGAACCAGATGAGCTGATGTTTGTAAAGTGCTTTGTAAACCCTGAGGAGCCAAATAAAAGCTCACAGCTACTGTGTGATGATGACACTGCCCCCAAACAATGCCCAGAGAGGCTTCATGGTATGGCGGGCAGAGACCTGAAGTCTCCTATGACAAAGAAAAAAGAAGGCAGCATAGAAGCCGACCACACTCTTATGTTTAAAAAAACATAGTATAAAAACCAGAAATGGGGCATCGTTTTGTACAGGGCAACAAGGAACTCCTGAGTTCAAATCCTACCAGAGCCACGTAGGAGCTGTGTGACCCTGGGCATGGCATGTAACCTCTCTGCCTCAGTTTCCTCATCCATAAAGTGGGGATAATAGCCGCCTCCACCCGACAGGGCTGTCCTAAGGACCAGACGATAGAGCAGCATCAACAGCTTTGAGAACCTCCAAGTGTGGCGTGAATGCTAGCTACAATTGTTACAATGTGCAAGCCCTTCTCAGAGGAGACTTCCTGGAGCCTCTGCTCCAAGCCCTGTCGGCCCCAGGCCTTTCCCCAGCCCTCCCCCTCTGAGATCACCGTCCAGCTTCTTTTCACTGATCTTGTTCACTGCCCAGTTATTTCCCTGTGGCCTCCCCACCAGAGTGACTGACTGAGTGTGGCCCGAGATGGGGGGGGAAGGGAGTCACACTCTATGGCCCAAGTCTCTGTCACCCTCCCGTATCTGTGATGCCCGGCCCTGCCCCGGAGGGCAGAAAGGCACGGTAGGAGCAGAGGACGAGGCCAGCAGGAAGGGCTGGCTCACCGCTTGGAGGAGACAGAAGTTATCCCGGAGGGAAGCCAAGACCCCCACGAAGGAGACGATGAACATGATGACCCCGAGGAGGATGAGGATGATGGCGGGAGCGAGGAAGGCACTTTCCAGGGTTTTGTATTTCTGGCGCTCGACTTCTGCATAGATCCCCACAGAGAGGATTAAGGCACCTATAAACTGTAAGCAGAGAAAGCAGACGTGACTTTCTTTTCCCCATCATAAAAATGGGAGAGAAAACAAAAAATTACAAACGTGTCTTTACTGTGGCCAGGAGGACAAGATCTACTGGACAGAGATAGGGACTGGAGCTGTGATGTCGGTGCTGCAGGAACTCCCGAGTGAGGAAACCCTTCACCCGTGCAGAGCAGCCCCCTCTCCATCACTCGGTCTTAGGGATCTGCTTAGAACACTGTGAGGTTAAGGGACAGCGTTTACATGTCAGAGCTAACACCTGGACCCAGGGCTTTCAGGTAGGCCATGTGTCCTCTTATCAACTGGACAAGAAGAATTATGAGAAACCAAGTCGAGGAGCGGGATGGCCTCAGCAGTGACGTCACCTGAGAGGCAGGGGCAGAGGGGCATCACCCAGGGGGTTTACAAGGACTGGCTCCATGGTGGGGGTGGGGGGGAGGAGCACCTGGGCTGTTTCTGGCTCCTCAGCTGAAGGGGATTTCAAACCTTTACAGGGAGGGTGTGGGGGGCCTCGCAAAGAGATGGAGTTTCCTTTCACAAGGCACCCTGGGGGTGGAGAATGTGGGCAGAGGAGCTCACTGGGCTTGGGAGGGGAATTTTTTTTTCAATGAAAGACTGTAATGGTGCTTTTCTAATGGGTAACTGGGCTAATTATTTGAAACCAGCCCCCAACTCCCATGCTGCAGCACCAGCTGCTGCTCTCAAGCTTTTTTTGTTAGTTTACAACATTCAGTTCCACAAGCTTTTGAGTTCCAAATTGTCTCCCCCTCCCTCCCCCCATGGTGGTACAAAATCCAATATAGGTTCTACAAATACCTTCACAAGAAACATTAGTCAAGTTGTAAAGAAGAATTATAACCAATGGAACGAACGAGAAAGAAGAAATAAAACCAAACAAAACAAAAAGAGAGAGAGCAAGTAGTTTGCTTCAATCTGCATTCAGAGTCTGCAGTTCCTTCTCTGGATGTGGACAGCCTTTCCATCATGAGTGCCTTATAACCTTACATTGCTGAGAGGAGCCCAGTCTATCAAGTCAGTCATCACAGATATGATGTGTCTGTAATTGTGTATAATGTCCTCCTGGTTCTGCTCTTCTCACTCAACATCAGTTTATATAAGTCTCTCCATGTTATCATGAAGTCCGTCTGCTCCTCATTTTTTATAGCACAATAATATTTCATTACATTCATGTAACACAA
>CM053589.1:184046812-184081073 GCA_028646515.1 Pseudochirops corinnae | reverse complement strand
TATAGACTCACTGGATCCTCCCTCATTACACCTGAGATAGCAGGGGAAGCACTCTGCAGCCTTTAAACATGACAAATGCCATTCGTTATGCCAAATTATTGCTGTTACTGGGCAGCCCAGCCCCGGGTTCATCCTTCTCTGTTGTCTCCCCCACTCACTCATCCTTCTCAGCACATTCTTGCCCTGGGTCTGCCTCCAACAGATCTCTGTAGCTCAGTCTCCCCACCAAAGCACAGGGCCTGGCATATGGCAGGCACTTCCAAAAGTACCCGCTGGTCTGAATGGCACTGTAAGCCCTTAGAATCTTCTCTGACCCCTGACCTTTTCTTCCATGACTGTAGACTAAGCTCCAGAGGACAAGGATTTGCCTGGCACCAGGGCCGCTGTTATCCACCCTGAGAACTGAGAGAGTTTGTACTAATTATTAAATGGATCCGAGGCCTCAAGGCAGGGAATGTTCAGCCCAAGGTCGGTGAATCTTTTGAAACATATTTTGATAACTGTATCTCAGTTTAATGGATTCCTTTTGTAATCCTGTGTTTTACTGTATGTACATAAGAAGGAGCCCACAGGCTTCCCCAGCCTGACTGCTGGAGGGGTGCTGGACTCCATGCAAGGGGAAGGCCTTCAGTTCTAAAGCATCTCAAATTCAAGTCTCAAACAGGATGCCTGGTCTGCTCCCCCTGTCCCACCCTGGCAATCACCCAGCTTCACAGTCCTGGACTCACCCTTGCCTTCTCCCACTCCCTCATCCCCCACATCCAATCAGCTGCCAGGTGCTGTCTACTCTCTCTCTCTCTTTGGCCCCTTCTCTTTGCCAGACACTTGTTCAGGGGCTCTTCATCTCTCCCTTGGCCAATCCTATCCCTCTCCGTCTGGCTGCCCAAATCACATCCTTAAAGGCCGGACCACATAGGGTCAGCGGTTCCCAGTTGTTCCTATCCCATTGGGCATTTGTAGCCCTCCCTACCTGGTTCTGGCCAAGGGCTGATGGAACATCACTTCCCCTTCTGCGAACTGGCTGGGAACCAGACATTCCATGTCTTGCTTGGACTTCTTCCCGTCTCAGTCTCAGCTTCAGCCTCTCAGAATCCTGGGCTCCCTTCAAAGCTCAGTCACCTCCTACTCAAGGCCTCACCTAAGCCTGTTCACCTCCAAAACTCTTTTGGCATTCTTTTTTATCTGGGCACATACTTCCCCTATAGAATATAAGCTCTGGGAGGATAGGGCCTAGGCACATGGGGGAATACGGGGGGAGAACTGAAGCCAGTGGACCAGGATTTGAATCCTGGCCTTACAGCTTCATGCCTATGTGACCTGGGGCAAGTTCCTTCCCCTCACTCAGGAAAAATGAGGGGATTGGAATAGAAGGGCTCTAAGCCTTCCCCCCACCCCAGCTCTAGTCCTGTGATTTCTGAAATAACATCAGTGGGGTCACTGGGTACTCCTGCATGTCACTAACAGGGGTCACCCTAGGCCTACTTTGGGAATCACCCTTGGAGACTAAGCCACCCTGGCCCAAAGATCCCCAAGAGGATCCACAGATCACATACCCATGCCTCACACCAATCTCTGCAATGGAACCCCTGGACTGAACCATCATCTCAGCAGTAGCATGTGCACAGTGTTTAAGGTTTGCAAAGTACATTGCACAGGTTATGCCATTGGGTCCTCACAACAACCCTGGGAGGGAGATGCTTTCTTATCACCATTTTAGGTATGAGGAAATAAGTCAGAGTCCACAGCTCATAAGTGTCTGAGATTCCAGCATTCTCCACTACGACACCTGGTGACAGACAGAAATGGGCTTCAGGGAGAAGGGGGGAAAAGGGCCAGGAATGTTGGGGGTTTTTTAATAGTATTTTTTTTCCAATAACAAGTAAAGACAATTTTTTAAGATTCATTTTTTTTAATTTTGACTTTCAAATTTTTTCCTTCCCTAAAACGGTAAGAAATTTGCTATAGATTATACATGTGCAATCATGTAAAACGATTCCACATTAGTCATGTTGTGAAAGAAGTAAACTAAAAGGAAAGAAAAAACACAAAAAGAAGTTTTTTAAAACAGCATGCTTCCATCTGCATGCAGACTTCATCAGTTCTTTGTAATTGTCTTGGATCACTGTATTGCCAAGAGTAGCTACGTCAGCCAGAGCTGCTCATTGTACAATGTTGCTGTTACTGTGAACAACGTTACTGTGTACAATGTTCTCCTGGTTCTGCTCACTTCAATGAGCTTCAGTTCATGTAAGTCTTCCCAGGTTTTTCTGAAAGCATCCTACCTATCATTTCTTATAGCACACTAGTACTGCATTACATTCATATACCATAACTTATTCAGCCATTCCCAATTGATGGGTATTCCCTCATTTCCAAGGAATACTTTATTTTATTAAGGAATGATATTTTAAAGAATGCATCAAGTCCCGACCAGTGATGGCCAAGTCCCCAATTGCATTCCAAGGACAATTTCACTGGGTCCATCAGTTCTCAAGGGAGCCATTATACCACATGTTCCCAGGGAACATGTGGTCCTTGGAAAGTCCTTGGAAAGAATGACGCAGCCCTTGCCAGAAGCTCCCAATGAAGCTCCCACAAGGAGAACAATATTGTAGGGAAAAAGGAGTATTCCAAGAAAGTAAGGGTGAGTGGACAGTCCTGTCACTGTGGTTCCCTCTCCTGGCTGTAGCTATAAATAGTCCAAAGGGAAGAGCAAGGATGGAAAAGATTCCCACATGGAAAGTACATCCAGGGGAGGTGCAACCTGGGAGATCTGGGTTCAAAACATATCTCAGCCACTGAAGAGCTACTCAAGGTGAGGAGGAGGGGGCAGGTTGACTCCACCTGACTCTGTTTCAAGCCCATTTGTAAAATGGAAGAAGCCTACTTATACTATTGACCTGGCAGTTATTAGGAAGAAAGTATCTTACAAATCTGGATATGTGATTGAAATGTGAATTCCTGGTTTTTTGGTTTTTCCTCTGATGAGAAGAAAATGTGGTAGACTGGCCAGGAGCCTGGCCTGGAGTCAGCAGGATCATTTGAAGGGACACTAATGTTTAACTGAAATGGAAAGAGAGTGGGATCAGGGAGTCAGAGGACCTGGGTTCTAATCTTGACTTTGCTTCTTATTCTCTGTTTGACTTTGGGCAAATCACTTTACTGTCTCTACCTCAGTTTCCTCATCTGTAAAAGAGGGAGTTGTCCCTTCTAGCTCAAATCTATGATCTTAAGGATCTAAAGGAAAAGGTGTTGGCTCCGAAATGCAGAATGAGGGGCAATGAGTGGGGAGACAAACTTCCTGACTACGAGAGCTACCTCAGGAGGTCATGGGCCATACCTACCCAGAGGATTTTGAGCAGAGGCTAGGCAACCACTTACTAGGTGTGTTATAGAGAGGATTTCCGTGGGGAATGCACTGGACTGAAGGATTCCCCAATAGTGAATGGATAAATCAATGAGAACACAGGAACAGAGAATTTTGGAAATGGGGGATCCTCAGGGACCATCTAAATCCAGGGAGCCTTTAATCTTACAGTATCATAGACCCCTTGGGCAGTAGTCTGGGGAAGCCTATGGACCCTTCTCAGAAAAAGGTTTTTTAAATACATAAAGTAAAATCCATAGGATTATAAAGGAAGCCAATTATATTGAAATACAGTTGTCAAAATTTTATGGGCCCCAGGCTAACAACCTTTGATCTCACCTATCCCCCTCCTTTCTGAAGTCCAGAGATCAAGGATTTTGCCCATCACAATGGCAGAGCTGAGCCTTGATCCCAAGCCTTCTGAAGGCTCCTTCCATTTTTTTCTTTCACTGCTACTTTAGTGGTGGGGTTTTTTTTTATTACTGTTTACAGGTTCTTTTCCTTTTCCTCCTCTTAGGGGGTGCAAATAAATTAAAAACAAAACAGACGCCCAAAACAAAAATGAGTCATTGGAAAAGTGTCCAGGGGATGATGGCAGCTTCCCAGGGGAGGGGCCAGCCCAGGAAACAAACTGTCTCCAGACCCCAGTCATCAGGATGTACTGAGCCACCCCTACGCAACAGGAACTAGGGCAAAGCCAGCGTCTGTAACAAAAGGAAGTGCCCAGAAACACTAGAGTAAACCAAGTAAAAAGACCAAAGAACAGCTCCTGCCCTCAAGGATCCTGCACTCCAATCTCAGACGCAGCATGTAAAAGAAGACAGGAGTGGCTCACAGGTGCCTCGGTGGTAGTGGACAAGACGGCTGCTTAGGCCAGCTCAGTGACCCAAGGGCCTTTTTAAGTCTAATGTCAGTCTCAATTCAGTGCAACAAACATTTGTTAAGTGACTACTATGTTCCTGCCTCCACTTGAAGGCTTCCATTGATGAGGAAATCACTGCCTCCAGAGAGGCAGCCCTTTCTATTTAGGGACAATTAAACAATACTAGATCTTCAAGCAGAAAACTTGGATTCAAAAGCTGCTATGTATGTGACTTCAGGGGCAGCTAGGTGATGTAATGCTGGGCCTGGAGTCTGGAAGACCCGAGTTCAAATCCAGCCTCAGATACCTACTAGCTGTGTGACCCTGGCAAGTCACCACCTTTTGCCTCAGTTTCCTTGTCTATAAAATGAGCTGAAGAAGGAAACGGCCAACCACTTCAGTATTCTCTGCCAAGAAAACCTCAAATGGGGGCACTGAGACTCAGACATGCCTGAAAAACAACTGAAACCAACATGTGACTTTGGGGAGGCAAAGTCACTTCCCTTTTCTTGATTGATCAGTTTTCTCATCTGTGAGACAAAGAGGCTGCCCTAGATGGCCTGTGGGGTTCCTTCTAGCTCAGAACTAGAAGCCTACAAGGGTCTCTTTTTAGATTCCCCTCCCCACTCCCAGTGCTCCTGGTCTTCCATTCTAGAGTCAAGCTTTTCAAAAATGTGATGGGAATCACAAAGCTCCCCCTGAGCCTCCTGCTCTCCAGGCTAAACATCTCAAGTGAAATACTACTCTAGAAACACCCCCAACATCCAGGAGTCAATCAAAGAACTCCAAATGTAAAGGCAGAAGAGAAGGTGGTCTGTGGTCCCTGTCTCATTTGTAAAACTGTAAGCAAATGGAAAGCAAGGACTGAATCTCTGATTTCCCTTGTAACCACTCAAAGACAGAGAATACCCAGTCCTGGGCAAAACCCAACTTTCTGACTCAGTGATTCACTACCAGAAAGTCTAACCCCCTTTCCAAGCTGAGTCTCCAGCAAAGACAGCATCCTCGGAAATCTCTAGGCAAAACAATTAAGAACTTGGACAAAGTTGCAAGGTAATAAAATTTACCCAAACAAATCATCAGCATTTCTGTAAATTACCAACAAAACCCAGCAGGAAGAGACAGAATGAGAAATTCCATTTAAAGTAACTACAGACAGAATACAACACTTGCAAGTTTACCTGTCAAGAAACACAATTACAAAACACTTCACCTAAATAAAGGCAGATCTAAATAAATGGAGGAATAGTAACTGCTCATGGGTAGGCTGAGCCAATATAACAAAAATGACAACACTACCAAAATTAATTTACTTATTTGGTAAGAAAATAAAAAATTAGAAAAAATAATAACAAAGTTCATCTGGACAAATAAAAGTTCAAAAGCAACAATGGAAAAAACAGAAAGGAAAGGAGTCTAACAGAACAGACCTCAAACCATACTAAAGAACTGTAATCACTGAGACAATCTGGTACTGAATAAGAAATGGAAAAGTTGACCAGTAAAATAGATTAGGTACATAATATACAGAAAGAGCAAATGAGTCCAGTAGCCCTAGTGTCTGATAAACCCAAAGATGCCAGATACTGGGGCAAGAACTCACCATCTGACAAAAACTGTTGGGAAAACTAGAAAGCAATCTGGCAGAAATTAGGTATAGACCAATACCTCACACCATTTACCAAAATAAGCTCAAAAGAGATACATGATTCAGACATAAAGGGTGACATCATAAGCAAATCAGTGGAATGTGGAAGAAATTACCTGTCACATCTACAAATAATGGAAAAGTTTATGGCCAAACAAGAGAGAGGTTCACAGGAGGTAAAATGGACAATTCTGATGCCATAAAATTGTAAAAATTTTTGTGTAAACAAAACTAATGCAGCTAAAATTAGAAGAAAATCAGGAAACTAGGCAAAAAACCTTTACAGCAAGTTTCTCTGATAAAGGTCCTACTTTCTAAGCTATATAATACAACTTAGTCAAATTTACAAGAATAAGACCCAGTCCCTAAATTGATAAATAGTCAAAGGACATGAATAGGCAGTTGTCATGGGAAGAAATCAAAGCTATCAATAGCACATCAATGCATGGGAAAATGTCCTAAATCACTAATAATCAGAGAAATGCACATTAAAACAACTCTGAGGTACTTTCCCACATCCATAAGATTGGTCAAGACAGCAACAAGGGAAATAAGAAATGTTGGGAGGGATGTGGGGGGCGGGGGGGAGAGGCAGGGAAAGGCACCCTAATGCACTATTGATGGAGCTGGGAACTAATCCAACTATTCTGGAAAACCATTCGGAACTCTGCCCCCAAATCTATTAAACTTTGCACACCTTCTGACCCAGTAACACTGATCGGGAGTCTATTCACCAAAGAGATCAAAGAAAGAGGGAAAAGATCCATATGTACGAAAATATTCTTAGCAGCTCTTTTCAGGGCAGCAAAGACCTGGAAACTGAGGGGATGTCCATCAGCAGGGAAGGCTGAACAAGTTATGGTAAATGAATGCTATTGTGCTGTAAGAAATGATGAAGGGGGTAGTTTCAGAAAAACTTGGGAAAATTTGTATAAACTGACACAAAGTGAAGTGAGAAGAACCAGGAGGACAATGTACATGGTAACAGCAATACTGTAAAGATAATTAACTTTGAACGACTTAGGAACTCTGATCAGCACAAAGGCCAACCCAATTCCAAAGGACTCACAGTGAAACACGCTGCCCAGCTCCAGACAGAGGAGCAACGGACCCAGAGAGCAGACTGAAGCAGATTCTGTCTTTCTTTTTGAACGCAGCTAATCAGGGAATTTATTTTGCATGACTATACATGTTCATAATAAGTTTTGTTTTCCTTGCTTTCCTTTCCTTCCTTGCACCCGAAGGGTAGGGAGAGGGTGAGAACTCAGAACTGAAAATAAAACTGAATTCTAAAAAAAAAAAAAAAAAAAAAGACAGGCAGAGTAAACTAGTCCCCCATTTCCTTGTTCTATACCAGGAGGTCTTAATCTGGGTTCTGAACGTGGGTCTCCTCCTGCCAGTGGCCATGAATAGATTTCAGGGGGTTTTGATGGGAGGAAAAATGGCATCTTTATTTACCCTAGCCTTTAACTGAAATTTAGGCTGTCCTTCAATTATGAAAGCAGGCAGCAACATTATCCTGAGGGGTCCCATGGGCTTCAGCAGACTGCTCAATCAGTCCAAGACACACAGTTAGGAATCTTGGAGCCAGACCGATCTCTGAGAGAAAAGCCCAGTCTAGAGGGCCCCCGTACAACTCGTCCAACCCCTGCCTCCCCCCCCCCCAACTGACTCTAAGGGGTTTTTGTGTCCCTGCTATCTCCTGCTTCCCCATTGTCCCGTCTAGCTCATCACTCACATTCTAGCCCAATGCATTCGTGTACCCTAGAGCTCTGTTCTGGGCCCTGTTCTCTACACACTCTTAGTGATGCCATCACCTCCCATGGGTTCAATTATCAACTCTATGTAGCAGATTCTCAAACCTTTCTCCTGAGTTCTAGTACCCCATCTCCAGCTGCCTGTTGAAAACCTCTACCTGAACTTCCATAAGCATCTCAAACTCAACATGTCCATTTTCTTTCCTTCAAACTGCCCCACTCCCCTTCCCCCCAAAAAAACCTTCCCTATTTCTATCCAGGAAAGACCACCATCTTTTCAGCCATCCACATTTGCAACCTCAATCTTCCTCAATCGCTCTCCTTCATTCGTCCCACAAAGCTAATCAGTTGCCAAGTATTTTCTCCACCCACAGTCACCTGAACTTTACCCCGCCTAGTTCAGGGCCTCACCAGCTCTTAACTGGACTACAATAATAGTGTCCCAATTGGTCTCCCCATCCCAAGTCTCTCATTCATGCAATCTTGCACATCGGTGCCACAGCTAAAGCAGAACTCTAATCCTGCCATCCCTGCCATCCCCTGCAGTAGAGGCTTCTGTGGCTGGCAGCCACTCTGCCATAAAACAGACCCTCCTGTGTTTGGCATTTAAAGCCCCTCCCAGATCGGCTCTAATCTTTCTATCCAGGATAACTTCCCATGACTCCCCCTCTCATGCTCATCATTCCAAACACACTATCCCACTCAGTATTGCTCATACACAACATTCCATCTTCCCACTCCCTTGGTGCCTCCTCTCTTGGGATCCCTGGCCCTCTTCACAGATCAGCTGAGGGACAACACCCCACACAAGGCCTTTCCTCTCATCCCCAGTTATCAATAGTCTCCCCTCTGCCCCCAAATCCCTAAAAATGACTTTGCAAATACTTTTGTATTCTCTTCTCTGTGTATACCTTGTAATCCCTTAAAAGGAGTGCTTGTTGGGTTGAATGTGACAGGCCCTGGTCCTATCATTCATAAGGGTCCAGAGTCACTTGGTAGAATGGTAGATATCCCGGTCTGAGAGGCAAGAAAGCCAAATACTGGCCCCATCATCCTCCCCATAACCACTGAATTATGTACCAAAGAGAGGCCATGACCACCGAGGACACTAACTAGAACAGGGAAGTGATAATATCCTACCTGCCTGAAGGCAGAAAATTAGATTCAATCAGAGTCTAGAATTGGAAGGATCCTTGGAGTTCTGAATGGAACTAGGTTTAAGGCCAGAGGGCCTGGGTTCAAGTCTCCCTTCTGACACTTGCTCATGCAACTTTGGGCAAGGTACTTCCTACCTCTGGACCTCAGCTTCCTCTCCTGGAAAATAAGGGGACTGAACTAAATGATCTCTAAGGCACCCCCACCTCCAGTTCTAAAACCTACATACTCATGACCATCAAGTCCAAACCCTTTTATCTGACAGAAATGGAAAGTGAGGCTTAGGACAGTGGCTTGCCCAAGGCCACACAGTAAGTTATCAGAGCTGAAATGTCTCTGGAGGTTCCAGATTTTATGCCTGTGACTGCGGAAAGCTGAATCTGAAATCCACGGGACTGAGAATAGACCAGAGCCAGATGAGACCTCAGGAAAATATTCCAGGAGCCAAGGACCAGAAGAGAAGCGTGTCAGTTTTGGAAAAGAAGGAAGCCAGTGGTGACAGTAATCCTTCCCTGGCACCCTGTAGACCATATTCCTGAAGACAGAAGTTTAGTGAGAAATGCTACCCAGGCCCAACCAATCGCTGGGGAAATTCCCTCCTCCCTGGCTTGGTTATTCCTGATGAGGCTAGAAATGGGATATGTGGGGAAGGAAGAAAGAGGAGAGAGACCACGCTCCCACATCTCTTCCCTGGTCATTTCCAGGACCAATTTTTCCCCCCTAAGTTAACAAAAGTAAAACCCAAAAAGGTCAGGCAGGCTCTGCCATCTACTGGCTGTGTGACTGTGGACTGGTCACCTGGCCTCTCTGGGCCATCTGTAAAATAAGGGAATCGGCATAGATGAGCTGAGTAGGTCAGAAGATCTGACTGTGCTATCTAATGGTCACTGAATGGGCTTCAGAGCAGGAACCTTTCTAGGCATGACCCTCTGGGGCAAAAGGAAAGCAAGAGAAAGCCCAGCTGGAGCAGGGAAGACCAGGAAGGAAGAGGGAGAGCAAGCAGGAAGTCAATGGGGGGGGGGGGGGGGTTCTCCTCTGACCCCAGAGGGAAACTCTTCAAGCCCAAGGAAGCAGGAGAGGGGGGCAGGTAGAGATGGAGGGAGGAGAGGAAGAGAAGGCCCAAACACCATCTGACAAGTCAGGGGGATGAACCACATGCCGGCTGCAGGTTCCACCCCCACCTGGGGAAGGCATCGAGTCACTGCCTCCATCACTGCAGCCCCCAGTGCTGCTTCTGCCTTCTATGGTCCTGGGCATGCAGGCTGTGCTCAGCCACCACCCTGGCTTTAAGAGGATATCAAAGCATTCAGACATCAGAGGTGGGAGGGAGGGAGGGAGCTCAGAACAAAGCTCAGCCCAGGGAAATGGGCCCAGAATGTAGAGCCAGGCTCCAGTCCCAGCTCGGCCATTTACTATGGGGTGACCTTGGGCCTCAGTTCCCTCACCTGCAAAACAGCCAGAGAAGACGCCCTGAACGTTCCCTTCCTGCTCTGGCCTCAGGGCTGGAACGAGGACTGGGAGAGGAAAGCAATGATAAAGTTCTTATTTCTGGAGCACTGTGAGGTTGGCAAAACACTGTATGGACATCATCTCATTTGATTATCCCAAAAACCCTGTGAAGTAGGTGCCAAGTCTGCACAGATAATAAGTGTCTGGGGTGAGATTCGAACCTAGATCTTGAGACTCCAAGTCACTTGATCCTCACAACATGCCTATGAGCTAGAGGCTGTTATGGTCCCCTTTCCACCGTGAGGACACTGAGGCTGTGGAGAAGGTTAAGAGACCCGTCCAAGACTGCACAATAATATTTATATGCATATTTATATATTAGGATTTATATGTTTATATATTTTATATATTTGGATAAGACTTGAATCTAGATCTTACTGAATTCAAATCCAATACTCTAACCACCAAGCCACACTGCCTTGTGTCTAGACCAGGTCTCCCGTTTTACAGATGAGGAAAACAAAGCGCCCCCACAGGGAAGTGATTGGCTTGGTGAGTCAGAGGCAGAGCCACAATCAGAAATGTGTTCCCCTTTCTTCCCTTTGTTACTCAGCAGCCCCCTGGGACCTCAGCCCCAGGCCTAGGGGATAAAAAAGGATCAGTACCGTCCCAAACACCATCAAAGCTCCCTGTTCTATGCCTGGGGTCTTCTGGGAAAGGCGGGGGGAGGCCCCTCTACAAAACATGGCAGCATCAGGGCATCAAGAGGGGCCCAGCTCCCAGGTGAGGAAGGCCCAGCTCTGAAACTTGTTAGATGGCTGCCTAAAGGTTAAATGATTTACCTAGGGCCACACAAAAAGTATGTGGGGTGAGGCCAGGAAGAATCTTGGAGAAAACCCTTAGTAGGTGCTTACTCTGCTCCTGGTACTGGGCAGAAGACTGCAAGACTAAGATAAGCAAAGTTTCTGGCCTCCAGTAGCTCATATTCCAATGGGAGACTGGGGAGGAGAGATGCTAAGAAGGATAAAGAGGGGGAGCATAGCTGGGGCCCCTCCTGGCTCTCGACATTCAGGGAAGGGGTCCCTAGGCAGAGGCTGGGGGGGGGGAAGGAGGACACCGACTCCGATATTGACATCAACACTGGGAGGCTTACCAAGCACTTCCCTGGGTGCCCATGGCCACCCCTGTACCACAGCTCCATTTTATGGGTGGAGCTGGGGGTTCAGAAGGATCAAAGGGTCTGCCCAGGGTTCCCTGGCCAGTGTCAGAGGCAGGGTGTGAAGCCAAGGCCAGCACTCCTCATATCGTGGCTCCTGGAGGGGAAACAAGCCAAGCACTTTCTTGGAAGGAATCCTATCTGAATTACTCAGGAAGCACTGGATTTTAGGGCCCCTGGATGCTCTGCTCACTGCAGAAGGTGTGAGTCACATCTGTGATTCAGTCCTCCTGGAGCCAGGAAAGCAGCTCATCTCAGCAAACATCCCCTCTGGCTGGGCTCAGAGCCCTCACTAAAGTTCTCTTGTCCAGCATCTCTCTCCCACACCCCAGAAAGTACCAGTGGCTTAGTGAGGACCAACCTGCTCCCACCCCCAGGGACTGGGGGCCAATAGCCCTGGGCTCCAGCCTGGACAAGAAGAGCTTCCAAAGGCAACTTTCAATGGAGCAGGTGTCTGGCTTGGGGAACCTTCAGCCCATTGGCTCTTCCATTTATTTCTCCTGGCAACTCGCAAAAGGAAGAAAAGAGATCTCCAGCAGTGGGCCTCCGTCTATCCATCTATCCATCTACTTATTCAATCAATCAGTCGCAAGTAGTCCACCTTTGCCAAGAGCTCATTATGTGCCAGGCTAAGCTCCAGGCCTGCACCACTGACATTCCTGCCAAACGAGATTCATCTCTTCCCGTTTCCAAGTCCTGGGGAAGCCCTCTGCCCACATCCTCATCCAAGAAGAAAGACCCAGGGCCAGAAGGGATCTCAGAAGCCAGCTCGTGCACTCCCTTCCCCATTTCAGAGATCAAAAGAGGATGCACCTTGCCAGTCATGTAAACTGTAAGCCTCAGCAGGGGGATTCGATCCCAGAGCCTCTAAGATAAGACACAGAGCTCTTTCTGCCTCTATCTCTGCCCAGTGAGACTGCTAGAGTCATTCAGAAAGCATCTATGAAGCACTGCAACATGGTAGGCAAGGATCCCAAGGAGCTGGGAGTAAAAAGCAAAGCCAGGACACATTCCCCGAGCTCAAGGCACTAGCAGGGTCTGTGCCAGACCTCTACAGGATGGAGGGAAGAGCACCAGCAGAGGCGCCACCAAAGGAGACCTCTTAGAGGCACAAAGTGGGATCTGAAAGGAATCTGGAAGGAAGCCCCAGGGACAGAGGGGTGGGGGGGCTTCCCAGTGCAGTGGACAGCCCAAAGAAAATGTTCAGAGGGAGGCCAAGTGCCCCATCCAAGAACAGGAGAAGGCCAACATCACTGGAGCACAGAGTACATGGAATCTTCTCTGACACCCTACGGCTTCTAACAACCATGGAAGGGAAGGAATTCATCCATTATCCCTATTTCACAGATGGGAAAACTGAGGCTGGGAGAGGCTAGGTGACTTCTTTCATTCCCCCATAGCTGCCCCACCTGAGCTGACTTTGTATCTGGTAACAAGCTGGCTTAGCAGCTCTGAGCCCCGGGGAGGCCCTTGCTCATACCCCATCTCCAACCCACCCTGGAGAGAAAGGCAGCTCAAGGGACCATCCAGTCTAGCCTTTCTGTCACTGTACAAGTGAGGAAACTGAAACCTAGGAAATGGCCCAGGCTCACAGATTCCTTCTTGGTCTTGCTTCCTCCAAACCAGGGTGCTGGTAGTTAGACTAGGAGGGCGCCAGCAGATGGACCCTTACCCTGGGGAAGACTCCAGGGACTCATGAGAAGGGCCTTCAAGGATTGGATGGGATGTCGCTGGAAGACAGATTAAATTTATTCTGGGGAAGTGGGGGGTGGTGCTGGAGGTCACTAATTAGGTATGAAGAAAAAACAAAAGACTTTCAAACTCTTTTTTTTTTTTTATAATGGGAGAGGAAGAAAGGATGCAGCTTGAAAGCCAGTTCCTATCCCAAAGATGCATGGTCACTGAGGACAGCCCTGGTATCAGCTCGGTCTTCATGGGGCCTCCTCAACACTCTCCATTAACCCAGGCCAAAACTCCTCCCTCCCTCAGCAACCATCTCAGTAAAAATTCACCACCAGTGGGCAACTTCCTGGAGCCGAGGCTCTCAGCCATGTGGTGGGGCCCAGGAGACCTGAGTCACAAAGACCCAGGTTCACTTCCTGCCTGTGAAGCTTACTAGCTGTGCGACCTTGGACAAATCACTGGACCATTCTGGGCCTGTTTCCTCAGGTAGATGGAGGTAATAACACACACAGTGCCTAGCTCACAGGGTAACTGTGAACCTCAGATGGGAATGTAAGGGAAACACTGCTAACCTTAAATCCTTACACAACTGGGAAATGGGGGGGAGCGGTAGAACCCACGATTTCACAAGTGTAGGGAACTGCTGGAGTGCAAACTTCCCCCAGCGATGCAAACAGAAAGTCTGGGAGATTTCTCAGTGACTGGCGGCCTGTGGGACATCCCCAAGGCGAGTCACCCAGCTGAGAGTGTCCGAGGGGGTCCGTACTCCAAGTCTATCACAGCACACTGCCCATAGGCACCACCATTTTGCAGATGAGGAAACTACAAAATACTGCCTCTCCATGGAAATGTCAGGTGTATTCTCTGGCTGGGATATTTTCTTGACTTTTTAAACTTACTTTTGACAAATATTTTATATTAAATTTAATTATGTTTTTATTAATTTCAGTTAATAAGCACATTCTACTAAATTGTTTATAATTAATTATGTTAAATTTCTCTAAGAAATGGTAAAAATCTCCCTTAAGATTCTGATTGTTAGCTCCCCTCAGACACAGAGTCGCAAAGGCCTTCAGAGTGCAAAGCACCTGGTCCTCTACCAAACCCCAGAGAAAACTTTTCACCTGGTCTCCAACAGGCTGGTACAGAAAGGCCTCTGCAACGACAGCTTATCTGGTTCACCCAGAGCTCCACCCAAGCCTCAGGTGGAGTCACCAGAAAAGAACCCATTAAGGCTGATAAGGAGGGAGAAAGATCAGGTCATAGAATCTCAAAACATCAGAAGCTAAGAGACCTTTCCGGTTTTCCAGGTTTATTTGGTTTCTGGTTTCGTGTCTGATAACATATAATATGCTACATCAACATTATATACATATACACACATATATATGTATATGCACATATGTGTGTATACATACATATACACACACATATATAAATTGTTTCCTCCCCAATATCCTGAAGCAGGGATGGGGAACCTTCCTTGGGCCTAGAGGCCACATGTAGCCTTCTAGGTCCTCAGGTGAAGTCACTTGCCTGAATACAAAATTCACAGAACAAAGCCTGTTAATAAAAGGATTTGTTCTGCAAAACTTGGACTCAGTCAAAAAGCTGTACCCAAGGCCCTAAAAGGCCACATGTGGCCACAGGTTCTCCACCCCCATACTTGAAGTTAGAAAGACCCCTAGTCCCAAGGGAATCAGACTTTCCAGGAAATACTGTTGCTGTCTGATCATCATTTACACTCCGGAGTGGTGTCCACCAAGAAGGCTAACTGGGACCCTTCCTTAATTCTTTCTAATTCCTTGTTTCCCACTGCCTCCAGCTGCTACCACCTTCCCCACTATGGTTCCCTTCCATCTCCTTTAAATGCATCTCCTATACAAGATATCTCACCACAAGAAGCACACTCCCTGAGGGCAGGAGGGATCATTCACCTTTCTTGGTATCCCCAGGGGCTACCACAGTGCCTGGCATACAAGGAACAGGGGCTGAACAAATGCTAGCGGACTGTGTGTTCCCAGATCTCCTCCAGGGACAAGGCTGTCCATTATGATCACAAAGCATCCGTTTCCCCTTTTACTGTTCTTCCATTACTACCAGATGGCTGGGTATTTCCCTGGTTTTCCTTATTTCATTCTGGTCAGTTCCTAAAAGATTTCCCAAGCTTCTCTAATTCTTTATAGTCAGCATTTCTTATGGCACAAAACATTCCATTTCCTTTATGTGTCCCAATGTGCTTAGCCATTACCCAGCTGATGGGCATCTACTGTGTTTCTAGGTCCTGGCTCCCCACAAAAGTGTGACCCTTTAAATGTATTTGGCCCCCAAGAACAGCACAAGGCATTTATCCACTGAACTTCACCTTGGATGGGAGAGGGAAAGGCTTTGGATGGCTGCTCATAATCAGGCAACCACCAAGCGGATCAGACCATGAAAGGTCCTAAGGTGGAGGTCTAGCTCTAGCCTTTCTAACCTGGGTGTGCCACTGGCCAAGTCTCTTAAACTCTCTGGTGTCAGTTTCCACATCAGTAGAATGAAGACCACGGGATCTCCGAGGACCTTTTGGCTTCAGACCGGCAGATGCTTCTTTTCTGCCCATCTCTGATAGTTCTGCAGGTGCAGCAGAAAAGCTTATGGAGTCTGAGGCAAGAGGAGACTGGGCTCTGCTGAGTGTTGGTGAGTTAGGTCTCTGTGCACTCAATCACCTGTCTATAAAGTGAGGAGACTGAACTAGGCCACCTTCAGGGCCCTCCAGCACGGAGCAGACTTCTCTCGACATCCACTGAGCTCACAGGAGTTTCCTTGGCTCCGTGTCACCATGTGGACACACACTGACTCAGGATCCTTGAAACCACCAGACTGCTCACACCAAGGTCGTCCTTCACACCTGAAGTAGATTACGTTCTACCCCAACAACTCCACTGCTCCTTGTTGAAGGTCCTCCCTTCAAGGCCCAACTCAGCAAACACATCCTCCAAAAGACCTTCCCAGAGAGTTTGTGTCTCCCTCCTCCCAACAACTCCAACAACAACAAACCCTCCCTCCTTCAATTTCTCATGCCAAGACCCTTCCAAGTCTGGGGCATTCTATGTTCTAAGGTCTGTCCTACTCAGACATTCTGAGTACTTTGTTCTAGGGTCCTTCACAGCTCTGATATTCTACGTTCTGAGACCCTTCACAGCTCTCACGCTCTATGTTCTATGTCCTAGAGGCCCCTCCAAGTCTGACATGTTATGTTCTACATTCTAAGGTTTCTCCAGCTCTAATGTTCCACAGTTCTATAACCCTTGTCCAATTCTCACCTGGAATTTCACACTATCTTTAATATATATCCCAAATCTATCAGAAGAGATGGGGGGAGGCCTCCTCCCTACCCTTGAGCCCAATATATTAGGAAACTTAAAAATAAAAAAAATAGACTTACCTAAGAAAAGAGTTTCTGCAGCTGGATCAGGCTGGTGTGTGACTCTAAGGCCAAAGCCTTTTTCCTGAGGATCTGGTTTGCAATCCCAGCAGAGGCACCAGCTCAGATGCCCAGGGGCCCCAGTGAGAACACTAGATCTTCCAACGTCTCTGTTCTACTCTGCTCTCACTCCCCACTCACATTGGTCATTTATTTTGTTTACATGTTTCTCCCCACTACAAGAAAGGCTTCCCTCTCTCTGGATCCCCAGGGCCCTGCACCAAGGTTGCTGAACAACATGCTGGGTTACCTAAACATAGGCTACTCTTTCCTACCTATGAACCAAGGACTGTGGATGTGGTGCATGATGGGAACTCAGAGGCTGAGCCCTTCATTGTACAAATGAGCAAACTGGGAATAAGAAAAACGCCTGTGGAGACAGTGTGGGTAGGCGTGAGGTAAGATTTGAACCCTGATCTTTGGGACTCCAAGCCCAGCTGAATCCTCCCAGCTCTTCACAGTACAGTGCCAAATGCCAGTTCAAATTCAGGCTGTCTTCTCTGACCCCTCCCTGGCACTCCCTTCCCACTCTGCCGGAAGGAGAACCTTCTACTTAAAAAAGCGATAACCGTATCACTACTCAGTTTTGCTCAATGCTTTATAAGCTTTATCTTGTTTGACCCAAAACACACCCTGGAGAGAGAGAGAAATGTTTACCTTACCCTGGCTTGTGATTTCATTAGAGGAGCAGGTTCCTGAGGGGAGCTCCCTGGCTCGGGCTCTGTACCCAACTGTCTTAGAGGACAGCCTGGAGCCAGAAGTCAGAGGTATCACTAGAACCCAGATCTTCATGATGCTCTGTACCCACCAGTCTATGATATCTCTTAAGGTCGGTACTATAGGCCTTATTATCCCATTTTATGGAAAACAAAGCAAAAACAACAACACTGAGACTTAGAGAGGTTGTGATTTACCCTAGGATCACATTTACCCTTGTCAGAGGCAAGACTTGAACTCAGGTCTCTCATGATCCATCAATCCAGTTCAATTCCCTCATTTTAAGGAAGCTGAGACTCAGAGACATAAAGGTGCTGCCCGAGATCACACGGGTAGGATGCAGCAGAGCTGGGATCTGAACTCAGGTTGTGTGGCTCCTGATGACACAGATACTTCCTGACTGAAGAGCAGAAAGGATGTGGTACTAGAACTAAAACCCCCCAGGGGCCATCCCTGTTCTAACCAGTCTTCACTCTACACTAACAAGGACATGTCTTTGGGCACCTTGGTTTTTCTTCTGCAAAATGGCACAATGATGCCCATAGCCACATCTGGCAGGCACTGGTGAGAGCAAAGTGCTTTGCATAAACCTTCACAAGGCTACAGAAGTGAGAGCTGCTATTTCTTCAATCCCCCAAAGCTGCACTTCCCGTCTCTAATTTGTTTAAACAGGTTCCTGCTTTCACTGGTTTGGGAACCTCAGGTGAGGCCACTCCATCAGCACCCGATCTAGCTTTTGCAACTGCCATTCGTAACACTGGGGTCTCATCACACCGGTCCTCCTCCTCTCTTGCAAGAGCATTCTTTGTGAACCTGGAAATGTCCTGTCAATGGGGGTTACAGTGACCAAAGACTGGCTGTTGTGGGGAGGAGCTGTAGAGGAACAGAGCAGTGCTCCATCAGCACAGACATCTCCCAGGATAGATGTTAGCTCACATTCCAGCAAAGCACACTGGCCATTCACCTCTAGATAATTTATAGTCTAGGAGGTTAAGTGATTCACCCAGAATAACAAGACTAGGATGTGTCAGAGAAAAGGTCTCTCAGACTCGAAGGCCAGCCCTTGTCTCTCCATTCAAGACCCTCAGGGAACACAGGAGAAAGGGCAGAGGACATTTGGACTCCCACCCAATACTGCCTAACAAAGCCAGTGAACTTCTCATGACCTCAGTTTCCCCATCTGCAACATTCGGGGATTAGATTGGATGGCCTGGGAGTTCCCTTTCACCTCTCAATCTGTGATCATTTAATATTAGTTCTACTTCAATACTGAAACACCCCATCCTGAAATCCACCCACTGCTGTAAAACTGCCTTCCCTTTGGTCACCCACACTCTCTGGGGACCAGATTTCACCCTAAAACCTTGGTCTACATCAAAACTGCTCTGGGGAGAGACTCTTCTCCAGCTGAAAGCCCTTTTTTAAAAAATGGATTAACACCCTCAGAAAGAAACCACCAGCAGAGCAGGGGATGTTTATCACTGCTGACTTTGGAAAGCAAACAGCCCTTTGCCCCTGCTCAGAAACAATGACAACTAGGTTTCACTGTGAATGGTTTTCAATGCCTGGGCCCAGCCTGCCTTTCTTTTTGCCAAGCAGGGCTAACTGGGAAACCTGATAAATCTCTCCTCCAGCCTCCCCCTGCTATTCAAACCTGGAAACCTGAGGAGTAGCAGGCTTCGTGTACTAATGGAAGTCTGTGGTCCCCCGAGGGATGGGGGGGTCAGAGGTTCTCATCAGCGATTTGAATCCCAGCTCTGCCCCTTAATTCATAACCTTGGGAAAGTCACTTAAGCTCCCTGGGCCACGGGGATCCTCCTCCACAAAATGGGATAAATTGAACCAGATCAGGGAGTTCTTAACCAGGGATCCCTAAACTTGGGGTGGGGGTGGGGCATTAATATGTTTTGATAACTACATTCTCAGATAATTGGTTTTTACATCATCTATTTTATTTAAAACATCCTAGGATTTAAAGACTCTGGGAAGGGCTCCACAGTCTGACCTCACCAGACTGCCAAAGGGACTCAGGACCCTCCAAAAAAGAATCCCTAAACTGGATGATAGCCAAGGTCCATTCCAGCTCTAAAACCTAGAATCCTCCCCCACGCCCCTTAGGCCTCTCATGGGAAGGAGACAGGAAGCCACAGCCAGAGAGGCAACCCAGTGGACCCTGGATGGGGAGGCCAGGCTGCCAGACTTGGGCTCTGCTGCTTAGAAGCTTTTGGGTTGGGGAAGAGCTTTCACATGCCCGGGCTTTGGTTTCCTCACCTGTAAAATGGGGGTAACAACCCTGCAGTACCAACCACAGAGAGCCATCGGGGGAGGGTGGGCCCAGAAGAGATCATGAGGAGGTAAATACACATTACTACTTGTCACCAAGAGCCAAAAGGTCTGACCCCTCTCCCTACTGGTTCTCACCTGGCTCAGAGCTTAAGAATCGTCAAATGAATGAAATTAGGAAGAAGACTGAGGGAGGGAGGAGTGCCCGACATGAAAGGGGAAGGGACCTGGCTCCAGCTCTGTAAAAATGACCAGACTGAACTTGAACCTGGCTCATTAAAAGAACAGGGCGGGGCAGATTAGCAAAGGGCGAGGTAGGCTGCAACAAGCTTTCTTCACCTGGGACTCCCAAATCCAGAGTCCAGGAACAGCTTTCAGGGGTCCATGTACTTGGAGGAGAAAAAAAATGACACTTTTATGTTCACCCCCTCCAATCCCACAGCTCATTAGGGTCTGAAAACAGGCCTCAAAACACGTGAAGCAGTAATTTGGGAGGGGGAGACCTTGGCAACTTGGGAGAACCAGAAAGTGCCCGGGAGGAGGGGGAGGGAAGGGTCACTTGAGCTGAGTCTTGAAGGACAGTGAGGATTCTAAGTGACAGCCCAGAGGAGGGCACATTCCAGGCACAGGGGAGGGGGCAGAAGCAGGCCAACTTGTTGGAACAGGGGCTGCAGGATGGGTCTAGAAGCAGTGGTTCTCAACCTTCCTAATGGCATGACCCTTTAATACAGTTCCTCATGTTGTGGTGACCCCCAACCATAAAATTATTTTCGTTGCTACTTCATAACTAATTTTGCTACTGTTATGAATCTATCTGATATACAGGATGTATTTTCATTGTTACAAACTGAACATAACCCACAGATTGAGAACCACTGTTCTAGAAGAAGAGCCGGTGGAAACAGGCTGTGAAGGGCCTTCAATGACAAAGAAGTTTTGTATTTTATCCAAGAGCAGGGGGTCTGCACCACAGGGCTGTGAATTTTTTTTTGTTAGATTTAGATAAGTATACTTCAACATAATGGGGTCCACAGAGGTTTCACCAGACTACCCAAGGGGGCCAGGACACAAAAACTATTAAGAGCCACATCAGAGACAGTAGAAGCCACTGGACAGTGACAATCAGACCCCACATCCAAGGCAGCTGAGGGATCCAAATAGATCACTGGGAAGGAAGCCTCAAGAGGAAGGAATCTGAGATCTGGCCAGTGGCTGCTGGGGCTTGGAGCTCAGAGGCTGAGCACAGACCAGATGGGAAGACCTCATGGAATAAATTACAGTAATCCCTCAAAACATAGGCAGTACCCCTTCCCCAAGCAGAATTGGGTGGGAAGAGGCCATGGCCAAAGAGTAACTGTAACTAGGCCAGCAGAATTCCGAGATTATCACAGTTCTTAGCTCTGGAAGTACTCCTAGGAGACCAGCTGGCCACATCGACTCACGGTAAGAGGCCCAAAGGCTGATGTGATGTATGTATAAGACTGTACAGCTAGTTAAGGGCAGCTAGGTGGTGAAGAGGATGGAGCACTGGGCTAGTGTCAGAAAGACCTGAGTTTAAATCTATTCTCTGACACTTCCTAGTTGTGTGACCCTGGGCAAGTCACTTAACCCTGTTTCCCTTGGAGAAAGAAATGGCAAACCAGTCCCATATCTTTGCCAAGAAAACTCCAAAAGAGGTCACAAAGAGTGGGACACAACTGAAAACTACTAAACAAAAGCACACAGTGAGCAACTTACCGGTGAAGCTGGAACTAAAACCCAGGTTCTAGGCTCCTAATTTAGTCCCCTGTGAACTACACCAGTCCTCAGGAAAGGAGGTGGAATATGAAAAGATTCATTTACCAGAGAGTGTGGAATGGCCAAAGGAGAGCCAATCTCAGGGTTTAGAAAGTGACCTGGCCTCAAATCCCATCCTCTGACATGATCCTGGGCAAGTCACGTCATCTCTTTGCCTCAGTGTTCTTTTCTGTAAAATGGAGGTTATAATGCCTGAATACCCAGGGGGTACTTGCTGTACTCCCTCAAAGGGGGGGATGCTTGTTGTAAAGTTTAAATGAGATCACACAGCCCAGGGCAGAAGGAGGTTAGGTTTTGAATCAGAGGAATGGGCTAAGGTCACTTACTAGCTATGAGATCTTGGGCTGGTCATTTCTCCTTCTATAGTCCATATTTGCAAAATGGAAGGGGGAGTGTGGATTAAAGCACCTCTGAGACCCCTTTCAGTTCTAACTAAACAACCCTCTAAGATAAATACACAATGTGTGTGTATTTTATATACATCATATGCATATAATACATCATATATACATCATATGCATATAATACACACACACACACACACACACACACACACGGCTTTGCAAACTTTAAAGGACTTACTAAATGACAGCAGGTAATCACACAAGGACTAGGAGTGGCCCTGGGTGGTGCAAGCACAAGGTTTGCTGCTTCTTGTGCAACTTGGGAAGTCTCGCAGTGACTTCTTTCATTTTCACAAACTTCCTTCAGAAACAATGTTCCACTGTAGAAAGTAGGTGCCCACTGTGACGTCCAGTGGAGAGATTTCTGGGTGGGGCAAGTCTTGCTCCTCCACAACCCACTCTCCACAAAGCTGCCAACTTGATGTTCCTAAAACACAGCTCTGACCATGTAACTCCTCTACTCAAAAATCTCCAGTGGCTCCCTAATTGCCTCTAAAATGTCATTTCATTGGTATAGGGTACTTCTAGGTGAGGAAACTCAAGCTGCCGAGAAAGGTCAGTCCCTCCTCTGGGAATTCCATTTGTAGAGAGCTACTCAGAGTGCTAAGGGGTCAGAGGACTTGCCCAGGATGACAGCCAGTCAGAGGCAGGACCTAAATCTCCAGTTTTCCATTCACTAAGCCATATTGGCTCTAGGAGGGAAAACAAAAATCCTCTTTGTATGTATCTTGCATGTACCTGTATGTATGATAATATTTAACAGGGTAGCTAGGCAGTGCAGTAGATAGAATGCTAGATTTGGAGTCAGAAAGTCCTGAGTTCAAATCCTACCTAAGACACTAGTTAAGTGACCCAAGGCAAGTCACTTAACCTCTGCCTGCCTCAGTTTCCTCATCAGAAAACTAGGGATAATAATAGCGCCTACTTCACAGGGTTGCTGTGAGGATCGGATGAGTTAACATGCTAAGAGTTTTGGAAACCTTATAATGATACACAAATTCCAGCCTTTGATATTATTAGTTTATGTGAATGGGCATGTTGCATTCCGTATTAGAATATAAGTTCCTTGAGGGTAAGGACTGTTTTTGTTTTATTCCTTACATTCCCAGTACTTTGCAGAGTGTCTTGGAAAACAGTAATGATGGAATCCTAATAAAGCTGCCCCCAGTCCCAATATTCTAACTTCATTATAGGCCCAACCCCACTGAACAGCAGGCCACTGTGCCTACCTAGCCTGCCTGCCAATGTCCTAACTTCTTCACATATGCCTCCACTGCTCATGGAACAACAGGTGTGTCCCTGAACTCTTAGTTCCCACAGAAACTGTAGGTGTGTCCATGTGATGGGAACCCAGAAACTGCCTCTACCCAATCACTGCCCCCAGACCCATTCCCACAGAAACAGGTGTGTTCCTGCACTCAATCACAATCCCATCATCCATCTAGCCCAAGACAGGACCACAATACCTATCTATCTATCTTGATCTGGTCAAGATAGACCAGACAGGACCACAACCGGAGGGCAGCATGAACAGAATGTTTAAACATCGAACCATAGACAGGACCTACTCCCTTAACAAACCCCTCCTGCCTTTTTAATATTAATCATATTCCCATATTCTATGTAAACTTCTGTCATCTTTACTCTATGTATCTTTACCCTACAAAAATCCACCTTGCTTTCTCTGAAGTTGCTGGTTCTTCTTGGAACTTAAGTCAGCTTCCTGAGAGGCGTCAATCTCAATAAATGCCTATTCCTGGATTAGAGGTGGTCTGACTCTGAATTCTTGGAAACAGTTCCACCACAACAGTTTTTGGGTGGGCAAAGCTCGCACTGCAACAGTAAGGTCTCAATAAAACATATACTGATTAATATCCTCCCCAATCTGGATCCCAACCACCAAATATTCTCCATTATTCCCCCTTTATGTCCAATGGGTCTGCCCCTGAGGCAGTAGGGCCCAATGGAAGGTGTTCTGCTTTAGAAGCCAAAGGACCTGGATTGGAAACCAGACTCTCCTACTTAATACCCAGACCTCCAGGCTGTGCCATAAACAAAACATCCCATCTCCACTCTGGGCATTCTCTCTGGTTGTCCCCCCACATCTGGATTTCTCTTCCTCTTCTGCTCAACTACCAATACCTGGCCCCCTTCCTTCAAGACTCAATTAAAACTCCACCTTTTCCAGGAAGCCACCCCCAACCTCCTTGATTTAGGTTTTCCCTAATAATTAGGTTAATTATTTCCTATTTATCCTGTATATAGCTTACTTTATATATACTTGTTTACTGGCTGCCTCTCCCACTAGACTGTGAGCTCCTTGAGGGCAGAAACCATCTTTTTGTATCCCCAGCCCTTAGCACAGGGACTGGCACACAGTGGGTGCTTAGTAAATGACACTAAGCAAGTCATAACTTCATTTTTTTGTAAAAGGAGGCACTTTTTAAAAAACTGAACTCATTATTTCCTTGATATATGGAAGTTCAGGTAAGAAAACTTCCTTTCAGGAGGCAGATCTGCACCTGTTTTCAATTTAGTCATAGAGTTACCCAGAACAGAGAGAGATTTAGTGCCTCGCCAGGAGGGCGTGTCTGGTCTTGCCCTGAGGCAAGACAAGAAGCCAGATTGCTCCCCAGGCCACTCTCATCCCAGGAAAATGCAGGTCGAATAGAATTGCCAGAATTGGGGGCCCTTACATAGGAGGTACCAGACACCTCCAATATGTGAATCTCTAACAGAAGGAGCTACAGTAATTTGAACCAGAAGCATATACAATCCAGCTTTCCCCATTAAACCAGGAGGGAAAGGAGGTAAGCCGCTGGGCATCTTTGAGAGAGCCTACCAGAGTTTCCACAGTCAAGTTTACCTAGCAAAGGTTACCAAGCAGCACTCTGTGCCCAAGCCCATAGGCTGTAAATGAGTGTTATCTGCCTTCACTTTAGAGATGAAGAAGACTGATCCTTAGGCAAGGAAGTCATCATTCACTAAGCGGCAAGGCCTTGTACACGATGCCATGTCTTCTGATATAAAAGCCAGCACCTCCTTCCCCACGGGAGAGCGACCCTACCCTAGACACGCCGTCGCCAGCGCACAGGTGCTCATCCAACATTTCTTATCTCGCGATTACCTTGGCACAGGATTCCCGGGCCCCCTCCCTTGCCTGAATCAATCATCTCCAGAGCCTCAGATTTATAGCTGGAAGGGACCTTACCGGTCATCCAGTCCAATCTTCCCGTTTTATAAAAGAGGAAACTTAGACCTGAAATCCAGACAGGTGGAAGACTAGCCCAGGAAGACAGTCGGGCTCGCCCTTCCAACTCCAATAAACACCACGCTTATTTAGTTTGCAGTTAACAAACGGAATCCTACTTAAGCTGCCCTGCGGACCAGTAGGGCCGGACAGGAAGGCAGAGAGGGGCTGGGGTGCTCATCATTGCCAAGTCATGGGAACAAGCCTGAAGCGATCGGTCCGTCCAGCCGGGCAGGCTCCGCACTAGCATCAGACACTCCCTCCCTCCAGGTGGGTTCACCTGGGCACCCACGGAACGGCCAGTTACTTTCCCAGGGAGACGGGGGACTAACGGGAGGAAGGAGTCAGTGGTCCTCTTGCCGCTTCCCCCAGTGACCCTCCTCCCGTTCATTCTTCTCTGGCGCGCGTCCCGGCCCCTCCCCCGTCTCAGGGTCCGACTCTCTCCTTCCCCCCAAGGCTTCCCTTTACCTCTCCCCCATGCTCCCCTCCCCCCTGCGGTCCACTTTCTCACACTCTTCCCATTTCTTTCTCCCCCTTGCAACCTACGCCCCCGCCCAGCCGGGGAAAGGGGTCTCGGCCCCGGGGATCGGTCGGAGCGCTTCCCACGGCCTCGCGGCGGGGCGCCGGAGCTAGGTGGCTCCCCACTCCCGGCCCCAGCCCGGTTCCCCCGGTGGGGGAGGGGGAGAGGGGTCAGCGCGGGGTCACTCACCCAGAAGAACGTGGAGTAGACGACGAGAGAGAACTTGAGGCACAGGTAGGAGAAGCGCGCGCAGTAGCGCACCTGCTCCGAGTCCCCGCTGGCCATCATCCTCCCGCCGCCGCCGCCGGACCCCGACTCCGCCGCCTGGCCCGGCCCGGCCCGGCCCCACCTGCGGCTGCAGCTGCTGCCCGGCCCGGCCCGGCCAGCGCCCCGCCCCCTCCGCCGACCGGCAGCGGCGCACGCCAATCACTGCGCTCGGCCCTCGGAGCCCGCCAATGGGCGCGAGCGAGGGCGGGGGAGGGGCGGGGACTCTGCAGGGGCGGGGAAGGGGCGGCCGCTGCGGGGCCGGCCCCGGAGCTCCGGGCGCACACAGCCGGCGGGAGCGCTGGTGCCCCCGAGGGGGACAGACCCGGGGGCAAGCGCGGGGACGGGGTATGGAGAATGGAATGTGCGCCCCTCAGAGGCGGCTGGGCCGGGGGCTGCGCCAGAAAGTGGGGAGAGGGGCTCCCAGGAAGGCCCAGCAGCTCCCGCTGGCCACAGCCCTCCGTCTAGAGGGCCTCTGCGCAGGGACTCTGGCCCCTCCGAAGTCTGGGGCTTCCCTCGGGGTGATCTGCTGTAGACCCGACTGAGCCCCTGGAGGCAGGGGCTAGCCTCACCGCTCCTTGTCCCCTCTGCACTCAGCAGTGCCTGTGACAAATGTTTGTTGGACCTGGCGGGGATGGGAGGATTGGGGTCACCCTTCTAGAGCTGAGGTGGAGAAAGGGAGGGAGGAGGAGCTGAGCCTTCGGGGCCCCCTGGTAGGCCAGCCCCCTCGTTTTACCTGGACAGGGAGACGGGACTTGCCCAGAGTTGCAAAGTTGGCAAACCTAGGGTGGGATTGAACCCCGGCTCTGAGATCCCAGAGCCAGGTGTTCCTTGGGCTATACTAAAGCAGAACCGAAAACCGTGACCACCACAGCCTGAAAGCGACAAGATCAGAACCTGAAAGTGACAAGATCAGAACCTGAAAGTGACCGAGACGCACAAAAGGAAGTTCAGAAGTTAGAAGTTAGAAAAATGGGGGAGAAAAAAAAAAATCTAGTCTGAGAGAAGTCGTTAAAAAAAAGGTCTTGTCCCCTACAGCTAAGAAGTGGGGGTCCAACGGGACAGAAATAGTGTGTACACGAGCCAAACAAGGCTTCTGTATTTTTTTTTTTTTTTTTTTTTTTTTGCTTATTACTCCAGAACCAGCACACTTTCTATTGGTTGGAGAAGGAGTTTCTAAGTGACTCCTCATTGAGCCGCAGATTTCAGATCCAGGAAAGGGATCTGCAGAGATCTCCGGAGTCCCAATCTCCACCTTTTACTAAGTGGGAAACCTAGGGCAGGAGAGAGACAATCAGGTGACTTAGGAACAGTCAGCTAAGTAAGTATCGGAGCCCAGGTTTAAATTCGGGGCTTCTGAGTTCAAGCACTGCTCTGTGGGGTAAAACTGCACAAAGGGAGCTGAATGGGGAGGGGAGTCGAAATACCTGAATTCTGAAACAGCACCAGAGGCTAGTGGGCCTGGGCCCCTCCCCAAAACGGGGCTTATGCGCAAGGGCACTGTGCCGAGTGCTTTACAGATATTACAATATTTGATTCTCACACCAGTCTTGGGAGGCAGGTGCTGTTACAGTTGAGGAAACTGAGGCAGGCAAAGGTGAAGTGACAGGCCCAGGGTCACACAGCTGCTAAGTGTCTGAGGCCCTATTTTAACTCCAGTCTTGGCTGCACTGTGACACTAGCTGCCCCTATGAATAATCCGCAGCAGTCGAGCTTCCTCTTCCCCATTTCATGGAGGTAATAACGCTTGTCCTAGCAGGTTGTGGTAAGAATCAGTGGGATAAGGTAAGTGAAATTCCTATGTAAATGAGTTACTGTTTTTTTTAATAGTTTACATAACTGTGTGAATCCTTAGCTCAGGAATCTACATTTAATTTTTTTTTTTGCTCAATTACATGTAAATAAAATTTTTTTAACATTTTTTAAAATTTTGAGTTCTATATTCTCTTTCACTCTTTCCCCTCCCTGAGAAGTCAAGCTACTTGATATAGATTATACATGTGCAGTCATGCAAAAAATTCCCAGATTAGCCGTGTTTGCAAAAAAAAATGCAGACAAAAAAAAAACCAGAAATAATAAAGAAAGTTTAAAAAGTATGCTTCAGGGGCAGCTAGGTAGGGCAGTGAATAGAGCACGGGCTCTAGAGTCAGGAGGACCTGAGTTCAAATCCAGTCTCAGACACTTGACACACTTAATATCCTTGTGACTTCGGGCAAGTCACTTAATCCCAAATGCCCTCCAAAAAGAAAAAAAAAAGGATGCTTCAGTCTGCATTCAGACTGCCAGTTCTTTCGAAGGGGTACATAGCAGCTCAGGAATCTAGGTGGTGCAATTGATAGACTGCTGGAGTCAGGAAGACCCAAGTTGAAATCTTGCCTCAGAAACCTAGAGCTGTATGACCCTGGACAAGTCACTTAACTGAAATCTGCCTCAGTTTCCTCATTACATCCTGGGTCATCTCCAGTCATCCTGATGAATATCTGGTCACTGGAACCAGATGACTCTGGAGGAGAAAGTGAGGCTGGTGACTTTGCACAGCCCTCCCTCACTCAAATCAAAGTCAACTGAAAGTCATGTCATCATTTCCCTGATGCCATGGTTCTCTTTGAAAACGAAGGACAAACACAAACTTGTGAGTAGACCAAACTGCCTGAATGGGGACCCAGCTAGCTGGGTAACTCAGCTCTTCCTCTCCCTCTCCCCTTCCCAGTTTCCTCATCTGTAAATTGTGAGTAATAATAACAGTTGTACCTACCTCCCAAGAGTTTTGTCAGACTAAAATGAGTTAATTGTTATAAAGTGCTTTGTAAACCCTAAAGCACTGTAAATGCTAGTTATAATAATGGCCAAGGCTCCCACCTTCTGGGTCCCCCATCCCCTCAGTCTCAGAGTGTCTTCAAATACTTTTATCTTAAAAGCCAGAGGCTCAGAAAAATCTTTATATAGTTACCAAAGCCCCTCTCTCCACCCCTTTTGGGGGCAGCAGATTTTCCCACTTAGTTCAACAAAATTCAATAAGTATTATTGAGAACTTATTATGTGCTCTGGGTACTGGGAATACAGAGGTAAAGTGAGAAGCAGGAACTTCCTTTTGGCAAGAGGTCGCCTCCATCCTTCTCAGTTTTCTGTCTGGATTTCCTTCTTGGAAAGGGGGAAAGTATTGGACCAGTCTCTTTTTTGGGGGGGGGGGGGAAGGTAGGGCAATTGGGGTTAAGTGACTTACTTGCCCAAGGTCACACAGCTAGTGTGTGTGTGTGTGTGTGTGTGTGTGTGTGTGTGTGTGTGAAGTGTCTGAGATCAAATTTGAACTCAGCTCCTCCTGACTCCGGGGCTGGTGCTGTATTCACTGCGCCACCTAGCCGCCCCAGGACCAGTCTCTCTTGGTGACTGTGCCCACTTACCTTTTCACAAAGCTCACTTCTTGTGCAGAAGTCTTTAAAGGGAGCTTGCCCAAACCTCCTCACGCCAGCCAGCAACCTTTAGGACTCTTTGGGAACCTGCAATTTGGATTCCTTGGAGATCTGGGGGTTTTTGTGACTTCAAGCCCCACTAGCACACCACCAGGAAATAATTGTTATTGAAAATATGGGAATGAATATGGGTAATAACTCCCATTTTTCTGTCACTTTAGGGTTTACAAAAAGTATTTTCTTCTTACCACATCTAAGTAGGTATCATAAGTATGTATTAATGTCCCCATTTAGGGGAATGGAGATCTACTAAGGTACACTGTATTCTGATTAGTGAGTATCAAGGATGGGTTTCAAATTCAGGTCCCCTAATTCTAGGCTGGTGGTTCTTTCTACTCTATTACGCTGTCTCAGTACGTTGCTGGGATTTCTGGAGAACATCCCTGCGGGCCCTTACTAGAATAAGCTTGTGGTGGACCACTTCTGAGGCACTTGCTCCCCACCAGCTCTAAACTTAACTCCTACCTCCAGAGACTAGGGGTATAGTCTAATACAGCAAGGCAGGGTCTTGGCAGGTGCTCAAACCTAAGTATTTTGTGAATCCAAGTAAAAAGGTGTGGGCTTGGAGCCAGAAGGCTTGAATCAAATCCTGGTTCTGCCACCGGTCTCCAAGAGTAAGCCTCTTAACTGTTCTATGCCTTGGTTTCCCCATCTGAAAAATGAAGATGAGCCTTGTACCGCCTACCTCCCAGAGTAGTTAGGAAAGTGCTTTGTGAGCCTGAAAAGGCTCATTACCATCCTGATTGGAGCTGTATGTGTGTGTCTTTTGCCTTTTTGTAAGACTAAAAATTCCTAAGAGTTCTGGAAGAAAATCTCTGCCTCTTTCACTGAAGCTAGTGTTGGTACCTAGTTTATTTTTTGTTTGTGGTACAAGGCCTGCTGGATGTGGAGCCAGAGGACCTGAGTCCAAACCCTAGCTGTGCCTTCCTTCCTCTAGGACTCAGTTTCGTCATCTGCAATATGAAAGCGTCAGACTAGATCATCTCTGAAAACCCTTGCAAATTTAAATCCTGTGATAAAACTGAATAACAAAGATAGTTATGATTCTTCTCCAGGCATGGATCTCAGTGGGAGAAAGAGTTCTTGGGACGCTGAAATCACAGGTCCATACTGAAGTTAAAAATTCTTCCTCAAAACACACACAACAGCCCTCCCCCCAAACTTTCTGGGATTGCAATCACCTCCAAGTTCCCCCTAGACACCATGGTCTCATTCTTTTTCCCTTTTCCTGTTTCTCCAGTTCTTTCATCCCCAAGGTCCTCACCTTTTCACTGTGCCCCTTGTAACAGCTCCCTGTAAAATCCAGCTTGTTCCTTTGTCTTAGGTTCTGCTTTCCTCAGATCTTGAGAGCCAGAGAGCTTTCCACATCATCTTGGTCCAACAAGTCGCTCATTTTACAGAGGGGGAACGTGAGACCCGAGATCACATACTGAATTATGTGTAAAGCCAGGACAAACCCAGATCTTCTGTACAGGAAAATTCACATCGTCCCAGTGATCATTAGACCCACATCTACAAACCTGATAGACGATCTCTAAGGGCCCTTTTAGCTCTGACATTCTTTGTCTTTTTCTTCTTTTAAAATATTTTTGATATATATTTTATTTTGATATATTTTGTTTTTATATCACTTCCATTCCCCAAAATGCCCCTCTCTTTTCTCATCCAGAAAACCATCCCTTATAATAAAGAAGAAAAAAAGAAATTTTTAAAAAGCACTTCAACAATCCTAACCGATGCATTACCGGAGGCAGATGTCACTTGCGGTGTTCAGTATCCATAGACTCCCACTTCTAAGAAGAAGGAAAGGAGGGGGCATTTTTATAACTTGGAGGGCAAACTTGGTTATTGTAATTCTCCAGCATTCTGCTGTTGTTGATGTTTGGGAGGAGGATATGGAGGATCTTTCCATTTATGTTGTTGTAAGTGGAAATCTACAACACGTTTCACCTTCACATATTGTTCTCCTCCAGCTCAGAACTTCTGTGGTCCAGCATTCTACATTCTAAAACCTCTTCCACATCTAGCAGTCTATATTCTAAGGTCCCTTCCTGTACTATTAGTCTTTTTGTTTTATTTTGTTTTTAGTGTTTTGTTTTAATTTTTCTAAATTTATGTATTTACTTTTAGTTTACAACATTCAGTTCCACAATCCCTTGAATTTCAAATTTTCTCCTCCTCCCTCCCCATGGCAGCATGCAATCCAATAAAGGTTCTACAAACACCTTCACATTAAACATTAGTCAGGTTGTGAAGAAGAATTATAACCAATGGAGTGAACAACGAGAAAGAAGGAACGAAACAAAACTAAACGAAAGAGAGAGAGCAGGCGGTTTGCTTCAATCTGTATTTAGACTCTGGTTCTTTTCTCTGAATGTGGATAGCCTTTCCATCGTGAGGCTTTTCTGTACTATTATTCTGTTCTAAGAACCCTTCCAACTCTGACATTCTATGTTCTAAGGTCTCTTCCAATTCCAGTAATCTTTGTTCTAAAATTCTATGTCCTAGAGCCCTTTCCTGTATTAATATTCTACATTCTTGTCCTTTCCAGGTGCAGTATTCTGTGAAATCTTTTCCACGTTGAGCCCCCAAGGCAAACCAATTCTCTCTCTCCTCGTGGACTTCTGCCTGGCTCTCTCTTCTGTTCCTCTCCCAGTCAGTCAGGTATCACTTATTTGTGTATCTGTCACACACAAGCTCATGAGGGCAGATAGTGTATTTTTTTTAACGTTTATTTTCTCAGGGCCCAATGAAGGGCCTTGCACACAACAGGGACTCAATAAATTTTATCAGATTGAATTGAAAGTCATTTCTGTGCTCCAGGGAATGGAACTTTCTGCGGAAAGCCCAGCCAGGTAGGCATACCAGGAAAGTGGGCTAGGGAGGGAACCCTGACTTGGGCGTTGCTCTCAGGGCCTTAGCTGACTCACACTGACATGGCTGAATTCGTCTGAGCCTTTGCAGGTCTTGACTATATCAGAGGCCTGGGGTGGACCAGGGTCACCTCAGGCATAGCCCAGCAACCAGAAGGGGTTACTGCTCGAAGGGCAGACCAGCCCGAGATGAGGAGTCATTGTGGGGGATGCTGGGAAAGGAAGGCACAGAAAGTGAATTTTGACTTTTTGAGCAGAATGGAAGTGGGAGAAGAGAGACTGGGTCAGGCTGAAGACCATCAGCAGATGCTTCTTTGTAGAGAATGAGCTTCTTGAATATAAAGATTATTTCCTTTTTATACCTGTGTTCTCTGTGCCTAGCACAGTGCCTAGCATAAAGTAATCGCTTAATGGATGCCTTTTAACTGATTGATGGATAAATGATTGGTGAATTGAATTAACTTATTAAAATGGAAAAGTCTATCCAGAAAGCAGGCTGCACGAATTTGGGCAGTTGGGCAGAAGGAAGGAAAGAGAACCAGGACAATTTTCTCACTGATGCCAGCTTTGGAAATGAAAGCCTCAAGCAATAATAAAACTCAAGTAAAACCACCATTGGTGCTACCTTTTCTCCATCTTAAAGAGTAAGTGGAAGGAGATTCAGACATTACCAGATTGTCTCAAATATTTTTTTGCTTCATTGTTTGGAAGGAATATATCCTTCACAGGTGGTAAGTTTGTGTGATTAGGTATTTCTGCTGGGTGAAAACCGAATTTATCAGTTACAAAGGAAATAGGAGAGGGGATTCACTTTACCCAATGGGCCACTTGATTTTATGTTGCTGGAAAGTCTCCCTGGAAATAGAATTTTGACTTTTTCTATCCCATCCCTTTAAAAGGCACTAAAGGATTTATCTCGCTATTTAAAGCAAGCCCTTCTAGTAACAGTCTTTTGTTGTGGAAATAATGAGAGCCCTGTTTCTAACCTCTTGTTAATCCTGGTTTTGGGGGATCCAGGGAAGAACTTTCAAAGAAAACCAGTTTTATTACTTTAAAGAATGCCCTCTAACTCAGCCTAATCTTTCACAGATGTTTCTAGAAGAGGCACATCTGTAATTAGCAGCATGTAATAGCAAAGAAATAGTTACAAACAGGGGCTAGTTCTTTAAAATAGCTGGTTCTCCTTGGTAGACACACACACACACACACACACACATACACACACACATCCCTCCACACACATACATACACTTACACATATCACTATAGCCTTGTTCATTATATTAATTTGCTTGGCAACCAATGAATAAGCATTTATCAAGGGCCTTCTTTATGCTAAGCCCTGTGCCAGAGGATAGAAAGACCAAAAAAAAAAAAGAGACTGCCTTCCTTCAAGGAGTTTACATTCTATCAGGACACATATAAACCTCTTCATAGACCTGAGACAAAGCAGAAAAGGACCTCAGGAACTGAGGCCAATCTGGATGAGGCCAATCTGCCTTGATGAGATTTTGTGGGGTTTTTGTTCAGTTTCAGTCGTGTCCAAGTCTTCATGACCCCATCTTGTGGTTTTCTTGGCAGAGATGCTGGAGTGGTTTACCATTTCCTTCTCCAGATCATTTTACAGATGAGGAAACTGAGGCAAGCAGGGTTAAGTGACTTGCCCAGGGTCACACAGCTAATAAGTGTCTGGGGTAGGATTTGAACTCGTGTTCCTGACTCCAGGCCCTGATTTCTACCGGTATGGTGTCACCTAGCTACCCTAATAAAGTTTTATGTATGCTAATAAAGTAGATACGATTGAAGAAATGAGATATTTGTAAAACACATTTAGAAACCTTAAAGTGGTATATCTTTTATATTACATATTATTAGCAATTATATAGCTATTATGTTATATAAAGTGGTAATAGTGATGGGGTGCTGGGGTGCCTTTATAACACTGTCAAATCTCACTTGTGTTTGGGTTTCTCTGTAACATCAGCTTGTGAAGCCAAGTTGTAAAAATCATACTTTCCCCCGCCGTAAAGCCATTAACTCTGCCTCTCCCCAGCCTAAAAGTGTTTTCCCTGAAACCATT